>JAJTUP010000022.1:0-600000 GCA_021399435.1 Diaporthe sp. PMI_573 | reverse complement strand
GTAGAGGTCGTGTGACCCTGTGAGCTCTGGGAACAGCGTCCTGTTGAGGACGCAGCACCATACCGGGACTGTCTTGCTGAGGGAGTCTGGCATCCTCTTGCCTCTCCTTGTGGAATCGATTATAATTATTCTGCAGGATATGTCAGTGACGAATTAACCTAATAATTCCTCCGAAGACCTCTACCAAGAAGTGCCCGATTCAACTCACCCATCACACTTTTCAATGATGGGCAGCAAGTGAAGATTCAACCTCCGGGAGGAGAACTTCCACTGGCCCGTATGCCCGTCGGTGCTCTTGAAGTACGCCGACGCCCCTTTCAGACCGGGCCGAATATACCAGCTCCCGCACCGCTCATTAGCGACAAGTGGGCGCCGCTGCTTCCTTGTTCCATCTTCATCACCATTGCGGTCACCCGTGCCTGCACCACCAGCGAGGGCGACCGCAACCTCCTCGACAAAATTTGCGTCTTTCTGGATGGACTTCAGGCGGTTCGTTATGGACAGATTCGAGCGCTTGAGGTCACCAAGTATCTTGTTGATGTTGTTGGTGCTGATGCTTGATTCCTGAGACGGGAAAATGATATCGGAGAGCGCCGCCATTTTCCTACGCTCTTTTTTTTTTTTTTTTTTTTTTTTTTTTTGGCGAAAGGACGAGGGATGCGAGACACTACTTTGGATATATATGAAAAAATTAGCCTTTCAGGGTAAGGTCTTGGTTCATGCGCACAGTCTAGCTCCTTCGACCTTCTAGCAGACATTTTGCGAAGTTCCAAATTTTGAGTGAAGGGCTCCCCTAGGACTGGCGGTGGATCGTCCGGCCGCGGGCTTCGAACCTCTGATTGGCCGGCGCATAAACGCCTGGCGGATCAAGCCTTCATGTTCCCTTCGTACTCATATCATACACGTTGAAGATGTCTACTTGCGCTATACATATGCCGTGGAAAGCTTGTCGATGTTTCAAGGCGCGCACTCGACGTGGAGAACTTTTAAATGCTTGTCAATGAGTGCTGTGGGTACACGCAACCTAGCACGGGCTCTGTTCAGAAGAGGGAAAAAGAGAAACTGGGACAGATACCAGAAATAGACATGCCATATTTGTTCAGGCAAAGTGTGTGTAGTTCTACATTTTGCCCTTGAAGCTCATCATTGTTTCATCTCACCGAGCATTACTAACGAGTCTTACCCAGCCTTGCGTCGGTCTTGCCAGTGTGGCGTACCTGCAGAACATTTACCCGTTGGTACTGTGGCTGTACCCACAAAGCCAAGCAGTCGCTCCAAGACCCGGGATCGCAGAGGGACCGTCAACGAGCATCTAGCGACGCATAACGAAAAAGAAAGAAAGGAGAACATGCTGTATCTTGCGACTTGGCACCGTCCCTTTCGGGCCGTCTCCCAGCACTTGAAGCCATGTGTCACCTCATATGCAGACAGGTGCATGAGGCTATCTTTGCTCGCCCATGCCGCTGACGCTGGCGGTGGTGGTGAGATGTCAATTGGGGTTTTGGGGGGCGCTCGCCTGTAAGGCTGGCTCATCGGCAGTGAGCGCCTCTTTCGCTTTAGGTGTGAGAACTGTGAACGGCGATTAATCATGGACGTCGCACAACTCCGATCAGCTAGGATGTCAGCCCACGGCTTGGATAGAGAGACACGTCTTGCCCTGATGAGGTGGGGCATTTCTGGAACACCCGCTGGATGCCAGTCTTTGGACGCCAGTGAGAAAGGATACTTTTGGGAGTTGCGAGAGTATGCTCAAGTTGTGGATCACCTTTGTTCAGTCTGGGCGATGAGGAGTTACCCTCTGAAGCGGAAAGCCGCCGAGCAACTGGATCTTGGCCACGACAATGTACAGCTCTTGGAGAACGCTTACTATTACCCAGGTGAGGCCGTCATCATCGTGAGAAACGGAGCGGTGAGTGGTTGACATCACTGGTCAACCGCGATACCCCTCCGAAACCAGTCATTATGGCAGTCAGTCTTGCAGTCTGCCTATCCAGACTTGCAAGGGGTAAACTGGATCCTTCTCCTCCGTGGTTCACGGAGTGGGCTTTTGTGGCTTGTCGACGGGGAGCTGCTTTAGCGACGACCCAACACGGCGGTTCCGGGCGCTATCGCGAGGGCGACAGGGGCAGCACGAGCCTAATGCTGCACACAGCCCGAATTGCGGAGAGGCGGGTGACAGGGCAAGGGGGGGTTCTTCTAGTTCCCCAGCGGAGGGTCCAGTGAGCCTGGCCCCTGCAGCCCTGCCGATGCTCGAACCACGGGCAACCTTTGGAACTGTGACTGTGTGTGCGTGCGTGTGCGTGTTGGAGATGCACTTTTTCCAGTCTAGTCCTTGGTTTCGAGGCAGCGAGGTTTCATGCAGGAGTAGTCCCCACCAACTTGCAGATAGGCTTCCCACCAACCTCGAGCAAGATCGTGGCGCAGGTTGGTGCCTGTGATGCACTTGTTTGCTGCGATTCCAGGGACCATTTGAAAGTAACACATGACGCCGCACAATCGATCAGCGGGGCGTGCATCTGCGACGGCGCATGCTTGTCGCGCCCGCTCTCGTGCTCGCGAACAGCTTGGACTGCTTCCGCCATGACGTTCTGAACGTGGCGCTTGCAATGTATTCCCTGGTATCTCAGAGAATCAGACGCAATGGGGCATTTGCACGACTTCAGGCCCGAATGAGATAATGTAGATACTGTACTTGGGGGTGTTGCCGGCCAACAACATGGCAGGCCACAAGACTGCCGTGCCACGTCCGGGGAGCACACGTCGACGTGGAGGCAGGCCATGCCGGGGTTTCCCTTCGTCACCCTCCAGGGCCGCCCGGGGCAAGGTCCAGGTCATAGGAAGAGGCCGAGCCGTAGACAAGCGCCTTAGTAACCTGATTGGGAGAGAAACGGCGGAAAGAGATGCTAGTGGCTGTGAAATCTTAAGACGCAGTAGTCTCGCTCGCAGTGCCGGCACCGCCTCGTCGCGAATCAGGGCCCTGCTTCTGGACATAGGGCTGACGGCGGCCCTTTTCGGAAGGTTTCAACACGGCCGTGGTAGGGATGAGCGTCCGGGGTTGCATGGGCGGCCTTTGTTTGCCAGACCTGCCAGACTGCCAGATGGACACAACCAACATGGGGCACTTGTCAGGCAGAGCCACGATTGGCCCGGGGAGTAGTTGCAGGTGCCCTGTGAGTTGACGGGGCACCCAATGAATTCTGCGCTGTGAGGCCTTTGCATGACGGGGGGGGGGGTGCATGACTCTCTCGATGTCCTGTAGGGCTGAGATGGTGGGTGCCTGAGATGAGTTTGGTAGGGCACTCGATCTGCTCCGCGTCATTTTCTTGTTTTGGACGATGCTACGATACTCGGGTGAACAGGCATGAGTGCTGGTCTGCTGTTGCTCTCCCTCTCTATCGACCTTGGGCCACGCGGTCTACAGCTCTGAGTTGGTTCCTGATAAGAAGAGTGCATAGGCAATAAAATTATCGACCAACTGATACTATGCTCATCCATCTGATGGCAGGTGTCAGGTTGAAGAAGGCGTCGACATTGTACTAGGTGGGTGGGTATACCGAGCGAGATGTGCTGCTCTCACATGCAGTGTCACCGTACGACCGGACGTGAGGACAGGAGCTGGCTTACGGACAGAATCTTTGGTGGATGGCAAAAGGCTGTTATGTAGTGTCGTTCTCGTTCTCGCACTGAGTTGGCAAGCCGAGTCGACCGATTCGAGTTATCTGCACAGACTGCCGAGGTAGACAGCCAGCCATGTCTCTCAATGGGGCTTGCAAGAATGTCTGGGATGACGGCGCCATGTCGACGGCTGTTGTGCCGTGCGAGCGACATCTGTGCGGAGTCGGCGCATACAGAGAGAGATATCAATAGACAGCAACACATGTTTTGTTTGTCATGGTCTTGGTAATATTAGACCAGCCACAGTTGCGGTGTGGAGAGCAGATCGGGATCTCGTCACAGGCGGTGGTGGTGGTGGTGGTGATGGTGGACGACGGATGGATGGATGTGGTGGTGCTTGCATGCGGATGAGAGCCGGGGAAGGTCCCCTCCCCGGTCGAGCACAGCCCGAAGTAAGACACTGCTCGGTGACATGGTGACATGGTAGGTACCCCCAAAGGGAGTAAGCTCCCAGCGGTGGGCCCACCAGCCCCCCAGCCCACCAGTTGTCATCCCTGCGCATCGCAAGCGCCTCTCATTGTTGACGTTCTCTGCTGTGCCGTGCTGCCTTCCAGATTTGCAGAGACCATTTCGGGCGGACCATTCTCGTGGGACATGCGATCCTACGGTCCACACATGCAGCGCATCTAGATGGCTGCAGTACCTGGGTACTCTTCTCTACCAGGCTGCCTCTTTGGACATGCACCTTGAAGGGCAGCACCAAGCACCCGGCATCGTCATGGCGTGCGATCCTGTCCCCTTCCTGGCCAGGATGGACACATGCATGCATGCACCTGCAGGCTGGCCTGGTCAGGATGGGCGTGGTCCATGTGGTGTTGGTGTGGGTGGATGGGGGTACCTACCTCTAGGTAGTCTGTCTAAAGGGCGGGCAGCAAGGAGCAAAAAGACGGGAAGCTCGATGACCACCTCGGACAGGTCGTACGCAAGTTGATGCAGCCACCGGGCCAGACACTGCACAGTTCAGAGGCCACGATCCACATCTATCTACTGTGTGCACATGTGTGTTTCCTATATGTATAGCCGAGCCCTGCAGCCCTTCTTTCTCAACCGAGACAACCAAGACATATATATCCCTTTCCCTTTCCGATCGCCCTAATCCAGTCTCCCAGTCTCCCAAGTCCCTGGCTGCTGCCTTTCTGACCATCGTCATCTTACTACAAAAGCCGCCAACGTCCCACGTGGGTGGCAGAAGTACCAACCTCGGCAGGCTCGCTCCATCTCCTCGAGGCCACCGTCCCCTCGTTTGATTTGATCCCCGACCCGCACGAGCCTACCGTTCCCCCAGTCCAGTGGCAAACCCTTTCTCTCGGTAGCTGAGCGTCGTAGCGTCGTCGCGTCAATCGCCGTTTGGGCTACGGGATAATAGGTAGTGGAGAGGAGAGGCCCGCTATTAGCCTACCAGCCTGACAGCTTCCCCGTCAAACCCGTCCCTGCGCACTTGCCGCCTCCGTCTCCGTGCCACCCCGCCCTCCTCAGCACCGGCCCAGGGCTTGGCCTTACCTCGCCTCGAGTGTGAACCCTTCGACGCATGCTCACTCCCTTTTTGTCCAACCATCTCAGCTCGGCCCAGTGTTGGACAGGTCGCACCGCCAACTTAAAGAGCGCTCTCCTCTCGTTTCGTCTCGGCTCTCCGACTTTGATCGCCTCGAGTGACGCAGCAGAGCAATCAGAAGCAAAAGAAGGTGCGCCCATCCGGTTGCCCCGTCCCCCGTCCCCCGTTCCCCGTCCCCCGTTCCTCTTCCCTCGTCCCTTGTCCCTATCAAAGTGGCCCTAGACTAAAATGCCGTCTTGATGTGACGTTCCTAGCCTCTGGCGGCTGTGTAGCTCCAGCTCTTGCATGAGCTCTCGCCCGTCCACCTAATTCGCAACCCCCATCTCATGTATTAAAACCCCCCAAGGCCGCTGCCACCCTTGCTCTGTCTCTGTCCAGAGGCTGGTCACTATTCGACCCCTTCGCCCATCGCATCACCACGCCCCGTTAGCCGCCCCCACCACATCGGCCTGGAGCTACCTTACCTCCTTCCTTCGGGCGACGATCCTACGAACGCCTCAACCCCACTCCAAATCCGCGGGTTGGCCACTCGGTTTCCTTCCCTCTCACCTCGGAATCATCTCGACAGCAGTTTCTCAATTTTGCCCGCTTTGAATCGCTCACCTCACACCGTTGCATGGCTGTAATGGCAATTGCTTGCTCCGCCGGCTGGTCAACCCTCGGTTCATCAGTCCATCATGTCGCCCGGAACTAATCAGCGCAACGGCCCTCCATCCCCGGCCCCTACCACCTCCTCTGCCACCTCCAACGACCCGCCAAAACAGAGGCGCGCGAGGACAAGCAAGCCCAAGGTCAAGACGGGCTGCAACAACTGCAAGTCAGTCAATCCCCACCCGCTCTTCTTTCAGGCTGCATAGCCGACATCCTGCACATGCGCTAACATCGCACACAACCATCTGCAGACAGCGGAGGATAAAATGCGACGAGAGACGGCCAGCCTGCACGCAGTGCGTGCGCTCCAAAAAGGAATGTGCTGGTTATCCACCACCCCCTCGCAGTGCGCGACCATTCGAGGAGGTGCGCATTGCTCCCAGACCGCGACCCGGGGGACAGGAGTCTTCTTTGGCCGCCGCGCCAGCACTCCAACCGCTCCAGCCCGTGCAGTCTGCACAGCCCACACAGTCCGCGCAGCTTCCTCCTCGACGTCTCTCCAAATACCAGCACCGATATACGCCCCCTCAGACACCCGTTGTGCAGCACAATTCGATGACCCTCTACAGGCCCTCGACTTGCCCCGTCCCTGAGCAGGACGGCCTCTACTTCCAGCTGTTCCAGGCCCATACTGCCAACGAATTGTCCGGTTATTTTGATTCGACCTTTTGGTCACGCCTCGTTCTTCAGGAGTGTCATTCTGAAGCCGCTGTGCGTCATGCCGTTGTGGCGCTGGGCGCCCTTTACAAGACTTTAGACAAGCACTGTGAATCCCCGCCAAGCTCGCCAGCAGCGGCAGTCGTTGCTGTTGATACCGCGTGGCAGCACTGGGAGGTGGCAGTGCGGTCCTACTCGAGTGCTTGCACCTCGTTGGTCAGCGTTGCGGGCCAGGATAGCAGAGCCAACAGGACGCGCCTCATGGCCAGTGTTTTACTGGCTTGCTTCGACTCCTTCATAGGTGATCACAAGCAGGCCATCAAGCAGATCCAGACCGGTCTGGGCCTTTTGGAACAGTTGCGCGCACAAAGACGGCGGGCGTTTATGTCGAAACCGGAAGAGCCAGTGGAAGACGAGATCATCCAAATGTTCACTCGCCTGGCGATTCAGGCCAAATCCTACGACATGGCCTTCCACTTTCCAAAACCATATGTCATCCAGCTGATCCAGCCTTCCACGGACCCATCTTCGCCCTCATCAGAGGTGGGCTCGCCTTTATCTTTGCACCAAGATCCTATTCCTGACCAATTCGAGTCGCTCCACGAGGCACGGATCGCATGGGACACGCTGTGTGAGCAGATGTTCAGGTTTACTGAGAGGCTTTTCGCCCAGGCCAGCCAGGACGGCCCAATGGGCGTTCTGCCTGCAAGTTTACGGCAGTACGGGCTGTCATTTAGAGGCCGGATAGAGGCATGGGCCGACGCATTTGAGCACATCTTGACCTCGAGGTTTTCACCTGGCGTGAGCAGCCAGGAGAAGGCGGCCATCGCTGTCCTCAAAATGTTCCAGATCATGGGGCAGGTCCTCTTCCTCATGACATTCAGCGACAGTGAGCAGCACTTTGACGTCTTCCAGCCTCAGTTTAAAACGATAGTCGACCTTGGTATGGAAGTGGTGGGAGACCAGGAGCGACGAGCAGCGGAGAGGAGGTGTCCCGACCCTCGAACATGCCACCATCACAACTCTCAAGAGCCAGATATCTTTGGTGGGCAGACCTATATGGCCAACCACATCAAACCGAGCTTCAGCGCTGACCTGGGAATCGTCCCGCCGCTCTACGTCGTGGCGACCAAGTGCCGCAGCCCGCTCCTTAGGAGACAGGCCATCCAGCTGCTGCGCAGCAGCTCGAGGAGGGAAGGCATGTGGGACAGCGAGCTCACGGCGCGGATTGGCACGTGGATCATGGACATCGAGGAGGAGGAAGACCAACCCCCGATCATGACGCCGGGCCGAAGCCCGGTGGGGTCGTTCTCGGACGCAGGCGGGCTCTCCCCGCAGTCCGTGAGCGCGAACGGCAACGGCATGTCCCCCAAGCCGCGCCACGCATCCAGTGGCTCGCCCGAGCTGGGCGACAACCTCGGGCCTGGTGGAAATGCGCGCTGGGACATGCGGCGCGAGTCGACGGTCAGCAGCCTCGGCGCTGTGGCGCAGAAGACCGTCCCCGAGGCCAAGCGGGTCATGGTCAAGGCCGTCGAGTTCGACCTCAAGAGGCACAGCGCCGTCCTGCAGTGTGGCAGCAGGAGTACTGCCGCCGGGAGCCCTGACCTCAAGACCCGCGTGACTCAGATTATCTGGTGAGGGACTGGATGCCCCGATCCATGATCGTCTCAACCCTCCGTGCCTCTCTGTATTTGTTTGGAAGAGAGAGTTTATGTGTGATGTGTGTGTCTGTTTACTTGATGATATCATGTCCTGCGTTTTTCATCTGAATATACCCCCCAACGAAAAGCGGAGAGTTGATTTCTCCGCATAGTTGTTCTGCTGGCGACGGAAAAGCTGGATCGGGAATAGCAGTTTTTGGTATAGTACACACGAAGAACTTAAAGGAATAACTCGCTTATTACATCTGTGGCAAGGTAGAGCCCGCCATTGCCAGTTGAGAAGAAGATATCCTAGGATTATCTGTGAAGCAGAGTTGTCGACCTCGGCACCGTATACACAGGCTGTCGTGCTTGAGGGTCGAGACCCCGGGGGGGGGATTTTAAGGCACAGGGTGTCGCTCCTGATATGGTCGGTGTGTGACCAGGTAGTAATAGCATATTATTCATCGATGAGCCACAGTCTCGGTTTTCTATATCGTAGGCCAAAGGTAATTTGTCGGAAAGAAGTCACGGCTAAAGTGCATTCGAAGCAACCACAATCACAATCACCACATGCCACATTAGTAGAACTGACGAGTCCGATGAGGGCAGCAGACCAGCCTACGCAGGAACATATTAGATGTTGTTAGCACACAGCACAAAATATTCCCCAAAACGTTGTCCCCACACCCTCACACGCCCCGGCACGTTGACGGCCTTCCCGCAGAGAGCCTCCGGATCCCAGGTGAGCGCGGGAGAGGGTGGAGCAAACAGATCAAGTCCGGCTCCGCCCCGGCTCCGCCTGATCTGCGGGCCTTTGATGATTATAGTTTTGAAATGGCCCACATCAAACTCCAGTTGCCCTGCTACCGTACTTGATCAATGCGCATCATCCCGCCCCCTGGTCTCTGCAAGCAATCCGTCCCTGATTCAGGTTTTCTTGGATGAGAATTTCAAAAAGGCGTCGGTGGTGGTGCAAAGCGGCTCTGTTATTGCGCTCATGCAGATTATACGCCTGCCAAGGGCTTGTAAATTATAACTCGTCTACTTTCGCGATCTCGGACTTTCTCGAATGATCCTCCCACCGCTGCTTTACTAGATGTCTGTGCACGATGAGGACATCTCCAGACTGAGGGCACCTCCGGCCTCCTGTAGTGTTTGCACGTGCGTTTATCATCGGCAAAGTCTTCCCTCCTTTTGTAGATATATACCCACCCATCCAACCCCCTGCCCAAAAATGCCGGGATTCATCCTCAACACTGAGGCGGCTCTTCGATGCTGGGCGACGTCTCGGCCTCCCCACACGCGTATCCACGGCCGACGTAAGAATGCATAAATTTTTACGAAATGCAAAGGCAGCTCTTTTCTTTGTCTGCGAGGTGCGGGAATAAAAAAGAGTAGGGCTCATATGAGTGCGGGTACAGTTGGTACGTTTGGGGAGTTTTGTAGGGGTAATAGGAGGTGGTGATATTCTTGCCAGATATTGTGCAAAGACTCGTGCTGGGCGGGATTGTGGGCCATCTGGGAGTTTTGAAGGGGTAATAGAGTCTGTGGTGTTCCGATCTAGAAGAGCGCAAAGACTCGTGCTGGCCCATGAATGTGGGTACGGTGGCAGTTTTGTAGGGGTAATAAGTTCGATCGCGTTCCTGCTCGGACTAGTGTTGGAAGACTCATGTCGAGTGCCATTGTGGAGACGGTGGCAGTTTTGTAGGGGTAATAGGTTCATAACATTCCTGTTCGGGGCTTGTATAAGTGCTCATGTTGATGCCATTTGTGGATACGATGGCAGTTTTGTAGGGGTAATAGGGGTGCGGCCTTTGTGGGAGGATGGGTACGTGCGTGGTGTGAGGCTCAAGGCCAAGCACGTCTGGAATAAGCGGTATGCGTCGGTGTCGTGATGAGGCTGGGGACTTGAATGATTATGATCATCGACGCATCCAGCGTGAAACAGATATATAAACGCCGGGAAATCTTCTCGAGTGTGGTGATGGGAACTCTCCAGGCATCTTCACTCCTTTGGAAGCGCGCTCGAGCCATCCTCAAACCGGGGCGATAGCTATCCCTCCCCTCGTCACTTATAATCTTGTCCACCTTCAATCAAGATGCTCCAAAGTCTCATCACCGTGGCCTCCCTCGGGGCCTTGGCCCTCGCCGCGCCGCAGGCGCTTCCTCCCCAGGCGCACATCCAGCTCTCCAAGCGAGACACGGCTTACAACGCCAGCCTGCCCAACATCACCATCTTCGCGACAGGTGGTACCATCGCTGGTAGTGCAGGATCCCAGTCGCAGACGACGGGGTACAAGGCGGGCGCCCTGGGCGTGGACGTGCTCATCGACGCGGTGCCGGAGCTGGCCAACGTTTCCAACGTGCGCGGCGTGCAGGTGACGAGCGTGGACAGCAACGCTATCACGGACGCAGTGCTGCTCAACATGACGAGGCTTGTGGCCGAGGCGCTCGAGGACCCGGCGGTCCAGGGCGTGGTCGTGACCCACGGCACCGATACCCTCGAGGAATCCGCCTTCTTTCTCGACTTGACTCTGAACAGCTCCAAACCTATCGTTGTTGCCGGGTCGATGCGGCCAGCCACAGCCATCAGCGCCGACGGGCCCATCAACCTCCTCGAGGCCGTCACCCTCGCGGCCAGCGACTCCGCGAAGGACAGGGGCGTCATGGTAGTTCTCAACGATCGCATCGTCAGCGCGTGGTTTGCCTCCAAGACCAACGCGAACGCCATGGACACGTTTAAGGCGTATGAGGAGGGCTTCCTCGGCGTGTTTGTGAACGTCAAGCCCGTCTTTTACTACGCACCGGCGCTGCCCGTCGGCAAAACCTACTTTGACGTTGCTGAAACGAAGTCGCTGCCTCAGGTGGACGTACTCTACGGGTACCAGGACCTCGACGCCTCGCTTGCGACAGCCGCGGTGGAGAATGGTGCAGAGGGTCTGGTTCTTGCTGGCGTCGGAGCTGGCGGGTGGACGGACGACGGACTGGATGTTGTCGAGGGGCTTATTGCTGACAATGGAACTCAGGTTGTCGTCTCGCGGAGGACCATGGACGGCTATGTTGAGCCCAAGGATGTCGACGGCATGTACGGCGGTGGTTTCCTGAGCCCGCAAAAGGCGAGGATCTTGCTGCAACTGGCTATCAATGCCGGCTACACGAGTGAGGAGATGAAGGCTGTCTTTGAGTATGACAGCTAAATGATGTTTAAGAGGCACGCATCTATAGAATAATAATACCCAGTATTGGACCACCCTTCAGTTTCTCATCACTCATATGTCTTGCCCAGTGCTGCGTTCTCCCCGGGCCTGGTAAGTACGGACTGAGCCCCCACAGATCATAATTTGTAGAGCGCCATGGGGCATGCATTTTTTTTTTTTTAAATTACCACTGGATTTTGTTACGATGTATTCATAGTGCTCAGCGAGACCGTTTCTGTTGGTACGGCCCTGATGCCTTAGGTCAGGGGGTCTTTGCACGTGCAAATAGGGGCGAGCAAAAGGAACCACCGTACGTGTCTGGGTACGGGTTCGATTCTTGCTACGGAAAGAAGAAAGGAAGTCATCGCCATCGTGGGCGCCGAAGCACTTGGTGTAGTGGCCAGCCCTCTGCTGACTAAGCCAGACCGGCCCTTCTGATTGGCCACAGCCGGGCCGGGCGTGCGGTCCCTTCAACGGTCACCAAATCCACAGTTTCCAAATCCACACGCTGACCAATTTGGCTCGGCTTGCAAGGGCTACTAACACACATCCGTGTGTGGCTCGAGTCGATCGACTGAACTCAATTGGATTGACTTTAAATGAATCTAGCATTGGCATCCAACTAGTGAAGAAGTAGGCAATGTTAAAACCACTGTCTAGCCCGCGTTAAGAGACCGGGGAACCAATTGTTCTCTGACCAGGTAAGCTTGAAGTGATCAACTCTTTGTTCATGTGACTGAGTTGTTCAGTAGCTGGAGATGTCTGGCATTGGTCTACATGCGCTTGAATACTGTTGGCAATCATTCCAAGGTTGATGGAAGAAGTCATTTGTGACGGCCAGCTTGATCATAAACGCCATCGGGTCAAGTTGTCTTAGCACCCTCCAGTCATTGGGAAGAATTGAATCTCGGTCAATCGGAATCGTATTGAAAGTGAACTGGTACATTCGATGATATTAGTATTTTCTTTCTCATGTAAGGCTTGTTACGTCTTCATTTTAATGGTGACTCTCTTTGCGAATACAGATGCACGGAATCGGAGGCACAACAGGGCGGTCCCTCGACAGGAGACGGCTTCAGGCGCTGCAAGCTTTGTTGAAATAATTTACACACACAGCCGCACATCCGGCATCTAATGGTGTTGCTGTTGCTCGTTGAGCTTTTGGCTTGGTAATGACATCTAAACAAGTGAAATCACTAAGAGATTCATGCCACTGCCTCGCCTGATGACAAATGATTCAATTTTCCTATGCTTGAATTCATCTTTCATGGGCCGCCTTTAGTCTGAGTCGTCTTCGCTAGAGTCGTCTGGTAGTATAGCTGTCGGTGGTAGAATCCTCTTCGGTAGGATCGCGTTCGAAAGGGCCATCTTCGCTAGAGTTGTCATCGCTGGAGTCCTCCTCGCTAGCATCATCTTCGGTAGAGTCGTCTTCGGAGGGCCCCCGCACCCACCCGTAGTTGATAGGCTCGTACTGGCTAGACCCCTCCCACCTATCCTTCATCCATTTGAACGCCCCCTCGAAGCTGTCCTTGGTTTCGCCGTCATATTGCTTGGGTACCCAGTCAGAACAACCGTCAGGCCAAGAACCCCAGAAAGTCGTGATCGGAGACTCGGGCAACTCCAGGTCCTCGCCGAGGCGAGTCCGCCACTTAGAGTTGGGTAAGTCCTTCACTCGAGAGTGGCTGAAGTCAATGAGCGTGATATTCCACTCGTTTTCTGCGTTCTTGGCCATGATCAAGTTCCTTGGATGCACGTCATCGTTCATCACACCAATGAAGTTGAGCTGGCTGCACGCCTCCATCATCCGGGACAGGAGGTCCATCCGCACCTGTGGATCGACTTTTTCCACTTCTCCCCGTTCCATCAGGGCCTGCATGGTCTCGCCGGGGATGAACTGCTGCAGGATGAGGCGAACCTCTCGTCGGACTACACGGCCCTTGACTTCGGGTAGTAGCAGCTCGAAAAACCAGCATCCTTCGAACTTAGGGGTAAAACCTCCCGTCAAGACCACGCTCTTTGATCCTCGTATAGGCGGCCGCCTCACACGAATAGAAGCGCTCGCTAAAGTACGTAGGCGGAAAATCCCACTCATAATCGAGCTCGACATACAGGGGGTCGAAGATTTTAGCGACCAGGTCTCTCCCTTCGACGAGGCATCGCACCACCTGGGCTTTACAGGGATCGCCGCAGCGGATCTGGTGGGTAACCTGCAAGCAACGCGCCGTCTGGTCTGGGTGAGGGATTGTCTTCCTGGGCGGGTGTGCGAGCAACTGCTCGACGACAGCATCAGGTGCCCCTTTACCCCTGGGCCACGGGTCCCTGTTCCACTCTTTGGGATCTGGCTTCTCGTACCAGGCACCGTTGTCCAAGGGGGTGGAGGATTGTGTGGCTTGATGTCGAAGCACGGGCCGGGAACATAAGGTAGAGGTGGCGGCTGGAGTTTGGAATCGCAGGAACTGTCGGGGGAAGAACTGGTGGGAGGTGTTGGGAGGCGACGACGCTTGCGGCTGGCCTGGGGCTCAGCAGAGCCAGTGGGCGTGACAGATACGCCTCGTTCAGAGCTCATGGTAGCAGGTCTGGGCTGCGAAGCACGCAAAGTGTTTCGGACTGTGCGAGGAGAGGTATGATTATAAATTGGTCCGTTTGACTCTCAAGGTGGACGGAAGGTGACAGACAGGAGCGACGCAGCATCCAAGGCCAATACCTCAGGTAAGCAGATAGTCACTTCGCTTGGTGAAATACTATGTGACATGTATGGTATTACTGTTTCACCACAGGTATTAACGACCCGCGGGCCGCCAACGTGTACCGTTCCCGCACGTGTCAGGCCGCACGAGGATCGTGGGAAACCCCTTCCGCCCAGCTGTGGAAATAGCCGACTATGATGTATCAACCTGGACCTTCTCAGACTCAATGGCCTCTATCATATTGGGAACATTGCAATTGGGAGGCTCATGGGTCATGAGTAATCAGCACAATGCCGGTAGTGGCAAATCCGAAAGCATCGGGCACCACTTCTGCAGCATGCACACCTCCCCGCGGCTGTGTAAAGGTTCCTATTCGGCACTGGGACGATCTGGCATCACGTTTGTGCCTTGGGAACTACAGACACCAGCTCCGAGCCAAGTATCTCCCGGAGGAAGGCGGTGCCATCACTACCATGTTCAAGTCAGAAGCTGTCCTAAAGACGGCAAGCGTCAGGATGCCGCGCACGCTTACTTGCACCCGCGCTTGCAGGACGGCGATCATCCGAACCTCCACGTTCTCGTTGGGTCGCAGGTGACACGGGTCATCTTGGACGAGGGCAAACGAGCCACAGGCGTGGAGTTCAGACCTAACCCGGAGCTTATGGACGACCCTACTGCCGCGAAGCCTGCTACTGGGGCAGTGAGGACAAGGAAGATGGTAGTCGTTACAGCTGGTGCTTTCGGCAGCCCGGCTATCCTCGAAAGGTCAGGCATCGGTGACCGAGAGGTTTTGCAGCACGCGTGTGTCCCCATTGTAGCCCACCTGCCCGGTGTGGGCCATGGGTGCCAAGACCATCAAACGTCTTTGTATACATACAAGGCCGATATGCCGCCAGAAGATAGCTGGGAGAGCATTTACAACGGAACCAGGCAGATCCCGGAGCTGCTAGCAAACAACGACAAAATACTGAGCTGGAATGGTGTTGACGCCGCGGCCAAGATCCGCCCGACGGCAACTGAAGTCGACAGCCTTGAGCCAAGGTTCCGGCAAGCTTGGGATCAAGACTTCAAGGACATAAAGAGCAAACCTCTTATCTCGATGATCCTGGTCACTGGGTGAGGATTATGATCCTGGATAGGCTCTGTATTTGTGCTGACACGAACGAAAGCATCCTCGGTGATCCTACTCCCTTCCCACCGGATGAATACTTCACGATTTGCACCTACACAACATATCCGTATTCACGGGGCCATGTGGTAAGCCCGAGCCTTCATTTGTCTCGAATCGATGCAATAACTAACATGATAAAATGCTGATAAGGAATGACCAATAGCATATCACCGGCCCGAATATAGACGAAGACGTCGATTTCAAGACAGGATACCTGTCGGACGCTGACGACATTGACCTCAAAGCCCAGGTGTGGGCTTATAAGAAACAACGCCGTGTGGCGCAAGGCATGCGTTTCTTCGGCGGTGATATCCCTGAGCAGCATCCGGCCTTCCCAGAAGGCTCCAAGGTATCCTCTCTCCTTGAAGAGACTGGGGGCAATGGGTCTACCATAGACGGGGAGTACCGACCCGAGGACGATGTGGCCATCGAGGACTTCCTCCGTACACGAGTCGGGACGACCTGGCATCCCCTTGGTACGTGCAAGATGGCGTCGGTGCAGCAAATGGGCGTGGTAGATGAGAACCTCAGCCTGTACGGTGTCAAGGGCCTAAAAGTGGCCGACCTAAGCATCGCGCCCAAGAACGTTGCTGGAAACACAATGAGCACTGCTCTGATGATCGGCGAGAGAGCTGCGGATATATTCATCCGTGAGCTGTGTCCTAGCAGGTGCTAGGAGATATTTAGTATTGAGAGGAAGTGGCATTTCATGAGCATTCTCAGACATCAAAAAGATGATGAGTGAGAAGTTTTGGGGGCCTGTTGCTCTACCTAGGTCATCCAATAAACAAACTGTGATCCAGGACTGGCTTAGTATTCTGTGAGCAGTATGGGTACCATAAACCGGTCTATTTATAACAAGTCCTTATAGCCACATATGCAGATATACTGCCATGTATGAAGGAGAAATTTGCGACTTGATGTTTTCAGATGATGCAATGGGTGCCTGCTGTCAAGAGAGACACACAATCGCCCCCCTCCCCTCCAAGCTCACATAACCGATAGGATGACTACTTTAAGAGTTTGAAAGACAATGTCATACAACACACCGTTCAACCATACATATATGAACGTAGCCAGATTGGGGCGAAATCATTTAATTGTCATGAATCACGGAGGACACTCACACAGTGCATGTACAAGCGCTGGCGACAAGAGCCAGAGCACAGAGAATTGCATACTGTTGCCTCTTCCCCCTATGACGCAGCGTAAGTAGGAATTAATTGTGGGCCGTGTTGAAGAAGTAGAAGCTGGGCGGGGACTATGATTGCAATTCGGCTAGTCGGCAGAACTAAAGCGGGCGTTTCTGGAAGGACCTCAAACCAATTTGTGGTCTGATTCTCTGACAATCTGATTATCTATCCTGCATGGGGACTTTTCGGGCTGTTTTGGCCGATAGAGCCACTGGAAGTCTCGAGAGAAGGAAATCACTAGTTAAGATCGTCAGCAACTAAGCCTAGGCTGGTGGATAGATACCTAGGACACCGGAGGTATGACGTCACATTTGTGTTACTGTTTTGCTCATGAATGAATCGATCGAAGATGACTTTCTAGTGTTGGGCATAATATAGGGCGTAGTATACATGATTGCTGAAGCTCAAATTACAATAGATGTGGGCCAAAAGGGGTGTGAAACCGTTGCTCCGATAGCGCATGGAGTTGATACGAAGATGGCTATTAAACAACAAGACACTAAAGTCAGGTTTGGATTGGCTTGTCTATCCGCGAGTGGTTTTCATTATATCGTCAGGAATTCTCGGCCGTCGCAAACAGCTCAGAGGGCTATCACAGAGAGCATTCTGTCTCAATTCCACAGTTGAGTTCTTCAGGGATTTTGATCCTGTTTGCCTGCGTACATAACAAGGCTGCAGACCCTGAGAACAAAGTCTGTTGCTTTTTGAATGAGTAATATATGGAGCGTATATCTGCTCAGCTTCGATTGCGGAACCGTGGAGGTGAAAGACTATATTAGGTTCAGAGGCTAAACCTTATTAACCTGAGCATTGACGACACCCGGACGGTCAAACAGAACAATTTCCAAGCCCAACTTCCTTTGTTGCTTGGGGCAACAAGACGTTCGACACTGGTGTAAACCAAGTGATTATTCAAACCCACTTGAGTTGACGTCCAGGGGCATTCGTAGTATTGATGTGCTAACCGGAGGATGGGGCGACCGACGCAGGTACTCGAATGGTACGATTTGAAAGGATATATCGGGCAATCGCTTGAGATCAGGACGAATCTTCTCCCACTTCATACACAATACCACTCCAACCAGCATCAAGGTGGCATTGGCAGGGTCGAGGTAGCAGTTGGGACGGAACTAGAAGCACTGGCATTAATGGTTTGAGAGTGGAATAACCAACAAGTTGCATATGAATCATGAAATCTTGTGCTGCGCAGCAGGAGATCCAATTATCCAGCTTGCGTTGACGACCAAGCATACTCTCCGTCCAGACTCAGCAATGAAAGGCAGGGGCTAAACCTTGCTAGAGGAGGCAATATGTGTGCTGTGCAGTGATTCGCAATGACTCGAGCGGTGGAGAGCTGCCATAGATCCCGTCAGAGGTGATGCCTGGCACAAGCTTGAGTTGACCTGCTGAAGGACGACAAAAAAGTAGCTGGACGAGGCACCAAGCCGACGGCAACCTGGTCATCTGAATAGGTGTAGGCTATGTTGGGTCGTTCCGCATGTTCTCCACAGCGTCTTGATATTGCGAGGGTTAGTGGTAAGGACAAACGATTATTTTTTAATCAATGCTTCAAAAGACGTGGAAGTTCTCTCATGAAGGAGGCGAGAGCGCAGGGAGAGGATTTCTCTGAGAGATGGACTTGGTTCCGGCGGAGACGAAGGTGTGCTGTCCGAGGGCAAGCGTTCCCCTCGACTGCTGGTCTGATAGCGTCATGGGTCTGGCGAGGACAGTCGACGGGCCTGGTGCATGTCGATTTCAACCACACATCCTGTTGATCGTCCACTCCCGTCGCCCAGGACCGAGATCCAACGATGACGAGCGTACGAGATCGCTCAGTGGTTGGCTACTAACGGACTAGCTCATGTTTCCGGTGAGAAAGCCTCGATGCCATCAGCGGCTCGCCACCACCCTGCCACCGTCTCCCTAACGTGGTTTGAACTTTCGGTCTCATTGCTACCAGGGACAGTAGCGGATGAATGAGCGAGTCAGGGGTCCCAACAGCCTGGCGAATAGGTATGACATGAAGCACGCGTCGGTGCTGAGCCGTTGCCCACCTCGTCATCGCCGTGGGATCGATAGTCGTTATGAGCTTACCACCAAGACGCCAGGGTGACGTCTTGCTTGCAGAAAGTCTCATCTGGCTGTGCAGATACGAAAATGGGTGCAGAGTGTGTCAACAATGATTGGTATTTCCTTGGGAAGTTTGACAATATGTCGAAATGGCGTCATGCTGGCATCTTCCCGTCAGCCTCCATTTTTAAACAGAACCCCAGGGCAGCAGGCGTAGTTAAGGGCCAGACCGCCTGTACCCATTACATCAATCTGAATAATGACGTCCGCACAACGACCACACCCACATGTTGGAAGATGAAGACACCTACGTGCATCGTCAACAGTTTTGAAGCACGTCCTTGAGGGTATACCCGCCAATTGGTCGTGTCGGCACTGGTCCAAGATCCAAGACGAAAGAATTGATGGCGACCCGCAGGTAAAATCGGTTCCTTGGTACTGGGTTCAGCGCGGAGGCGGACCACAGGCCGGAAGGCCTGATACTACGCCAAGAGTGTGGAAACTCGTCTCGGTGGCGAATTATGTCAGTCTCAAATTTGGGCTTTATGGGTTTCCTAAGAGATTCCCATGTGTCGACAAGGCCTCTACTTGTGTCTGAGACAGTTGCCCTTACAACGCAATCATCGCATGGGTCTGAACAAAGTCCCAGGACCATCTGCCTGCTCCGCGTGGATGAGTTTCACTTGAGAGAAATCAACATGGGCCGTGTATGTGAAAGACCACTGGCGAGGCTACGATCTTGGGATCGAAATTTCTTAATCGAGATCGAAGATAGGGAGTGGACGTCATCACGTGTGCGGGCTGGAATGTTCCAGCCTTGCAGCAGGGGGGAGGTCAAAAGACGCTGCGTGGGCTGCTAGAGCTGCAGTTCTCGAATGACGACGGTGACGAGTAACTATCGAGGGTCAACGAGCAGCAAAGGGGCTCGGGACAGGGGAGGTGCAGTAGAGTGTGGGAGAAGTTTGTCAACGGACTGGGCCGTGAAATCATGCTGGCTAGCTAGCTGTGGTGAAAGGATAGTGCTCCTGACACAGTGGGCTGGATCGACATTGTTGAGTCGGTATGTCAGTATGTACAGACCTGTACGGGCGCGTGCAAGCATGAGCTGTATGTATGTTCTGCGCAGTAGGGGCCTTTGGCAAGGACTCGGCATGTCCAATCCCGAGGCCGGCGTCATAGCAAGAACGAACATGCCTGTCGGACGGTGGCTCGGGTGGGAAGCAGTTTTGGACCCTTGGTGCGTCTACGGCGTATTAGCCCGGATCCGAAAGAGGAGGCGGTCTCAAAGGCAGCGGATCTTCCTCCCGACGGGATGGATGATCTCACCTCACCCTGCTCACATGCAGACACGCCAGCGCGCATGGAGGAACCAGCCAGCCCGTCTGCAAAAGAAACCGCCGCTAACTCCAAGTACCACCAAAACCTTTCGTGTTAGTATCCCAATTATTCCACAACCACATCATATGTGCTTGATTATTATTAAATAATCATCTTCAGAATAGGTGTCTGATTTGAATCATATTAAAATATTTGTTAGAATCGATGGTTGTGGTGGTAAAATAGGTGGAAGGGTTGCGGGGTCCTGATTTTGGTACAAAGCTACCGGCGGTTTCTTTTGCAGACGGGCTGCCAGCATTGTCTGCAGGTGCAGTGTGTGGTGTGCAGTGTACATGTGCTTTTTGTGGGTGTGGCGAGCGACGTCAAAGGCGAGGGTCTGGCGTTGTGGTGGGCTGGTTAGATGGCATTGTCGAAACACGCGAGACGTCAACCCTGACGTCGAAAAGGTACGGAGGATTTGAGGCGGGAGAAAAAGAGCTGGGGTCCCTGCTGAAAGAAGGACCCTGAATGCAGCGGAGCAGGCACATGCTTCCGGACCTCCCTTGGCTCCCCTTGGGCCTAGACTGGCGTGGACCCCTGACAGCTTTGCACCACACGGTGCAAGTATTACTGGCCAAGGCGGCTGGCGACCAGGGATGGCTGACCTAATACCCCGTTTCCGTTCCCGTACCGATGACGTAGCTGCCAGCTGCGACGGGGTGGCACGCTTTCCGTCATTTCTGACCTCACCCGTTGCAAAGTCGGCTTCCTTCAGGTGGTGACCACCGCCCAGCAATGTCGGACCACTGTCGTCAATTCCCGCCTCTCCTGTCGCCTCAGCAGCCCAGCAAACAGTGCAGTACAGGAGACATGTCTTGAAGTACCTACCTGCGGTACTGTGTCGCTGGGCAAGTGCCAAGCCAAGGGCCTCCCAGACCAGCTCGTGTGGTTCGGTTCCTGACCGACTCGGTGCGCCAGCAGCAACGGTCATGGCTTGTCTGTCCCAGACACACGCCCAGAGCCTCGCGTCAAGAATCCAATCACGGATTGATGCCTTCTCCGAAATCCCATCAGGGGGAAACATGGGAAAACACGCTCGGGGCGTGGCCGCGCAAGGCCGTCCCATGCTCGCGGGATCCAGCTCCTGCCAACTCGTGCCAACTTTGCGGTTGCGCCTGGTCACGTCTGCCCATTCTGCCTATTCTGCCTGTCTGCCCAGCTGCTCCCTCTACACATACACCATAGCTGACACAGCTGCACAGGCCCTGGTCAGCCTTGCCATGGCCAGTGAGCGTCTTGCCGTGGCCCACAGCCGCTCTGGGGAAACCCTGGAATACCTGCAGCCCATGTATCCAGTACGCCTGGACCAGCTCGCCAGCCCGTCCTTCGTCCCCCTCTCCAGCCAATGACATCATGTGGAAGCGAGACTTCGGGCGGAAAGGCTGTGTAGATCTCAAGGCATCCCACCCAGACCTGGCACGCCTGGACAATCAGCGGTCGTGCGCAGGTCATTGTCTCGCACAGTCCAGGTCGCTTGGCCGTCCCTAGGCATACACCTGAGGGAACCTCGTGGCTTCTTGCCGTACTCACTGTACATTACTGCCAGTATGTTTCGTTTGCCTTTTGCGGGCTAACCTGCTCCGTTCGGCAAGTGCCTTTGATGCCCTCCTGATCTGCGCTACATCTGACGACATTCGTCCAGACACTCCTCTCGGGCGGGCTACGGCGAGCTGTGGCCAGCCTGTGGCCAACGGGCACTGATGTAGCCCATGACTTCAGTGCCGTCGCCGATCTTCAGGGTCTCGCACACCCACGCTCTCGCCGCCATGTACATTGGACCCTCCGTGGTCCTAGCGTTGCCTGTGAGGTTCGGCAGGACCATGCATGGCGCATCATCGCCCACCACTCCAGAGCCGCGCCTGGTCTGCGGCTACATCACCCAGCCCTGCAAGTGGCGACGATCGCTGTGGGTCCTCACTCGCACACATGCTAGGTTACGACATTCAGTGCAGCTATGCGTTAGACAGTCTGACCAAACACGGCACCCACACATGTCGATCCCACTCCCGGCACCGCTGCAGGAGGGGCTGGGGGCGTGGAGGTAGTAATGCTAGCGGCTCCAGTCTTTCTCCTCTGTTCCTAGTGGACTAGTCTGAGGAGGGTCTGGAGACGATGAAGGGTCCAGGGCTGCCAGGTCAAGGCAGCCCCAACGGCTGCCCGACCCTTTCTTTGCCTTGCTTTCGTCCAAATAAGCTTCCGCATGCCTAGTTTTATATAAACTTGATTCATCCCAGGGACTCCTACTCTTCCAAAACTTTATCTCTACCTACATCAGGATTCCCATTCAATATAACAAAGGCTGCCCACCCTGCTTTTCCCGGCACCTCTTCACTCTCACACCATATCTTGGAGCCTATCCACTGTCACGAAGCCAAACTCGTCTCACCAACTCTTAACACACCTCGCACCTACAAACACTATCCCCATCTACAACAACGCATATGCCTCTTCTCAGAATGTCGTCCCAAGAAGACTCCTTCTCCGTCAACATGGCGAACTCGCCGCCGCCACCCACTGACCTTGGGTCATATTCTCGCACAATGCTCCAACACACCAAGAGACAAATGGAGGCTTTCTCTGGCACGTCTGAACGACGGAGCCGCAGCAACGGATCGCGGAGCAGTGGCCACCGCGGCGTAGCCACACCATCGATGCCGAATGGAGTGCACCAAGCATCAAGTTCTCCGGACGATTATCACCACACATGATTTACGACAGTGATGAAGCCTTCCAGGCTTTCAGTCATTAGATCAATACATCGCCGGGACACTGGGCGATGAGAAGAAGCGTTCAGGCAACACAACGCGAACTTGGCAGGAAAATCGGCCATAAAGGGAAAGCAAACGACACTCCCTACTCACTACGTCGGCACCACAAATCATGTGCCAGATTTCACGGGCTAGTGACAAGACATCGACAATGTCTTACCCACGAAAAAACAAACGCAACGGCCATTAAATCCTGTACCATCATCATTAAAACTGTGGTTAGATCAGGCACGTGTCGGCCTGACAGCGAAGTGGAGTTAACACACGCAGTTTGGGCGGTGACCCACGAGCATTACCAGGAGCGAAGAAGGGAATGACGCCGCCACAGGGGCGGCTTTCACTTATATCAGCGCTTGACATCCGGCGCAAAAACTTCTAGCGCTGATGAATTCAATATCATTACTTTCTCTACACGAGATGTGCCTTCCAATGTGCTTATAGTGACTGTTGTCCTCTTCAGACTTACAATGACATCTACTTGGTCCCCCATTTAGTTCGTCTCACATACTTCTCATTCCGCCGATGCCAGTGCTCCAGACCTCTGCAACCCTGCGCCCGGTGACCGGTGCGTATTGGCAGTTTTTACGATCGACTCCCACAGTGCGTCATGGACCATTACAACGACCCCCTCCCCCCTCCCCCTCCCTTTCTTGGGCCTCCTCAGCCGGGATCGCTGTCGGCTGCAGTTCCTGCCAAGAAGCATGTTTAGCCCAGCATAATACCTGATTTTCGGTGATCATGGTGTATACTCCTAATCGTGGGCTCGCAAAAAAGCTCCATGATCAACAGCAGTGACTGCCGTTTCTATCCATCCGGCCCGGTTTCCCTGTCTATTTGTCTTTGTCCGCGCGAGCTTCCACCCACTCTTCCACTCATGCTGGCAGACTGGCAGCCCTGGATGGGCTTCCTGACAGCCCAGATCCGCGTCTTATGGGGAACCCCTCCCCGCGATGGCTGCCAGGGCCCGTAGCCGCTCTATCTTCAGTCACCCACGCCACGCACACGACAGGCTGTCGCCGAGGGCGGAAACACCCGGCTCTGCAGGCCGTCGGAGGTGCCTTCTCCCCCGAGTCTCGCGAGGCACCTTCGTAAAAGGCAGGCGGAGGCACCAGTGCGTCCCCCAATCCCAGACACTGCTATACTAACCCTCGAGCTTCCCGTTATTTAATGCGGATCATCACGTCGTAATGAGACACATTGTGACCAAGTAATCAAAAAATCCATGCCCGGACCACATTTTATGTCTTCGTGCCGATACCGCGCGGCCCTCTCATCAGCTTTCCTTGAACATCGTCGCCAGCGCGAGGGAGTAGCCTCTCCACAGCTGACTTTTCCCCCGACGAAACTGGGAACTGGCCTAGGAACCTTGACTACACGCAGTACCACACCCCTGAGACCGAGGAGGATAGGCCCGCCCCCCCCCCCATCCGCTGGAGAGAGACCCCTCGCCCTGGTTGAATCCTCGTCCAGCGTACGCTAGCAGCACACATGGGGTGACTGTCGACTGTGCTCATGCACACACTTGACTCGGGGCCCAGTGCCATGGTAGTCTCGCCGGCGCCAAAGCCTGTTCTCGCGGGATCCACTCAATCTCCACCGGTGGGTTTGTTGTCGTGGGGATGCAAGATGTCAGACGGTTTGACGGGCTGGCTGATCCAGCTGGCCGGTGCGCTGTGGGTGCTATAACGTGTCTATCACTTGAAGTATGTCCCCCCCCCCCCAAACATAGGTGGCGGGTAGGTGTTGCCAGTAGCAGCTGATCTGACTGACAGGACCGACAACGGGAGCCCGCATCGTCATTTCCATGTGGACAATCGAAATCATTCAACCATTTTGGGTATCGTAGCTTTTGACTCCTAGACGCCGTAACGCACACATGCTTAATCACTGTCCGATCCGTAATCAACTAAAACCGCCTTGGCCTTGGCTGCTGCCGGAGCAGCCGGAGCTGGGGCCGGCGCCGTTTTGGCGGCAGGTGCAGGCGGGGGCCCCATCTTGAGGCCCGGGATGAGGACCTGCTCCTTCTTCTTGGCCTGCTTCTTGAAGCTGAAAGAAGCCGATGTCTCCTCCTCCGGCGCCTTCCTCTTGACGCTGTTCCCGTTGCCATTGCTACTCGAGGCCGAGTCACCGGCGGCGGGACCCTCCTCCTCCACCACCTCCCAGGTCTCCTGTTGTGCCTTGGCGGCGGCTATGGCCTTCCTGTAGGCCTCCTCGTCCTCATCGTCCTCCCGACGCCTCAGGTCATCATCCGGCCTGGCGAGGTTGGCGTCCCCGAGCATCCCGTCGTGGTTGGCGCGCTCCAGCCTCGCGTTGCGGGTCCTGATCTCGTCCAGGGCGTCGGCGACGGCCATGTCCCGCTTGGCGTCGATGGTCTTGGCCTCGAGCTCCTCCATGGCGTTGCGCTCCTCGTCCTCCTTTTCGAGCCGGTCCAGGCGCTGCTCGTCCGTCTCATCCTCGTCCTCAACCTTGCGCCAGGGTTCCGTGTTCCGCTTGGCCCCGCGCTCGCATGTGTAGTCCTGGTTCTTGGGGTCCGTCTTGAAGGTGATCTCGGAGCTGCACCGTGTGCAGCGGATGTAGAAGCGGAAGATCTGGATGCCCAGGTACTTCTCGGCCTCGGGCGTTTCCTTGCGCGCGTTGAACTTGCGGCCCTTGTAGATGTATTCGCCGCAGCTGGTGCACTTCATGCTGAAAGGGGCCATCAGACGGACGGTTTGGACCT
Source organism: Diaporthe sp. PMI_573 (assembly GCA_021399435.1). Classification (NCBI taxonomy): domain Eukaryota; kingdom Fungi; phylum Ascomycota; class Sordariomycetes; order Diaporthales; family Diaporthaceae; genus Diaporthe; species Diaporthe sp. PMI_573. Next base: position 574,640 of record JAJTUP010000022.1, on the reverse strand, counting down.
TGGGCCCGACCTGCTTTGGGCCCTTCTTCTTGGTCAACTGCGCCGGGTCGAAGTCGGGAGGGTAGTATTTCGAAAGCACTTTGCGTTCAGACATCTTGATGGAATCAGTACTGTTGATGTGTTCAGTCAAGTTTGCTTGCGAGGTGGTGCTCTGGGCGTGATTTCGTGCAATACGTTTGTCGAGCAGGGATTAGTCAGTCGGTCCTTATCGATAAGCCCCGGAGCGGAGGAAGGCTTTTTTAGACTTGGGTTCTTCTTTGCCATGCTCATTGAAGACTTGGCCGCGAAGCGGACCCTACTTCTTGTTATAGCGGAAGAGAGTTCGCCATCAGCTTCCAAGTGATGCTGGCGTTTGGAGAACCCGCCTCTTCGATCAGTCCAGTGCAGCTCTCGACATCACATACAATATTACAGTAACACCAAGCCCCTGGTGGCTTGAGCACCACCTACCTGGCTAGCTATGTACATCCTACGGGAGGATATACTATGGAAAGTCTTCCTATAGGAAGACCGATGTTGAGTCCCCATGCTCTATGTGCACAGTCCAATTTCAAAATTGACAGCCAGGACGCTATTCCTGGCCTGGGGATTTGCTGCTTTGCTGCGGGTGCACCAGGATGAAGTACCTAGGTACCCACCCTGTCCCGGTAAAGCGGTGAGAGTCCCAACTATTCTGCCGGGCGATTCGCAACTTTTTCTTGGGCGCGAGCCGGCGCGGTTCCTGCGTGAGTCTTCTTCCTTTCTTCTTCAACGTGCGACCACCCACTCATATCACCGCCAGCATAGCAATCTCTTCCTCTGTACTGGCAATTTCGAGCTGTGGTCTAGATTAAACAAGCTAGACTTGAAAATCGTACCCTAAAACCGTCATTATGAGGGCCCCTATATGCGTGGCATCCCAGGATCTGATGACGACCTGACGGTACAGACATTTCACTCCAATCTCAGTCCATGTCAAAGACGGCACGGCAGGGCACGGCACGATTCAGTGCAACAGCGCGTGATGAGTTGTTCCATGCAGTACCTGAAGCGTAAGTGCATCTCTCGCTCTCTCCACAATCCTGCCGTGATGCAAAATCAATCATCTGGTAAGCTGAACGCTCAGCCTGTGTGTCTGCGGCACCCGCAAGGAGCTGTGGCGTATCGTGGTTGAGCCGGAAGAGAAAAGACCTGGCAACTTATTTCGCCTGAGCAGCATTGTACAACCCAGCTTGATGAGCCCTGCTTGGTTCGCGGTGGTGAGGCTGACTGTTGGCAGCACATCCCTTCGGGCCGCTTCAACTGCCAGCTGCGATGATAGAGCACGATAGATCTGTAGACACTCGGCCCGACCGCCTTGCCGACTGCGGATGTGACTCTACTCTGGCTCTATAAAAACCGTATGTAGAGTCGTCTGCGCACGCGATAGCATCGTAAAGAGTACTTAGCTAGCATTGAAACTCTGCTCCTGTCGGGACGCATACCAGGGGGCTGTCTGCCTGACATGACATTAGGCCACTGGTGTCGTCGGGGCGGCGTAGTAGTAAAATCAGCAATGTGCAAAGGGATTTCGTGTCAATTCCTGTCACTCGTCCTGCCTCCAACAGCCGGCAAATCCTCGAGATAATGAGTGTCTCGATACCAGAGTCTCATCGGCGGCACTATGATAATCCCCAGGGCCACTTTGGCTTTGCCCAGGTGGAGGGGACCCCCCCACTTGGTACTTGGTGACGGCGGGGCGGGCGCGATAGCCAATAATCAGATCTTTGCCAGGACAAGCCATTAGGACATCACCTCTTCCCTCCCTTTTCCCAAAAATCTGTCGTGCTTGTTTGATAACTACTCCCCGCTCGCTCAATTGGCCCCTCACTGCCGCATCGTTCCTTCCACTAGGTTGCCGCGCGGGCTGGAGATACTGCACGTGGCTGTTTGACTGCCGACAACGGAGCGACGCGCGATCCCGCCCGTACTGTCCTCCCCTCGTCGCGAACCATCGTCCTTGTTCTTGTTGTCCAGTCTGTCCGCCCATCTCGTACGCTGCAGCCGCCCGGGAACCCCATCGCCATCGCCATCGTCATGGACAAGATCACCGACAAGATAGCGGCTCTGCCGCCCGATGCCAGCTACTTCTCCCTCGAGTTCTTCCCTCCCAAGACCCAGATGGGCTTTGCCAACCTGCGCTCCCGTCTGGAGCGCATGGCCCGCGCCCTGAAACCGACATTCGTCAACGTCACCTGGGGCGCTGGTGGCTCGACCGCCCAGAAGTCCATGGAGCTGGCAGAGATATGCCAGCGCGAGCTGGGCCTGACCACGTGTCTGCACTTGACGTGTACCAACATGAGCCGGCGACTCATCGACAAGGCGTTGGAGGATGCGAAGGTCTTGGGCATACGGAACATACTGGCGTTAAGAGGCGACCCGCCACGCAAAGAGGAGTACCGCGACGAGAACGAAGATGATGACGAGGGCGAGGACGAGTTCACATGGGCGGTGGACTTGGTGCGCTACATACGGAGGAATCATGGCGACCATTTCTGCATCGGTGTCGCTGCGTACCCCGAGGGCCATGCCGATGAGAGCCACCCTCTGGGCCAGAGTATGGAGCACGACTTGCCGTCGCTGGTGGACAAGGTCCAGGCCGGAGCAGATTTCATCATGACCCAGCTATTCTTCGACATCAAGGCATACGACAAGTTTGAGAAGATGCTGAGAGAGCACCCGAGCGGCGCTTTCAAGGACATTATCATTATCCCGGGCCTCATGCCCATACAGAATTACCAGATGATCAAGAGGACGACGAAGCTGAGCCACGCCAGGATACCCGACGACCTGATGGCGCGGCTGGATGAAGTGAAGAAGGATGATGAGCAGGTGAAGCAAGTTGGTGTCGATATCCTCAGCGAGCTTGTCGAGCAGATCAGGGAGATCAAGAGCCGGACACCAGGACCGAATGGGTTCCACTTCTACACGCTCAATCTCGAAAAGGCCGTGTCTTTCATCCTGGAGAGGACGGACTTGATACCGCCAGAGACGCCTAGTGAGCAAGCCGTGATGGACGATCTGATACCTCTGGTGCCCAAGATTGAGGTCAATGGCTCGGGATCCAACCATTCCTCACAGCAACACCTCGCTATCGGCTACTCCTCCCGCCGCCAGTCCAACGTTTCATCCGAGCCGCGCAACCGCGTTATCATTTCTGGCGAGAACCGCAACCCTTCAAACCCAGAGTACGAGGCAACGCAGCTAGAAGCGTCGCGGCCCTTCGATCCCGTCCACAGCCGTGTTAATACCCTGGCCATTTCGGAGGGCGAAGGGATTCTTGGGCGCGAGGCGACCTGGGATGATTTCCCCAACGGGCGATGGGGTGATGCTCGCTCGCCGGCTTACGGCGAGATCGATGGATACGGCGTGAGCCTGCACATGTCCGTGACCCAGGCGCAGAGGCTGTGGGGGGCTCCCAAGGCGGTGGAGGACATCAACACACTGTTCATCCGCCACCTGAGGGGCGAGCTATCGGCAATACCATGGAGCGAGGAGGAGTTCAACGCAGAGACCGGCACAATCAAGGAGAGGCTTATCGAGCTGAACATGCGCGGCTGGTGGACGGTGGCGTCGCAGCCTGCTGTGAACGGGCTGCGTGCTTCGGACCCTACGTTTGGGTGGGGCCCGGCCAACGGATTCGTCTTCCAGAAGGCCTTCGTCGAGTTCTTCTGCCCCGCTGACGACTGGAAGAGGCTGTACGAGAAGCTGTCAAAACCCGAGATGAAGAATAGCATCTGGTTCTACGCAGCGAATGCGGCTGGTGACTTCTTGTCGTCCGACTTTAGCGGCGGGCTGGACCTCGAGTTGAAGGAGGCGGGCACAAACGCGGTGACCTGGGGAGTCTTCCCCGGAAAGGAGATCATCACGCCTACGATCATCGAGGAGGTCAGTTTCCGGGCGTGGGCGGAGGAAGCATTCGGCATCTGGGGTGAGTGGGCGCAGGTCTATGGCAAGGGCTCGGACAGCTCAAAGTTTTTGGAGAAGATGAAGAATGGCCTGTGGCTGGTGAACATCATCCACCACGAGTACGTCGAGAAGGATGCGCTGTGGGATCTCTTGGCGATTTCATAAACTGTCACCGAGACTGCACAAACAAGGGAGAAATCAGCACTAGCGGTTCAAACGAGGCTCCTCAATACAAAACGATGCCAAACGATCTGGACAGGCTTCAATATCGTCCAAGTGTGGTTCCAGTCCAAGCCCTCTATTTATTCGCTACCCCCTGCCGAGCCTTCGGGTGAAGCCTCTCAATGTCTCTTCCATTGCCACGTGGATCCATTTACATCTTAACCCTGATCCAAAGAGAACTCGCTTATCTCTCCAGGGGTCCGTCTCGTTTACAGTGGAGCCCCATCTTTCTCTGACAGGCGGAAGCACCCGGTTAACCTTTTGGCTGATCATAAACAAGTGATTATGATCTTCGCGCCCAGGACAAACATATTGAGGAAACTCCAAGAAGCTATTCGGAGTAATCAACACCATCCCGTTTTTTCCCACCCGCGTATGTTTCCCAGTTTGCCCACAAGCATTCCTCCTGCTGCAGCATGTCAGCCCCTCCTGAAACCCGGCCGACGCCAGCACCGCCCCATTTGATTGGCAATCGCACGGTTTTAAATTGCAGCTCGGATGATCGGGTCCCAGGGCTGTGGGATCCGACAACGCCGCCGAGCCGCAGCGCTGGGTCCGGAGATTGACAGGTAGCCAATCGACACCGGCGGATTCACAGCTTCCTCTCGTTTCCTGGCCAGAACGAGGATGGCGTGGGTGCCGCTTATATCGGTAAGGGGGTGCCACGCTGCCACGCGACTTGGGGGCCTGGGGTGACTTGGTCTTGGACCGTGGGGTGATTTCATGTTATCATGGGTCCCTCTCATGAAGGAAGGGCTTCTTCTTCCACCAACCGACCTCCTCTGTCGTTGTCGCTGATCTGTTTGGCTCCTTCTCTTCGAGCCCAATAAAAAGCTGCGCGTTAACTTTCAATTGACGGGAAGACAGCGTTGATCACTGTCTTTGTACTTTCGCTTCTTCTGCAATAAAACCTTCAACTCACGATAGCATATACCCCCACAACCAACCTTGGAAGCCTTTTCGACCAATCGAGCCGAGCTACAGCTTTCTTCAAGCGTCACTATACATCTCATACGGGACCAAGTTCAACGGCCGTGGCCACTCATCTTTTAACACCCGACCAATTAGCTCGGGTATTCTACCTCTTCCCAGTCGATCACTACACCCAGGAATGGCCCACGCGATAGAAGCAGCAGAAGGCTCGGCCACAACCGACTGGACGACCTTCGACGGCCCTGTACCCTCGAAGTTCATGTTCCATGCCATCTTCTTCCCCGTAGCAATGGCGGCTTTCCTTATCGCGCCCGTCATCATCTGCTGGTTTGCCCTGGGATGCGGGCGCCGGGGCAGGATCGCTCCGTATTCGCCTCAGTATCCTGCCAGGTTTGGTGAGTCGCCTTCATGATACACGCTGGTCCTCCCCCCCCCCCAACACTGTCTCATCATTTGAGAAGTCTTTTATAGGGTCTTGATGCTCCGAACAATCACTGACGTGTTGGCCGTAATAGAAAACAAGGATATGCATTCTGGGTCGGTGCACAATGGGCACGTGGCGGAGGTGTAGAGCATATTGATTTTGCATTTAAATGGAGTTTGGCGTCTTTTCCCGCAGGGCCACTTGTCCTGAGCGTTGCGTGGTGGTTTGGATTAGCGTTGTGTTGTTATATCGTCAGTTACCTACTTGTGACTGACTGGACTGCCATGCTCAAGGCGGTAGGGTAATGCAGTACTACGCCATTGACCATGGTACAAGGTACTATGCTCACACAGAATGAAAGGAATAACATGGTGTCATCGAGCCAACAAAACAATCTTGAATTCGAACTGGGGATAGACCAGCGGCAACCTCATCTCGTCACCTCCCACTCCCTACTGACTATAATTCCTGGCGTATGTTTGTCGGCCAATTTGGTCTCAGATTTACCCTCATCTTTGCTCTCATGGCTGCTGCTGTTCCCTATTGAGACGGCCGAGATCTCAGCCTGATGCTTGAAACTCAAAGGGCGAAGACGGAGTTGATCGCCGCCGACGTCGTCGCCAAGAGGCTCAAACTGCTCCCTTCTCGGAGTCCTGAGCCGGGGATTATCCCTTGTCCTGTACCTGCAGCGGCCGACTAGTGGTCTGAAAAGAGGAATACAAGCCAAAGTGACAGCCATGCTAGCCTCAAGACCACTGAAAATAGTGGCCAGAGTCATCCTATAGGTTATGTCGGTGAAGTCCACCTGTGTCAGGCAGACTAAGCGGGTGACGCTGGTGACGCAGGTGCTGGATGGAGGTTTGTCAATCAGCCAGTCTCGGACAACACAGAAAACAACCCAAAACTGCTTCAAAGGTGCGGACATACAGGAAGCTCAGGCTAAATACAGCGACTAGAACCAACTTCTTATATATTCCCATGCGCAACTTAAACAATGCTGGTAATGGCAGAACGATGACAACTATATTCGTTGCTAAATTGATCGCTCCACTGATGATGAAGGAGAGGACTTGGCCTCCGCAGTGACCACCAGTCACCGTCTTCCAATTCATCAAAACAGGCTGGCAGATCAGACACCCTGCCAGAATCGTCCCGGCGGCCCACATCATGGTGACTGCGATGGTGGCCCTTGCCGCGATTATGACATAGGGCTCTGTGTTGAATAAGTGTGAGTACAGAAGCAATATCTATGTCTTGGAAAACCCGAGACTCAGCGTCCACAGAAACTGAAGCGGCATGACAAGCTTGAGCAGCAAGACGACCGGGGCGCTGCCGAACTGTGCCACGATTTCGGAGGCATGCCCATAAGCCAGACCGCCATGGACCACGGCCGTAATGTTAACAGCCTCGAGCACTATCGCCAAGGCTACAGCAATGATAGCGCAGTAGTCGCTCAGGTTTAGTGCTCGAGCTGAAATGCGTCGGGCGAGGACACGGAGGATGACGGCGGCTGTGGGTACGATGCTGAAGATGATGGCTGCAGAGAGGACGGCTCTTTGCCGGTGATTAACAATTGGAAAAGCTGCCATGGCTTTCACATGTGCATGTGAGCGTGTGTGTCTGCAGGAATGATAACGTTCCCGGGAATAAATATTGTGCTGGACGGAACGACTTATAAGACAAGGCTCGTTCTGGTCGAGGCCAACCCGACCAATAATCTACGAATTATCGCCATCACCCGTTGATTAATTACCATTCTTCGATTTGACAAGAATTTGACGGCACGGTCATGGCTCACCAAAACCTGCAATGATCTCCGGTAGTTACGCAAACTTCATGTTCGGTTGCCATCTCCGAGCACGTCAAGTGCCGGGGCAGACTTCCGAACATGGGGTCCGGGGATACTCGGTTTTGGGAGTCTTTAGGCTGGATGGCGATCCACATTGCCGTACTTGGTCTGTCTAGGCGCCTATCCTTCTACGATGGGTCTAGGTCTGCGGAGCTTTATGAGAGAAATACGACAGGTAAACAGTGTGAACCGAGGCATGCTTCGTCGCGGTGGGCCACAAGAACTCAGAGCCATGGCAATGACTTCCGCTGTCTGTTCCGATTCTGTCGTCAACCTTGGCCCAGTGATCATGAGATTACAGAGACTTGGTACCCAGCCCTTGGATGTGTGAGCGTCAGCTGCAAGATTACCTGGGCAAACCAATGTCAGCACTCAGATTCTTGCATTGTGGGGAACCTGGCTACCACTAATTTCTCTGCAGCCTGCTTGATGCCGTCGAGCTGGATGGAACATCTGACGCAGACAGAATCACCAGGCTGAAATGATGGCTTTGCATATTGAACAGTGGATGAGCAGCGTGTCGATCGCCTCGCAGGTCGCAGGTTTGCTGCTGGTGGCCATATTCAGCATTCTCTTCCGGAGAAGATATCTTTCTCCACTGCGAGATATCCCCGGGCCCTTTGCCGCATCCCTCACCCGTCTCTGGCACATGAAGCGGATTCTCAAAGGCGACCAGAACCTAGAGCTAATCCGCCTACACGAGGAACACGGCCACTTCGTGCGCATCGCTCCTAATGAAGTCAGCGTCAGCCATCCCGATGCGCTCAAGAAGATACTCCTCACGCCACTGCGCAAGGGCGACTGGTACAAGATCGTACACTTCCCCGATAGGCGCTTTAGGAATCCCATGGGGGAGACGGACCCGGCCACCAAGAACGAGTTGAGCAGACACCTCGCCGCAGGCTACCTCCTCACCAACCTGCTGCAGGCAGAGCCAGCCGTCGATAACACGGTGGAGCTGCTTCTCGGCTGGCTGGACAGGCACGCCGAAGAGCACAAACCTATCGACCTGGACCGCTTCTTCACCTACACGACATTCGACGTTGTCGGCGAGGTAATCTTCTCCAAGTCGTTCGGCTTCCTGCGCGAGGGCAGGGATATCGGAGGGGCCATTGCCAACTCTCTGATGCAGAACATCTATGTTGCCGTCGGCGGCTACATACAGTGGTTCCACCTGCTGCTCTCGAACCCGCTGGTAACCTGGCTCGACGTCCTCCCCTTCGGCCACATTATCGACACGGCAGTCGGCGCGATCAAGGAGCGCGAGAAGAACCCGGACGCGCGCTTCGACGCCGTGGCTCACTGGTTCCGGTACCTCAGTCAGAATCCCGACCGGATGTCGGCCAGGGAGGTCCAGTCTGCTGCCAGCAACGCCGTGGCTGCCGGCGCAGACACGGTCGCGTGTGGCCTGCAAGCATTTGTCTACCACATGATCCGCCGCGCGGACCTGTGGGAGCGGGTGAGGGCCGAGGTCGATGACGCGGGATTGTCGGCGCCTGGGGTGCGGCAAAAGGTAGTCCCGTACGCTGAGGCGCAGAGGCTACCGCTGCTGCAGGCCTGCATCAAGGAGGCGCTCCGGGTGTTTGGCCCAGCCCCCATGGGGCTTCCACGGGTGGTCGGTAAGGAAGGGGTCACCATAGGTGACCGCACGTTCCCGGAGGGCACGATTTTGTCAGTCAGCGCTTGGGTGATCCACCACTCGCAGGAGATCTGGGGCGCAGACGCGGGTGAGTTCCGCCCGGAAAGGTGGCTGGCTGGCGACAAGTCCGGCGCTCTCGACAAGTACTTCATGCCAGTAAGCACCAGATTTCTTGCTATTGGTCCTCTTGTGTCCTGGGAGTGTCGCAACTTACAGCTTCATAGTTCGGGCTTGGCTACATGTCTTGTCCCGGTCAGAACATCGCAAAGATCGAGCTGTCTAAGATATCTGCAACCATAGTCCGTGACTATGATATTCGTCAGGTCGAACCCAGACAGGAATGGCAATGGAAGGCATATTTCACGGTCGCTCCGCACTCCTGGCCGTGCCATATCATCAAGCGGCAGTAGCTCGGCTACTCTGCTCGGTTAAAGGATGATATCCCAGGGCTAACAAGAGTTATGGAACTGATTTAATCGGATATGCGTCCTTGGAAATCGAGGGTCAATCCAAACGGGGTTGACTCAAAGATGTCAATTGCACAGAAACAAACAAGGGGCCTAAGCACAGGGAACAGATGCAGTAGCCGGGCAACTTCAAATCTGGCACATCGGACAGATACGCTGTTTTGATTGTCGCTTTTCTAAGAACTATCAATTCCTGTGCCAACGAGGCCCAGGAAATCCAGCCAACACCACGCGAAATCCACCGTAGGCAGCCGGAAGCAGGAGAAGGAGAACTCGTTTGAGGGTCAATCGACCAAAAGCTGCAGAGGCCTGTTCTCCTATCCTCAGTATTTTGTACCAAGTACCTCTCCCATTTTGTTCGTACCTCGCTAGCTCCAGTAGCTTCTGAGATGTGACTCGAGAATCGGCAGGATTGTCCTCCCGGGCCGCCAGGTCGTGCACACACCCTTCGAGAACTGAGGGCAGAGCATTGCTGGCAACCTCGACGAAGCGGTGCCCAAACGGTAGGTGATCCTCTCGACACATTCGCCAGGCCCCTTGGAGTCTGAGCATCTTCCCTTTCAAAGATGCTTTCGATCTGAAGGATTTCATGATCTGCCAGTTGATGGCTGAATATGTAGCTAGTTTCCTCTCAAGCTCGTCCTCTGCGACCTACGTGACTTGGACGTTGCCGAAGTGGTGTGCCACTTTGTAGAGGGACAAAATTCTCGGCGACTGGTGAAACACGTAGGGCCCACCCATGACAATGGGCCATACTTGCCACAACTGTGGAACGATCAGGTCATGGAAAGCTATTAGATACACGACGCTGAGGTAAAGACCGAAATCCATTGGCTATATTCCATCGAGGTGGATTGGGTCATTGTCGATCCAAGATGATAGATCACGTCATAGGCGTCCCCGAAAGTAGACCGAATCCTTGATCAGCACCTCAGGATGAACTTGAAATGTCTTTCCAGACTGGAGCTTGACCGAGATCATGATGGACACACGGGCAAGGCACCTAGCTCCAGAGGAAGAGGCTGGTGTGAAGGTGAGGATTCCACACCGAGTTTACATACCTCGGAAAACCAGACCTTTTTCCCGCAACAGCCACCGGGCAATGACCAGTATTCCAGCTCGGAATCAGCCCCAGAATCAAGGCCGGGATCAGTGCTAGAATCAGAGCTCATGATGGATGGATGAGCAATTGAGACTTCTCTGTTTACACCATCACATCGCCCAACTGCCCTTACCTTGGCAGCAGGTTCTGAAGTATGGCCTTTCCCTGTTGGATACCATAGACTTCGGCAGGGTGCGAATCAGGCAGAGGCCATTTCTATCAGAAAATAGTGGTGGAGACCATCTTTGCGAAGGAAATGCAGTTGGGCGAGATAACAGAGTGTTGTAATGTTTTCTGAGGAAGAGCATGAAGCGAAAGAGCACCGTTCTGGAAACAATTCATCCTGCGTCCTTAGAGGAGCGTTGTTGAACGGGAGGGCATCATTGGAGGGCATGGGGCATGGTGACCCCTGCCCAGGGATCGGCGCTAAGATAACTCTAATTTCTTATCAAAAAAGTTTTTGGTTCACTTTCCCTCACCTCACTCCAGACTTGCAGCCGGCGCCTGTGCAGCCCAGACCTGTCACCAGCATGCAGCAGTCGAGATGACAACAAGGCTTCCCTTCAAAACAACGTTCGAACCCGAAAGGGCCATACAGCCCATATTCACAGGGGGCTCGGTTGCACTGGACAATGGCGCCAAGATTCTTGCCACGACCCTCGGCGAGGACGCCGTCCTAACGGATCTCTCGACCGGGAGGCAGCTGGCCAAGATTGAAGGGGTTAGTCCACCACCTGTGGCAAGCACCAGACATCCACATGGCTAACATCCAATGCTCATCAGGACGACGAGCAAATCTCGACCCTGACCTGTACGACTTACCAAGAGCTTGACAGTCCGTCCGTTGGGCGATAGCTAACCTCGGGGCCTAGTGACACCTTCCGCCTCTCATCTGATCGTCTGTTCTCGGTCCCTCTCTATGCGCATATTCTCCCTCAAGGTTTCCGACGATCAAGACGCTATCGAGGCGACCCTCACAAGAACTCTCAAACCACACGGCACCCCCGTGGTCGTCTTAGCCGTCGACCGGACCGGCACCCTCCTCGCGACCGGCGCAGCCGATGGCAACATCAAAGTCTGGGACTTGGTCGGCGGATATGTGACGCACACATTCCGGGGGCCAAGCGTCCTCGTTTCCGCTCTTCATTTCTTTGAAATTGCATCTAGTCGCCTGGCAGATGAGCAACTGACCGGCAAGAAGGGCAAGAAGACGAAGAGGAAGAGCGACGTTGGCGGTGAAGACAAAGATGCCGCGACTGCTAGGTTCCGCCTGGCGTCTGGCAGCCAAGATGGAAAAATCAGAATATGGGACCTACACAAGCGCGCAGTGGTTGCGGATCTCGAGTCGCATGTGTCGGATGTTCAGGGGCTGGACTACTCCTCATCGCAACATTCGCTGGTTACGGTTAGTCGTGATAAGACGATGATCTGGTGGGATGCGAAGTCGTGGACCCAGAGGAAGGTTATTCCAACATTCGAGACGATGGAAGCGGCTGGATTCTTGGAAGACGGCAGGCTGACCTACACCGCTGGCGCCAACGGCTGTGTCAGGCTATGGGACTCCGATACAGGCCGCGAAGTGACGACGGAACAGTCCTCGAAATCCGAGGCGGACTCGATCGTCGCAGCGGTCCTTTGCTCGGAGCAGAATCTGTTGCTGACTGTCCAGGTGGACCACACGCTCGTTCTCTACCGAACACCTTTAATGCGAGATGCTCTCACAATACCTGAACTGCCACCACTTGAACCACTCAGGAGGATTTCTGGCACCCATGATGAGATTATCGACCTTGCATACGTCTTGCCCGACCGCTCTATGATGGCGCTGGCCACAAATTCGGAGGACGTGCGACTAGTCTCCGTGGCAGAGTCAGAGGGAGGGGCAGACGATGTCATCGGGACAGGACATTACCTAGGCCAAGACATAGGCCTTCTCAAAGGCCACGACGAAATCGTGATTACTCTCGATGTCGATTGGTCAGGACACTGGGTCGCAACAGGCGCCAAGGACAACACAGCTCGGCTGTGGCGGGTTGATCGGGAGAACAACAGCTACACGTGCTGGGCAACATTTACGGGACACGCAGAGTCTGTAGGCGCTATCGGCCTCCCGAAGACTGTTCCTCAGGAGTCCTCTGCAGCTTACCAGGACCCAGTCAACAACCCACCAGCGGTACTAGTGACAGGATCACAGGACTTGACGGTGAAGAAATGGGAAATTCCTCGGGAAGCCCAGAAGAAGGCGAAGGCTCTGTTCACGAGGAAGGCCCACGAAAAGGACATCAACGCACTTGACGTGAGCCCCTCTGGCCAATTATTTGCATCTGCATCTCAGGACAAGACTGTCAAGATCTGGTCTGTGGCAGAGGGTGAAGTTCAAGGTATTCTTCGAGGTCATAAGAGAGGTGTTTGGTCAGTAAGATTTGCGCCAGCCAACACTCCCGTGGTCCAAGGAGACAGGGGTGCAGTGGCTGGAAAAGGTCTCGTCTTAACAGGCTCCGGAGACAAAACCGTCAAAGTATGGAGCTTGTCAGACTACACCTGCCTGAGAACGTTTGAGGGGCACTCGAACAGTATTCTGAAGGTAGCATGGCTCAACCAGCACGCCGAGGGCGACAAAGCCAAGCGGGTTCAATTCGCCAGCGCCGGTGGTGACGGTCTCGTGAAAGTCTGGGATGTCAACAGCGGCGAAACAGAAACCACGCTGGACAACCATGAGGACCGCGTGTGGGCTCTCGCTGTGCACCCCGAGACGAACATGATCGTTTCCGGAAGCGCAGACTCTACCGTCACCTTCTGGAAGGACACCTCGTCTGAGACGCAGACTGCAGCTGCCGAGGCGGCCACCAAGCTTATCGAGCAGGAGCAGGAGCTAGAAAATTACATGCACACTGGTGCATACAGGGATGCCATCGCGCTCGCGTTGCAGCTCAACCACCCTGGGAGGCTGCTCAACCTGTTCACAAAAGTCGTCAACTCCAAGGAGCCAGATCAGGGAAGCCTATCCGGCCTCAAGGCGGTCGATGAGGTTCTAGCGACGCTATCTGACGAGCAGATCTTCCTACTGCTTCTGAGACTCCGGGACTGGAACACTAATGCCAGGACCGCGCCAGTAGCCCAGAGGATCTTGTGGGCCTTGATCCGGAGTTACCCGGCCTCCAAGTTCTCGAACCTGTCGGTCAAGGGGGCGCGTGGACAGAAGAGCTTGGAAGAGGTTCTGAATGCGCTGAAGGTGTATACAGAGAGGCACTACAAGCGCACAGAGGAGCTGGTGGATGAATCATACCTGGTGGAGTACACGCTACAGGAGATGGAGAACCTAGCACCCATGTTGGACATGCCTGCAGCTGGTGAGAATGGCGAGAGAGATGTCCCGATGCTGGATGCATCTTCATGAGGTGGGACAATTTCTGGGTAAACAAAATAGAAGTGATACCAAATCATCCTAGTGAAACCGGGCGAAATACCGTTTTCGATTGTCGCGACTACTCGGAAGCCTTCAGGCATCAACATGCATCTTTAGTATAACTCATGCAGGGAGCAGGGAGCACTTTGGACTGAGCAAAAGGGTTGAAAGACTACAGGCAACCCCGATCTAGGTCGCCGCTGAAATCTGCTGAGAGAGTTGAATGGGGTTGTTTTGCGTTGGATGAAACGGCTGGCATTGTGCAATCACAGCTTAGAGCTTGGAAGCGGTGTTGGGGTCAAGCATAAGGCACGTTTCCAAAGTCCGTGACGGACAGTTGAAGTTGTCATTTCACAACTAGATAGCCTCCGAATAAGGCAGGCTGACAGTGTTGTTTGGGTGGGCCAACTTGTCATAGCAGCAAAATTGCATAAATGATGAATTCTGTAATTGCCAGTATTTCGTTATATAAGACTCGTGCCATATCTCAGCAAGGACAAACTGTTAGAATATCCGGTTGGTGAAGAGCCTGTAGTCTATTCCAAGGTTGACAGAGCTCTGGTCGTGGCAATAGTGAAGGGTGGGGGCGTCAGTGCATCAATCCAAACAGTCCCAGGATTTCGGTGCTGCACTGAAGCTAATCCACTCCAGCAGCCTCATCGACAACACCACCTGCTGCACCGCCCTGGGGACGTTCCTACTCCTCTTCACCTCCTCCCCCTCCGCAAGGCCCCACGCGTCTCAACTAACACATCACCATGTCGAAGCGATTCGCATCGGAAGCGCTCGAAGAAACCTTCAACGCAGACTCGCCTGCATCGAAAAGATCGCGGATTGGCGACCCGAGTGAGAGCCCCAGTGTGCACGAAGACAGCGACCTGGAGCAGCGCAAACCAGGTGGTGAGACAACGCCAAGGCAGAATGGCACCGCAAACGGGCACGACGAAGACTCAGGCTCCGACTCGGAAGACGACGTGCCAGAAGAGAAAGCGCCGATCAGACAGTCGGCGCCCACAGCGGGCTACGACGACCTGTACCTCGACACGATCGACCGGAACGTGCTAGATTTCGATTTCGAGAAGCTCTGCTCGGTGTCGCTCTCCAATATCAACGTGTATGCATGTCTGGTATGCGGCAAGTACTTCCAAGGACGGGGCCCCAAATCGCACGCCTACATCCACTCGTTGGACGAAAACCACCATGTCTACATCAACATGGCGACTCAGAAAGTATACGTTTTACCGGAGGGATACGAGGTCACGAGCAAGAGCCTGGACGATATCAAGTATGTGTCGGACCCAAGGTACACGAAACAAGAGGTTATGGAGATAGATCGACGGCCGCGCACCAGCCTCACGATCTTGGGCAAGGACTACACGCCGGGCTACGTGGGGATGAACAACATAAAGGAGAACGACTACCTGAATGTCGTGGTGCAGGCACTATCACACGTCCCGCCGCTGCGTAATTATTTCCTGCTGGAGGACTTTGGGAGCTCCCGGTCGGAGCTGGTGAAGAGGACGAGCATCTTGTTCAGGAAGATCTGGAACCCGCGCGCGTTCAAGTCGCACGTGTCGCCACACGAACTGCTGCAGGAGATCTCGTTGCGGTCGAACAAGCGGTACACCCTGACCGTGCAGAGCGACCCTGTCGAGTTCCTGAGCTGGTTTCTGAACAACCTCCACCTCGGCCTGGGAGGAAGCAAGACCAAGCCGGGAAGCAGTATGGTGCAGCGAGTGTTCCAGGGGAAGCTCAAAGTCGAGTCACAAGCCATCACCGCAAAGGCGGACGTGGGCGACCGCCTACGGTTCGAGGAGGCCGCAGAAGTGAAGGTGGACGTCAGCCGGTTCCTCCTCCTCACGCTGGACCTGCCACCCGCGCCGCTGTTCCAAGACGAACAGGAGCGCAACATCATCCCCCAGGTGCCGCTCACAACCATCCTCTCCAAATACGACGGCCACTCGGCACAAGAGCACCTGGCGCACCGGCGGCGCTACAGGCTGATGCACCCGCTGCCGCCGTACCTGGTCATGCACGTCAAGCGCTTCAGCCAGAACAAGTTCGTCAGCGAGCGCAACCCGACCATCGTGACGTTCGACTCGCGCGACCTGGACGTGAGCCCGTACGTGGAGCCGGACCCGACGGCGCACCCTGGAGGCGGGCCGATCTACTACGACCTGGTGGCCAACGTGGTGCACGAGGCGGTGCGGCTGCGCGAGGACGTGGCGGACACGGGCGAGGAGCGCAAGACGTGGAAGGTGCAGCTGCTGGACAAGGCGAGGGGCGAGTGGGTTGTCTGCCAGGACCTGTTCGTGGACAAGATCCAGAAGGAGCTGCTGTGCATGGGGGAGAGCTACCTGCAGATCTGGGAGAGGAGGAGAGAGGCTGGCCAAGGGAAGGCCAAGGGGAAGGCATGAAGGAGGAGTTTGTTGTGTTGGAGTGAGTTGTGCAAGAAATACACTGCTCAGCTGCTGCGGCCACGGCCGAGGACTGAGTAGGGACAGCATGGACCGGCTATGAGCACCGGGAATAATGGCAAACCTGTGGACCACTGCTCCCTCCATACCGAGTTCCCCAATTACCGACGATAAAAGGAAGCGCAAAGACATGATGTGCCTAAACTATATACACTTGGGCATTTTGTAAACCGACCCGTCTGCGTTCGTAAAGATCATCTGCACAATTGTGCAGCTGTCATCCAGTATTTAGAGGCTGACTGGTGATGCATGCGTCTGGTGTGGTGTGGTGACTGCAGAAGGGCCGCCCATCCGTGTCAGCGCGCAGGTAGATACATACCCCACACTGCATGCTGGCTGCTTGCTGCTGGCCTGGCTGCTGGCGGCTGTCGATCCATTAGTGTAGGTGCAACGGTGGAGCTCCCTGGGGCGGCCCAAGGCGTCGCCTCACCATCCCAGTGCTCATTGGAAGAGACTTTTTCTGTCGACGCTTCACATTTTCCCAAGTTCCGCATTCCATCCCAACCCACCAGACCATTGCGTACCAGATCATTATACCCTTGTGACACCGCCTGCAATCCCCATCCCACCTTCAGATCGATCGTCTCCCCAGCTGCAGCCAGGCATTTCTCCCCTCCAGCCAAAATCCGACCTCAAGGCATCCCAAACATCGATCCTCCCCTGTCTCGATCAAGCTCTGTACCTTGACTCTCCTCCGTCATCTGCATCTTGGTGCATCCCATCCGCCACTTTGGACACACCAGACCAACACACAATCTGCCCTACAACTTACAACCCGCGTTACACGTCAACATCCGCATCTTCTTCACCGATCAGTGGCCTTCTCGAACAACAGCATAATAGGCTAAATTGCATTTCGTTATCGAAGTAACCCCCCAACGCGCCATCTGAACTTCCATTTTGGCCACCTCTACCACCGCAAAAACTACTGCAAACACACAACGAACAAAGGAAGCACACCCGGAGCAGCTCGGCCACAATCCCGTTACGCAACCTGATAGGAGTCTGTTCAATTGATTGATCATCAGCGAGACTACTTTTGGGTACATTGTAGCCCTCGGAGCCTGGAATACGTCTGTGAGGAGGGTCGCGGAATTCTCTCCCAGAACAAATCCCAAAGGGCAGCTTGCCTCGCCGTTCGTTTCACAAGTCTTCATGGATAACCTATGGACTCGCCGGACCAAGTATGTCCATTCCCATGCCCAGCCTCCGCACAATCCGGATCGCAGCCGCTGACTTTCGCACTCCACAGCACCAACAAGCTCTCCCTCTCGACACCAGGTTCGGCCCTCCACGACACCGGCTCCATTGGTCGGAATTCCTCCATCTCCAAGCGATTCGGCGGTGACAGCTCGTCGCACGGGACGAGGAACCCTCTCAACGACGTCAAGACCCCAGGCAGCGGACTCGCCTCACCGGGTGGCGCATCCAACGCCTTCGCCCTCGGCACCGGCGCCTTCTCGAACTTCGGGGCTAAGACGCCCAAGTCCACCGGGAACCCCTTCGACCTAGCCTCTAAGACCCCGACGGCCGAGAAGCCCGCGAGGGAGGGCGCAAACGGGGCCAGCGCGACCAAGGCCGGCTTGAGCGGGGCTGCGAAATCAGCCGCGACCACACAAGGCGCCGCCACAAGGGAGAGAAAGGACAGCGACCAGCGCGGGGTCCACCCGCTACGCAACAGCTGGGCGTTCTGGTACCGCCCTTCCATCCCAAAGAATGTCGGTTACATCCCATACGAGGACACCGTCCACGGCATAGCGACGGTGAGTAGCGCCGAGGAGTTCTGGACCGTGTATAGGCATCTGAAGCGGCCGTCGACCCTGCCGGTTGTGTCCGACTACCACCTGTTCAAGAAGGGCGTCCGGCCCATCTGGGAGGACGACGAGAACAGGAAGGGCGGCAAGTGGGTCGTGCGCCTCAAGAAGGGGGTCGCGGACCGGTACTGGGAGGACCTAATGCTTGCACTCATTGGTGAGCAGTTTGGTGATGCTGGCGAGGAAGTCTGCGGTGCCGTGATGAGCGTCAGAAACGGCGAGGACATCCTCAGCATCTGGACTGCCACCAGTGGGGGCAAGGTGCTCAAAATCAGGTGAGTAACAGGCCACCGCACTGCACGCGTCCGATGGGGCGAAAATCTAACGTTGCCAACAGGGAAACCTTCAAGCGGGTCCTGAATTTCCCTCCAGAAACCAAGATCGAATGGAAGGTGCACGAGGAGAGCATCCAACAGCGCATCACCGTCGAGGAGTCCCGCAAGGAGAGGGCCAACCAGCACAAGTCTGGCAACAAGCAGAACAACCAGCGACAGGCCCAACAGCACCAGCAGGGCAACGACGAGTCGGCCCCGGCCTCGCAGACGTCATAGTGGCAGTCAGTCTGGCAGAAAATGACTCCGATGGTACACCTGAAGGATGTAGCCCCCCGCGGCTCGTCGCCCAGACATCCCCCGCTGGCCCCCCGAACCGAAGGACGGTTGAGGGGAGGAGGAGGAGGCTGGGATACTGGCATGTTTGCGCAGTAGCGAACGGCCCGTGGGTCGTGCAGAGCCGCATGTATCGAATAGTAGCGTGTCTTTTTCTGGGTCACAGCAGATTCCAATTACTGAGCTTTGCATGCCGAATAATGCGACCATCGATGTGACCGGCGATTCTGTTCTGTGTATTTTGGCCTTGTATTCTGTTCTGTGTTGCGTGCCATTGCTTTCCCTCAAGGTGGACCATATTTTCAGAATGAGAATCGCCATCATGCTCCGCACCAAAGTATCCAGGAGATGCAGTTTGTGAATGCCATCAAACGCCGCCGAAGCCGACCGAGACGGGCTCATCACGCTGAATGGGACTTCTCTGACGTCCCTGAAAGATGTTCCGCTATACAATTGACTCATTCTCTCGGTGCTTTTGTGTCCCTGCGAAGACACAGACAAATATTGATCGCAGACCAATAGCCTACAGCTGGAAGCATGTCTACGATCCATCAACACCCAATATATTGGGCTGCACTTTCAGAGCCCAACGTGTTGTGATCTGCAGCAGATATAAAGTACAAGTGAGGGTGAGGATCTTGATAGCGATAAGCGGTGACGCGAACCGGCGGCCGTGACTTGGTGGCCGCGGGGCACTGTACATCCGTTGAGTACCTCGCTATCGTTATCGTACAAGGTGCTTCCCGCCTGTCAGCCCCAGCTCGCCCTGTCGGACCCCTCCAACAGTGGCACAGCTCACTGAATGTTTCAAGAAATCCACGCCACTGTTGACTCACACGCCACTGCATCTTACACTTTGTTTGAGCAAGAGCCCCTCGGGATTGAACGACCCAGACTGTCCTAGTACAAGCCTGAAGAATTCGAGACCCCAAAGCGCTCTTGCCCCACCACGTTTTTACAAAGGGTGGGCCCCAGTCTCTCTCACTCCTCGTCCTCGCCCGACAACTGACAAGTGACAAAAGGCTCACAGCTCGTCCTCGCAACGACACAGCACACGATACACAGCCTCCAACATGGCAACAGACCCAATCCTGCCCGTGGAGGGCAAAAGGAATGTTCTCATAACGAGCGCCCTCCCATATGTCAACAATGTGCCCCACCTCGGAAATGTCATCGGCAGTGTTCTCTCCGCAGATGTCTTCTCCCGCTGGTCCAAGGCCCGAGGCTTCCAGACCCTTTTTGTCTGCGGCTCTGACGAGTACGGGACCGCCACCGAGACCAAGGCCCTGGAGGAGGGGGTGAGCCCCGAGGAGCTTTGCAAGAAGTACCACGCCCTTCACAAGGAGATCTACGACTGGTTTCAGATCGAATTTGACATCTTTGGTCGCACTCCGACCGACCACCAGACACAGATTACCCAGGATATCTTCCGAAACCTGTGGAATAACGGCTTTATCCTCGAACGCGAGGAGTTCCAGCCTTTCTGCTCCCACGAGAACCACAACAGCTTTCTCGCTGACCGGTTCGTCGAGGGAGAGTGTTCCATCTGCGGCGACAACGGGGCGCGGGGTGACCAGTGTGATAAGTGTGGCAACCTGCTGGATCCCTTCCAGCCCGAGTCTGAGGCCGGCGCCTCTGAGGATGCTGCGGCAAAAGGTACAGGCTGGCTCGTGAACCCCCGCTGCAAGGTCGACGGCACGACCCCGGAGAGGCGGAGGACAAAGCACCTGTACCTGCGGCTAGACGCACTGGGAGATGAGATCAAGGGCTGGTTCCTCGAGGCCAGCAAGAAGGGCGCGTGGAGCTCCAACTGTATCCACATTACCGACTCGTGGATCCAGAAGGGGCTTCTGCCTCGTGCCATCACGCGTGACCTGAAATGGGGGACTGCCATTCCCAAGGGTCTCAAGGGCCTGGACGATGAGGCATATGCTAACAAGGTGTTCTACGTGTGGTTCGACGCATGCATTGGGTACGTGTCCATCACAGCCAACTACACAGACGGCAAGAACGCAGATGGGAAGCTGTGGGAGAAGTGGTGGAAATCGGACAACGTCGACCTCATACAGTTCATGGGCAAGGACAACGTCCCTTTCCACACCATCGTTTTCCCGGGTTCCCAGATTGGAACCAGGGAGAAATGGACAAAGGTTCACAAGCTTTCCACGACCGAATACCTGAACTACGAGGAGTCCAAGTTCAGCAAGTCCAAGGGAGTGGGCGTGTTCGGCAACAACGCAAAGGACACCGGAATTGAGCCAAATGTGTGGAGGTACTACCTGCTCTCCCGGCGCCCGGAGACGGCAGACAGCGAGTTCAAGTGGACCGAATTTGTCGACGCCAACAACAACGACCTGCTCAAGAACCTCGGCAACTTCAACCAGCGCGTGCTCAAGTTCTGCCAGGCCAAGTATGACTCCTTGGTCCCCGACTACACAAAATACACATCCGAGGGCCTCGACGCGCACGTCAGGGACGTCAACGCCCTGCTCAACGAGTACAACACCCACATGGACGCAACTAAGCTGCGGGCGGGCCTGCAGGCGGTCCTCGCCATCTCGGCGCTCGGCAACAAGATCCTGCAGGACAACAAGCTCGACAACCGCCTCCTGACCGAGGAGCCAGACCGCTGCGCGGCCGTCATCGGCCTCGCGCTAAACCACATCGCCCTGCTCGCGTCCATCGTGGCGCCCTACATGCCGGGGACGGCGGCCAGCATCTTCGAGCAGCTCGGGCTCGAGCCGCGGGCCTCGATCCCCGACGCCTGGGTGACGGACGCAATCAAGCCGGGCCACAAGCTCGGCACGCCCAAGCTGCTCTTCACACAGATCCCGGCCGCCAAGGTCGAGGAGTGGCGCGACGCGTACGGCGGCGAGGAGGTCAAGAAGGCAAAGGAGCTCGCCGCCCGCAAGGCCGAGGAGAAGAGGCTCGCCAAGGAGCGCGACAAGGAGAAGAAGAGGCTCAAGAAGCTGGCTGCCGCCCAGGCCAAGGAGAATGAGACGCGTGAGTGACCTTTTTGCCCAACCCCACACGGAAAGGAGACAAGCTGATACAGTCCTTGGACAGCCGCCGCCAAGCCAAGCGTGGAGTCGACAGAGAAGAAGGAGATGGCCGACCCGGAGATCGAGAAGGTCACCGAGGCCATTGCCAAGGCCGACGTGCACACCAGTTGAGTGTATTCAGCCGGCCAGGAGCGTCTTGTAGCTTACGGTTTGCATATTGGGGAAGCAGAAGAAGAGACAGCAGGAATAAGAGATGGGAGACCGGCGGTATTGGAAACCTGTATGGACATTTAGACCATTAGGCGAGACAATTCGCTAATTCAAGAAAGTCCTAAGAATGACTTCCTACGTGATCTTGTTCATCACCTATACTATTGCCATAAAACACAGCCACATGTTCAACAAAAAATCCGCGGCGTCATTGCGGAGCCCTGTGGCTTAATTACCTAGGTACCTTCTACCCATTTATCCCATAGGAGGTTATTCCATAAGAGGCCTGACAGGGGGCGTACTCTATGGTATGTCATCCCATAGGAGATTGGGCAGTACTTACTGGCCAACCTCACCAAGTACTGAGGTGCATAGATGCTGCAGCCGCGTAACGGACACCCTCGCAAACTTCTTATTATTGATAAAGGGGGAGAGGGTTGCCTATCTCTAGCATCTCAGCAAGGATATCCCACTTCGGGGCCGCCGCATCCACCGAAGCCCTCGCCACGCCGCGCAGACCGCCCACGATGAAGCGCAGATGCCGGTCGAAGTCGGCGCGGATGCCCATCAGGACCTCCGCATAGGTATGTTTCTGCGCCTGCTGCTGTTTCTGCTTTTGCCTCGGGGTATCGGCCTTGTCCTGGACGCCAAAGTCCTCGTCCTCGTCCTCACCACCATCGTCCTCCCCGAAGAGGATGGTATTGTCCTCCTCCCTCTCCTTCTCCTTGGGGCTGACGTACACGCCGAGCCTGGGCGTCTTCTCGCTCCCGAGGGGGCCAGGGCCCGCGCCAGGGCCCGCGCCAGGACGGTTTGGCGTGGCGAGGTACTCATGGCCGGGCGGGCGCGTTCCCTCCCCGCCCGATATGCGCTCCTCCTCGGCGCGCCTCGCGTCCTCGAGCTTGATGGCCAGGTCGAGCACGTCAAGCATGCACTCCTTGATGGGGCCCAGCTTGGCGCCGAGGAAGGCCTCCTCCGTGACGCGCCGCGAGAAGCCCGAGTGGATCTCGATCATGGCGTCGACGTCCTCGGCGTTTTGGACGTCGCCGCGCATGCGTTCTATGTTGGGCGCCAGGACGAGGGTGGCCAGGTAGGTCTGGAGGATGTTTGTGAACCAGAGCAGGCACGAGCGGAGGCTGTAGAAGGCTAGCTTTTCACTCGTCTCGTCGTAGCTCCTACAGCTGGTGAACAGCTTATTCAAGATTGCAGCCACGCGTCGGATCTGCAAGAGGAGTGTGAATATGGCTTGGTAGCCAACGATGCTTTCTGCTGTGATGACCAGCCGGACGGGCCAGGCGAGCCTGTAAGAGAGTCGGACCCCAGGTAGGGTGTTTCTAACGCTGCACCTAGCTTTGGAAAGATTGCCATGGAGAATGTGGTCGGAGTCTACGGCAGCCGAAAGGCGGTACGGCTCCAAGCCCGGACATTGAGACCAAGCCTCCTGAGCAACTTCGGTGAGGCTGAAGCGATCTGTCCATGCAGTAGTGAGTGCATCCAAGCTTGAGAAAATGGTCGATGCGAATGCTTCGGATACGGACCCGTCTGACATGAAGTAGATGTGTTGTAGCACGTCGAAGCTGGACCACAATCCGCAGGATTCGAAGAGTATCTCCTGGAGGTTTGCGGCGGTCGAGAAATATCTGCCCTGAATCCATAGGTCGAACGCATCACTGAACAGCTCTGAGAAAGGCGCGAGGGCGAGATCTGGAGAGCCACATATGGACTCGAAATCCAGCGGGGGCTCCAGCGTACGACCCGCAGGATGATCTGTGGCACTGCGGAAGCGACCAAGCTGCTTGAGGACGACTACGCTCTTTCCAGTGTTAAAGACTTTCCTCAGGGCGGACTGCAAGAAACTTGGGGCATGCAGTTGGTTGTCAGGAGTCCGCCGAAGTTCGAACTTGTGACTCCAGATTTGGTGCAGAGGGACTGGGCTTGCACACTCGGCAACAAAGAATGTCTTGTCTCCTGGCGTCAGATGGCCTTCCTCCATCCACCGCCTTATGGGGATGGTGTAAACTCTGAAGCATTCGAAGAAGATAGACCCAAGGAAGCTGTACGTGAGCATATCCCCGCTAAGCTGAGCAATGCAGGTCGCGTCATAGAGCAACTCGAGGCAGCGGAAAGCATGAGCGAAGCGCTCATCCTGTAGCTGACGGACCACATGGCCAAGCGCAGTCATGGGAGTCAGGTGTGGACGAAGCTCTGCCTGGAGAGCGATCAAGCTGACGACGGTGTCATGTTGAATGTCAACGAAACGGTGCTGGGTCAAAGCGATTTCCCGATCAAAAAGCCTCAGCCGTTGGGAAACAGAATCCTGGAAGGCCTGGACCATGGGTATGACCTGTGTCGTCTCGCAGAACTTGCGCAGAGGAAGCAGGGTCCGACCACACTCGGCAAAGGAGTTGATCAATGCCCTATATGTATCCCATGAGATGTCTGCAAGCTGGAACCTGGGTACAGGCGTGCAGTCAGGAGAGAAAAGATCTGAGGGGAGACCATTGAGCATGAAGAGGACTTCACGCAGGATTTGCAGCTCAGAAATGGGTATCTTCAGCGGTCGCCCTGACTCATCCCTTGGAAGAGCAGCATGTCGCCATTCTTGGGAATTCCCGACGGCTTCGAGGGCGGAATCACCGCGGTCTTGTGGAAGGACGAGATCCTTGGCAGATCTCCTGCCATGTGTAGCACTGGATATCGAGGTGTCCGACGACTCATCCGAGACGTGTGACTGGGAGTCCTGGATGACCTCGTCCTCCGAGCTGTCGGCAAAGTCGACGTTCTTCCAGAGACTGCGGTCCTGCGCCCAGCCATCCTCCCTGGCAATGTCCTCCCACCGCAGCTTCTGGCCTGAGTCTTGGTCTGGAGGGCGTAGGCGTTCCAAAGAGTCGAGTGAGGTCTTTTGCGTGGGCCTATCAGACAACTCGAGGAATAGATGTAATATCTCAGGCGTGAACCTGGTGGACTTGGTGGACAGAGAGTCTAGTCTCTGCCTCAAAGCGTCCGAGAGCCCATCGCGGCCGACAACCGAGAAGCGCTCCACAAGGCCGCGGAGTTGCTCCTCAACAACAAAAGGGTTTGTCTGCAGGTAACTGCGGTCCCGGAGGCTGCGAAAGGCAGACTCACGAAAGGCGTTGAACCTCTGTGGGTGAGACTGGAAGATATGTCAGAGAGGGGCGGGGGATAACAGGCTGATTGACCACGGGGCAGCGGGCATACAGTTGGTGAGGTCGATGTGATGACGGTGACGAGCTCGTCTGTAAGAGCCCCAAACTCGGCAAGGAATGCCATTCCGTTAATGGGTAGCAAAGAAACTGTGAACAGGCTTGACCGTGTCACGACGACTCCATTATGGATTTGTTGGCTGCAGTTGGCCCCGCCGATGAGGCTCAAGTGCTGTGTGGCTGTCTAAGTGCTCTTGTACGCGCCCAGGGAAGGCACAGAGTTACACACGCGACTTGACAGCAGGTACTCGGCCAAGCCAGGCAGATCTCGGGCGATCTGGCGCTGGTCTTCGAAGTTCCCACAGGCTGCAGAAGCTCATGCTTGGCTAACCCACCTGGGCACCCTGGCTGTCTCCCCTATTCCACCGACCAGGGCGATGCCTAACTCACCTGCTGCCAGACAAGGTGCTCACATGCTAAGGAAGATTAGCGGCAACGGCTGGCCCTGTTTACTGGACGCCCTACCCAGGTACCTGGTCTCCTCCGGAAACTGTGCCTGGCTGGGCTTGGGCCCCCTTTCGAACTTTTGGATATCTTGTTATCTTGGGAACTCGATCTTGGTCCCCAATCCCCATTCGAGACCGAAGTCCATAGACCACGGTCGACCCACGACAACCCACTCCGCCCTCTCCATTCCCCATCCCACCACCTTGCTTCATCGGGGCCATGCTTCGTTAGCCCAGCTGCCATCTTTCTTTTCTCATCCCGCACACAGCAAGCTCGCAAGCAGGCAGGCAAGCAGCCCAGGCCTGCGCCGACCGTCATCATGGCTGTTGCTCGCCCCGTCAGAGTCCTCGGGCTCGCGGCCGTCATGATGTGGTGCTTCTTCCTTTATCAGGTCTTCAAGCCGGGGTCTCCCATCCCATTATCCCCTGGCATCCCAAAAAACGAAAAGGAGCCATTACTAGACCGTGAGTCGCTCGCCCCGACCCTGTGTCGCGTGGTGACTCTGGTGTCGGACTGACCAGCTGACATTGTGGCCTATGCAGCGACCGGCGAACCAGCAGGTATCCTCCGTCGCGCCGGCCCCGGATACGCACCAGATGCGAAGGAACCCGCCCGTATCAATGCCACACTGCTGGCCCTCGTACGAAATGAGGAACTAGGCGGCATGTTACAAGCTATGAAGGACCTCGAGCGCACATGGAACCACAAGTTCAACTATCCCTGGACCTTCTTCAACGATAAGCCCTTTACCGAAGAGTTCAAGAAGCGCACGCGCGAAGTCACCAACGCAGAGACTCATTATGGTAAGCGAAGGCGGTAGCGATGCCAAGGCGGCACTGGGAAGGAGGGTCGCTTACGTACATTCTGTAACAGAGGTTATCCCCAAGGAGCACTGGGACGTGCCGTCCTGGATCAACATGGACCTCTTCGACGAGTCCGTCAAGATTCTCGAAGAGAATGACATCCAATACGCCGGCATGATGTCCTACCATCAGATGTGCCGCTGGAACAGCGGCCTCTTCTACAAACACCCCGCGCTGGCCAACACAAGATACTACTGGCGTGTCGAGCCCAAGGTGCACTTCTTCTGCGACATCGACTACGACGTGTTTGCCTACATGCAGGACAACAACAAGACGTACGGCTTCACCATCAACCTCTACGATGCCCCCGCCTCCATCCCGACCCTGTGGCCCGAGACCAACAAGTTCCTCGCCGACCATCCCGAGTACATGCACGAGAACAACGCCTTGAACTGGGTAGTGGACAAGTCTAGGCGACCAGATCACTACGACAAGGCGAACGGCTACTCGACGTGTCACTTCTGGAGCAACTTTGAGATCGGCGACATGGAGTTCTGGAGGAGCCAGGCGTACGAGGACTACTTCAATCACCTGGACCGGGCTGGCGGCTTCTTTTATGAGCGGTGGGGTGATGCACCGGTACACAGCATCGCGCTTGGTCTTTTTGAAGACAAGAACCGGATTCACTGGTATGTTTTTCCCTTCTGCTCCTATGGATTGAGGTTGTGGTTCTGGCAGGACAGCATCGCTGACGTTCACGTGTCAATGCACAGGTTCCGCGACATTGGATACCAGCACATTCCCTTCTTCAACTGCCCCAACTCACCGAAATGTAAGGGCTGCGTGACGGGCCGCTTCACTGACGGAGAGGCGTGGCTGAACAAGGAAGACTGCCGGCCAAACTGGTTTAAGTTTGCGCACATGGACTAGACGGGGAGGGGGCCACGAATGAGAGATACCAAGCCGAGGAAGGCACAACCAGGGTTATGATGATTTCAAGGGAGCGTGGAACGGGACCGGGTACTTTTCTTTGCTTGTAAGCACATATATCCTTGGCGGCCACGACAAGCTTCGTGGATGGATATTTGCGTTGCGTCTGTCACAGCATTTCATGGGGCAAGGAGGTGTTTGGCGCCAGGCTATCAGATGGGCATTTGTATGTCTGTAAAGTCGATTCCGGAGGGCACAGGGCTCATATAGAGACGGGCGGACCCAGCTCCGCTTTGGATGACAGCAGCTGTAGCAGCCATGGCTTCACTGCTGGTTTGCGTGATGGCGTGTTGGTCCGTCAAAAGCCACAGTGCTTGTTGTCACACACACACAGAAAATGCGAAAACGTCATTGCGTAGGCCCATGGCTTGCTTGCGTGTCTGTATCCTGCAGGAAACTGTCCCGCAGAAAGGTTTTCCACAGGTTGTTTTCCCAAGGGAGGTTGTTCCAGAAAAGGTTGTCCTATAAGAGAATTGGAGGGCATCTCATAGGAGGGTATCCTATAGGAGGGGAGGAGGTTATCCCACAGGAGGTTATCGTGTAGGAGGTTTGGTACGTAAATTTGGCCAGCTCACGCCGTGTGCTTCATCGCGCCTCTGGATCCTGTGCCGTCCTGTGCCGTCCTGTGCCATCCCGTCCCATACTGTGTACCAGGCGTGCCCCTCCTCAGCGGTGTCCGGCTCAGTCTTTCGTCCGAGCTTTTGGATGCAACTGTGCTTTACCAATCAGCAACCCGGAATTATAGGTGTTAAATGATCAACATGCTCGACCCCAGCTCACCCCTCGATCCACAGCCACGGATGTGCCACGGATGTGCAACTAACCGACGCTCTATTACGACAAGAGTGCACCAGCACATGTTTGGCGAGCTACCAACGCAGTCACGCTGGGCAGAGGTCCAAACCAACGTTGGATGCGCTGAGCGGAACCCCGGCACCGTTGGTTGACACTTAATAAAGCATGATCGTCGTCCCCATCCTCCCCTTTCCACCACACCTGGACTTGAGCGTCGTCCTCCTCTGATTAACAGACCCCATCAGAACAATGGCCGACTACAATTTTGTCGAGCTCGTGCAGCGGCCGGCGGTGCTCGTGCCCGCCATTCTGGCCGTCGCATACGTCTTCTACCGGCTCTTCCTGCAGCCGTCCAGGCTTCCCAACCTTCCTGTGCTCAACGCCAGGAAGGGCGAGTGGTTCTCCTTCTATAGGGCGACGTGGCGGAACACCAAGGACTTCAAGGCCGCGTGCGTTCTGGCTCGCACCCAGTACCGCGACCAGGCGTGTCTTGTGCCCATGCTTGGAGGCCGCCCCGTGGTCCTCCTGCCGGCCAAGAACACCAAATTCGTCATCGACAACCCCGAAAATGTCCTGAGCCTGCACGAGTCCGCCATGGACAGCCTGCAGTCCGACTACACCATGGGCGAGCGGCTGATCCGCGAGCCGGTCCATCACACGCTCATCACCACGACCCTCACCAACCAGACCGGCAACCTGATCCCCGACCTGGCCGAGGAGACGGAGAACAGCCTCGACGAGCTCTGGGGCACCGACTCGAGCGAGTGGCGCGAAGTGTGCGTCTACACCTCGCTGCAGAGGTCCATCGGCCGTGTAACAAATCGCATCTTTGTGGGCAAGCCCGTCTGCCGCGACCCGGAGCTCCTGAAACAGGGCATCGCCCTGGCCATGGACATCCCGCTGAGCTCCCAGCTGCTGCGCCTCTTCCCCGGGTTCATCAGGCCGCTGGTGGCCCCCGTGATCATGATCCCCAACAGGCTGCACCAGCGGGCCTTCTTCAAGGTGCTCCGGCCGGCCATCGAGCAGCGCCTGCGCGAGTACGACGAGCGCCACCAGGACCCGGAGAAGAACAAGGCGCTGGGCCCGGAGCCCAACGACTTCCTGCAGTGGCTGATCAACCAGGCCAAGGAGATGGGCGACCCGTGGCACTGGAAGCCGTCGACGCTGGCGCTGCGCGTGCAGGTCCTCAACTTCGCATCGATCCACACCTCGTCCTTCGCCATCACCGGTGCGATCCTGGACCTCGTCGCATCTAAGCCGGAGCACATCCAGGAGCTGCGCGAGGAAATCAGCACCGTGCTGGCCGCGCACGGCGGCAAGTGGGACAAGCGAGCCCTCGCGGAGATGCAGAAGCTCGACTCGGCCTTCCGCGAGAGCCAGCGCGTCAACTCGTTCGTCACCCTCGGCCTAGGCCGCCGCGTAGTCGCCAAGGACGGCATCACCACCCCGGAGGGCCTGCACATCCCGCGCGGCAACCAGGTCGGCGTCCCGGGGTACGGAATGCACCATGACCCAGAGGTCTATGAGGCGCCGGACGAGTTCCGCCCCTTCCGCTTCTCTGAGATGCGCAAGGTCGGCGAGGATAAGGAAGCTGCCCAGGAGTCGTACCTGTCGCGGGCGCGGAAGCAGTGGGCTACCACTACCACCGACTTCCTCGGCTTTGGACACGGCAGGGGCGCCTGCCCAGGCCGGTTCTTCGCGGCGGCCGAGCTGAAGCTCATGCTGGCTCATCTTATTCTCAACTACGACTTTGAGATGTTGGCAGAGCGGCCGCGGAACACATGGTTCGCGCTCAACCGCGTCCCGCCGATGGAAAAGACCATTCGCGTCAAGAGGCGGGCAGCATAGCTTGCACGTGAACAAGCCGGGTATGGCGGCGATACTTGTAAATTTGCAAAATTGGCCACTTGTAGTTATCTTTCGTAATGATATTCTAAGGCGGGGGTATATCCGTCAAGTTCACACCTCGGGCATGCTCGTACTCGTAGTTTTCAACCCCCAAGGACCCTCACCCTCTGGTCCTGAGTAACATTCGCCGCTTCAGGCTGGGCCAAACACCGTCACCGCCCCAGACGTCCCACCAGCGCAGAACTGGTCACCAAAGCCGCCCTCCCTCCACGCCAGACAGCTCACGACGTATTTGCGCTCCTTGGGCTTCCCGTCCCGGCCAACAACCTTCTTGAGCCGTTCTGTGCCCCCGGGGCCCCACGGCACAGGCACCTTCGCGGCAAGCTTCCCAGTCATCAGATCCCACGCCCATATCCTGCCGCCGTCACCTGCCGTGTGATTACCGTCCGCGCCGCCGCCGCCCGTCATCTCGTCCCCAGCGACGACGAACCTCTCCCCGCCCCCAAGCAAGCTCTGCACCCTAAAGTCCACATTCCTCCACCCCTCCGCCTCCTCGCCCGCGCCGCCGTACGCCCGCAGGCACGACCCGCTCTCCCGGTCCATAAGCCTCACCCGACTATCCAGACTCCCAACCAGCATCGCCTTCGCGTCGCGCGTGAGGCATAGGCTCGCGACGCTCGCCCCGACAACATCGGCCGTGACCTTCCCCACGCGGACATCATAGCACCGGACGCGCCCGTCCACCGAGCCCGACACGATCTCGACGCCCCGAACGACAACACTCGAAATCGCATCCGTCGCGTCGTCCAGCACCTGGACGGGTCGCGCGCCGCTTCCACTACCGCCACCGCCGGCGCGCGCATCCCACACCCTCACCGTCGTATCGAACCCGCCCGACACGACGAGCGAGTCGTCCGCCCCGCCGACCGCAACACAATTGACGCGCCCTACGTGGCCCTCGGTGGCGTGGGAGAAGCGCCGCACCGTCTGGGCCGTCGCCACGTCCCACAGGAACACGGTGCGGTCGCCTCCCGATGAGGCGAAGCGCGCGTTGTCGGCCGTCACAGCCAGCGAGAGGACCTCGTGCGAGTGTGCCTGGTAGCTCTGGATGAGGCGGCCCTCTGGCAGGGATTCCTGGGAATTCTGGGATTGCTGCTTCTTGGTGATGTATGAGTTGGCTGGGAGGATGGCCGTGCTGGGCGAAGGGTTGTACAGCCTGATGGAGCGGTCGGCGCTGCCGGCTAGGATGTAGGTGCCTGGGCTGGCTGAGTATGCCAGGGCGTGGATTGGGCCTGGTATTGTATGTTAGCTGATTATCTTTTGACCTTTTTGAAAGGCGGCACTCGGACGTCGAGGTGAGGGTGTGACGAGTGGCATGGTGAGAAACAGGGTGAGATGAACTCACCATTTGCGCCCGTGAGAAAGGCTACGGGCTTGTATGGGAAGGCCATTTTTTAAGGACGACCAGATTCTCCATGACCTCGTAATATCTGATCAGATCATGCATTGAGATCTTTTTTGAGTGGCCATTGTATGTGTAAAGGAGGGTGAGGCTGGGTGAGTTCTCGAGGTGAGCGGCGAGTTTCTTGAGGTGGGAGACGAGCATGGGAAGCCTCCAGTTGGGCATGGCCACATGTGCTTACATAAGTCATCTGCACAGGAAATTGCCCGTCACCTCGCGTGACAGAGGCAACCACATTTTGGTCACAAGTCGGTCAGACATCGGACGAACACTGGACACATGGGGGAAAACATCTCGCCAGAGTCTGCTCTGGCATCCTCACAACTCACAAATTGGGACATTACATGGTCATCATTCTGTCTCCCATTCTTCTGCTTGTCCGTCTTCCATCTCTTCAGACTTCCCATCTTGCTTGGCACGCCTTTCCTCAACGCGTCTCTCCCTCGTCTGCCTTCTTTCTCTACATCCCTTTTCTCACTCTCTCGCCTTATTGTACAGGGTATTGCGTTATAGTACATACCAGGCAGGTGCTTTCTCAGACCGCCCTCAATTGTTGTTTTGACCACGAAAAGAAGAAGAGGAATGTATGATCGGATGACAGCGTAAACGGTTTCATGCTGGTGGTTCCACGCGTGCATCCCTCCCTCCATGAATCCATTTGAACGGAAGAGAAAGCCAGATAACGCCGGTACATGCATCAAAATCATAACGGACGCTGTGGAAATGGTTGGCAGAATCGCCCCGAAGAAAACATCAGGAATGGTGAAAAAGAGGAACCTGTCGTCCAAAAAACACCCCCAGATTTGCCGCTGCTCACGCACAACGCAGAGAGGTCGAGAGCCCGGTCGATAGGCTTGCCCCGGCCGACTTGCTCCGTCGCTGCCTCGCTGCACATATCCTGGATTGTGGTCTCGCACACACGCCATTCCAACCGGCGGCTCTGGGTTCCGGCTTTGTATAAATGTCGGGGTTCAGGTCGTCATCATCACTGAACCATCGCAGCTACGACACCCGGGGCCGGACCATTCCACAAGGGCAGGATCTTAGGCTGCATCATGACATCGAGTTTGTTCATATGGTCGGCGCTACATCGTGACCGTGGTGGCCAATGTGCTCGCTCGGCTCAGGCCGTTCCCGCGGATGAGTTACATCGCGTGTTATCCCAAAGACATCACCGCATGTGCTCAGTCACCCGATCGCCGGAGGTGTACAAAGCGCCGAGGGCACTATACACGAGCGTCGTGTCTTCTGACCAATTTAAGTCTGTGAGCCGGACTATTCCAAGACCCCCAACGCATGGACAAGCCGAGGACCAGAAGGAACTCACGGGTCCGCATGCCAGGTCCGCCGCAGCATGTCCTCGTGGATTCGAGGGAGCGGGAGCTGGCCCGCTGGCCGCTCCTGCTGCGGGAGCTGGTGCTGGTGCTGCGGCTGGGCGTGCTGCCACGACAGGGCCCGCGCCGCGAAGTCCCTGTCCCTGCTCCCGCTCAACTCGGCCGGCGAGTACGAGGTCTCGTACGAGTACCTGGGCCGCTTGGGCGGGACTTCCAGCGACAGTGCTGGAGGCCCCGTCGTGCGAGGGGAGACGGAGGGGGATCGCCTGGACGGCCGTGGAAGCTCGAATGGCATTCGGCCCTGTCGCGGCGGGGATATCTCCCGTTCCGTCATCAGAGGCGTCGACGGGGATGTGTTGTGGCCTCCACCTCGGGGACTAAAACGATCACTGTGTCAGCCACCAGAGTGTCTTTTCTATGAGAGCGAGGCATTTGAGGACGTGAGGGGGGAGGGCGGGGGGACTAACGCATTCTTGAACTTGCAAATCCTCCCAAACTTCTCACACTGGACACACCGTGGGTAGTCCGGGTCGCACTTGATCTTCTTCTCCCTGCACGTCACGCACGCGATCGCCAGCCTCTTGCGTGGCTTGCCCGCCTTGGTGACACCCCAGTGCGCGTTGACGGCCTCCCCGTCGATCACTGTCTTGCAGTGGCTGCCGTCGTCGTAGAAATAGCACAGTCCCTCACCTGGCAGCTCAGCCGCCCGCACAAACCTCGGCAGGAAGTGGGTTCCCGTCCAGATCTTGGGGCCCAGTCCGTCCTTGGTCGGGATCGTCTCGGCCGTCACTGGTGTCGACGGCTGGCTGGGGTGCTGCGAGTATGGGTGATGCAGCTGGTAGCGGTGCTGTGACGACGCTGATGATGCTGACCTTGGGTCATGGTAGCTGCTGGGATGGCCTTCGTAGTCGTGTTTCTGCCCTGCCAGGTGGGGTGTCCGGGAATATCTGCTTGAATGGTCCCGCGGGCTGAAGGAGTACTCGCTGCTGCTGCTGCCGCGGCTGAAGTCCTGGTGAGAAGACCATCTACTGCTGGACTCTGGTCGATGATGGCTCTCCAGATCCCGATAGCCAGGAGACAATGGGCCCGGGAAAGCTGACCGTACACCGCTAGAGAAGGATGCTGCTGTCCTGTCGTACACTTTCGGCTCGTACACAGTCCTCGACTGGTGGTGCTGGGAGGAGGATGACCCCGGTGTCGTCGGCGGAAAGTAAGAGGAAGAAGAGCCTGATCGCTCGAGGTAGCCCCCAGCACTCCGAGGGTGGTCGAGGGGAGACGTGGCCGGATAGGACGGTGGCCGCTCCGAGAGGGGTGAGAGTTGAGGCCGCAATGCTGAAGGGAACAGGCTGCTGAGGGATGGCAGTTGTTGCCGTTGGTCATTACTCGATGAGCTGGGTGGCAGGGTCCTCGGCTCCTTCCTTTCCTGCTCATCGTCCGATCCTTTCCTGCTCATGTCGCCGGTGTCGGTCGGGTGCTGGGGTCGATCATAGTTGGACATTGGTGGGGAGAGGGGGCCGTTCGACCGCGATCTCCAGGCCAAGCGGCCCTCTGAAGGCACGGTTGAGTATGTCGAAGAGCTTGGGCTCACCAGTTCGGGAGGAGTGTCAGGGAGGGAAACTGGCGGCGCACGATGCTGCTGAGGTTCAGGAGGAGACAACATCCCCATTGGCGAGGTGGTTCTGGGTACTGTTCCTCGCTCAATGCTGTTGTTCGCGCGGCGTGGGGGGCAAGATCCGGGGCTCTAAGCTCGACTGATATGCTCCGGTTGCCTAGGTGCAAGCCACGCCCACTGGAGATGTTATATGATCAATGGCCACGGCGGGACAGGAGAGAGCAGTCCGCCGGGTAAATATGGTCAGCCTCTGTCGGTCTCTTTAGCGGCGCAGCAGGTGCGTCCGCGCTCGCACACAGGCACGGCACTCAGTCCAGTGGAAATGGGAGCAAGCTCAGAGCCCGTCTAAAGACCTTCTTCATCAGGAGTGCCAGTGGACGGTGTGGGAATGACTTGGGCCAAAAGGCAGCTTTCACCTGGTGGTGCTCTGCTCTTCCCTGTTGGTCGAGGGCTTATACGCAAGATATAGGTGGTACGGTCCCGGTATTCTGGTCGGGCTTGTGGGAAGGAGGGTGGGAGAGCCCGGATGTCGACTAGATGGCGCAAGATAGTGGTGTGGCTTGAGGCGGGCGAGTATTGGTTATTGTATGCCACCGGCCGAGCCGCAGAGGGACAAGACTTCTCGCCCGGTCTAATAAGTTGGAACTCTGGGGGGACAGGGCTCTGGGGTTGGCACGAGGCACCGGTGACCTGGGTACTTGAGAGGGCCGGCGCTACAGTGCCGAGAGGAGTATTAAACAGGGTTCACGGCTTATGTGGGCTCTGGCTTACACGGGTACATGCCATTATCCTGGTTGTGGGTACGGAAGGGGCACGGGTTGAAGACGACTACCGAACATCCAACGTGCTCGGCAGGGCCCAGTGCCCAGGGAAGATTACAGTTGAGTCGAGTCTGTGTGCGTCTGCCCAATGCGGTAGACGAAACCGCACAGTCGACGATACACTTTGGACAATACCCAGAATTGTCAGAGGCGGGGGCGTGCTTTGTCCTTCTCCACACGTGGGTTCGGCGGCTCTACTTTTCTTTGGTGCCGAATATCTCATAAGATTAGGTTGGATGGATCGAGAGTGATGCTGCCCACCGCACGCCACCGTGGTCTCCATAACGGTAAGGCGAGCGATGACCCCTACATGGTTGACGAGGGCAATGCGGTGGTGTCGATGGAGCCACGGGATGTCTTGGAAGCAGGCTCCTCTTGACGACTGGTACTGACTGGTAGTAAAAAAATAAATAAAAATAAAAATATGAAGGCCCTGCAGGGAAAGCTGTGCGGAATCCATCGCGCAGAGGGGTCGCAGGGGAGATTACAAGGACAGGGTGCAGAGTCGGGGGGGGTTAGCAGAAGCAGGGGCAAAGTAAATCTGGATGTACCCGTGCTGCTGGGTGAAGGAGAGGCGCCACGCCGCGATGGGGGCCGCGGACAGTCCAGTCGGGGCTGGTGAGATGACAGAAGAGAGGGCCACGACGGGTCGAGGTTCCAGACTCTGACATGAGCAGATTCCTCTTCCAAAAACGGGAAGAAGGCCTCAGGGGGTCACGGCGGGACGGCCAACAGCGTCGAGATGTCAAGGGTTGCAGTTGGGAGGGGCGAACCGCAGCATGGCAGGCGCATCTGAAATTCGATGCAGCGGCGTAGCATCTCCCATTCCGGGACCCGGGGGTGGCACCTCGTAAAAACGCCCCGTCAGAGGGCCTTTGTTGAAGTGCACAATTCCATTTTGACGGCGTGCATGTTCTTTGTGAAGGACAAGGCGCACAATAAGATTCGAGCCTTGTCACAGACAGGAAGGAGGTACGGGCCCCAGCCGGGGCGCTGTCCCCACAGCGGCCTAAGTCGAGAGGCCGGCGCGCAGGAGCAGACAGGGGGCACCCATCACCTGTCTGCCTTTGGCGTCATGGCTTGACAACGGCGTTGACACTGCTCATCAATGTCAATGCCAGTTCTGCTCCCCCAGTCCCCCCGTTGCGCCCCGGCTTTTGGGGCCTCGAACCGCCGGTCCAGTGTGGTGACTGGCGCGGGTGGCTTGAGAATGTCCATGGTCCCCCAGAGATGGCCAACGTGCGTCCCTTGTGCTGGCGGCGGCTGGACTCATCCACTGGGCTCATCCACGCTGCCACGGGGGAAACCAGCGCCTGGCAGAGAGCCCCGACGAGAGCCGCAGGTTGGTTGAACTGTGGCTGTCCTGGCGTTGCCAAGGCCGTATAGGCGATTGTTTCAGGGATCAGAATCCATCCTGCCTACCACGATAGTCTGCAGGTAATCAGATCCATTCCACATGATCTGATCATCTCAACCATGAGGCTAGGACGGGGGCTGGAGGAGGCTCTCCGAAGTTTCCGATGTGCTCGCTGCCACTGGGCAGGAATAAACTTAAAACATGTCTATTTTGTCCTTTCTTCCTCAGTCCTGTTCAGGCCATGGGGCTCATCTGCGGCGCATAATGGCAAGGAAATAAACAGCTGGATCGGGCAACGTGTCCTTTGGCGGGAAAAGGTGCAAGCGTGGGCCCCGAATCCGGCACAAGCCAGCCGTCCGAACAAGTCAAGCTGTCAAAGCTAGTCTGCACGAGGCCGTATTGAAGGGCGGGCCTCAAGGCGTTTGCAGCCTGGGGTCGGCGGTCGCATCACACAGTACCACGGGAGCATGACATTACCGCCGTGCTACAGCCCACCCACTGACAGTGGGTGCGCATGGCCCAGGTGGGATGAGATGGATTCCCGCATTGGCGCGCCATACTCTATGCAGGTCCTCGGATCTCTCTACTTTAATCTTGCCAGCCTGTATGCTGTTTGTGCAATGACGTTGGTGCCGACGACGATCAGTCCAAGTAGCCCACGCTCAGGCTGTCTTCCACACCTCTGTTGCAGTAGTGATCTTGAAGGCGCACTAGTCTTGTTAGCGATAACCGGCATTGGTAGATGATGTAAGACTACCATGCTACTCGCGCCACATCCCGGAAGTGGAACCATCGAGGTTGATTGATTGCAGGGGGATGGTCCAGGTATGTGGATCGGGAAAGACGAGTGAGAACCACAGTGCTATACGCGGTGCTGCGTTGCATGGCGGGCTGCATTGTACCTGCGGATATCAAAAATGATCACTGCTGGGACTTGGTTGGTGGTGGGGGGATTGTGCACGCCTTCTCAGGGCTCCGAGTCCAAGGTTGCACAGTGATCATATGTGTAATATGCGGCACGGTACTTCGGTTCAGATCCACCCCTGGCCCACTTACTTCGGACGTATTCAGTACGAACACCTTGACAAATGGGATGAAGGCGGGGGGGCGGCACCGTCGAAGCGGAGGGGTGTGTCAGGTCTCCCGCCACATCCTTTCGTCGTTTACAATCATCTTGTTGTGATCATGGTGTTGATTCAGCCTCTGCAAGTCGCACATGGTGCGATGAAACTCTACGAGCAAGTTTGCCAGACTGCCGAGTGAGTAGGGCACATTAGCGCCGCTATCGAGTCGACCAGTCCAAAGTCAAGTGAAAGTGTGCGGCAGTCAAGGACCCGAGACTCTGGTTGAAGATCGAGAGGGGAAGGTACCAAGAGCCGGAAGGACATCTGATTTCCTCCGCAGGATGAAGGAGGGTCTCCAGAAGCGCGGCACTAACCCGCGTAGATATCAGTCCACGGTCCGCGTAAGGCGTTGCGAATGCGATGGCGTCGTCGTAGCCTGCCCCCCCTCTTGCCCTAGTGGCCTGTCGATGATCCGCCGAGTGCCTTGCGCACCGTAAGTGGCTACAAGGGATGTCAGCCACCATCCTCCGCCATGAGGATGATTGATGAGGTGCAGCCCCCCCCTCCCTCCCGCAAATGAAAATGCAGACATGTCGCCTGGAACGGTAGATGAGACGTGTGTAAGCAGTTGTTTACATGGTGGCTGACACCTTGGTCGGGCCATGACCGTTCTCTGTCCACAGACTAGTACCGTTGTGCAGCCCCCGTGGAGAACCAGACGTTCGAGTACTGGGTCTGTGGGCCTGCTGGGGTGTGATTGACGAGGGCCGGAAGAACCTTGCGTGGCGCTGCAATAACACAGGCTATTAAGACGGGCTCGGCATGTCGTCGCTAGCTCGATCCAACGCCCTGGGTCGGAGCTCAGGCAAGCCGGGATGAGACGCCTCGATGTCAGTTGTCTCCCGGGCGCCCCTTTTCTCACGGCCACTAGCCCTAACTAGGCACATTCCTTTCTGCGGACACATGGATAGCAATCCACTCGAGGGCGTACCCCACCAGCCCTAGGGCAACATGGGTTGGCTTGGCTCATATGACAAAGTGAACAAGCCACAATCTCGAGTGTGCCGGTAGCAGACTTTTGAGATAGGACGCCGGAGCGGGGCCGTTGACGGCTCAGGTCTGTCGTGCCGCCGGCCTGCTGGATCGCTGTGTCAGGTCACGGTACTTGAAATTTGCTTTTGAGTTGCGTCCTGCCACTGTTGTTCCCCCGATCGTGTGCAATACCGACCCGTTGTGCCGTCAGGAAATCTTGACGTCCCGTCTGCAAGGATCACCATGTTGAGCCAAAGCGGACTCTTGTCCCGTTAGGTGTACATTTCGCGGATGCGCAACCACAACGAGACCCAAGTCCAGCAGAGAGTTCGTTACGCTGTAATGCGCGTGCATGTTACTCTGCGTGCCCCCTGCGGAAGCCAGCTGTAAAGTTTGTTTTCTTGTTGGCCTCGAAGCATCTGACCAACCTAGTTTAAGGCCCGGAAATCCCACAAACGTGGGAGCAACGTGAGGTAGCACATCTGCAGCGTGTCCACAGCTGACTGCCGTCCTGCCGTTCTCCAATCCCGACGTGGCTGGTTGCTTGCTTTTTCTGGGCACACTCCGCTGCCAACACATGCTCACGCCCGGCTCGTGTTGTCAGTCTTGTAGCGTTGCAACAAGCTGCCGCATGAGTGAGACGATAATTCGATAGCTCGAGCCGCTAAAGGACCAACATACGGTGACATCGATCCATATTCGTCCAGCGAAGGCAAATCTCCGTGGCCTCGGAAAACGGACAGCGTGGCGCGGGTTGCCCTACCGTTCCTGCCCTCCTGGCGGTTAAGATCCTGCGGGTGGGTGAACAGCGTTGCATCAAGGCCAGTGATAGGTCTGAGGGAGGGTGCATCAGTAATACCACCGTAAGGCCTCTTCTGCTGCCTACGACATCGAATGTCGGCAATAGACAAGTCTGAGCTTATCCGATGGAATAGTCAGCTGAACCGCATGGCCCCTGCAGGACAAATCCCTAGGAGCCGCCCTTCTCAAGGGCCCAACGCCACGTGCGAATCAACGGCCTCGTCCCGCCAACTTATCCAGATCCTAGGGCTTATTTCGTGGGCATGCCGGACGACCGCGCCATGGAGACGACCGCGCCATGGAGCGAGCTCAGCAAGCAGGCTGTGGTGCAAGGGCTAGCGGTGACTCGCTCGCGCAAAATCGATAGGTCCAATCCTAATCAACGCATGCCTGCGGCACAAGAGAAAAATGCCGCATGCCCATTTCGCGTGGCTAAAATGATAGCTAGGCCGGTGTGGCACTGCCTACGTACCTCTGCGGACTGAAGTATGCGTCTCTCACCTTGGCTCCTAGGATAGTCTGAAGAGAGAGGCGTCTCAATTGACAGAGCCAGAGCTTGCTTGCAAACACCCATGCCCTTCAGCCAGGTGGAAGAAGCATCGACTATACCTAGACTCCCCCTGGCCGTTAAGTTGTGGGTTGCGCGCAACCTGGCTGTCTATCACATCCACTCACGGCAGTTCCCATGCACATAATTTGTCGATGGCACGCACTGAGCTGTGCAAGACCCACCTCCGTCGGCCGATATGTTAATTTCGGTTCCGATGAGCGTCAGGATTGGCATCCCTGAATCTGTTCCTGGACATCTTCTCCGTCGCAGCAATAATGTCGTTCTATGCTGAATACAGGTTGAAAGCTCAGGACAAGAAGATAAAGCCGTGGAAAACCAAGCAGCGGGAAGCAGATGGTTCGAGATGAAGGATCGCCCCACGGACTGGATGCTACCTAAGTGCTGGAAGGGTGGGATTCCATTCCGTTCCGCTGCGGTGGAACAGATTCTGGCACATTGCGTGTCAGGATGAGGCCGAAAAGCCCGCTGTGTGCCGGGCTTGTTATCAGTTTGGTTCGAGAAGAACTTCCAATGGAGCAGGGCCCCTCTCAGCGACGTGTGTACAACGCTATCCGCAATCATGGGATTGGCCCGCAGGGGGGCTGCGGATTGGAACAAGTCGCGGTACTTCGGAACCCAACCAACTACTTTCGAAGTGCCTATTGCAGCATGTGAAAATTGCCGTGCACATGTACTTGATGTCCAAGCTGTCCGCATCTTGGCATGTTGGACATCTCAGACCCAACAGCCGCAGACTGGGTCACTCGAGAGCGGGCCGAAAAGCCTCGGTACAGTACACAGGAGATTGGCCCGTAAAAAGGCCGACCCACAAAGGTGGTTCGATTTTCGTTCGTGAACCAACGAGATGGGCCTTGGTAAGGCAAGTAACTAAGCAGGCAGCTAGGCCACCAAGCCACCGGCGGAGCAAACGTGTAGCCGGTGGGCACAAAGGCATTGGAAGCTCGGCATACTTGGTATCCATGTTTTTGAAGATAAGCCGGTCAATGTGTCAACAGACTTGACGAGACAGACTTCCTGTGGCCTTCGCACCATAACTCGGGGATGTAGCCAGCGTTGCTCCACGGTGCGGCCTAGATCGGGCGGTACTTGACAACGGGGGTAGCCCTTGCGTTGCGGTGGATCCAGGGCAACGAAGGTGGATGAGGTCGACAAAAGGACCGAGGAATGGTAGCTCCTGCCGTGGCATTGCAGAAATGCCGTTACGACGTTTCGATGTTGAACACAATTCCCTTCTAGAAGACCCGGTGTTCGCTAGTATGTAGCCGCTCAGTACGTCCCGCGCGCATGCAAGGTATGGGATCTCCTTGCATGTTCCGCGGCTGCACTCCGACGGGGCGCCTGGACCTCGGCTTCCTATTCGGGCCTGTACTCCGGGGCAAAAGATAAATCGGCTCGTCGGCCGATGCAGGAGTACTCCGTGCGATCCGCATGAGCAGATATGCCGTTACATTGTACACAGTGTTCTGAGAGAATCACCCCGTCCATACCCTCATTCCCGGACCAGGCAGAAGCGTTTTGTACACGCTAGTCCCGACCTGTCCTCTGCTTGCTGGGCTCCTTTTGTCCCGTTATCCGCGGGAGGGTCTGTCTTCCAAGACCCTGTCCGGCCTAGAGGTCGGGGGTGTGCCGAGAGTGCGGAGAAGGCGGAGCCGTACGTCACGGCACATGCACGGCTTGTGGCCGACATGCTTCATTCGACCATGTCGCCCCAATATCATGACTGAGGCTTCGTGGAGATCCTCTATCTTTTGCAACCGATGTTGTAAATTGTGCGGCAGAGGTCTCGTGTTCGTTCAGCCGACCTAGGTCAGAAAGGGTCGAACTTCCGAGCGGACGAAACACAGCGGAATGTGACGATGAATCTTGATTTCTTTATCGATCTGCGTCTAGCTCACCCTCACCCTTGGCGGCCCATGAACATCGGGACCGAATAGACACCCGAAAGGTACGAAGGTTGAGGACACGGCACTGGAAACGGCAATATTATTCTTTGTGGCGTCGTGCGGCGATGGGGTGGGGGTGTCTTCGGCCGGAGGATAGAGCGTGATGGAAGCTATTAATAGATATTTCTCACGTAGTTCGAATATTCTCCATTGGTGACGGGGCGGGCTTCAGAATTTGCGTTTTCTCAAGATTCGCTGCCATTGGAGTGATGCGTGCTTTCCTCCTGCCAGGACTTCAGCGTCTCAAAACTTTACCTTACAAGTATCTTTCTGAGCAAGCAAGAAAGTAATTTTTCAAGCGCTTGAAATGTATGAGAGATCAGCCTATTCACTGACCCTGCTCATCGGCCGAGAAGGAAAATCAGAGAGCTGCAAGAGGGTCCCCGAGTTGGGACTAGCTCCGGCTAGACGCTCCGTCACAAGCGAGAGTGCCAGGGCTCAGTTCCCCTAGGCTAACCCATGGGGCTTTATTCTCGCTCTGACATCAGTGTTGGGGATCGTTACCTATCGAGGTGATAATCAGCAGTGATGCGGTTTCACAGGCGTGTCGGCCCTCAAGCTGGCCAGCCTCAGGCGACGACATAATATACCCACGATAACCCGCGAAATAGCCTATCGGGGACAATATGCCGCAGAAAGTTTAGTCAACTCCACTGACCTCCTGTGCGGTTGGACCAGGTTCCTCTGGGACAGGGCAGTGTCTTCTAGTGTACAGCTTCGTGACACATTCCCACACGGCTCTAGCTTGGTGTGAGTTCACAGTTGGTTCTCGGAAGTACATGGCCTCACTTCAGGGAAACCAGATTGGATCGTTTGGAAAAATCCTGAAAGATGACAGTAGAGCCTCGGCCCTCGGGGAGCCGTCGCTGTGTGTGAGCGCGTGTGCAGCACAAGCTGACAGGTCGAAACCATCAAAAATGCTGGGCATCATCCATAGTGAGCAATACCGGTGGTTTGCTGACATGCATGGCATCTTGCCAACTCCTTGTCCAGCTGCACCTGCACGCGGAAAGCTGCGCCCGGCATTGATCCTGCAGGAAGCTTTCTATGTTGAAGATTGGAGCTTGGTATTTCCCGTCGGCATTCAAGGGCAAAGTTGACGGCGACGGGTTCTCAGCCGACTGTCGTGCGTTGCCCGCTGTTGAGCAACAATGTCGTGAGCACCCCCTCAGCCCTCGTTGCGGGCAAGTCAGACCACTGGTTCCGGCCAGGTGATGGTGTCGTGAAGCCCTAGACCAATGCCTGGGCAAGCCGCTGGTAAGGTGACAACGGTGAGCGGCCCCTCTTGCCGCTACCGGCTCATTGACATGGCAAATTTGGTCACAGTACGGAGTACAGTACTGACGATGTCGTGAAATGGTGCAGATCCCCTTTACATGACGCCGCACTGCGTGTTCCAGGTGCATTGTGCCCAGGTAGGTCAGACGGGCAGCTAGCACATTGCCAGGCCACTTAGCACGAGGCACCTTCCGGATATGGCATGCCTCAGGTGCACAGCTTGGCCGGTTCGTACAAGACCGGTTGAGGGGCTGAAATAAAGATCTTGTTTGAGCCGTCTCTCGCCTATCTTGCCTAGCGGCCTAGCCGGTGACGAAATGGCTTGCAAATCTGCCATGTGGTAGTGTGGTTGCAGTAATTTGTCGCCGCATGGAG
Source organism: Diaporthe sp. PMI_573 (assembly GCA_021399435.1). Taxonomy (NCBI): domain Eukaryota; kingdom Fungi; phylum Ascomycota; class Sordariomycetes; order Diaporthales; family Diaporthaceae; genus Diaporthe; species Diaporthe sp. PMI_573. Next base: position 530,806 of record JAJTUP010000022.1, on the reverse strand, counting down.
AGGTGGATTGAACCGGTGGATCTGTCCAGAAAGTCAGACCGGAGTATTGTCGACACAAAACGGTGTCTGCATACACAGTACACAGATTCAAGGCCGAGCGGGCGGATATCTTGCTCGTCGTTCTCGCTCCGAGTCGTAGATTTGCGTATAGCAAGCTTCAGCCCAGGACGACGTCACAGCGCTAGCAAAGAGAGTTTTTGCCCTGCGTGCAACGTCGGGTTACACTCGGATTGAATCCCACAATGCTGAAACCTCGCACGGGTAGAGCAGGAGGCGAGGCTGGTAGTGGCTTGGGCTCCGCTTCTGCAAGGAGAAACACACGGTGAATTGGGCGGGCGTGGCGGGCATGGCGACTCCAGCCTGTCCAGCTGTCCAGGTGTGGCTCTCTCTCAGGTCTGATATTGTCGGCCGGATGCTGAACGAGATGTGATTGATGGGAATTTGATTGTCCGGCCTTTTGCCTGCAATACGTCCCAAGACGTCGGTACCTGGATGTCCGCCTAAGAGGACACCTGCATTAGCACGAGAACAATGGATCGGACGACGGCACAGGGGTCAGCCGCTAGAAACCCTTGGGATCCTCAGCGCTGCGCTGTTGACTGACTGGAATGCCATCCAAGGAATGTATATCTCGGGTGGCAGCGTTTTGTCTGCAGGTTGGACATTACCCTTCGAGCTCGAGTCCGCATCATGTCATGCAGTGAGGGTCCAACGGGGTCGCCCGCGTGCTTGTGGAAGCTGCAGGACGGGACGGTCTCGTCGGCGTACAACAACGTGCATGACGACAGTTGCTCCAGACCATTCCACGGGATGGCAGCCCCAGTAAGGTCGTATTGGACGGCCATCATGCAGAAGCAGGAGCAAGCAAACGAGACGCACGGCGGGATGAGCTCGAGCAGAGGCGGTGGAAGGGAGAGGCGGGCGACTGTCCAGTCCGAGGAACAACGCAGGCTGGTACGGCGGTTTGACGTCAAAGCTCGTGCCTTCCTGACCTGGCTGAATGGCCATCGGTCTGCCTGGTGCGTTCATCAACCTCTTGTCCGTGCCTTCTGTTTCTGGCACCTGTCTTATGTCGCAATGATTGCTCCCAAGGAACACACAAAACAGACGTGCATGCTGTACAGAAGAACTTGGGCAAAGGATACACGCGAGGATGGAAAGACTTGGTACCGGTCGACAACTCTGTCACAGGACCAGTGAGACAGATTTACTCATATGTTTATGTATGTGTATATATATATATGCTTTGTGATCGGTCTACTCTCTGCCAGTCACCCATGGGATCAGCCACTCCATAAGCCAGAGGCCAGGTAACAGCCCATGCCTCTAGTTCTCCCTCCTTGCCAGGTTCGAGTGCAAAGTATGCTGCCTCATCAGCGAGACGCATATCAATCCCACCAATGCCAGGCCCAGCCCCGTCAGCCACACTCCCCTGAAAGCTTCCATAAATGATGCGATGACGCCGTCCTTCCAGCCATCGGGGAGATGCTTGAGCTCGCCTAGATCATCTCTGATCCTCTTGATCTCTTCTGCTGCTCCCGGCAGCGCCCCGAACCGCTCCCAGAGCCGCGCTTTCAGGATGTTCTGGTACACTGTAGACGCAACTGTAACTCCGACCGTGGCTCCCACGGACCTGAACGCGTACGTCGCCGATGTAATGACCGCCTGCTGGGAGTGTTCGACTGCGGCAATGCAGGCCAGAAGCGTCACCGTGAGCATGCCCCCGTAGCCTGCGCCTGTGAGCACGAAGGCGGGGAACGGCACCCAGCCCGGGCTATTGGCGTCCAAGGTCGAGAACATGATGTTGCCGGCCACAAATGATACCAGCACACATATGCCGAGGACCACGTACCGGCCTGTCCTTTTCATGATCAGACCGCAGCCGATAGAGCTGATCGACACACCTAGGGAGGCGAAGAATGTCCTGTAACCGGATTGTGTAGGTGTGTAGCCCAGGACTTGGAGATACAGTGGTACGTAGAATATCAACATTGTATTAGCTGAAAAATAATGTTAGCAGGCTGGTATCTCATCCAGGAACTTGCTGTATTTCTGCAAGCTCTCAAGCTGTAACTCGCTTCAAATTTGACAGATGGTTTCATCTTCTGAGCCCAGAAGATTGAAGGCGACCTGGGATGTCCCACAGAGCACAGCACATCGTGCTTGAGAGCCGGAACGAGCGAACAAGACAAACATGGAAGAGGGGAGGCGAGATGTGGTACGAACCCATTGTACAGACGAGGTTGGTGATACAGGCCGTGAGAACCGTCCGGTTGACCAGCAGGCGCACTGGGATGATAGGCAGCGCTACCCGACTTTCCCACAACACAAAGCCGACGAGCAAGACAAACGCCAAAGGCAGTGTCGTCAGGACCAGAGGATCCGTCCAAGTGACCAAGTTTCCCCCCGCGTTCAGGCCAAGCAGCAGAACCACGAGGAACGCCACGGTTAAGAAGGCCCCAACGAAATCGATGCGGGATATATACGACTTGTTGGACGCCTTGGGTGGGACTTTGACCAGGAAGAACACGAGCAGGCCCGACATCACGATGACTGGGACCTGGATCAGGAACGCAAGCCTCCATCCCCGCGCAGAGTTATCGTTAACAAAGCCGCCAAAGACTCCACCCAACATGGCCCCGGAGCCATAACAGATGTTGCCGATGCCTTGGACGATGCCTCTTTTCCTCAAGGGGACCAGGTCGGAGGCCAGGAACGTCGAGATCGACATCAGCCCGCCGCCCCCTACGCCGGCAACGACCCGGCCGACGATCATGATGGTGTCGGTCTGGGCAAGGCCGCAGATAAGATTGCCTGCTGCGAAAAAGACATTGGAGAATACTAGCCCGGGGCCACGCCCAAACACATCGGTAAGGCGCCCCGATATTGGCTGGCAGGCAGCATTGGCGATCAGGTAGGCGGTAGCCAGCCACGAAAGCAGGCTCAGCGACTTGAACTCGCTTGAGATGGGTGCCGATAGCGTCGCTATTATGGTTGAGTCAATGGCTCCTAAGAATACACCCATGTACGCGCTGCTGAGGATGAGCCACAGCCTCGGGCCGGTGACGTCGTCGGCCAGCACGGTCTGCTCTTGGTCCTCCGAGGCGCCATCATGCGGTTGCCCTTCAGCATCTCCCGTGTTGGCTTTGCGCTGCCCGTTGAGAAGTGGCGTTGTCTCAATGTCCCGCGCTCCGTCGAGGGCTGGTGCTTGCCTTGGGTCGACGATCGCGTCCCCGTTCTCCCCGCTCATCTTGCCCGAAGCCCCCGCCTTCAACTATGCCCACACAATGACGCGGTTGTCCCAGCAGCTAAATGGAAGGCCCTTGATGCTGGAGGCGTAAGTTGGGAGAGGATGCGGTCCAGTCAGGTTTGTGTGTGTGTGTGTGTGTGTGTGTGTGCACGAATCGCCAGAAAAGTTCTTTGAAAGTCGATAAGCGAGAGGGCGCATTGCGCGATCTCCGACTACCGGCATCTATGGAATCAATCCGGCGACTAGGACCCGCCGGGCGCCGGTAGTTCGGTACCTAGGTAGATCTACCACCTCAAAAATTGAATATCATCATCCCGCAAATACGATGATGCTGAATCCAGAAACAAATTGAGTCGCTATTCTGACTGTAGATTCTGGGCGGTGAGGACGACTTAGAGACAATGTGACCCTGAGATCTGAAGCTGGAACAATGCTGTGAAAGCTGGCCCGTGACGTAATATTACAGACGTCAAAATTGAATTCGCAGCCGAATCACAACGGCTAGCAGAGAATCAATAGGGAAATAAATGAGGCCCAAGTCGGAACATAGACCCATCATACTCACCTACTAGACCTCTAAGCCTCTGCCCAGGTTCAGAATACTGCTCACTCCTTTATCCACCGGGATGCTTTACACTGGTCACTGCCCAATAGTCCATTCCACAATTCGGATTTCATCTTCCGAGGTACAAAATCTATTGCTTTGCTTTTTTTATATAGAATAATCTCTTATGGGATAACATCTTATGGGATAACATCTTATGGGATACTTTCCTACAGGATACCCTTCTAAAGGCTCCTTCTGCCTTTCGTTGACCTTTGTAGATTTGCCGCTTACGGTTGAAGCCACTTTCTTCAACACCAAAGCCACAGTCTCAGCATAGGAGCATCAGTGATGGTCCTTTTCCAACTTCGAAGGATTTCTCGTTTAGCGCAATCCATAAGGCAAAACTGCTCTGATTAGAAAGTCGAATCTACATATGCGGGATATGAAAGAACCCTGGGATTAAGACTACCTAGGTAGCCCAAAAGGGGCTCAAACACCCTCACAATACTAGGTCACTCATCCAACTGGGCAATCACCCTATTGGCAGGTATCTCATCTGGTGATCATATCCATAGCGAACTTGTGTGGTCTTAGAACTGTTTCATTTAGAATCTTTGGGTTTAAGTGCTGTGTACCAGTAATATTGGTGGAATACGAAGGTCACGCAAGCCTGAAAATTGAATTTGATCGATTTGCTAATTCTCTCAACATAACCGAGAAAGCCAAAAAACTGGCATGACGATAAGTTACGTCCATACGTCAACAGAATTCTTATTCATCAATAATTGTCCGTGTGTTACCTCGAGCGCCTTAAGGACCTTGAAGGTACAAATTTCAACGTTTTGCAAACCAATGCTAGTGGGCCTATCCTACACATAATGGCAATGATCAACGAGCTTCACGGCGTTTCCTAGTGAAATCGTCACGATTACTTGACCAGATTTGCCGCTGAAGGTCCAGCCAAAGAAGCAATGTGTCCGTGCTAAGAAGTCCACTCAATTGGAGAGATACTACGGTGGTTTCAAGGTAATTGAAGCTTCCGATGTTACTACTGGTCGAACAGTTCGAAGCGAGTTAATCTTGTTGCGCAGTCAGGGAAAGGGCCCATGCATATTGTGAAGCCAGGGTTCGGAATTTGTCCCTAATTAATGTCACGTCCGTGGACCAGAGTTTGATTTCAAACGTGACACGCCGATCAACTCGGATGTTCGCCGCGAAATAAAACAGCGACAACTGGGTCGCCCACCAGGTGACAGGGCCCCGCCAACTTATCAGACAGGCATGACGCGGAGCCGCAAGACTTTGTGCCCCGAACCAAAACGTGAACATGGCGAGCTTATCAGGCGAGTCGTGAGTTTTGTTGACGACATCCCAACTCATGTCATCGGCTGCCAGGTTCTCCCGGCCAACGACTCATGGCTCCGACATCACCATGATTTCAATCGCCTGACAAACCGGGAAAACTCAACGATGGCAATGATGCTCGAATGAGCCTCCCGAAAGAGCCGCATTCTAGTCTTCGGTCCGTATTGTGACCAATATATACCAGTCCGTTTTTATAGTTCCACAGACCCTGCACGTATTTAAGATGGATAAAAGCTCTTAAGTTACAGAAGTTGCATATTTTGTTTACAATTTTCGACCTGGCTCTTGACGCCGCTGTGGATCCCCTGAACATTGGGCGAGACCATACGACGCACACTTTCCGGAATGTCCGAGCCAGACGTTGAGAAAGTAGAGCACCGGCCGCCCGCGCCGCTACGACGCGGTATGTCTCTTGTCACTCTCGTCCCAGAACTCAAGAAAGAAGACTAACACAAGAGGCAGATGATGCAGCATATTTCTCATCGGACTCAACAACCCCACCAAGCATAGAACATGGCGCATCGGATTCAGGGCGGAAAGCAGCTGCCGGGGTCCCCGGCGCCGAGAAGACCATCGAGGACGGCAGGGTCATCCATTCGTGTAATGGCTTGGACGACCCAGAGAACCCCTTCAACTGGGCAACGTGGTACAAATGGGTCCTGACGGTCACGGTCTGCTTCGTCTCCGTCCTCCCGATCCTCCCGGCCGGGAGTTACGGAGTCGGCGCCTCGTACTACAGTTCCCAGTTCAACGTCCTGACGGCACCGTTCGACAACTCGATTTGGGCGACTGTAAGCTGGAACATTGGAGCCGCTGTATGGCCTCTGATACTCGTGCCGTTGACCGAAGCTAAAGGCCGGATGCCTGGGTATGTGCTCACTCCCATCTCGATGCCATTGGGCTCAGATGCGAGCGCTCATATCGCAAGTGACGCTGACAATGCCCCCCCCCGTCTTCAGATATTTTGGCGCGTACATAATATTCGTCGCATTCCTGTTTGGATCTGCTTTCGCTCAAAATTACGCGACACTGATCGTAACCCGCTTTGTAAGTGGACTCCCATCGCATCCCGTCAGCAATCCCGACTAACCTTTTCTGCCGCATAGTTCGGCGGAGGCGCATCGTCAGTCAGCATCAATATAGTATGTAGCTCTATTGCAGACGTCTGGAAGGGAGACAGAGCCCGCTCGCTGCCCATGTCCCTTTTCGGCTTCACGTCCGTCACGGGCATCGCCCTGAGGCCCTTCATCGGCAGCGCCATCATCCAGATCGACAATCAGGAGCCGTGGCGATGGATCTACTACGTCCAGATCATCTACAACGCCGGGTCTCATCTCCATCTTCTGGTTCATCCTCCGCGAGACTCGGAGCGACGTCATCCTCGCCCGCCGCGCGAGGAAGCTCAGGAAGGAGACCGGAAGGCCCATCTACGCGGAGAGCGAGCTGAACCGTGACTCCATCGTCAAGCAGCTCAAACTTTCGTTCGAGCGGCCCGCAAGGATGCTGACTAGGGAGCCTGTTGTCATCTTTTTTACCCTGTAGGACCTGTAAACCCCTATCAAGTGCGAGAGCAATGACCTTGCTAACTAACTTCAGATGGGTCTCGTTCGCCTGGGGCATTCTCTTCCTATTCTTCTCATCCGTCGTCCAGACTTTTGAGTAATGCAGACGGGCCTCGTTCAGCTTGCCATCAGCGCGGGAGCACTCATAGCCACCTTCATCAACCCCGTGCAGGACATGATGTATCTCAAGTCCGCAGGCCAGGGAAGCCCATCCCAGAGGCGCGCCTCTATTTCTCCATCCCGGGCTTGGTGTTTTTCGGCGCGGGGCTGTTCTGGTACAGCTGGAGCTGCCGCGGCAGTGTGTACTGGCTGGTCCCGACCTGCGGTATTGCCTGTGTTGGAATAGGCATTTACTCTATTTACCTCGGTGTTGTTAACTACCTGACCGACGCCTACGAGAAATACGCCGCGAGCGCCCTCTCGGCTGCCAGTCTCGGCAGAAATATGTTCGGCGCTTTCCTGCCCCTCGCGTCTCAGCCACTGTTTAATACCCTGGGCTTCGGCTGGGCAGGCTCGCTCCTGGGCTTCATTGGCCTCGCAATGACCGCTATTCCTATAGTTCTGTTGTTCCAGGGCAAGAAGATCAGGGCCAACAGCCCGTTCATGAGCGAGGCGAGTTATGATGAGGAGGAGGTAGAGATCCGTAGGTCGAGTTACAGGCGCACGCACTCCGCTCGATAAGCAAAGTCGTCGGCGAGGCAAGAGGCGTATGTTAATGCTCGCAGGTGGACACATGCTGCCATGTTGATGTGCTGTCTATTTTCTGAATACTGGCTCTCCACCATGCCTTGGAAATCGGTAGCGGAGTGAAGTATATCAATATCAATGATTAGTGTCGGTACATATCAGTACCTAGGTAGTCGAAAGTCAGATGTCAATGTCGACCCCCCTACACACTACGTATAGTAGCTTCTGAAAATGTTGGTTTCGTATTGGTGTACTGATTAAAATGCGCGTATATGCCTTAAGGATGCGGGTGAATGCAGCGAATTGCTGGTACTAATTCGCTACCAATGAACATGAATCCAGAGTGGCGCAGCCACCACTGAAAAAACCAAAGGACTGAGATACAGAGCGAGGTGTCCTGGGAGGTATTCCTGGCCAATACAAATGTCATGGTGATCAACATTGTTGCGCGTCTCAGATTTACCTATGCCACACCTCGTATGGAGACGATGTTGTGTATCTAGGGCTGCAGTTGCGTGTGTAAGCCGGATAACGTGCAGTAAAACAGATCAAAGTTGGAATCATTCAGTTTGATTTGGCTATTCTTATCCCAAAAATGCAATCTAAACCACGCAAGATGCTCCTGGAGAATCTCGAGCCGGCCTCCTTTCACAAACAGAGACCCGACGTCCCCTAGACCAACTTCCACACTCCACCCTTGGACTCGATCCTGACCTCCCGGTTCTCATCGATACTCCTCCTGCCGGCCTCGAGGATGGCCGTCGTGGCGATAGTGTTGCTCAGCGTCGGCAGGCCCTTGTTGTCGAGGTCCTTGGGCGTCAGGGTCTTGGAGTTGACGGCGCGGCAGCCGTCGACGAACTTCTCCATGGAGATGTAGCCGTAGCCGGTCTGGCCGTTGAAGTTTCCGTCCTCGTCTGGGGCGTAGCGCATGTAGAAGGGGTTGTACCACATGAGCTGGCCCGCGCTGTCGTCGGCGACGTCGTAGCCGCGCTTGGCCTGGTCGATGCGGATCTCGCCGTTGGCGGCCAGGTAGTGGAAGTACTGGTTGGAGTGGACGCCGGCCTTCTGGGGCGCGGTCCACGACGCTGTGTAGACACCCGTGGCTTGCTTGCCAGGCTCGCCCGGCTTCTCCCAGTGCACGAGCAGCGAGATGGTGTCCTCGGTGGCCTCGTTACAGCCCAGCCCAGTCGCCACGCCCTTGGAGGCCGAGGCGGACACCTTGACGGGGACGTAGCCGAGCTGCGTGACCATGGACTCGTTGACGTCAATGTGGTGCGAGTTCAGGTAGTAGCTAATGTCTGACTCAACACCTGCCCAGGCCTTGAAGGTCTCGAGCTGTGACTTGGGCTGCGACATGTAGCTGTAGAAGTAGTTGAAGTCGCCGAGCTTCTGGGCCCGAAAGCGGGCATCCGCGTAGGCCGGGTCGTAGCGCTTGTGGTGCTCGATGTAAACGTAGACACCGGTCTTCTGCGCAGCCTCGATGAGCTTGACGTGGTGCTCAAGGAGCTTGACGGCGGGCTTGGTGATCATGACATGGATCCCGCGCTCGATTGCGTAGAGAGCAATAGGGAAATGCTACCGAGACTTGCGTTAAGTTCTTGGCTCCAACCAGACCGGGCTGCAGCCCCTTGGGATGTTAATCTTACCGTTGTGTCGGGGGTGAAGATGGTGATGGCATCACCAGGCTTGAGCTGGTCGATGGCCTTCTTGAAAGCGTCCGGGTCGACAGTGTTGTTGTCGGGGAAGGAATCAAAGGAGGTGTCTAGGTTGTTGTAGACCTGCTGGATGTTCTTGTTGAGATGTTCCCCTTGGCTGATATCAGTACCGGGCTTGCTTGACGGCGAGAAACAGGGGCCCGAGGAAGTGAGGGGGCTGTACTCACGAATGGCTGGGAACTTCTTCCCGTTGACACCGGCCATGCCCAGCTTGCCGACCTTGCCTCTCCGGCGCAGGTCAAACATTGACAGGCCGACGACGCCGACCTTCTTGTCTGAGCCAGAGGCGCCGCCTCCCACGAAGCCCGTGGTGTACTCACCAGTACCGATCTGGCGTGACCGTCAGATGACAGTTGCGGTGCTATTGGAGTGTGAGGACCGACTTACCATCAAGACGTTGAGAGGCTCCATCGTGTCTGCTGTCGATGTGTTCCTTTCGCGATATGAGGTCTGTCTGTCTGTCAAGGTGGACAGTGGGTGAGCCTTGCGTCAAGGTTGCTGCTCAACGTGCTGAAGGAGCAGTGCAAAATGTGAGTAAGTAGGAGAGACGAACGTGAGCTTGAGAAGTGAACGGCATCAATTGTCTAAATAATAAATAACATGTGAGCCTGGTCGATTGGCCAATGCTGTATAGTCAGTAGCCTGGTCCATTCAAGCCCGCAGAGGCTGGCATCGGAGAAATTGACCGAGAGGGGATGGAGGGGCAGCAAGACCACGAATTGGAGGAATTCCCCATTCCCCATCATTCGAGCTGTACAGTACCAAGAGACCGGGCCTCCCCAGACAGGGAGGGATTCCACCTAGGCACGCAGTAGAGCATTTCTGTCGGACCCTGGATAGTCTGCCTTTTGGCCGGGCACCGGATGAGTGCCCAGACGAGCCTCACGAGACAGCCAACCCTCGCGAAGGTCATGAGCTCAGCACGTTCTTCTGCCCGTCGCGGAATGCGATCCTGGGACTTAGCGTGGAACGATTCCCGCGAGACCTTGGGCCCACGATGCTGGGACTGGACTGACTGATCATGCTGGACGACCAGGAGCAGAATACGTCGCCGCTGGGGCAAAAGCTGCCGAAGACCGGGCCGTTGCACCTGGGACAGCTCCACAACGATGCGATCTAGACTGGATTTTACCAATGGACATGTACCATGTACTGAACTACCATGTTTCTGTCTTGGTACTATTTGTTACCTCCTAATTCCCTCAGCAGCAGCCACGTTGGTGTGCTGCTGGAGCCCATGGGCTGAGAAGGCGGACGTTGTGCATGGTCGCTCATGTCAGGGACTTGTTCTGGAAAACACGGGGAAGACTCAAGCTGCTGCTGTGGTGCCAAGGTGCAGAGGCCTGCAGGAGCAGAGGAGGTTGGCAGAGGTCAGCCACAACCCCGCCCCCACGTCCACTCCGACTAGCCGACCTTCTACCCCGCGATTCTGCCCGTCTGTCATGTTCCACCTGTTTTGCTTCAGGTTGCAACCAAGTCAGCCACCAGCCTCAATCACCCCAACAGGCTAAATTCGCCGGTGAACACAACATATTTGACGGCGTGCCAGATTCATGTACACAATGCGTATCAAGGTGCCTGCGTCCTCATGACCAGTACAAGGAGGGCCTTGCCAGCCTCTCCCAGATTCCGTCGTCGAAATCGACCACGGACTAGCCAGAACCGCCTTGGGACTGACCTCGTCTTTCATTCGTGGAATTACCTTCCCCGCCAATTTTCCTTCCACTCACCACCGTTTCCTCCGTCGCGGTACTGCCTACACATCTCATCGGGGTGACCTCGCAGTTCAACGACAGCCCACGTCTGCTGTCACGACGTGGGATGACTTTTGTTGTCAGTCGACGTGCTCGCTGACAATCCTCGTCGGCTTCATGACGTTTGCCCCTGTCTTCGCCGTCTCCGAGACTTGAGCCCACCATCCGTTCACATCAGCCTGCCCATGCCTGCAGGCATTAGACACGCAACAGCAGTCGCAGCACCCAAACCAATCCAGCCTTGATGCAGCCAATGCAGCCAACAGTGCCGGCCTCGCTGCTACTTGGCGTTCATCTTTGAGCAGCCCACCGCCTTCCCTTTTCTTTATGTCTCGTGGGGTATCCTTCTTTCGTCCCCCGCCTTTCTGCCCCGTCCCCAGTCTTGCGCTGTCGCCCAGCTCGCAATCAAGCCTGCAACTTCCCCCAGAGACTTCCTTGTCTCCTTTGGTTGACTCTGGAGGGCTGCCGGGGGGACAAGCAGAGCCTCTACTCAGGCTTGGGAAGGCTTCAACTGTCGGAAAAGTTCAAATTGATATCCGCCTGGCAGAAAAAGGTGGCCAGTGCGACACCAGAAATCTTCGACACCCTTCGGATGATTTGTCCTCCAATGACGCGCTCAAGGTTCTCAGCCACCTGCACGGAATGCTGCAAACATCCAGAAAAGTATCCCACCCTGTCGTGCGACATGGCGACCGGGCTTTTCACCTGCTTACCCGCAGCACCGGGCGTGCCAGGTCACCGGATTTCTTGCCCTGACATAGACAGGACGCTCAAGGTCCCGGTGGCATATGCGCTGCGGATCAGACCTCACTGCCGACAATACCGGCCCTGTAGCGAATTCGCGAAGTGGACGTCTCTTCGAAGCATCCGGCAGGGAAACCAGCCAGCCAGCCAGCTTGAAGGAACCCGGATCAGATCATGGCCGTCTACACAGTACTGTGTATGGCCGTGGACTCTACTGGAGTTCACCCCACGCCCCATCGTGGATCTTCCCCCCAAAATAGTCCGGTCTGGAATTGCCTAGTCCTGGTCTTTCCTTTTGTCTTTGCCTACTGGCCCCATCCCTGTGGCCCTGTCTGCCAGTCCGCCCATTGACAAGGTTCGCCTCTCGCTCGGGATCTAGGAGGGCCCTGGCTGCCACCAGCGTGGTGTCCTGATTCGATCCGTTGCCTGTCTCGGGCCAATGTCTTCACGACACACCCACATCCGACACGCTCGACCTCGCTGCCGCATCTAATACGTCCTGTGCTGTACACTTGGCCCCCGCTACCGGCCCTGCCAAAGCGTTAGGTCATGGGGAATTGATTTATCGCGCTGCCGGAAAAGTTTCCCTAGACATACATATAATAAGCCACAAGTCTCTGGCTTCCTTTTCTGTTTCTCATTGCCACCTCTTGTCTGATCTCTCCAACATATTCTACCTCGCCTCGCCTCTATTTCTCTGTCCTCACCAACTTGATTCCTTTGCCCATCATGACTACAAATGGCCACACGACCTCCCGGAGGGACCTGCCCTGTGGCATCTACGCCCCGACCATGACCTTCTTCAACCCAGAGACCGAGGAGCTCGATATCCCTGTCATCAAGAAGCACGCCCAGCGCCTCGTCCGCGACGGTCTTGTCGGCCTTGTGGTCATGGGCTCAAACGGAGAGGCAGCCCACTGCACCCGTGAGGAGAAGCTGGCCGTGACAGCAGCAACACGGGAGGCGCTGGACGAGGCTGGCTTCAAGGACACCCCTGTCGTGGTCGGTGCCACAGAAGGCAGTGTGAAAGGAACCGTCGAGCTGTGCAGACTGTCCCAGAAGGCCGGCGGCGACTACGTGCTCATCCTGCCCCCCTCATACTTCCGCAACCAGATGGACGAGGACGCCGTGTACCACTACTTCATCGCCGTGGCTGACGAGTCCCCGCTGCCTCTGATCCTCTACAACTACCCAGGCGCGGTCTCCGGCATCGACATGGACTCGGACCTGCTCATCAAGCTCGCCCAGCACCCCAACATTGTCGGCACCAAGTTCACGTGCGGCAACACCGGGAAGCTGACGCGAGTCGCCCTCGCCACGAAGGCCAAGACGCCCTGGTCCCAGGGCAGCGGCTACATGGCCTTCGGCGGCGTGTGCGACTTCACGGCGCAGACCCTCATCTCGGGCGGCAGCGGCATCATCGCCGGCGGCGCCAACGTCATGCCCAAGCTGTGCGCGCGCGTGTGGAACCTCTACGCCGAGGGCAAGAAGGACGAGGCCGAGCAGCTGCAGAAGGTGCTGTCCAAGTGCGACTGGGTCCTGACTAAGGCGGCCGTGCCCGGCACCAAGCAGGCCATCCAGAGCTACTTCGGCTACGGCGGGTACGGCCGCAGGCCGCTCAGGAGGCTGGACCAGGTCAAGGTGTCTGCTATCGAGGAGGGCATTAAGGAGGCCATGGAGATCGAGAAGTCGCTCTGAGTGGTCGGGGTGAGGAATGCCTCGGCCGCTTATCACGGCACTGTTTTACGTGAGACAAGAGGATCGACATGAGGCTTGACAGAAGGCTCGGCCCGCACAAAAGGCTAAAAGCATGGTATGACGGCTACTACCCAGCCACAGCTGCAAACTACACAGCTCGGGCTGGATTCAAGCGATCTCCTTTTTCCGGGACGGCGTTCAGCATTCATCTGCATGACTTTGCATATTTCCTTGAGCTCTTCTTAGTACGGGAGGTTGATGGGAATTATGTATATAGACGCTTATCAAAAACTCTATCAAGCTTTATCATCACCATATTGGAACCAACGCTTCTCAATTCATGGCGGGACTTCATGCTTGAACGTCATGAGATGATATATGTACAAATAAATAACGGATCCCACATCTCGCCTTTTCTGGTAATAGGGCTGGAATACTTCCCGCATGCCAATGAGGCCGAGCTTCGAAATTCCAATGATGATTATGACCTTCGATATGATCCCCTGGATCATGTCTGCCCCACCGATTGAGCGAGTGAGCTGCTTGCATGCCCCCAAAGTGGTCAACGCGGGACGCCACGGTTCCACCGCGCCATCTCATTCCGCCACCCCCGGGGGCGGGCTGGGCTCACTGACCCCACGCAGGCAGGCTGACCTCCTCCCCTGGTCCGCCCTGGTCAGTATAGTGGGCGGGTGATCAACAGGCACAGTGGCGTGCCGGGGCTGAACGTGGCGCCTCCCGGGCCGATCCACAAGCAATGATGCCTACCTGCATGCTTAGCCTGAGCCTCAAAGCAGGGTGAGGCAGGCAGACAGACAAGGAGACCTGCCTCATGTAGATGATCCCCCAGAGTTTGTCAATACCTTTCCCACTCGAGTTTTTCAGAACAACCTCCAAGGCAGGCAAGGAAAAGAAGAGACGCTAGACCTTAAACTTCTTGGGGTCCAGCGCCTCAATATCCGCGCTCCTGGCGGCCCCGTCGAGCAGCAGCTCGGCGACGAGGTACCCCGTCGCTGGGCCGTTCTGAATGCCCCAGCACGTATGTCCCGCGGCGACCCAGACGCCAGGCGTGGAGGTCTGGCCGATGAGCGGCGCCCGCTCGTCGCCGAAGCGCATGTGCCGCGGGAGGTAGCACGCCTGCCTGGCCTTGATAGGCGCGGCGGCCAGAGCGGGCGACACCGTCGCGATGTAGGCTGCCAGGTCGTCGCACTGCGCATCGTCGCACTGCACCTGGTCGGCTGTCTCGGGGAGGGGAACGTTCTTGTCTGGCTCGCCTGTTCGAATTGGACGGTTCCCCCGCCGTGTCAGCCGTGGGAGACCTGACCACTTCAGGAGAGAAAGAAGATGAGGAAGGTGGTACGGTATGGGCTCTAGCTCTAGACTCACCGCATGCGTACACCTCCCCAAAGGGCCGCGCGTAGATCTCCGGGTCGACGTTGCCCCTGTGCTTGCGCTTCTGGCCCAGCCTCGCCCGGTGCTCGGGCACGTAGTCGGAGGGCAGCTGGATGTCGGTGAAGACGGCGTACGGGCTGACGTCGGCCTCGTATACCACGCTGTGAGCGCGGAGGCCTTCTACCTTGCTCCTGGGCAGGAGCGTCCCCGTCCACGGCCCCGCGGTAACGATCACGTCCGTTACCCCGCCGATGACCCTCGCGACGCCCTCATGTTGCCGGTCCTCGTACTCGACTGTCTTGGCGCCGTCTGTCTGGCCCCCTGGGGAGTTGATCTTGGTCACCTTGGCCTGCGTGCGGATTTCGACGCCTGCGGCCTGGGCGAGCTCGGCGATGGCTGTTGTGAAGTGTAAGGGATGTACTTGTGCCGTTTCTGTGAAACCAGGGCGACCCATTTGCTCGTAGTGCTGTACCAATGTGGGATCCATCCAGTCCAAGTCAGAGGGAAGTGAAGATTCTGAGAGGAGCGATGCGGCGGCCTCATCCTGTTTGGGGAGCTTCTCCCACTGCTTACCGTCCTTGGTCTCGCCATCCTCCAACTTCCCGTCAGAACTTCCTGCTGGTTGTGATTCAGAATCTGCTGCCGCACCATGTGTGTTCCCGTTCACTTCTAGGGCGCTCATGCCAGGTTTTGTTGCAGGCACCTTTGCCCGTGCCGACTCCTTGGCTGCCTTCCGTGACTTGGTACTCGCGGTGGGCACGACGGCGCCGATGCTCCCGCATCCCAGGCGACGATACCCCCATCTCTCAGCCCCGGCATGCTCTTCAGCCAGCTCACGGTGCAGCCGGTAGGACAGAGGGACGAGGCATTCTGGGTAGGCCCACAGTCCCAGCAGGCCGCCGGCCTTGCCAGATGCACCAGATGCGATGGAGGTTGCCTCCAAGAGTGTGACCTTATGCAGAGAAGGGTTGAACTTGGGGTGGCGTGTCAAGAAATAGGCAGTGGTAGAACCGATAACACCGCCACCTAGTCGTTCTTCATATCAGCCTCGGAGCAACGGTGAAGCGAGACTCCAAAATAGTAGCAGCTCATGACGGTGCAGACGATACATGTATGGTATGTGTACAGGGGATGTTTGGTGGGATTTGGATGGAAAAACTGGTTGCAAGGATTTGGGGGAAGGGTACATGGGCGACGGACAGATAGATTGCAACGGTTGAACGCGACTACTGGTGGCTAAGGGGAGCTTATATTGGGACGGTCGATTTGAGTTGGTAGCTAGAGAGTCAGGGAAAGGTGACACATACCTATGATGACTATATTCCTTTTCTGTTGTGTTTCCATTGTGATCTGGTCCGAGGCCTGGCCCTGATCTCGACCTCAAACAATGTCCAGATTCTACCAGTCCCTGAACAAAGGGTTTAATTGGATGACAGGGGAGTATACGCTCTGAGGCCGGGTCTGGCTTGAGCAGTTGCAGTGTTGTGGCGGTCTCTCTGCATCAGCATCAATTGCTGGGATGGGTCCAGAAAGACTGGTTTGCAGGGTGGTGGAGCCGAGGAGAATGGAGCAAGAGCTAGGGGCAGAGGCAGAGGCCGTTGAGGCTGCCAGAAGCTATGTCGGACTGTGCTATTGTCCTTCTCGTGAAAGCATTGCAAGCATCATGGATGAGGCTACATCCATCCCGTTCATTCCCTTTGTGAATACCAGCCAGCACAGGGCAATCTCGGGTGCTCAGGCCAGTGGGGGGGGGGGGAGTTGTCCGCGCTGGCTGGCTTGGCCCTCCTTATCGCAACCCACCGTAGGTACCTTATCGCATCTGTGGCGGGGTAGCTCGAGCTTGACACGATCTGCACGCACTGGACCCCTCAGACAGGCACACAAGTCCGGACCTACCCCAACCGTTCCTGTCTTTCCCTCCACCAAGCTGGAGCCTCTTTGCTACTGGTGTGTGCGAGCTGGACTCTGCATGACGTTGAAACGTATCTGCAACGTCCAGCTCTCGGGCTCGACCAAGCAGCGGTACACAGCAGATGATCTCCACCGCGGATAGATTGTTGCATCTCTTTTTCGGGGTCGGTTGAATTGCTATTTCCGTAGCCCAGCCCAGAATGCCTCCACGACAGGAACAAAACCTGAATCAGAACCTGCAGAGGCTTGACCCGTTGGGGCTAACGTGCAGGGCCGTGCCGAGGTTGATTGTGAGCTGTGCCCCGTTTCGAGGCCATACACAGTCACGACTCACAGCATTCCTGTCAGCAGCAGACGGGGAGGATCCAGAGCATCACCAACAGGAGGCACAGCACCTGGAGAGGGATCGAGGCGGCAGCAAACAGCCCCCCAACGAGCAGCGCAGGCAGGGCCAGGTGGGGCACTGGACTGAAACCCAAATCCATCGCCGTCCCATCTCGAATTTGGCCCCTCATCTCACATCTCCCGCCTCCCAAACCCTCCCGAGCCTTCCATCACCCAATGCCACCGTCGTACAATCCCTGCCCTGTTGCAGCCAGGCTTGGGCTGAGGCGGCGCGTCCCTGGGCCAGGCCCTGCCCTTACAAATACCGATTGCGTCTTCCACCCCGCTGCTCCGGTTGCGCGCAGCCGCCACCTCCGACATCTTCATAGTCATCATCACCACCTTCAACGTCAAAGTCAACGCCAACGTCAACAACCTCCTGCAGTTTCATCAACCACCACCTTCCCACTGCGACCAAGATCCCCCTTGCGTCCGACACCATCTACCCTCTGCATCGCACAATCGCCATTCGCAACCATGGCATCCGCAACAAGCTTCTATGACTTCAAGCCCGTCGACAGTAAGCTATGCCAACTCACCCTTATGCTCCCCCATGTAGCCGTCGCCCTCGCATAAGCGCAACGCACATCTTGCTGCGCCCATGGCGTCTGCATGCACAAATGCCGTCTTCCTTCCCTATTTGAACTTCGCGCGCCGCCCAGCACACTCAACTGCCCTTTCTGTCCTTGATTGCACTGTGTGGTGCATCACCACTACCACCGCGGCAAACACCATCCTAGCAGTGGCAAAAGAGCATGGCTAACAATCTGTGACCCCCACCCACAGAGCGCGGCGAGGTCAAGCCCCTTGAGGAGTACAAGGGCAAGGTCGTTCTGGTCGTCAACACCGCCTCCAAGTGCGGCTTCACCCCCCAGTTCGAGGGCCTCGAGAAGCTCTACAAGGGCCTCAAGGAGAAGCACCCTGACGACTTTGTCATTCTTGGCTTCCCCTGCAACCAGTTCGGTGGCCAGGACCCCGGCTCCAACGAGGAGATCCAGAGCTTCTGCCAGGTCAACTATGGCGTGAGCTTCCCGGTCCTTGGCAAGATCGACGTCAACGGCGATAAGGCCGACCCACTCTACGAGTGGCTCAAGAACGAGCAGCCTGGGCTCATGGGCCTGAAGAGGATCAAGTGGAACTTCGAGAAGTTCCTCATCGGCCGCGACGGCAAGGTCAAGGGCCGCTGGGCCTCCACCACCAAGCCCGAGAGTCTGGAGAAGCCCATCCTCGAGCAGCTCAACAACAAGGAGTAAGACGCACCGCGGTGGGGCCTTCGTCCTATGCGCCCTCACGCGTGGGGGAGATGGGACCAAGGGGCTGGGTGACGCATGTCCTCCGTTGCTTGCTCCCCCATGATGAGAGGCGACAGAGTGACACGAGCTGATCTTTGTCTTGTGCATATTGGCCAGGCATGTCGTGCCTGGGACGAGACCTGTCGAAACGAAGCTTTGACGAATCGTGGGTCGGCACTTGCGCCGAGGCTCTCAGAAGCAATGAGTGAACGTGGGACACGTTACGACCCTATATGCATTCATTTTTAGTCTAGTCTTGAGGTGGCAACCGGGTGGGCAGTTTGCCTCCCCGTTGTCACCTTTTTTTGGGGGGTAATTAATCTGCCTGCGTGTAAGGACGGGTAGGGACGGAGGGACACAGGGAGAAAGGAAAGAGAATGATACCAAAGCTGTCCACTAGAAATCAAATCAGAGGATCTCATCCTATGTGTTGCACTTCGCCTGTCTCGAGTATGTTACGTCCTGGGCAGTGGTGGCAGTGGTGGTAGTGGTGGTGGGTTGGACCGTATCTCAAATCAACCTTCAAATGTTGTGTCCCATCGCGTACGGGGCCACAGGGATCACCAGTCAGTCTCACATACTTGATCTTTCTTTGTATCCTCCAGAATAGTCTCAGTAGCATGTGCCAACTAAAGCCTCGGCAACCAGCAAACACACGATTCACGTGTAGTACGTGTTGCGGTTCCAGAAGCGCGACCCCCTTTCTCCCGCGTCCACAGCCACAGCGGTGCTTTGCAGGGGGGTTTCAAAGACAACGGGAATTACCTCTGAATTGTTGTTGTCTTCGCCCTCCAAGGACGTCACAAACCACCCCCCATCCGCGACGGCCCCTCCCACACCTGCCAGGGATGAAGTCCCGGCCCCGGACCGAAGGTGACCTCCCTCAACCCCATGTTTTTCCGATTTAACCCTCTACTCAGACACTCGCCCGAGCTCTACCAATATCTCACACCCTCGCAACCCGTATAGACCTCTCCCCTCCTTGACGAACACGGGAGAAGCATCAAAAGCACGCAACCTTTTATTCAAGGGTGATTGATGTTAGGGAAAGCGGAAAAGAGGTGTGAGTGGTATCGCATTTCGCGTTGCAGATCAGTGCATAATGTCAGGCCCCCTTCCTTCCCTTCGCCTTCTCTGCATGGGTAGTCTGGTAGTGTAATAAATGTGATGTATAGACTGTACTAACTGACATGACAATGACTCCTTCGCTGCCTGCGCCCAACCCCCCGGACGGCCGGCCGGCCGGCCTATCACATGCAAGCGCCGGCCACCCTTGCGTTGCTGCTGTCATTCTCTTGTTCTTGTAAATTTCCCCTTTCGTGCGTCGGCTCCGATGCGGGTGGGCATCTCCATGCCCTGTCCGCCGCCGCAGCAGCAGCAGCGCATGTGTGTGGGTTGCGTGTGGGTGCTTGCAGGAGTTTTACGTGTGAGTGGAACGTATGTATTTATGTACGAGAGTGGATACGTGGGAGCCTACAGCTGTGCCCGTGATGGTGGTCCCAATGTCCTGCCTTGTCTCCTGCGGGCTGGGGTGGTTGGACTGGTCTCGGCGGCGGTCCCAGGATGCGCAGGCGGCAACAGCAGGAGGGCAGGCGAGCTGGCACCGTATTTTATGCATAATTGTTGGTGGGAGTCGCGAATCAGGAGGGTGGACTTGAGCCGTCCGTGCCTTTCTTTGGTGATACCTCTGAGATCGGCACATGCAGGGCTTTATTCTGGTGAACGTTGGTTCCGCAGCCAAGATGGGCGGCATTCAGTTGGGGGATTCAATTTTAGCTGCAGGTGTCAGTTGGCTTTGCGGCAATGATGTGTTCTGCATGGATTTGTTCTATAGGACGCGAAGGACCAAGCCCGCTCGTTTTGCGCATCCACCTGTAGGGGAGGCGGTTGTGCACGACGTCAGTCCAGTATAGCAAGGCTCCCTTGATTTGAGATACGGTCCAACCCACCACTAACACCACTGCCCAGGACGTAATGAGACAGGATAAGTGTGCTACACATAAGGCGATATCCTTTGGTCTTCTACACTGTGGGCAAGCCTTAGCCCCATCACGTCTTGGACATCGCAAATCGAGACTGACAAAAATTTAACCCCCGGGAACAACCAGCTCCAGAACCCAACTCGACGTAACCCATATCCTCGTCTCGATTAACTGAAATTTCCAAAACTCGTCGGGAGAGGGACTCTGCTCCCCTTTCCTTCCCTCTATGTCTCTCTACCACACGTCCTATGTACACTCCAGGCACGTAGGTGTCCCTTCCCACGACGCAACCTGCTCTCCTGGATGCCTTCTGGGCCTTCGCCTCCTGCAGCAGCAAACCTTCGCGGCTGCAACCCACCCATCAAACAGACACATTCTCCCAAGCCCCACGACCGCATGTCTGCCTTTCCCCACGCAAAAAGGGTACCTTGCCATCGCATAGCGAGTGCGAGGCGGCTGCCACCCACATCCCCCCAGCCTCCCTCCACAGACCTGCACCCTTGCGGATGAGGCAGGTCGCTATGGGGTGGGAGTCGGATAGGGGACCGACCGGGTAGTCCTCACCGGATCGACCAACGCATCAGCGCGCGGGGGCTCGGTGACTATCACCAAGGTCCTGCATGGAGGCTGGCTTGGAGTCCTGTACGCGCTCGCACAAAAGCTTGTATCTCCACGTCGACGAGCAGTGCGGCATATGTCGATGGACGATGATGACATAGCACCCGGCATGCAGTTTTGGGACTTGGATTGCCTGCTCTTGACAGCGAGGTGATGCTCACACAATCCAGGCGTCCTAGCCTGCCCCTCCCCCCAAGCTAAGCACGCTCGTGAGTTGAGAAATGCTACTCGAGGAGGAAGGTCGTCCAACTGCACAGAGATATTTGTGGGATCTGCAGCGGACGGGCTAGGCGGCCGATGTTCCAGGGCCCAAATGCCAGCTGCTCGAACACACAGGGTAATTTGATATTCGGGGTGAGGAAAGGATCGCCCTGGTGCCGAGGGACATCGGGGCGATGCCGATATGCTATGCTACTTGCGGGGCGAGCATGCTGAGGTTGTGGGTTCCACAGGCACGGGCGTCCCTGACGCCCACAATTACAAAATACGTCGACGGCTCTGCCTTGCAGGTCCGCTTGCGTGAGAGGAGACCTGCTATGGTCAGGCCGGGACCGGCATTTGGACAGCAGCGCTGTGCCTTCTGCACGCCTCGGTTTCAGCCCTTAGCTGCGTGGGCAAAATCCCAAGATGGCTGGCTTCTGGGAGCACGGCGTGCGGTTGCCTGCAAGGAATACTCCGCGCACAAGTGCGGCACAGGCTAGGCGGCCACACCCACTTCCTTTCTCGTAGGCACTCCTTCTCCTGCAGACGCTCGCAGCGCGCCAGTCCCTTTTGCGAAATAGGGGTAGGGGTGAGGCCATAGACACTTGTCAGGACTGCCGCAGTTCGATGGTGGCTACCTGGTGTGAGTGAATGGCTGGGTTTCTCCAGACGCGAGGTCACACAGACTTCGGGACCCATCAGCGCCAGGACGTGGAGATAATCCCAAAAACCGTCCCCTACGGACACAAGATCGCTCTCGGAGTACCGCATAGCGAAGACTTACCCAATGCTGTGTCCAGTTTTCAGACAGAGATCCACACCCACAACAGATGGCTCGAGAGTTGGGCATACATAGTGATACTTGCACCAGGGCACGCTATCGCCAAAGACTTTATGAACCAGCATCCCTTGACGAGCTCGTGTTCCAGCACAAAACGCCATTGAATGACTAGATTCTGCACGGTTCCGTAGAGCGAGTGAGATACGTGCAACATCTCTCTCCGATGTGATGGTTGCTGACATCGATGCGGCGCCCTATGTGTGTATGGTCCCACGTTGACCACGGTCTTGCTGCATAGAGATGCCGTGCTGATTCTCCATATTGCCTAATTTGGGCCATTCAAGAAGAATGTCCTCCAGAAACTCCCCCGGTCAGTCAGTTCGCAGTAAAAGATCTGCAGAAAGTTGTCTCAGACACTGAAAGGAAGAACTAGAGACGGAGACCACCTAAAGCTAAGTTCAAAAGAGACTGCAGACTCTTTGCGTCCGGCTTCCGATTTCCAATTTCTGGAGTAGCAAAAAGGAAAAAATAAATAAATAAAAAATGAAATGTCAGAATCGTCGCTTGCAACAATGTGACAGGCTGCTGTTGTTGAGAAACCTGAGTATCGGGATCCCCAAGAGGTGCGTCGCAATATGTCTCGCATGCGACCCCGAAAGCTCACGAGACACCTCCGAGAAAAGACGGGCTGACCCATCGTGCTCACACACCGAAGGAGCCCTTCAGCCTCTTACAGCACGTCGCGTCCCCACTTGAGAGCCAGTCGGGGTGACACGGAATGATGTTGCCTCTCTCAGATTTTGGGAGTGGTTGGACAGGTGGCTGCCCTACCCGTAAAAAAACCCGTCTACCTCCAACGGGTTTGTGCCACCACTTAGCAAGACGAGATGTGTGAAACCCTATCGCTTTGCCAACACTGCCACAAAGACAAAGTGCCGAAGCTAGCCCACTGAAAGTACGCGGCAGCCTTGGAAGAGGGGGGGCTCAAGTGGCGGTACGAAGCATTGTGCGCGCGGGATGTCATGCACTCGGCACTCTCTAGGCGCGCCGTCCATTGCCCCGTTTGCTGAAGAGAATGTGAGCCAAGATTCGGCACCGTGCGGCATTGCTTGCCTAGCCGCGTTCAGCTCCTCCAAGGAGTGAGTTCCTGCGCGAAGCAGTGTCGCTTGACATAACGATCGAGCCTTGCTCGTCGGGCCTCCACGAGAACCCCGTTTCCCGAACCTCAGATCCACAGCCATATCCCACCTGCCAACTTTGGCAACGCGTCCGCTGTTATAAGCTGCCGGGAGGGGGGGCGCCAGAGCACCGGAATTGAGCGGCGCGAGGGGCGCTCTTGGATGCCATTCAAATTTTCAAGGTTGGCGGTGGATAATCTTGGGCGGTCACCGAATGACGTGCAAGAGTGTGCTATATCCAAGCCTCGCCTACAGCCTCGTTGAAGCGACGCAGGCGAATGACTGGTTGCATGCGCCTAATCGCGCACTCCGTCGCGCTTCCGGAAGTGGATGGTACTTTTAATCTAGCGAGTGGCGCATGGCTCGTGTGCTTAGGAAAATGATGGCAGCAGCACTGTCGTTCGCTGGGAGCGCAGGATGTTCCTGTAATCGCAATTTGTGAACAGGCATGTATGGCTGAGCGTGACCTGCTGGAATGTTGTGCAATCTTTTGGACGTGCGCCTGATGCTGATCATAGAAGAAGGCGGCAGAGTTCGGCGAGCAGTGAAGTCGAATCCACGCAACCGATTGGTGGAATACCGCGCACAAAGCTTGACTAACTTTAGCATAGCTTGCAGATTGCAACGTTCCATCGCCGAACCCCTTGATATCTATTGGCGAATCATGGCTCAAGCTAGCGCTGCAGTCTGTTGTGTCTTGGCGACGGCGAAAAGTCCAGTGGCATTTCCGAGGCGCTGCCCTCCAGGAGGCGGAAGATCGTCTGGAATCGTCCTGAACAAGATAATTGTCCTGGCGTATCTTTGGTCGTACAGGATTGGTCTGTGTTTCGTGCAGGCGCGGTCTAGATGGCGCGAATCCGACAGAGGTGTCACAGCAGCAGCGGAGAAGATCTCGTGTTGCGGTGCCCCACGCTTGGGCAACCAGGTAGGATCGCCCTGACAGGTGCGCCGGCCTTGTAAATAAGGTAAAATACAAGTACGCCTCTCCCGGCCGAAAGAAGTTGGCGGCCCGACTCGGAAAGGGGCCAGCAGAACAGAAGCGGGAACAGGGGCAAGGTTGTCTAATCCAAACTTAGAAATAGCCGCAGCTCTAGGATCATATTTTTGGCTTCTCCCAGCCTGTCTTGGGGAAGTCTCCGACAAGTTTGATGAGCTCTTCATGGCAATGACGGACAGCTCGTCACCTGTCACGAGCATGCCGTAACAGGACGCAGTCGACGCCCGTTATTGCTGGTCTGCCTAGCATACAAGATGAAATTCAGGACAGCTGAACTCGATTGGTGGTGTGCATCATCACCCGCAGCCACTAGAGCGGGATGGCGCGGTACTGACTGTTAACGCCAAAGAGGGTGTGAAGCAAGCTTCTACGCAGTGTTCGTTGCTTCTAGCGCGCGAGGCGAAGCATTCCCGGTCGGTGGGACCCCGAAGCAGGTTGGCTGTCCTGTTTGAGCGAGGAACACGGAGCGAAATAATCAAGAGAGGACGTGTGCTACCGCCGTCCCAAGCTGGCCGGCTGGCCGGCACTGTGATGATGCTGAGATTGGGCATGGTTGTATTGATGCGGCAGGTATGGAGTTGTCTGTCCCTGGCAACAATTATGGAGTGATCCAGCGGTGCCCAGACCAATGGCACGGGCATAGGTCTCAGTTCAGCCAGTCGACTTGCGGTCAGGTTGGATGGAAGGCAACTCATTCGATGTCAGCACGCCGGTCATGCGTGCGTCTATTGCGGCAGCATGCGCCATGGCCCAAGGTGAGGGAAGCGGTGGGCAAGAAAAGGCGCTGAGAAGGCTGTGGGTCTCCCAAGCGGGGGTGGGAGGCTGGAGCTGGCGTCAGGCAACATATTGTTGTCTACCAAGGACTGTCAAGAGTCGTGACAGTGCAGGAAAGACGGGCTGAAGCAGCCGGTGTGATGGTAGGTATCTCGTAATAGTATTAGGTATGGGCAATCAACGAATCGTAGAGATAAATGGCGAATGCGGTGGGCGAGATGCCATCGTGCAAAGCTGGTGTGACAAATGGAGCAGCCCGGCGTAGTGCCGTGGGAACGGGGAACCAGAGATTGTGCCAGAGGCCGAGAATGTGCACGACAGACAACAGGTACGAGCAAGGGCTGCGCCGGCCAAGCATGTGAGAATGGGGACAGGTAGCACTGGGGAGGTACTGGAGAATTAAGGTTCGACTAATCTCGTGTGGAATGCCAACTTTAACCTGACAGCTGGATCCGTCATCACCAGGCTGACGAGACGAGACGAGACGAGACGAGACTACTGTGCAGACGAGACTGGCAGCGGGTGACCAGAGCACGGAGGCAGGACAGCACGGCCAGGTAGTCGGTCAGTCCAGTCCTCCAGAGCTGCTGCTCGCTGTGGCTTGACCAGGATAAGTCAAGTCAGGTCGAGCAATCTGCAGGGCCGTACGTACCTGGATGCACCATATGCAGGGCGATACGTGAAGGCCATACCTTAAATGTGGGGGCAACCAGGTATCATCCCAGGTGCGGTACTTCAGAAGGTACAATGGTGTACATGCCTCCTCCTCTGCAGGTTGGAGCCCCGCCGTCCGTGCATCCTGTGAGCGGCTCGCTCCTCCCTTCATCTGCCTGCTGCTGCGCAGATGCAGCTGCGCTCCTCGCTCTGTGTGTGGAGCAAAAGGAAGGCACCCCACCCCAGTCAGGTGCGACCTGCCTGCATTCTGCACCCTTCCTGCCATCCCACAACCTGCCACTCCATCCCGACTACATGTCATCACTTCTTGTCAGCTCCTCTCGTCTCTCTCCCTCTCCTCTCGTCTCCTCTCGCTGTTTCGTCCCCGCCACCCCTGCCTGACCACCCAGAGCACACCACCACAATGCTCATCATGTCCGACAAGGCCATGGTGTGCAGAGTCTAGGGCCTAATCCATCCACTGCCAGCCTGCACCGCACTCGTCGGCGACCTGCCCTGTTCAATCTATCCCCCTCTCCGCGGGCTGTCTGGTCCTCGTTAACGATTGGCGTTTGGCCTTGGTCCTCGAGGCTGAAAACATGGTTCGGACGACGGACGGGCTTCTTAGCTCGGCCTGCCAAGAATACAGAGCAAGAGCATCACATCTGACAGACTTTCAGGAACCCATTTTGCAGGCATCTGCTATCTCTGAATACAAGGTAGCGGGAACCAATGGGGCCACGATGGATCATCCCGCGACTTCTGTGAGGAACAACGGCAACGCTGCGAGGCTAAATTATACCTGCCCCTCTGTGGAGAAATCGGTCGGGCCTCGCCCCCCTGCTCGCCTCACAAGCCGAGGCTGACGGTCAAACCCCAGGTCCTGTCGTCTCCACTGTCGTATTTAAATACGTTTGTAATTCAGCGACAGTGGCCTGCCGACCCTCGAGACCCGACAACCCCGGCGCCTGACGTGCTTGCCTTGTCAACTCGGTGCTCATGCCTCACGCCCGGCTGCTGTGTCATTGCAGGCCAGGCTGTGGGCTGAGGTGGAGCCTGGGCGGGCCGGCTCTGCTGTACGTGCCAGGGGGTCCGCGATTCGACTCGCGATCGCTCACCCACGGAGTCCGGCGTTGAAATAGAGTAGACTACAAGGTTGACTGGGCAGGGTCTCGTGAGGACCATGATCGGCACTTAGCATTTTCGCTAGCTTCCGGCGCGCTTTACCCATTACTGATCGAATCGCGAATCATTCCCCCGCTTTTACCTTTCACAACTGGCATAACACGAGATATCCAGCACGCACAATGTTCCCGACGGTACAGGGCGTTGCCCTGCAGGCAGACAACAGTTGACCAAACTTGCCCAGACGCCAGCCAGTCTGCCAGTTTGCTTCAACTAGAGGCGCCGTCGGGCTGGCGGCCACTTCGGGCCTAGTCGCATCGGAGGAAGGCAGGGGTGGGTGGGCAGCCATTCGCCTTCAAACACAAAGTTGTACCGAGTTAGCTTGACTCGATGCCAACGCCAGCGGCACTGATCAAGCCGGCGCGGGTGCAACGGCCGCGATTGAGACTGAAGCCGTCTTCTGGAAGCCATCGAACGTTCTTGGCGGGCGTCTTTCTGCACATTTCGACCAGTGTGTGTTCAACAGGAGGAGGCCACTACCCCTCGCCGAGGCCAGATGAGGCCATGCGTCCTTGAAATGATGGGTGCAGTCGACCATTAGACGTCTGATCACGAACTCTGTAATCCGAGTTGATGATATCCCATGTGCACGGGAATTGAGTTTCGGATCCGTGAAGCGGCACTCACAAATGTACATGCAACAAACAAGGTTGCCTGCCTGCAGTCCGTCGCAGGTCCTACCGATCAGTCCTCCGAAAGTTTGCTGCCTGTCATCTCTGGGCTTGATATCGGATGACCATCTCAGTGATACTGGAAGCGAATGCGACCCAGTCCATCTAAATCACAGGAGGTGACGTCCGAACAGAAACTGTATCTCATGCCTCAGCGGCGCACTTCGAAGGCTTAGACTACGACACCTTGAAATCTGGCGCACCTTTCTTCATCCCAAGAACAGCAGGCATCTACCCCACGCGTACAGCTCTGCTGGATGATTGAGACCAGCGTAGCAGACTACCAACCAAAGTATGCACGACGACATCACAGTGTGGGAGTCCGCTCTGCCTCGTGGTCCTCTGTCTCACATGGTGAGCTCACCGATGCATGAGACGCTGATGGTGGCAGCACTTTCAGAGCCCCAGCAGCGTGCGCCTCGACAACTTGGGCAGATGAAGACACCCACCCTCTGGACCCACTGAAGAAGAAAAGATTGACAGGTGGTCGGGACTCTTATCCGGGTGTCGACTCGCGGAATCGAGATCCACAACACATGGACATTGTGATTAATGGCGATAAGCGATAGGATTGTGTGCGGATTGTCTTGCACACAACGCCTGTTGGTGGCGGCGACAGTCCGACTAAATCCTGACAGATGACGATGACGACAAATCGGCACCAGACATTGCCGCCTATGGAAAAGGTTGCCAGCCATCACATCCAATCTAGCATGGAGCAGACAGCACGACCTGGCCACCATGGCAACCTAACAAACATCATGTTAGCAGCGCTACAGGGCGAGATTAGGGAGCAAAGGTCCAAGGAGCTGCACAGCCAGTCTCGTTGGGAGTGTGAACCCTTGGCCAGCCGACTCGCGCGGTTCCTGGACATTGCAGGTTTGTCGTGGCTAAAGATCCTGGCCTGGCCTTGCAGTAGGCGACTCCAAACGGTCTCTGTGCCGGGCTGCCTCTGGTAGGCTACCAAGGTCAAGGTTGACTTGCGCCCCTTTCTAAACTCCCTCTGCCGACCACCTCATCTCATGGCGCCCAATGTTGAAGAAGCAGAGCAAACCGTCTTCACGATCTGAGGTCGGACCCCGGACCGTGAGAGAGAGCGACAGCGAATTATCCTTAGGAACCGTCCATCAGCTAATCTAACTCGATTAGCTTTTCACCCCACTCGCCAGTCTGTATTTCGTCCGAACCTCAAAGAGTCTCTTTTGGGGGGCCCTGGGCGCTCGAGGTCCCGGCAATGCCCCAATCAGTGTCTGACAACCTGACCCTCCCGCGCCAATGTCGGTGTTGGCCTCTGTGCCTCTGCCGCAGGGATGCATCGCACCTTCTTCCCCTCTAGCTGCACATCAACAGGGACCTCGGCCTATTCCATTGGTGCGAGTCGAGATGCAAGAGGAGGTGGACGCAGGTGCTGGTCGATTGGAGCAGTGCCCTGGCCGCCGACCCCTGTACAGACGGAGGCACCACCGCGTTCAATGTCCCCTAACCTAAATCGACAGCCCCACTCCGAAGTACCTGCGTACCGACTGTGTGCCCCTGTTCGCAGATGCTCGCGCATGACATCCTTGTCGCCCTTCAACGCTCGTCACTCCCAGGGTTGCGGCCGCGGTCGCATGGGTGGCCGTGGGCGCCTCCTGATCGGTGGCTTGTGAATCTGCCCTCGCGCTCTCTCCACTTCGCTTGCAGCAACGCCCATCCTCCGGCATCTCCCTGGACTACTATGAAGCCCGTTGCCCTCGTGCTGCCCGCTTCCTTCTCCTACTCGGAATGGTTCAAGGGCGAAGCCAGCAGGATTTCACCCAGCCTTCTTGAGGCAAAGACATGCTGACTGATTATCAGCACCAGTTGTTTGCCTACGGTCTGCTGGTGGTACGTGATTCTTTTCTGTCTCTTTACACCAGGATATGGCGACGAGGCGTGTGCAAGCACATCCCCCGTGAGGTAGCCCTCCGTTGCTTTCCCATTCTGAACTGTCCAGTCGCAAGTGCGAAAAGGCAACCAGGGCTCCTGGCCAGCCCCCCATCATCTCAGGTGTCCCGCAAACCTTGGAACCCCACACACACACCTTTGATCTCTTAGCCTTTTCGCCTCCCGGCTACACTCACAGATGAACCCCTGCCTGATAAGTAACCCATGTTGTACCCCCAAGTAACCCTCCGGGATGTGGTCCACAATGGATGTGGTCGAGGTACACAGACTCTCCACGGTCGAGATGCCTTATTACCGGCCGATGGACCTCCATCCACGCTTCACTACTCTCTGACTGACCTCGTTATATCCCACCTCACCTCGTCCTTCCCTATTCCAGCACAAGTCTGTTGTGGCAAGCTTTTCCATATTACTTTCGATTTACCCTTACCAGTCAACATCTACCGGTGACATAGACCACTTCCCCATCCTCATCTCAGCCGCATCTGCATTTCTTCGAGACTCCCCAAGAAAAGGAAGCCTACCAACCTGTAGCGACTCACCATCTCTATATACTTCTGTTGTGTTTGAGGACTTCTGAATCATGACTGTCCCTCTACCTACTCCGTCGAATCCCAAGGCCGATGCCGCCGCAGTGCGGAAACGAAGAAGA
Source organism: Diaporthe sp. PMI_573 (assembly GCA_021399435.1). Taxonomy (NCBI): domain Eukaryota; kingdom Fungi; phylum Ascomycota; class Sordariomycetes; order Diaporthales; family Diaporthaceae; genus Diaporthe; species Diaporthe sp. PMI_573. The sequence goes on along the minus strand of JAJTUP010000022.1, from coordinate 500,886 downwards.
CGTGCTCCTGCTGGTGGCGCCGCCGATGACTGCTTCACCTGCACCAAGAGGAGCGTCAAGTGCGACCGGAGGAGGCCATACTGCTCGCAGTGCTTGGAAGTGGGAAACGAGTGCTCTGGATACAAGACTCAATTGACCTGGGGTGTTGGTGTGGCGAGCCGAGGGAAACTTCGCGGGCTCTCACTACCAGTAGCCAAGTCGCCTCCTGTCAACCCAGTCAAGAAAGTTTCGCCCTCACGGGCTCGGGCAAACTCGACTTTGATCAACGGCCAAGAACACGGCCTTGCCGCCAATGCTGGTCACTGGAACGAGCCAGAGGAACTGTCGCCACGAAGCACCCGCAGCGATCTTGTTGATGGCCCGGCAGACCCCCGTTATCCTGCTTCCATGCCAACGACACCTTTTCACAGCTACGATTTCTCCAAGATCTGTCATGCCGAGCCAACGCCGCCCTTGCCGGCAGGTCCTGCCCACTGGCATAATATGCCATTTTCCGCGAGCCTGCCTAGAGATGGACCCCGGTTTCCCAAGTTGGGACCCATTCTGGCCCATGGTCCTCCTGAGCCTCTCTCTGCCTCGATCGATTCTCTGAGCGAGGCCGACTATTTGTCGCCTCTCAGCCACACCTTCTCCAGGGATGACCTGCCTTTCGTCACCAGCCCGCCGCACATGTACGCCGAGAGCTACAACAGCGCGAATTCGCCCATCCCCCAGAGCCCGATCTCGTCTGTGATGATGGATCACCAGCACCATCGGGCGCCTACATCATGTCCAAGCCTTGTGTATGCTCCATCCGAGCCTAGTTCAAGCCTCCACTCACACATGGATGGTTTTGAGGCTCACATAAGCAATCGTCTGATGGAGTACGAACCACTTGGTGAGATATTATTCGCGTCACAATTCGCCTTCTAAAATCAGCGGGACTAACGCCCACGTTTTAAGCAACCCCTGGGTTGGATGCGTACAGCACCAGCGCTCAATCTGAAAGGCACTTTTGGGGGAAGTCAGAGGAGGATACTGCGTCCTCTCATGTTGTCCAGGAGCATTCACTCCCCTGGCCGTCGGTCCTCGATCAGCCTGTTCTTCCCGTGAGCCCCGATCTTATCGCCAAAATGCCATTTTTCATGGACTATTACGAGAACACCATGTGTCCGGGTATGGTGTTTATAGATGGACCTTCGAACCCCTTCCGGGAACACATTCTATCACTCGCCACCGCCAGTCGAAGTCTGCAGCACGCCATCTGTGCGCTCGCCGCCTGCAATCTACGGATGAAGAGAAAGTTGAGCCTTGCCAATGGTCAGGATGGGAAGCGTCAGAGCTTACCAGGTCCTGTCCCGGACCTTCGAACGGATGAAAGGACCTTGTCAGAGGAATACCAACACCGAAATCTTGCGGTACACCTCCTCAATGAGCAGCTCAATGATGCAACGAAAGCAAGGGGTGATGCTGTCCTGGCCACAATCCTAATGTTGTGTCATTATCGCATGGCGGAATCCGGTATTGCCAAATTTCATACTCAGTTTGCCGGAGTGAAGAAGATCCTGGGCATGAGACGGTCTTGCCCCTTTCCCCCATCAAGGGATTCCGCTTGGATGGAGGCCCTCTTCACCTACTTTGACGCCATCTCAGCCAGTATCAATGACCGAGAGGCCCAGCTAAATACCTCTTTCTACGGTGTTATGCCAGATGCGCAGCTACTCCCACCGGGTGCGGAGAATTTTGTGGGCTGTGACCGAGAGCTCTTCAAGACGATAATCAAGCTTGGGAGACTGAACCTCCTTTCGCAGCACCGCGAGGTCCAGAGTCTTTTCGGCACTGCTACCGCGCGCGGCTTACCATCACGTCCCGACTCGCCTCTTGAGTCACCCATTGGTCACATATACAAGCCTCAGCACCAGTTTAGCTCGGACATACTTGGGAAGTCTCACCCGCGATTTGACGGCAACGGCTTCAGCACGACACTTGACGAAGACCAAATCTTGATGTCTAGCCTGTCATCTTCGGCGGCCTACGACGACCACCGGTCGACGTTCTGGCGCGAGTGGAAGGATGCGCGAATTGCCTTGCAGTCCTGGGAATTCGACGCACAAGGGGTTCTTGCTTCACAACCCGCCGGTCTCACAGCAACGCACGCACAGGTCCGTGACCTGGGGTCCCTCTCTGAGGCATTCCGCTACGCAGCACTTCTCTACACGGAGCGCCTGGCGAGTCCGAGCGTGCCCAGCGCGCACAACAACTTCCGCAACTTGGTCAGCCAGGTGGTTTACTACGCCACGTCACTTGAGGCCGGGTCCTCTGCGGAGAAATTCCTCCTGTGGCCTCTATTCGTGGCCGGGTCTGAGTGCGTCAACGAGACGCAGCAGGGCATTGTTCGCTCCAAGTGCCGCGAGATCATGGCACGCTCGGGCTACATGAACAACCTCGCGGCTTTGGACGTGCTGGAGAGGATCTGGGCGGGCGAGGGCAGGGAGCAGCAACAGGAGGGCAAGCTCATGACGAGGAGAGGCCCGTTTAGCTGGACGCGATGCATCGGCGGCCCTGGGGTTGAGGTTGAGTGGATCATGTTCTAAGCCTTGTTTACACCGGATTTTACTGTCCTTGATGGGGGCACACTACTGCAGACAACAGGGGTGGTTCAAGCACCTGGGTGGGCATGAAAATGGAGGCCTATGCGGCCAGGAGCCAAAGAGGAAAAGGGATGCTGCAACGTCCCGGTTATCACGACGACGAATGAGACCCATGGCTCTCACGTATTTACGTTACGCACTTGTATGATTAGCTAGCTGGATTGCTCATAGCACGCGAACACGGGGCTATTGGAAGCGGAAGAGGTGGCCTCATTTGATAGGCCCTTGACACATTTACCACCCTCGAATCGAGACACGATGGGAGACCATCGAGATTCCTGTATCATGTCAAAGCCCATCCCAAACTGTTGAGTGACTGCTCTGTACTTGGTCCTCTGATGAGATGATGCCCCGTCTCGCCTGGGGCGCGTTCTAGATCGCGGAGGCTTTGTCTCGTGGCTTCGGATGCCATCATTCACCCTGTCTAGCACCTCTGTCCTCCGAGGCATGTGTCTGCAAACACATCGTCATCCCTGGACAAGGGCATAAACCCTACCTACATCAAGAGACATCTTGGGGGGGGGGCTTGTTGGCACAACCCTGTCTTCCTCAAAGAACGACTCCATGGTGCATGCATTGCACCTCTTGACGGTCACGCCAAGCCCTTACAACAGGAAGCTTCTCCATCCCAGTCCTGCTTTGCCCCCGTCCGAACCCCCCCCCCCAAGAATGATCGTATTTACACAGTAGCAAGCAGCCTGCTTAATCACACATATAATCCGCATGGTTTACGCTTATAAAGTGGGGAAACAGGTCAAGGTACCCTGTAACAGGTCAAGAAGATGATGTCTGACGTGCTGGTTTCCCGATGTGTCTTTCTCCATGCCAGTCACCCGGTCATTTCAGTCAAGGCCTGTGCTGTCCGCCCTACCCGGGCCGGAAAATACGCCATTTCCAATTGGAATCTCTTGTCACCTCCACCGAGCAGCGATGTACCCCAGGAAGCGGGTCTCAAAGGAGCGGGCCCTTTGCCTTTGGCAGGGAGATTATCAAAGGGAGGCGGCAGGGAGGGGAAGGGGGGGTAAAAGCATGTAGTGTATCCCGTAATGGCTGATACTCGAATGGGGCGGTGCAACAGCAGGCGGCAGCACACTTACAAGCAAGACGCTCGAAGAGGCCCCATGGCCACCACCCTACCCTATCACCATACTGGCGAGTATCCCCGACATTGCAACCCACCCTTTTCCAGTCCACCGCGGCAGAACCCCTGGCTGTTTCTGCCCTGCAGATCCGGACGGTCACTGCCCGGTTCATGCCGGACCTGGGTATTGTTGACAGAGTATTGCGACCACCGTGTAATATGAGTTTTTCTCTCACGCGTCGCTGGGCCGACCAAGGTGTAGTATTCTGTATAGAAAAAGGAGAGTTATGGAACTCAACGGTGGCCAAGTGCGCCATGGAGCCAGAGAACCAATCTTGCCTGCCTGCTTGCTTGCTTCTGTCCTGGCGGGGGGGGGCCAAAAATGTACTGTGTAGCACTTGAGAAGTGCAGGTTAGGCTTGGCCATTTGTCAACGATGCGGGTTTCGTACCCACGATGCCGTACGACAGTTTTGAACCGTGATCTTTAAACCGTCGATTCCCGCACCACCCACCCGATTTAGTGTTCATTAAAGGGCAGCCATTCCTCCTCGCACAGGGAGAAAGGCACAGGCCGTGCAGAGAAGCAAAGCCAGGTCGCCAACACACACGCAGCCCACACCACCCTACCTCTGCAAGTGCGAGCCGGGCAGCCACACGGGAGGGCAGAGCAGTGCCAGCAGCAATGTCACCCACATCTCGCCTTATCTCCCCCACCCGGCGCCCCTCGTCCCAACCACGACTGCAGCCCGGTTTGCTTCTGGAAGAGCGGGAAGGGCTTCCATCTCCTGCTGGGCAAGCCCCCTCCAAGACCATCCGGCCCAGGCACTGCTCGGCCAAGACCCTGATTGGGCCGACGCGTGCACTACAACCCGTCTTACTTACCGCATGCCGGCTCTGATGCCGTCGTCACCTCGCCGGCGCGACACACCAAACACCACACAGCACGCCAGAGCGCCACCACCACCACCCCACGCCGGGGTCCCGATGCCTTCTAGAAGCCAAGCCGCAGCATAACGCGGGACACGATATCAGACCCGTTGCAAAACGTCCTTCCTACACCGGAAAGGTCGCCAGCCCGTGACCGTGCTGCTGTGGCTTCTCCCATGGTTCCATCGTGCTTCTAGCGCCGCTGGGTGATACCAGCTAAGAGAGGCTGGTGTGCGTTTGTGTGCGTGTGTGTGTGTGTGTGTGTGTGTGTGTGTGTGATTTCCCAGCGCAGTAGTCTGGTCCTCATTAACGCGTCTGCGGGAAACCGACCTAACGACCCCCGCTCCTCCTTCATTTAGCGCCCTTGTTGTCGCTGCTGTCAACTCTGGGAGTGGCGGTCCTGGCCAGCTGCAAGAGAAGTTGGCTAGAAGCACCGGCATTTGGCGCTAGAAACCAAACCCCCAAATAAGGGTTGCCAGGGGAGCAAGCGCGAGATGCTAAGCGGGGGGCATGCCTGATGATGATGGCTTCAAGCCAGAGCCTCGAGGGAGCCGCGGAACACAGACACAGGCACACACATACACATACACACGCACTTCCACACACACACGCTATCATGCAAAGAGGGGAAGAATGGAGAAGGAGAGAAAAGGGAAACAGGGCTCACCATCGATGACAAACAGAGTCGCAGCAGTCCAGCCAACATTCCACTAGGCTTCCGTTCCTGCTGATCTCGTGAGGCCTAGCACCTCAGCCCCTCCCAGTGCCTGGCCAGGGGCCAGGCCGGCTGGCCGGCCGGCGAGGTCTCACGGGCACATGTGACAACGCCTTCCCACACTTTTGCCCGTGGCCCAGACTCAACGGGATTCAGGAATCTAGAACGGAACGAACGGAAGTCGGGTGGGCTCGCTGCTTTGCTTCTTCTCCCTCGTTCCAGCTCTGGATGCTTCGTTTCTCTGCGCCTCGTACAAGGCATCTGAGAATGGAATGCGTCGCTCTAGAATCCTCCGAGGTTGGGGGGCCACACCACCACCACAAACACCACAAACGCCGCCAGAGACGCGAGCTGACCGCATCCTGCAGGGGACTGGAAGCTTCCTCATATCTGCTAAGCCAGCAACAAGTTTATTAGGCTGGTTTCGTCTAGGTCAGGGTGACGGTGGCTGGCAGGTGTCAACAGATCGGAGCTTGTCATAGTCTGAGTCCGCGATGACAGGCATGGCAAGATGGATCCCCCTTCCTTGACGGAGCATACCGACCGAGGTCTGGGTTTGAACGCCCACACAAATGACGGGGCATGGAACATGGATTGGGAGGATGGGTGATCAGGAACGAACAAGGGCCCAAGGGCGAGCCATGTACTCGCAGGTACCCAGCTTCCAAACACCCCAGGGAGGGGTGGTGGGGTTGGGGGGAAGGGGGAAGAACCATGGATCTGGTCCAACACCTCGCTCGCTGCAAGCAACAAAGTTGGGAAACAAGAAAGAGTTGTCGTTGTTGCTCGTTTTCGGTCGCCTTCGCCCACAGGCTCGCCTGCCCTGCAAGCGCCGCACGCACAGCTCGAACTGGGGGCTGGCTGGCTGGCTGGGGTTGTCCCGCCGCCCTAACGCGAATTTGGGCATCACCTCCGGGGCGCGCCAAGGCATGAAAGGTGACCCGCGGGGTCCTTTCACCTCCGCTTCCCACCTGTGCCTCACCAGCGCCGGTAGCCATGGGTTTGGGGTTGGGGGGACTAGTTCGACTTGTTAGCCCCGTGAGCTTTTTACCTTCTCGGTGAGGTGAGGGTCCGCCCTTGCCCGTGGCCGACTCGGGCGAGAACATACCTGGCTGGGAAGGAAGACTTCACGACTATACGTGTGTTTTGCCTCTTGCGCGTGGATATCTTTTTTTGAGCCTGGCTCAGATGATTGTTGAGAGCACGGCGCAGTCGATCGGCTGTTTGGCATTCGACATATATCTGTGGTCAAAGGTAAAGTACGCCGCGCTCAAAACTACCGAGGCACGTAAGAATGCGTGGACGTACTCCAGCCGCACTCTGTCGCGGATGACGGCGGGTTCCGGGCCCGCAAATTTACGCTTTTTCCAGGCCGAAACTCAAAATTACGCATGGATCCTACGGAGTGTGCCGATGGAGGACATGCTTGCAAGCAGACTCCACACATGCATCGTCGCCACAACTCCAAGAGACTCCAGGTGTGGATATCTCCCAGGGTCGAGCAAACAGTCCAGTCGCGAATTTGTTCGGTGCTTGTCTTTGGGAAGTAAAAATACGGTCCCCTGGCTTACTGATTACCAAGTCTAAGAAGAGCTCAGGATAACGTCAGGGCTCTCTTGGAGAAGTATTTTGCCGCAACTTGTGGGTATTGTCTTCATTACCACACGCTGTGTTTACCAATGGGCTTGAACATGTACCGAATGGCTGCAGTTTTGTGTCTCAGAAACCTCAAATCAATTTTTGAGCTATCAAATAAGGTGTTGTGATCTGATATGGCGTATAAGTGTTCCAAATGTCACGGTGATGCTTCGGCGGTGATCAGCATCATTGGCCAATTCCTCAGCCAGCCAAGTTCTTCCTGAACAATATTGTTATGGTATGTGATGACAGAGCATATGTAACCGGTCCTCAAAATCAGTTGTCCACAGAAGGGAATCTCGCCCCCTTTCCAAACGAAGTCTTTCGCCTGAGAAATATTCGAGGCACTCTTGCAGTGACCGCTTACTGTAAAGCCACAAAAGGTGCAGGAGAATCACAAAACAAGAGACTTGCTATTATGCTCTTGATTTTCTCCATGCCTTCTAGAAATGTTGTCTGGCTAGGTATAAAGAAGAGTCTATATAGATTAAAAGGATAAATCAGACAATCCGACGCCAGTTACCACTCGCAAACAACAATGGCCCGTTGTTCCACCCACCCTTGGATCTTCTTGCTAAGTTCGGAACAAGACTTGATAACTTGACTGTCCCCCGTCATATCGGCGTGGGCTCTACAGCTATGCGCTGTCTCGCCACACCACAGCGCACCCGCATTTCCCTTGCCATCATTCTTGTACTCGCACATTCCATCCTGGGTCTTGACCTCAAACGTGCCGTGGGGGAACTGCGGCTTCCTCAGCTGGGTGAGAGACTTGTCGGCGGGGGCCTCGGCGACCGGGATCGGGTCCACCTGGCACTGCGAGGCAGTCCCATAAGGCACGGAGAAGAAGAGCCATTTCATCCTGTCGAAGAAGTCGGCATCGTTCGGTATCCCGTGCCGGCTGTTCTCGAGGATGATGTTGAGGGCCTTGGTAGGGCCGGTCTCCTCTTCGTCGCCCTCGCCTTCGCCTGGCTCGTCTCCCCTTGGTGCGACGTAGGTGTCCGGGATACCGTAGCGACCCTCGAAGAATTTTAGGCTTGCGTACCGCGCATAGGTATCGGCTGAAGAGACATTTCGTTTAGTGAAAGGCTTGGGTGAAGATCTGTGGACTTGGGAGGGCTTCTTACCGTTTAGGTGTGTGCGAGCACGCTGTTTGAAACTGTCTCCCATCCGCTGCACCCAGTAGAGACCATAAACCTTGTCTGGTCGAAGCGCCTTTTCGTTGAAAACTTGGTCTTTAATGATGACTACAGAATACGTCAGTACCTTCGCGAGCAACAATACCCGAGCTAGCTCACTCACCCTCATTCTGTCCTTCTATGGAAGAAAGATGTGTCAGCTCATGAAGAAGCATGTGGGCTTTGCCGCTCATGCCAAGCGGGCTATGCTGCTCCGCTGGGTGATCGTCGAGATGAGTAATTATCGCAAGAAGGTGCTCCTGCCCAGGAGCAAAGAATGGCGAAGACATCACGATTGTACCCTCTTCGTAACTTGGCCCAGTTGAAACCGCGTAGCCACCGATGGGCTTGTTCGAAGTTATCGTGTCCTTCTTGCCGTACACCTGCTCGCTCTCTGTCCTGTGTGGTTGAGGAAGGTCTTCGCAGGAAATGCGGATCTTGCCTGTTGTTTTTGACGTGTACAAATCCATGATATCGCCGAACACCGCTATTTGACAATAATCAGTACTGATATTACCAAGAGAGGAGAGAGGGGAGAAACAAAAAAGAAGTTGAAAAGAAGTTGAGGGGCGAGGTGGTTTCATACTGTGAATCAAGTCAATAGCATCCTGCCTCTGGGCAATGTCTTGTCCCCAAATCCTTTGCTCCAGCTCACCAGCCGGGCTGAATACCTGCGATGAGGGCACACTAGAGAGTTCTACCACATCCCACCAGGCCCTGATAATATGGTCCTTTTGGCCGAGTGTACATCCGTCGAACCCGGTAAAAGGAGTACCCATTGGGTCGGAAATCGTTACAGTGCCGCCCTGACTGCCGCCGCCGCCGCCGCTGCCGGCCTGGCCTTTATTAGGGAGATCAATCTCTATGTCACCAGCCCCAATGTCTTCAGATCTGAAAATTGCTTGTCAGTGTTTGTTTCTAGTAGATTGATTGCCCAAATCCTGAGTACTGAAGGTTGGGGGGGGGGGGAGATGGGGTGAAGTGGGAAAAGAAGGAAGAACAAGTGAAAGGTGGCATACTGCTCCTGAAAATCGATGGACCAAACCATAGTGCCCCCAAATCACATGCTGTCCGCGAATTCCTTCTTCTTTGCAAATGTTTCTTCATCGTATCCTATCCATTGGTCGTCCCACGTGAGCTGCTTCATCATCGAGTCGGGTAGGTACTCGGGTTTGATGTTGAGCTCTTTGGCTCTCCTCTTGATCTCAGCCAGCGGCATGACACCGGGGGAGTTTGTGCACTTTGCCGGCTTGCTTGCACCGAGGAAATGGCACCCAAGCAAGTTGCAATTAGGGTCAGCGAGGGTGTAGCCGCGTCCGTACATGGCCAATCCGAAGTTTATCTTCTTAGGATCGAGGCCGTCGAACCACAAAGGAATGGTATTGTTGTGAATCTCGCGAATATCTGCCTGGCCTCTTACTATCTTTCCGAGTGTTTTGACGTCGGAATCCCACGAGCCATGAAGGTCTGGATAAAGTGTGTATTAGTCAAGTTCTTGGGTTCATGACAAGCATTTCTCTTTCCGACCGCGTCTGTGATGGCGAAGAGAGATGGAGCGTGGACAAGACCCGGATATTCAAGACTCACCGTAAGCCATGAATCCAAAGAAGTCGACGTACGGCTCCATAGCCTTTGCGTCGAACCAGCGCAAGTACCAATAGTCAGGACCGAGCGTCAAACTGATACCGTAGCGATTTCCGTAGGAAGCACGCATCTCCAGTACTAATTGAGCAAAGTTCCTTGTGTCAGCCAGCGTTTTGCCGCCTCTTTTTGGGTCTCCAGGGTATTCCCAATCAAGGTCAACTCCTTGGAAGCCGTAACGCCTGTTCAAGAAAGTCAGTCGCCATGTCTAGAGCTCAGAAATCGGAGAAGGGTTCAAGAGGGAACATACTTCATGTATTCTTCAACAGAATCGATGAAGGCTTTACGATTTGGTTTGGTGGAGACCATGTCACTCCTGTACAACCATGCGTGTTAATAAGTCGCCAACGTTGTCCAAAGAGTCACTTCTCACCTGAAAACTTACCATGTTGTATGTGTGGCAAACTCAGGGTTACTGAAGTCGAAGCCACCGATAGCGATCCAAGTCTGCAGTTTACCGTCTTTTGAAAGACTCGTGAACTCTTGCATCAACTCTTCATCATCCAAATGAGCGGGCACGACTTTGAAGGAGACGGGGTCGATGAATGCGAAGGAGTAGAAAAGATGAGTGAAGCCTGTGGTATCAAGCTGCGACGGTGAGAGCGTGTCACACTTTCTTTTGCGCATATTCCACGACTGGTAATACCCTATGGTGCGTCCAGAAGAAGAACCAGAGGCACCACAGGAAGGCGCCTTTGAAATCGAACATGAACCGTATCCGGCCTGGCATGGCAGAGTGTTGTGTATCGGATCTGCATTGTGGCAGTATACCTCTGTAGTCTGCACAACATTTTGTCATTAGCCTTGACAAAGGCGATAGGGGATCGATGAAGATGGGCGAGCGTTGACTTACACCGCACCAGCCCGTTGCCGAACAATAAAGCTGCATGCCACAGGGAACGTCGGCATCTTCGCTGAACTCTCCACACATGGCGGTGGCATCACATTGTGATGTGCAGCCATCGCCACAGTACGTTGGGCCGTAACCACAGATGCCATCTTTGCCACAGCAGCTGAATAAATTGTTAACTATGTGTGAAAGCCTTGAGCCTATCTGCAACAAGTGATATACCTGCCGTCGACACAGGGACCATTGTCGCACCGCAACGCATCGTGGCGCTGCAACAGATTGAACTCCCTTGGGTTGAAGGCGGATACGGAATTGTTGTACGTGATGGCAGAGTCCTCGATGTTTGTTATAGGAATAGCCGGTGCCTTGGCTGGGTTCTGGTGACCAGGACTGAAAACAATGGCATCACGGCATGACAGATCTTCTATACAGAGTAAGCCACCAAGGTTAGAACAGTGTGTTTGTTTTCCTTGACATGCTGGTCACCTACCGACATTGTTGCCCGTTGTCCTGACGCTTGGCCTTGGAAATGGATATGTCTCGCGGATGAATCTTGCCCGCGTCGGTATGAACAATAGCCGGCAAACAAGAAATAAAAAAATGATGGCCAGTCTAGCCATGATGTGTTGACGCGCCATAACTGTCGTCTCGTGCCGAATTTACAATGACAGAGTTTATCTCAATTGAAAATTTGATGCCAAAAGGCCTACAGCACATCAATGTCTTTATACACAACTTCTGACTCTTTGCATTCATCCATGGATTACATTGATTCTCAGAGATGCACTTGAAGTGGGCCTTGCCTAAAATCCTTCGAAATACTTAAATTGTCTTAAGCCTCGCATCCGAGATCTGGCTCCTTGGCATGCCCAGGCTGAGGCTGATTTTTCTCGCCCTTTCCAGAAAAGTCTCTCCACGCTAACATACCAATACAACATTTGCGGATAGATTAGGTAAAAGAGGAATTTTTTCAACCTCGGAAGCTGCTGCCTATCGTAACTAATTCATACCGGATTTGGGAAACACGAGGGCTTGGCTGGTGGTGAGAGCGCCGAATATAGGTGAAGAGAAGCTGAATAGATCATCTCCGAGGCTATAAGTCAATGCCTGGTACACATTGAGCAATTTCCGACAATACAACTCGTTGCCTGGCAGGATCAGTGGTATTCTCTAGTTTTTTTTACCAGATCCATATAATGGTGAATAACGTAATTATGAGGCTTTCATGTGACAAGCAACGAGCAAGTAGAATAGTTACTAGACATGCCTTTGGCCCTTATCTCTCTATATATGTGGGAGTGACCATGCACTCTGTGCCGTAGACGCCTTTCACAGATATCACACAACTCTTTGGGTAATTGAAAATGAAGACATCTACGTTTGCTCTCTTCTGGCTGTTACCCGCATGTGCGGTGTCCCAGGGCACGGCAACCGAAGTGGTTCCGCAGTGGCAGACAGGTGTGGTCACTGTCGACGGTACCTGCGCAGGAGCGGATGGTTTTTGTCTGCAGTCCCACGTGGGGAGCCTGCTGTTCCAAGGACGGGCTCTGTGGTCGATCGAGCCAATTTTGCGGCGAGGGGTGGTAAGTCAGATTCAAGTTCCGCTGTCGACCTTTTATTATTCCAAAGTACCCTTAGCAATTTGGCCCCCAGCTTGACTCGTTGCTCATTGAACGACACTTTGTTAGTCAACCCGGCTTCGGTAACTGTAATGCACCCGCGGTAGCTCCTCCAGGCCCCGGCTCTCCATCCGTAGACGGAACGTGTGGCGGCAAGAACCAGTTCAAATGCACTGGATCAACATTCGGCGCGTGTTGCTCTTCTGGTGGATGGTGCGGTGACACAACAGCCCACTGCGCAGCAGAAGCCGGTTGTCAGAGCCCCTTCGGAACATGTTCCACACCGAGCAACGTCTCTTCAGACGGAACGTGCGGCTCCAACGGCAAGACCTGTGTCAGTTCAGGGTTTGGCGACTGCTGCTCACCCAGTGGCTTCTGCGGCAGTTCAGCGGCTCATTGCGGAGCGGGTTGCCAGTCTGGCTTCGGCACCTGTGATGCGTCAGCAGCAGGTGTGTCGACCGACGGATCTTGCGGCAAGAACGGGAAGTCTTGCAAAGGATCCGGATTTGAAGACTGTTGTTCGTCGAGCGGGTACTGCGGTGCGTCCCCTACACACTGTGGAGCTGGATGCCAGACAGCCTTTGGAACTTGCAACGCTGGAGCATTAGGCGTCGTGTCGACAGATGGTAGTTGCGGAAAGAATGGGAAAACCTGTAAAGGTTCCGCCTTTGGAGAGTGTTGTTCCCCCAGCGGATTCTGTGGCGCGACTACTACCCACTGCGGCGCAGGATGCCAGACAGCATTTGGGAATTGTAACACAGGTTCAGGAGGCATATCAACAGACGGGGTTTGTGGGAAGAACGGGAAGACCTGCAAGGGGGCAACGGCGTTTGGGAGCTGTTGCTCGGCCAGCAATTTCTGTGGTACAACTGCCGCGCACTGCGGCACCGGTCAGGGTTGCCAGGCAGCTTATGGTGACTGTTTCTTGACTTTCGGTTCTTAATACTCCGGGTGGGGCGGACAATCATAGACAATACAACTGAATTCATTACTAAATCCCAGAGATTTCGAGGTCATGATCGAGACGAGAGAATATCAGACAATAGCAGCGACAGAATGGGGAAAGCAGCTGACTGGCTGTACGTGCTAGATAATTCTGGTGTTTCGTCTGGCCAGCTCTTCGCAATGGAACTCTAGATCGGAAAGACTCTAGTCCATCTCTCACGTTAGGAGTTGGGGAATATTCAATGATGCTTAGTTCATGATGGTAAGCAGTCAACGATGTGGGATTAAGTTACCTAGGTAATATGCTTGTGCTCCATGGTTCACATCAATTCCGAACTGATTTCATCCCACGCTACGATACGGCCGCGTTCGAGTGCATTCAAAACAGTGCATACAGGTCAGTAAAATTTCGGGGGCATGAGCAAAGTACGAGCGTCTGTATGAGAAAAAACTAAAACAAACACCCTGATGTAAATCCCCAGTTGATCTTGACCTGCGTTGTAGGGTGGTACTGTTTACACAAATGACTGCCGCGCGGAATAAGTATGTTGTTTTGGCGGCGTGCAAATGCTGTACAATATCGGTGATTGGTGAGTTTATGTTTCCTGAGATTCTGTTCACTTTTCAGCAATAAGTAGAGTAGTGCCTGCATTTCTATTTAGACAGAAGTGACTAGTAACCGCTCAGTTATGAACGGATGCAGGATCGCACTAAATGGGTCGGAGGGGATTACGCCGTATTAGGACTCCCGTCAGCTTACAATATGAGGGCCAGTGAGACACATAAGGTCCTCAGCCTCATGCTCACTTCCAACCTGTATTTAATGGTAATTGTAGCAACGCTGGTGAATCTGCACACAACTCCACCACGGACTTCAAGTCATCCACTATAGATCACTAATAAGACCTCTGAAATATGGCCAGCACTTTCCCAGAGCGCGCATTCCGTGTGCTAGGCAATTCTTGGCACCGCCTACCACCATCCTATCGAACGCCAGTCATCCTCACATCTTGCGCTGCTCTCCTAATCACACCCTTCGCCTGGAAAAAGCTTACCTACACTCCAGAGCTGCCCCCTCTGACCCCCAGAGACTACCAATATTGCCTGCACCTCGTGGCCCAGGAGGGTTCGGCCTCGTTCACCCTCCCCGACGGCAGGAAGATCGGGTATGCACAGTATGGGAATCCAAACGGCAAGCCGATCATCTCTCTGCACGGGATCCTCGGCTCAAGGCTTGAGAGCGCCCTTTTCGATACTGACGCCAAAGCACTCGGAGCAAGGATCATCGCCATCGAGCGGCCAGGCATTGGCTTGAGTTCGCCAGACCCGAGGCCACTTAAGGAGAGGAAGGTTCTTGACCACGCCACGGACGTAGAGGCGCTCGCTGAGCATCTCCAGCTGCAAGAGTACGCTGTGCTCGGAACGTCAGGTGGAGGTCCTTATGCCCTGGCGTGTGCGCACTCCCTGCCGTCGTCTGCCTCCAAGCCGAACCTCCAAGCCGTTGCGATCGTGACGGGCCAGGGCCTGCCGGACATGAGCCAGGCTTGGCCGGCGCCCGTGGTCTTCTTGAACAAGCACCTAGATCTCCGCTGGCCGATGAGGTGGCTTTTTGCTCGCTCTCCCGCATGGCAGTCGCACCTCTCGGACGAGGAGAAAATGGAAGCCCTGCGACGGAGTTTCGACCTCAAGAAAGCTCACCCGGCGGACGCCGGGACGGCCAGGCGCGCAGACTACCCGGACATGGTGCGGCTCTTCCTCTGCTCTGCTCGTGAGGCTGTAGCCCAAGGCTGGGACGGCTTCCTGGACGAGACCCGGGTTCTTTCCAAGGAGCCTGGGTTTCGCGTGGAGGATATCCGTGCCGACCTGCCGGTGCAACTGTGGTGCGGGACAGATGACAACAATGTATCACCCAAGGCGGGCGAGGAGACTGCGCAGCGGCTTAGGGCCGGTGGTAACTCGAAGGTGGAGTTGCACATGAAAGTTGGCGAGACGCACGGGAGTACGCAGGTCAAGTATCGCAAAGATGTGTTGAAGGATTTGCTGACAGCCATGGGATCTTAGAACTGGGGCTGTGCTTTTGAATAAAATGTCTCTACTCTTTAATATCATGTACAGGAATGGCTATAGCATCTCCATCCATCAATAGCAAGGTGCATAATGTTCAATGTTGTCTTCCACGAGACGCTCGCTTTGGTGGTAGAGGGTTGGGTGAGGCCAGACATCAGGTTTATGGCAGGCAGTCTATACCATTCCAAGAGAACGAACCATGTAAGTCAATTAGGTACAAATTTGTGAACAGTTCAGTCCCCAATGATGTGATGTAAACTTGCTGCGGGCCCACATTCAAGCACGCAAGTATGCAGTGAGATAAGATAAGATAGCCTTATCGCCCTCAAAATTTCCGGAGCGACCCAAGGCTTGGAGCGGTAACTTTGACCGTCAAGTAGCAATTCAATTCGTGTTTGACGACAGAGCCACACAGTACGACGCACCCCAACAGCCGGAAAGAACCGTCACAATGGGTCGAGATCTTCAGAAACGCAAGAACAGGTCATCGAGATCAACAATCAGGCAACCAAACAGGTTCAAGAAGCCTCTCAACCCCATGGGCAATAGCATCATCGCAAGAAACTGGTATGTCCCCGAAACCCTGGGCCAGTCCACGAGGAGCAGCCCTCGAGACAGGCCTCCGAGGACCACATCTGACCCGCGGGACGCACAGGAACAAGAAAGAAACCCTCTCACAAAACTACCGCCGCCTCGGCCTCACGGCAAAACTCGGCAAGGCCACCGGCGGCGTCGACCCCGCGACGAAGACCTCGGCACCCAACGGCGGCGCCCAGGACCCCCTCGCCGTGACGCCGACCAGCGGCACGGGCTCGGCCTTCCGGAGCGTGAAAGTGGAGCGTGACGCTGATGGCAAGATCGTGCGGGTGCTGCGCAAGGACAACCCGCTCAACGACCCGCTGAACGATATCGAGTCCGAGGACGACGACGAGGAGGGGCACACCGAGGAGGAGGAGGAAAGCGGAGGCGCCAAGGAGAAGAGCGCGGACGGAGGGGAGACAAAGGTGGTGGACCTTCTCGAGGCCGAGGCCAGCCGGCCCACCGAGGCGCACAAGCGGCACCAGTCGCAGCAGGAGCGCGAGTGGCTCGCGCGGCTGGTGGCGCGGCACGGGGACGACACGGCGGCGATGGCGAGGGACCTCAAGCTGAACCCCATGCAGCAGACCGCGGCCAACATCCGGAAGAAGCTGAATATCTACAAGGCGAATCAGCAGAATTGAGAGGACGGGGATCCTGGATGCTCCTCGAAAGAAAGGGAGGAGCCAGATCGTGTTTCCCTTCCGTTTTGGATGGTCAATCCGTGAGTGGATCGACAGAGGACTGGAAAACTTGATATAGGACGCTTCAACGCTATATGCGTGGAAATCCGTATCCACCTCTCAAGAAGGCATGATACCTGAGAGGTTACGACTCCTCTGGACCGAGAATAATGGGCTGTCGAGACGCGCTCTACCACTCTCCTAGCTGGAAGCCTCGTCAACTTGGAAAACCCGCTGCTCGGAAATAGACTCGGACGAAACTGGGCTCGTACGGAACGATAATTTGCCCTGCCGACTGGCTGGTGTAGACGACGCGGGCACGAGAGGGCCAATTGTGTACCAATTAGGGGGATTGCCCACTATAAATGGCACAGACGCTGTAGCGAATCGCGTGTCATAGAATCAGTCCTGGCGTTTGGCGTACGCGGAGGAGGTGCAATAATCTGCGAGTTGAGCATTTAGATGGGAGTACGAATAAGAGCCGGTCTATCTGCAGCGAGAACATCACTGGTAGTTGAAAAGCAAACACTGTCTAACTGTGAAGTGAGCTTCAGTAGCTGCGGTGATCATCTCTACTATTGATCCTTGGTGAGACCACAGCAACGTAGGTAAGGGCACTTGAACCGACTTGGGCGTGTGATGCCCAGGCCACATCGTCGGTCGACATTCGCAACTGCACACAAGGTCGTTATCATGTGGGCAAACTTGTTGATGTTCTACATTTTGCCCGTGCCGGCAGCACGACCGAGACGAGGCCTCGGCTCCTGTAATGCCTTCTCAACGTTTGTATCGACATGACATAACCAGCATTAGGTACACCAAACAGAAAAGTCAAGAACGCCTCCAACACCATCACAATGTGTTGTCCAGGGTGTCTGGTTCCCTGTCGGTTGTACAAGCAAAAGACAGCTTTTCCCCTGCGCCAGTCATGACCGTTCCATGATCGTCTATCCTTCAATTCAAGTCACTGGGCGGGCGGGCTGACAAGACAAAAAATTCCGAAGTGCCCATTCCCAATCCCCGAACTACATGACTCCTCATTACATGACCGCCTCGCGGATAAACGCTGAAGCAGCCCCCGAGTGTCAGCACGCCGGCTCGCCGATCCATAGAGGCCGGCCATGACGGGCCGTGCTGGCAGACGAGGCCCTACAGGACGCTTTACTGTACCCGGCTGTAGTCCGCAGAAGGGAAGGCAACCGGCCTGTCGTCATCATAGTTTGCCGGGGCAGGCGGCGGCGCATACATGTGGCCAGCAGGGGGCGCGGGCGAGGTGTGGCTGTTGTACTCGCCGTGGTGCTCAAAGGGAGGGTTGTGCACGGCGCCTGCACCACCGTACGAGGTGTCGGCGGTGTAGGGGTTGATGTCATGCGCATCGTGTCGGGTGGAGCTCGTGCCCATGCCGCCTCCATAGGGGGAGGCGTTGAACTCTGGCTCGTCATCCTGGTCGTTCATGCCCACGGGGGCGTAGGCCTCCTCGTCGACCGGGGCGGTGGAGAAAGCGGCCTTATCTGGGTCGATGCTGTTCGTGCGCGGGCCGCGGGAGGTCTCGTAACCCGGCAGGACGCCGTTGAAGTTGTAGTATCGGTATGTGGCCACTGAGATCATTGTGGAGAGGGCCCAGAACAGACTGATAAGCAGAGATATCATCAGCTGCTGCTATACGTGGGAAATCGTTGGGGGAGAGAGAGAGGCGAAGTTCGACTTACGTGTTAAAGACGCCCAGGCCGACGATGGCCTTGCTGGGCCCACAGGCGGAACCACAGTCGTTGGCTGTGTTGTAGGCAGCCTGTGTGGCAAAGGCAGACAGCCAGATGACAGTATAGATAAAATCAAAAACAAGCATGGCCTTGGGGTCGGCTATCCTCCTTGCGCGAGGGTATCGAGGGGCCATGATCAGGTATATCCATACTGGGACGGTCAGGAAGCACTGGATAAGGAGGAGGATATTAGCATTCGCTGGCTGTGACAGGACAGGAATGGAGGCAGACTCACCACTCCGAAAGTCCAGCCATTGTTACCGTTGATATCGCCCCCTTTGAAGACGATGATCTCGAGAACCCAGATGGTGACAGATATGACAATCTGGATGATGTGGGTGATCAGCTTGTAGAGGGGTATCTTCTCGTGGTCGAATTCGAAGCCCATCTTGGCGGTTCAAGTCCCTTTATCTGCTACGCTATGCTGTGGTCGTCGTCGCCGCCAGTCCCGAGTGTGGAAAAAGGAAAGTATTCGATACTGTATGCTGAACGACAGCTGGATTGTGTAGCTGTAGCTTGGTGGTTGGTGTCGGTCGGCAGGGGAACCAGAACCTCTGCAAGCGGTCTAGACGAGCCTAGCGCAGATGCGAACCCAGGGGGTGCTACCAGTTAAAAAATGCAGGGCAGTGGTTCGCACGACTCTCGTCTTGGCGGAGGCCAGGTAGCGGTGGGAAAGTAGACGCAAAGAACGGCGAAGTGGTGATGCGATATGCAAGAGTTGACGAAGTGTTCAACGAGCGTCCACGTCTGTCGGGTCGGGTAGTTTCGCTCCAAGCTGACGTTGAGGAGGAAAACGGTGGGTGGGATTGGGTCAAAGTACGGGAAGGGGGCACGCAAGGTCAAAGAGTCAAAGAGTCAAAGAGGCAGAAAAGGAAGGGGCAGGGAAGGGCAGGGCAGGGAAAGGGAAGGCATGGGAGAAAAGAGGCCAGCTGAGGCCAAGCCTCAACCGTCCTCGACCTCCTCCTCCTCCTCCTCCTCCTCCTCCTTAACCTTCAGTCCTCACGGCACTGCACTGCACTGCACTGCACTGCACGTACACAGCAAATGGCAACGCAACGCAACGCGACTTGGGCCTCCTCTTCCTGCTGCTGCTCCTCCTATTGACCCAGCCTCTCGACCAGCCAAGCCACACTGGAGCGGACGAGACCGCGGGAAAACCGCGCAGCCACATTGGGCGACCCATTATTCCAAGGTTCCCGGCACAAGGCGCTGCTGACTGACTGGACGGGGACCAAGGGGACTTGCAGGGAAATAAGCGGACCGCGCCCGACCCAGACCCAATCAACTTGACACCAGTCTGCGGCAATGACCATCACCTGCAGGGTGCATCATCGTTCGCCAGGTCGCACTGCAGCTCTTGTCAAGTGGGCGTGACTGACGTGCCGCCACGGGCAGGTTCGAGTCTGGCGTTCGCAGCTAATGCACTCCTGCCGCCCTGATGAGTACGAGATGCATCAGGAGTCTCTATGGCAACCTGCAATAACGGTCAGACAACAACTGATGAGAGCCTCAACAGGTTTCAGACCTCCAGTGTCCTACCAGGCTGCTCCTCCTCCTCCTCCTCCTCCTCCCCCTCCCACCACCACCACTACGACGCAGACTTGCCAGGCCTGCCTGCGGACGAAATGCAGATGTGCAGACACCCCTTGACGCTGACGTATCCCGGCCTCAGCCACTGCCATCCACCTTCGACTCGCTGACTGACTCCAGGCTGCCTTCACTCTTGACGCGCCTTGGCTGCAACTTTCGTAACAGACAATAATCATGATAGCAATTAATCTGACAAGAAGCTGGTGGTGCACTTACCTACCCCTCACAATGACCAAGGTATTGGGACTCCAACGACTCGTATCCTGATTTTCCTTCTGGGCCGTCTTCTCAGCTGTCGTCATTCCACCCGGAATTTCAGATCGGTTGGCCTCTCCGCCACTCGCCCATGTGCCAGACCTCGTCCGGCTCCACCAAGCACAAGATGCACAGCCCATCCTTCAATATTGAACTTACAGTGTACTCGTCCCGCCTGCCCGCCCGCCATCGAGTCCACTTGGTCTGCTGGTCTTCCATTCACAAAGTCAATTCGGCTGGCGCGTGACGAGATCCCCATGGTCGCTGCTCAGCCACCCGCCCGTCCCTGAGCTATGCACTTTGACGCGCAATGCCGGCAGGTGGCGGCATCCAAAAATAGCACAGACAGTAGCGCCTCACCAGACCTCTAGGCTCTCCCGCAGTCCCGCCCATCTTCCGCCCGACCCGGCTCCGGTCCAGCTGTGGGCCTCTTCGGCTTTCACGCGGATTCTCATACCTTGGCCAAGCCGGTATGATCACATCCGGACGGTAGTATGGTCTTATTGCAGACAATGTCTCGGGTTTCGCCTCGCAGACCGAAGGCTGGGGCCCGAGACCCAAACAGAAACCCCACGCCCAGGTTATAGCGCATCCATTTGTTGAAACTTTATCTTTGGTGCCTCACCTCAGCAACCCGGTTGTGCAGTCGCTGTCTGGGCTCTATTTCAAATCCTTGATGCTGTTGTCCGACTCGTCGGCAAAGAGATGAAATCTTGCGAAATGTGTCTGATGGGGCGGACCATGGGCAAAAATCCTACAGGCCTACGTGTTTTAGGTTCACATCGCGAGAATACAATACGACTGCCTTACAGGATATGCGGGCCCAATGGCAAGGTAGAACTCAGCCGTTGTACATCGGTACGCCAGGTCGCACGTTAACGAGCATCAGAGCAAACATGACCCCGCGGTCTAAGCGATTGCACCCCACACAAGAGCTCACCATCACAGTACTGAAAACACTCGGACGAGTCCAGTAATGGCCGCCGGCTGACTTTACACAGTATCGTTCGCAATCACGAACTAGTTATTCGATGATGAGCATGTCCTTGCAGTCAATCTTTCCGACATCCACACTACCGTAACCACTCGATTTTCTAGTAGACACATATTTTCTGCACGAGTCTACCAGCCTTTCAACCTTTAATTACAATGTATCTCTTTCCGCATTCCTTGAAGAAACCTAATATGTCTCTAGGTGTAGCTCTTGACCGTCTAACTCTAACAAGTTCTCGATCTTTCACAACTTCCCCTTCGGCCCCACCAGCTCCTCCACCTTGGCGAACTGGTAGTAGAAATCCAGGCTCTGCGGATTAGCAAGGGTGCCGCTGGGCTTAATCTTTTGGCCGGACACGATCTGCTTGACTGGAAGCTCCACCTTCTTCATATTGATAGTTGTCTGGGGAAAAGTAGATGGGTTAGTCAGAGTCCTACCCTACCGCGACCAATACACGCATGTGTGTGTACAGCAAGCGTTAGAGACAGGCAAGACTTACTGGAATCTCGGGCGTCTCGAATATATACTTCGGTACGTGGCGCTTTGATAGGTCCTTTCCGATGGCCTCTCTGACCTCGCCCACGAGTGCTGTGTCGAACCTATGCCCAGGCTTCATCAGGAGGAACAGCATCACCGTCTCGTCCTGGTCTGTCGGCCGCCGCTGGCCTACGCAGAGGGAGTCGTGTACCCGATCCGCAAAATGTCGCTCAATCACAGAATAGATCTCCGCGGAGCCGAAGCGCACCCCAGAGGGGTTCAACACCCCATCGGCGCGGCCCAGGAAGGAGATGTTGCCTGTGACTGGGTGGATCACGCAGAAATCCCTCACAGTATGACGTTAGTCCTGCTACGGATCCCAAAGTGTTGCATTCTAGAACATTCCAAAACATGAAGGGACGGGGATCCGTGACAGGAGAAGAGTGAGCTTACCCGTGTCTGTGATGGGGAAGTTAGCTCTCCGGGCAATGAAATCAGACACGAGTTACTCACGCCCAGACATGATCGAAGCGATTGAAATACGCCGAGTGAAACTTGGACCCCGGAGTCGCCACGGGCTCCTTGTCGTTCCAGAAGCGGCAGGGCACGTTGGGGAAGGCGATCGTCGCCACGAGCTCGCCGGGCGTGCCGTGTGGCACTTCCTTACCGGGCCCATCGGATAATGTTGAGTCGAAGATGCGCGCATCGGTGCCTAGAGAAGGCCCTTGGGTCCCTCCGACGTACAGCGGTTCTAGAGGATTGCAGATACCGAAACAACCGGCCTAGGCAGAGACGGAGAATGTTAGTGATGCCTTTAAGCTGCGCAGGGGCGCTCGCCATGAGAACCTACGAGGTCGGTGCCGCCCGAGCTGTGAGGATCGCAGTCAGCAAATTTTCCAGCGGAAGCTACGGTGAGATAGCGGCTCAAGAGAAGTTGTGCCACTGATCGATGTCGAGAGGCCAAAAGGTTGGGTATCACTTACATATTTCCCAGCTGAACGTGCTTGGGGAATCCTTTGTCATAGAACCACTCAAACAGCTGGTCAGACAAGACCATTCCTGTGCATGTCACCACTTTGAGCCTCGACAGGTCGACCATCTCCCGTGGGCTCAGCCCGGCCTTGGCAACCTCGAATAGCCACCGCGGGCTCGTGCCGAACTTGGTCACGCCCTGCTCGGCCAGGATCTTGATGAGGACGGTGACGTCGGGCTGGAACGGCGAGCCGTCGTAGAACACGGAGCGTGCCCCCCACAGCAGAAGCGCCGCGTTCGCTACATACATGATCCAACCCGTCGTCGTGTACTGCAGCCCGACCGTGTCTGGGCCCTGGCCCTCATGCAGTCGACCCTCCTTGAAGTACGACACCAGCAGCCCACCCTGGGAGTGCGTGATGGCCTTGGGCATCCCGGTCGTGCCAGAGGAGAAGCATATGAGCGATGGCTCGTGGAAGGCCGTGCGAACGAAGTCCGGGGCCGGGCGTGAAGTGCTGCGCAGAAGGCTCGCAAGGGTCTCGGCCCTGGGCACGGCGCTGATGTCCCGCGGCTCGCTGAAGCGGGGGATGGAGATGAGCGCGGTGAGGGCGTCGCTGTCCTTCATACCTTCCACGATCTCCTTCATCTTTTGGCGGAGGTCGACGATCTTGCCGTTGTACAGGGCCGCATCGTCCACGAAGATGAGCTGAGCCACTTCGTCAGCGTGTAGATATGGCGTTGAGAGCTCGCGATAGCCGCAGAAGATCGACTTACCTTGGGGTCCACCTGAACACTGCGCTGCAATATTCCCTTGGTGCCCATATCCGTTGAGCTGCTCGAGAAGATGGCCCCGAGCCAGTTGGTAGCCAGCCAAACCACGAACGTCTCGACGCTGTTGGCTGCGACAGCAACGACGCGGTCGCCCTGCCTTACGCCCTTGGTGTGATACATAGCAGCCGCCAGCGCCGCAGCGCGGCTCCTGAGCTCGGCCCACGAGCACTCGCGCACCTCGGACCCGCCCTCTCGCACCTCGGTGATGGCGATCCGGGCATCGTCCTTGTGAAGCTTGGAGCGGTGGCCCGGCGGGTCTGCGGCCGTCCGCGAGTACAGGACGTTCTCGGCGAAGTTGATAGTCACGCCCTCGAACCACCGGGGCACCTGGTCGATCGTTGCGGCCTCGTCCACCACGCGGCTGTAGCTTCCGCCGTGGATGAAATTGCTGAACTGGAAGATGTGGGACCAGAAGTCGGAGCGGTGGTTGATGGAGTAGTCGTAGAGCTGGCGGAACGTCTTTTGCGGGAACGGGTCAGTACTGGGCAGATGTCGGCTGAGGGGTTGGTCGTAGATCAGGACGATATGTAGTCTTTCAGAGGATATTGTTACCACACGGCAGCCAGCTCACTTGAGCTCACCAGAATTGAGCCAAGCAGTGAGATCTAGCAATCTCAAGTATCGTGGTCCAATGATGAGTCTCTGTCTCGCATCCACAAAGGTTATATGGATAGATTACTGAACGAGGACAGTAGGTAGCAGCAATATCTCATACCTCTAGCTTTTGCCCGCTCTTCCGGTTGATGTCTTGCATGAACTCGTACATCAACGTGCTCTTCGGGTTGGGGTGTTCCCACAACTTCCGAGGGACGGCGACCTGGCTCTCCATTTTGAACAATTCTCAGGTATTCCCAAGGGGTGTCTAATCTCTACGCCTCTGTCCCACTGAGAGAATAAAGCTTAAAGGGCACCAAGCAGCAAGAGGGCGAGAGACACTATAGGAGATGACGGTATCGGCAACGTTGAATTTGGGGTCCTCCGGTCCGGGGACGAGCGCGGGGAGGGGATATTTCGGAAGCCGGGGTCGCTCTGCGGGGGAATCAGAGTTGGAGGGGGTCATGGCTTGTCCCGTATTGTACCGCGCAGTCTAGTACATATCCGTCCAGCCGGGGTGTACAGTTCAAAGCTACACACGGAGTTATAAGTCTTGCCTATCTCAAGACGAGGATTTCTCAAATACCTCTGGGGTCCGGGCCCTCATCCAAGACCTTGCATATCACATTCTGAAGCCGGTGATGATCTGCATTAATGTCGTTGAGTCTCTTCGCATGGCCAAACTAAACTGCTGGCCAAACTACCAGCCAAATGCATGTAAAGTCAATCTGGATATCGCACCATAACACCAAAGCAATACCCCGACCTCAATCAACTATATTCTATGATCACATCACGTCGTATCCACAAAGCGCCCTCCCACGCCCCAAAGCGTCCTGCACAAAAGCCAGAGGAGCAAGCCCGCTCCTTCCCCGTACCGCCAATGCAAATGACAAGAGACCTTGGGTTTTCCATGACCGTAAAACACCTCGCAAGCACGCTAGCAATGCCGAAACCCAGAAGCACGAACCCCCAAACTAATGCGGCCACGTTTAGAGATATGCCTGCCACAGCGCGTCCATCATGGCAAGGTTGATGGGATTGACAGCCTTGCTGATCAGGTCGATAACCGTCTGGTTGGCTGGCAGCGTCCCCTCGGGGACGGTCGCGAGGCTGACCGCCCTCTTGACAATCAGGTCGCAGTTCGTCTGCACCGTCTCCCTCAGATGTCCCTCGCTAAGATGTGTCGTCCTGTGGCTGCTAGTGAACCAGAACATAACCTCGTCACGGACAAACAGGGTGAGCGCATGCTCGAGCTCGAATTCGGGCTCTGTGAGGCATCTTGCAATCGCCATGAGGGAGCATCCAAAGACGCCCTCCGTCGCCAACGGGCCCATGAGGGTCTGAATGTTGGGCGTGAGACGGAACGGCACCGGCTCCGCCGTGCCAAAGTACGGCCGGCTGTTGGTCATGGATGACAGGAGCTCGGAGCTCCAGATGTTGCCCGTGCCTCGGGCGATGTGTATCTTTTGCGGGTAGCGCTTGTCGATGAACAGGACATACGTCATGAACGTCAGTGCAGCCAGCTGGTATGAGAAGCGGCGCTTGAACATCCAGAAGTCGGCGTACTCAAGGTATGACCTCTGGAAGTAGTCAAGAGCCGCGGTGCGTGGCACCCACTTGTCCTGGATAGCATTCTGGATCTCCAGTCGTGCCGTGGCGCTGTGCTCGCCAGTCTTCTGCTGTACTGCCTTAGAACTCTGTTCTCCGGACATGGCATTCAAGGTAGAACTTACCCCTTTGGATTCCCCAAGCGCGCGCAATTTATCCATAATAAACAGCACAGGATCGTCCTTGGACAGTCCATTGCGCCTGCAATGATCCTCAAAGATACCCTGAAGTGTGATGTAAGAGGTGTCCTCCTGCACAATCCTAATGTGTGGTGCCAGCGGGACCATTAGTGGCAGGGTGAACTGCAAGTCGCGACGACGACTCTCCTTCTTCCTGCTCAACCTCTGGTTCAGCTGCCGGAACAGCTGAACAATCCTCTCCTCCCTGCGGCAATGTCTAGCCGCCGGGTGCTGAACCGCAAAGGGATGAATGCTGCCATCATGGCCTCGGATCTTCAGTCGTCGATGAGACATACCAATCATGCGAACCAGGTCGACCGTGGGTATAAAGCGCTCGATGCGGATGAAATCTTGGTTCTTGTCCTTGAGCTGCAAGTACTGGCCGGGAACCTCGACCTCGTCGAACTTTGAGTACTTGAACTCGCTTAGGAGCGTCGTGTAAATCTCCAGAGACATGTGTGGGTTGCGCCTGTCCAGCTTCTCCTCGAACTTGTCTCTCCACCTCCTCAGCCTGTGGATGTACTCGAACATCGTTGGCTTAAAAGTGACAAAGTCTGCCTCAAAGGTCTTCCTTATGTGCGCAGGCAGTATTGTCTCCGCAAACCGAGTGATATTTGTTTCGGTGGCCAGAGGTAGCTTTGTGCCCTTGGCATACGACGTTGGCATGCGGCTGACATATGCCAGTCCGTCATTGAGCAAGGCTACAATCAGCCGATACGCATCTTCGTCTGGCGGACACTTGAAGTGCTTCTGGATTTGGTCAACCATGGTCTCCATTGATAGCGCCAAGAGAGGGAAGGCCGTCTTGAGCTGGGACATGATCTCCTCGGTCAGTTCCCATGGGAACTTCTTCTGGCCCGCCTCGGCCTGTTGATCTCCAGGAGCCGGTGTCGAGCCGTTGGGCCCTGCCGTGGTGGGGGTCGCTGCTGTGCCATTCGTCTCGCCGCCCTCCGTCTTAGGTTGGACATTGGCCTCTCCGTTGGCAGTGGCAGGTCGTGATCCCGAGCCCCCTTCTTGCTTCGGCGCATTAGGAGCCTCTTGTTTCTGCAGAGCTGGTGAACCTGCAGGCTTGGCTCCCCCCACTGACTGTTGCCGGTCTCTCTGCTTCTTGGTCTCGTGGTTCTTCTTGATAACCATCATGTCCTCCCTATTGGTGCGCAACTGGAAGTAGAGAGCTTGAGGATAAGACCTAGCAATCTTCAAGAGGATGGAATGGACGCGCGTGGCTTCCTTGTGGCTGAGGCCAGTAAGCAGCTGGGGAATGAACGTGATCCAGTACCAAGTCGGCGTGTCGCCCTTGAAATCATCGAACCCGGCAGAGACAGTTCCGTTGGCATCGTCCATACTCAGGAGCCAGAGAATCCTGGCAATGAGCTTCCGCGACTTGGCGTTCTTGTAGCTGCCTGCTGCTTGCAAATATGACGTGAGAGCCTGACGGGCAGAGTTCAAATCGGCGGGATCTTCCTTGAACTTGCGGTCGTTGAAGTAACCCCATTCGGCCCATGCCTTTGCTGCTCCTATGTCAAAGTACAACGCCGTGCCGTAAGCATTATCCGCCTCGTCCTTCTGATTCAATTTCTCGAGGAACAT
The DNA here is from genome assembly GCA_021399435.1 of Diaporthe sp. PMI_573. NCBI lineage: Eukaryota > Fungi > Ascomycota > Sordariomycetes > Diaporthales > Diaporthaceae > Diaporthe > Diaporthe sp. PMI_573. Next base: position 473,482 of record JAJTUP010000022.1, on the reverse strand, counting down.
GCCCTTCAAAGTGTAGAACTCTGCCTTCTGGCCTGGGCTGAAATACCCAAGATTGGTGTTGTTGATGACTTCCAGGCCGCTGTTGAGTTCCTTAGGGTTCTGGTAGTGACACTTGGCCTGCTCCCTCAGCTTCAAGAATGCTTCTTGTATCTCGATGTTGGGCAAGGTGTAAATGCGACCAAGCTGGCTGATGCAGACATCCGCCAAGTTGTGCTTCCTGGCAACATGTGCGAAACGGTTGATGATCCATGCCGTTTCGTGGTATCCCCGGTACGCAAACGAAGAACCTCCCGCATTCTGGCCCTGTTGAGGCAGAAGTCCGAGATAAGTCTGGTTGATGAGACCGAAGATGTGCTGTCGCCAAGTCACAAGGTCCTGCCAGGCAGTGATATCGTCCCAAACGTTGGGTAGTCGATCGCGCCAGCCGCCCAGTAGCAGTTTCAGCTCACTAGATTTGACATCCAGATTCTGCTGGGTCGTACCCGCAAGACTAGTACAGATGACGCTAGCATCGTGCAGCTCCACCAGTTGCTGGAAGTTTTGAAGTAAGGGGACGTGTGCGTGCGTAGGCTGCTTCGGCAATTGATGCCACTTACGTATCGCAAGCTGAATAGCCTCGTCGACATATCTCTGGAAGTCGGGCTGAGTCTCCTGTTTGTTGTGAAGCTTGCGTAAAGACATGAACGCCTGGAAGAAAGACCGGCGCGGGGTCGGGGCATCCATGAGGCCTTTGATCATGGCATCGATGTGATCCCTATTCTCCTGCGATTGCCACATTTCCGTATTTCGCCATGCGCACTCTAAGAGGAGGTCCTGGAGATGTTCGTGCTTGGCAAAGTCCTGCAGAATGTCCCACTGCTGCAACTTTTGAGCACACAGAACCCAGTGGTCTTCCCACAGTGTGTACTCGGCTTGAGAGAAAGGAAGAGCACCAGTGCGGGCCTTGACTTGTGCCATCTCATACATCTTCTGTGCCTTGTCCCACAGACCATTCTGCTCGTACGAGAGAGCGCTGTTAGTCTCCAAAAATTGGCATCGACGGCGCCATGTGCCATAGAAGAAATCATCCTCTTTCAGGTTGGCGTATATCTCAACTAGCGCATTCAGGTTGCTCTCCTTGACCGTAGGTGGATCAGTGGCTTCCAGGTCGATTGCGGCATCCTCAAGCTGAATGAGTGCCGTGTACCAAGAGTCGAAAGTCTGAGCCGCATATTTCAAGACATGCGGAGGAACCCTGCATTCAGGGGATGCTTTTGCAGCGCCCTTGAGCAAAGCCTGGATCACATTGGGGCGCTTGTCGAGCTGCCGCTGGTGGTAGTCCTTGGTCAACAGCAACACTAGGCCGCGCTTGACTTCCTCCCGCTCCTCCCTTGTCGTCGCCGACCAGTACATCGGGAACAACGTCTCCCAGAGCTCTTTGCCGAGGTTCGAGTCAACATGCTGCATTTGTGTCAGCGGTTCAATTATGTCCCGAACCTTGACATCGCCGAGCTCGGACATGAAGCGACGGTGATTCGCCATGAAAGCCTCGTACTTGTCATCTGACATTGCCGTTGGCTGTCTTGGGTCCTTTGCGTAGTTGCCAAACAGCCGAGAGGCGGGCAATGTGCGGAAGTCCTCATGATGTAGATGAACGCTGCTGTTCGCTTCCACAGAACCGAGAAGTAGTTGAGAAGCCTGAGCAAGCCAAAATGTCTCGCCCAATGTGTCCCAATTCTGAGTATTGATGACATACAACAAGCGAGCGCTGGCAGTCTTAGACAAACTCTTGTCCAAGAGCGCCATGAAGCGGTTCCGCATGTTGATGTCTTGCGCCCGGGTTCCTATCAGGAAAGCATGCTCCATTCTAACGGTAAGCTCGGTTCTGGTGATCTTGGGGTCCTCATAGATGCGGAGTACCAGGTCCAGGTATTTTGTCAGCATCGTCGTGTCGGCGCGGTGCTCAAACGTCAACATCTTGTGCAAGACAGCGGTCTTCTCCTTGAGAGTAGGCCATGTTCCCTCGGAACGGAAGATCCAGCCCTCGACCATATCTAGAATCTTCTCACACAGTGGTATATGCAAGGACTTCTCCACGAGCGTGGCTAGTACACTGAGGAATGGCCTACGGTTATCCCCAAGAATTTCCATTCGCTTTGCAGTGACATCAATGGCCTTCAGCATCAAGCCCGTTTGGATCTCGAGATCGTAGTCGTCCATCTTGGCGGGTGGATTCTGGTCCGGAGCACGAGGTGTATTTGCTTCGTGGCTGATGGCGGTATAGTGAGACACGTGGTCCCGGGCTAGTTTGGACTGCAGCGACTTCATGATGGCTGGGATGTGAGGGTCGATAGCCGATGGACGTCGGTTGCCCAGAGACCACAGGACGTTGATGCCTGCAACGTAATTCGCGGCTGCCATTGTCTCGGTCCCGATGTTGGAGAGGAAAGTGATGACCTCAGACGTCTGTGATTCAGGCTCACCCTCCGCGTCGGCATCCTCCATTTGCACATCCTCTGCAGCAGTGGGAACAGCATCGAGGATCCTCTTGACGATGGCTCTAATCTCCCGCCCGTCGTCATACTTCGGGTCTGCCATGTGCAGACAATCCTGCAGTTCGGGGTTTTCCGACCTTAGACACTTCTCGAGAATCTTCTGGATCTGGCTCATGTTCTTCAAGATCCACTCATCCGACTTCGAATCCAGAATGATGCGCACCACCTGAAGCGTGTTGATGATATTCGTAATGAACTTCTCATCGTACCTCTCCTTGTTCTCTGGGTCGATACTGAGAATCTGCGTTGTCTTGTCACTAGCAAGAACCACATCTGTAACGTTGGGAAACAAGTCGACGTCGAGATCAGCCCAGTACTCTGGTTGCAGAAGGTTGTACAGGAGAGTCATGGCCTTCTTGTTGAGCTCTGTCGATATTGAATGACTGGCTGTGACCGGCGTGTCCTTTGCCTTGCTTGATGGCAACGGGTATCGCTCATTCAGCTGCGCGATGAACTCGACCAGGTATTTGACCATCTTTTGTCGCACCGGGCCGGGAATCTGATACTCGGTCTTCTCGACAGCAGCAGTCTGTCGGACTGCTGGAGGCGACGAGGTTGACACTTCGTCGAGCTTGCGCTTCTTGGCGACGGGTGATAGGGATTGGGATGCCATTCGCGAGGAGCTTGTGATCTTTCCGGTGACACGCCTTTGTTCCCACTCCCAAATCAGCCACATCATGTTGAGTGCAAGACGTCTGCTCTCAAAAGACGGGTTAGGGAAATTCGCCACTTTCCTAAGACACTGGATGATCAGAATGGAGAACTTGTCGCGAGTCTCGTAGAAAAGGTCCGGATGCCGCACGAGGAAGTGGAAGATGCTGGTCATTTGCTGAACGTTCTGCCCCTCTTCGGACAAGATTCGTCGAGGTGCAGCGGACCAGACAGTGTTTCGCTCGTTAGCCTGAATAGAGCCGCATCGCTTTGGCAGCACTGGCGCCATCAATTCCAAAGCCTGTGTAACAAGCGTACGTCCCTCGTTCTGGTTGTTCTTAAGCAATGAGAAGTACACCTGAGAAACTATCTTTCCGGGCGTATCATAATGTGCGATGAAGTATGACAGAACGACGTAGGCAGCATGCTTGTTGATCACATCGTCGAGCCGGATATACGTCCAACCAAACTTGATTATGTCTTTGCGTGCCTCCTGCAGGATGGTGTTGTGATATTTAATGAGGAAGGCTGAGAGCTGTAGAACTTCCATCCTCGTGTGATCGATGCCCGGTTGGCTGAGGTCGTCCTGCGGGTCAGCTAGACTGACCTTCCAGATCTTTGTGCTGATGGATTCGATGACGGTCCGATCGATCAAGCGATTCGGCCTTTGCTCAGGCTGATCCCAATGTCGCATCAGGTCCATTGCCAAAATGGGGTTGACGATGTTGTGCAGCAGAAACAGCTTGGTCTTCTGAGAAGCGGTCTTTCCGGCATATATGTCGAGGCATCGCAAAACAATCGACTTCCAAAACTCGACTGAATCGTTGCAAATGATGCCATTGTACAGGTAAGCGAACAAGCTTTGTGTTGGCCTGACATCCTCGGTCGTGACCGAGTCGATCAGAGAAAACAGGGCGTCGAGGTCCTTCGGGTTCTGCTCGAGGTACTTGGTCATGATCCAAGTCGCATGCTCTACGGCTTGGTGTGCGGCAAGGCGCAAAGGACCAGGTACTTCATTGGCGCGTAGCTGTCGTTCAAGATCGCTACTCGCCTGTTTCAACCAGGCAAGCGTCTCCTTGTTCGCCATCCACGCGGTGGCAGAATACTGGCAAAGGGCGTCAAGCATGGTGATGGCGTTGACTATCGAAGTGGATCTGCCGGCGCGATCATCGACTGGGACGTCCTTGCAAGTCTGGACCAAGGCCTGGATATTTGCCGCTGCAAAATCCCGGAGCGGACCGCTGTCTGCATGACGAAGAACCTGGGCGAAAAATCGGCCGTACTTGATGTCGCGAATCTTGTTTAACAGCAGGTTCCATATCTCCTGTGGATACCGATTCAAGAACTTGTAGATTGGCTTGCGGAAGGGGCTGTGATGGGTCCGACGCAGCTTTGATTCGAGATCCAGCGCCGTCTCGATGATACGTTCTTTGTAGCCTTCTGCCGCAGCCGGTAAAAGATGGAAAATGTTGAAGACAGCGGCAATGACCTCCATCATTTCGTTCTGTTCGAAGAAAGTGAACGATAGTTGCTGCAGCATGTTACCATCTGCGAGGTTCTTCACGTGGTCGAGGAGACGCGTTCCAATCTCGACCTTGAAGTATGAGGTCAGCAGTTTGAGCAGCCTCGCCAAATTGTTGAGGCCCTGGAGGCTGAGTCTCTTTGCATCCTGGAGGCTGGCCAGGACCGGTCTAAGGCCTGACTGAAGCAAATCCTTCGGCAGCTTGTTGTTGATGGACAGGACAGTCTTCAGTGCTTCGTAAGCTGCATCGATAATGGGAGTAGGGTGCAGATAGAGGCACTTGAAAAAGGTCGCAACAATTCGCGTTCTCTCCTTGTTCGGCTGATTGGGCTGGCTCGGCTTCATGAAATCTTCGAAGTCCATGGCGGTGCTGAGAATCTTGATGCAGGACACACGAAGGCTCACAATGTAATTGTGTGTCCGGAACTCCGCGGCTTTATTGGCGAGTGATTCGTCACTGGCCTCAGCGAGCGCCAGTGATTCCATGAGAAGTCGAGTCAAGTTCTCATCCATCTTGACAAAGTCCTGCTTCAGGGACATGTAGTGCGTGACCGCATCGATGTAGCCAATTTGGATCGAAAATGGTAGAGCCCGGAGAGGTTTGGCGTAGATCTGTGACAAAAGACGGTCCCTATGAGGCTCGAGCAGCTCCCAGACTTGTGCGTCTGCTGCCTTGGCAATTATATCCAGGCATCGTTTGGCGGTCTCCCGGACGTGCTTGTTCATGTGTGGGAGCTCTTGGTTCAACACATTGCAAATCTGAGCCATCCTTGGCAGTTTTGCTTGCTGACCCTTCTCCTGTGGCACCGGTAGGCAGTCCTCCTTCTTGATAGTTTTCGTGATTCTGCGCAGCAAGATGTCCAGTGTGTCTTGCGCCGATCGTCTGGTGTTTTCAGGAAGGTCCTGTGGCATGTCTTTAACCACGAAGAGTAAAGCCTTAATGCACTCATTCTGTTTCATCGTGATCCACGTATCTCCAAGATCAACATCCGTCAGCAGTATCCGAATGCCAAAACAGCCCCCAGCTTTGGTAAACCACTCTTCCTCATAGCACCCATGACAGAGAACGGAGCCAAGGTGATGGAAGAATGTCAATCGCCCAACATTATTGGACGACCCAAGAATGGTGGCGGCAGAATCATAGACCTCTTGAATAGCTCGTTTAGCGGCTTCGCGAACATCTGGGTGATCCGAAGCCAGCGACTCGAGGATTGCGTCACAGAGAACACGAGTGTCAAGACACATTGGACCTTCTCCCGCATTCACGTCAAATGGGCTTGCTCCCCTCTTGCAATCCACAAGAGCTCTGCCTACCTCGATGATCGCGAAGTGGCGACAAAGATTCAATAGGAATGCCATGGATTCCTCTTGGAAGTCAGGCAAAGAGTTGGCAAACATCATGGCCTTGATGAGTCGCTTGAGCACGTTGTCTTGGCCATCCTTGTTGGCAACTGAGCGCCCACGATCAGAAGTCTCGAAAACCGAGAAATCGGCGTCAGTCTTGCGAGCCAGCAAATCTTGGACCTGAAGGCGAACTAGCCTAGGAAGATCCTCGGGTAGATTATCGTGCCCAATGCGCAACTTCAATTGTGCCTTGAGAAAATGGAATGCCTTCTCCTTATAGAACGCATCGGACTGCTTGGAGAGGCCACCTTTAATTTGCTTCGGGGCTTCCGTCAACTTTTGGATGGCGAGCTGGATGCCCATGTTGACAGGGAACGGCCTCTCTTTCTTTGAACCCAAGAGCCGCAAATCGAAGCTTGGGCTGTCATCGACGAATTGCTGAAAGCTCAGCGAAATGGCATCTGTCATGTACTTTCGATTCCGTCCGCCCAGCTTCCCGAGGATCCTCATCGTTGTGTGGGCGTGGAAGTGTTGGTATGGGGCTGGCTTGAGATGATCAAAGAGAGCAGACATCAACTCATCCATGACAGGGGCCATGATGGGGTCGAGGTAGTCCGCTGTGAGATTGTCCACGCACAACTCAAGCGTCCGTAGCCCCTGCCCGACCAGATCGCTCCCCGCACGTAACGCAACTACCAGCGGCCGCATGAGAAAACTGAGATGAGGCAGTAGGTTGCTAAGCCTAGCAGGGACCGTCAGACACAATTCGACATACAAATCTCGCTCGGCTGGCTTCCTCGCAGCTCTCAAAAGGTTGTTGAGAACGTCCAAGAGCATCTCCAGAAGCGGTAATATCTTCTTGTAGAGATGCTCAAACTTTCCACCGCCGATGCTCCTAAACAGCGAACGGAGAAGAAGGAAGTAGTTCATGGGCTCCTCGGCCTTGGTGGAGTACTCAATGGACTTGGTGACGATGTCCACAACGTGAGGCAAAAGGACCTGTTCATTCTGGGCCGCAAATAGAGTGACGGCCATGAATGCCAATTTGTAGAGCCGCAAAAGTATCGATGCCTTCTTCACGTCTGCTGAGCCAACATCCTCGATATGTTCCATCAGAAATCTGAGGAGCATGCCACAGAAGCTTGGTGATGTTGCTTCACTGGCGAGGAAGAACTGTGGTATGTGCAAAAGCCCCGTGTGGTCAAATATCATCTCATAGAGACGTGGGATTTCCTGCTGGAAGACCTCGTTGAAAGTGGCCGGATCAATGCAGTGGAACACAGTGGCAAATGTCTCCAAAAGCTCCTTCTCTTCCTTGCTGCTTGAGTTCATGTAGAAATTTGCCATGTACTCAACCGCTGACTGATACTGAGATTCACCGACTGGTTTCTCGATTTCGTAGTAGCGGAACACGTAGGCACCTTCCCTGAAGAGTTTGACAATGACCTGTACTTCCTCGGGGCTGAACCCATATGCGACGTCCTGCCAGTGCGCGGGAGCATTCACCTGCTCCACAACGTGCGGAGGATTGCAAATCTTAAGCTGGTAGAAGGTATTCTTGAGGCCGTTCATCAGGTTTTTGAACAGAAACTTGTTGTCAACAACAGGATCTGCACCCTTTTCCCGGGGGTTGGCTGTCTTGATAGGCATCGCATTGAAGATGTCGACCTCGTCCCAGTCCGGAGGATCGGCCTTATCAGCCAGGTACGTGTCTGGCGTCTGATCTTTCGTCTGCTTCGCGTACGCTTTGGACAGCTTTACTGCGTTCGCGTACTGCCGGTTCATGGCGGCAAACTTGTCCCCAATAGCATTCAGAATCATGATTAGGAAGTGTCGCGCATCCTCCTTGTTGTCCATCTTGGCGATGCATTCTGCCATATTCAGCAGCAGCTTCGCGCTCATGGTCTGGAAACTGGTGCCGGGAAAGTTGTCTTGCAGGTTTCTTGTGTAGACCTCCACGGTCTTCCTGATCTGCGCTGGCGTGAGAGAATCTCTTACGTGGTGGATGAGATCTGCAAGCATGCTGTACGCGAGAGGCCTCATGTTCTCGTAGACCGTGAGCCCATCGCCGATCAGCGTCCTCTCGTCCAAGAGCTCGTCGATCTTGGGCAGGAAAATCTTCCTAAAGTTGAAGTTGATAATGTGGCGGATCGCGACGAGAAGCTCCTTCCTAGCGCTCGACTTTTCACGAGGGCAATCCTTCAGGAGCCTTACCACGATATCCGGCAATGTGGGAAGGAAATCCGTCAGTTGCTGTGAGTACTGCCTCAGGAGGTATGCCAAGAAACTCATCGTCTTGACCTGTGCCGTGATGAACTCGCCGAAAGCCGCTCGGTTCCTGATGTTGGGGCTGACACCCGTAAACACAGTGTGCTTGGACGCTGCCTCAGTATGTGCCTGCTCTTGAGCTTTCGCCTGCAGACACAGCACACTCTTGATCAAGGGAACAAAGGCCTTGACATTCTGTGGGACGGTTTGTCGATAGACCTGAAATATCGAAACGACTATTATCGGACACTCAGAGAGAACCTTGAACGATTGCATCCCTTTCAGCAGTGGCCTAGCGGTCGGTTGGTCGATACCGAATTCGGTCGTCGTTGCCGTGGGCGAGCCCGGTCGGGGTGACTGGTGCTGGTGGAAGTTCGTCTGTGTGCTTCCTGGAGTAGATGGCATCCCCCCTGCTCCAGTTGTAGGCTCGTTGTCAAGCTGCTCCCTCACGACACGCTCCATTTGCTCGAACAGCTCCTGTATTAGGCTCAGAAACTCCTGTACCTTGCCCGCAACGACCTTGGACTGGAACCGCATGATGTCGGAGATGACCTTTACGCAAATAACGGCATTGTCTTCGTTATCCGTCCGGACCAGTTTCATTAACAGTTCGACGGTTTCCAATGCGTATGGCTCGAAGGGTTCGGCGGCGGCAGGGACTGTGGGGAATCGATGAAGGATCTCGAGAATGGTATTTCGGAGCCTCTGTGGACACAAGGTAAGCATACAGCCAAACCGCACCGTGTAGAACCGCATACCTGTTCGTTCGATGTGCTTTGAAATGTGCAAGGGCCATTGAGTATGGTCATGAAGACGGGCATAACCCTCTTCAGGAAGACTGGGTATGACGGGCCAGAAGTGAAGACATCAAGATTATCGCGTAATGAAGTGGCGGCCTCGACCTTGACGCGGGGCTCTGCAAGTTCCGTACGGTCAGTCAGTGGTGCGACAGGGAGAGCGCGTTGGGTGGTGCTACTGACCCATGTCCTGAGCGACAAGGCGCTTTACCACATCTTCGAGGAGTTGCGACATTGTCGCGGTGGATTGTGGTCAAATCAATGCCGACCAGAGTTCCATGGGATGACAGGTGCAGTCACTGTCTGTGATTGCTGTGCAAAGGTGCCTTCGCCTGGTGGCAGCCCAGTTGCCTGCAGAAAGGTTGAGTTGGCGGCGCGGCGCCTGGCCCCTCCACAGCGACCAAGCTCAAGAGTCGCGACGGAGCTTGGTATTTGAAAATGCGCAACTGGCATTCATTTCACAACGAGACCTCAGAAGCGAAAAATTAAGGATTCCTATAGCCAATCTCTGATGACTGGACGGCGTGGTGGGAGGTATGTTGTGGGGTTGTTGTTGCTGGGGGCGTGTGTACGGGCGCCGTTGTTGATGAATATTAGATGCGACAAAGGCTCGCTCGGAAATCTTTCGAAAGCTCGAGTTGGCAGGGAATTGAGAAGCTGGGGGGACCGGCCGCCAAATCCATCGGATGCTTACATAACTGGCGCTGCACCTAATCTGCCACGCTAGAACCATATCCAGCTAAGCGGCAACGCGGAGAGGGGTGTCATTGCCAGACGCTTGGGCCACTTTGGGCAACATCGTTCTACATGGGCAGTGATGAGTTCTATCTAATCTAATCCATCTAATCGATAAGACTAACATGCCGTGTGAAATTCAGGACCAATATGCGTATGAACTCTGTTTGCCAACTCTACATTCAACTTCATTTCTAACTTGCCTTGACAGGTAGACGTCACGTTTGCCGGATTCTCCACAGGTAAACCAAGTCGCATCCATATTCAAATGAATTTTGACAGAGGAATCTTGCTTGTAAAGTTGCTCATCATCGCATTCATTGCGTCATCTATGTCTAGCCCACGATGTGACTACGTATTCAACATCTCACACGATCATGCAAATATTTTTGTACACACCAAAACAGTTATCAATTCAAGAATGGGCAGTTAGAAGATCCCAAGTCTAAATAAACAAATACCATGCGCCATAAATGTCCAATATTGGTATCTTTTCTTCTCCCCCACATAACATAAAACCCTAATGAGCCTGCTTCCTTGAGGAGAGCCGAGGCTAAGAAGAAGACAAGGAGAGCCGAGGCTAAGAAGAAGACAAGAAGAGCCGAGGCTAAGAAGAAGACAAAAATAGTCTTAAGCTTGCCACCTGGACAGCTTAACCAAGGAAAGGAATACCGCGCTTGGCACGGCGGAGTGCCCGGGTCATCTTGAACTTGCTGGTGGCGGCAACGATCTCGAAGTTGGCCCCCGTACCACTGCAAGATGTGCCGGCTGCGACAGACATGACGGTGGACCAGGTGCCCGAGGCGCAGATCTGGTAAGAAGTCGAGCTCACACATTGGTAGTCTCCCTCGGTCGTGCAGGCAGATCCAGCAGACTCCGAGCCGCTGCTGCTGGAAGATCCGGAGCTGGAGGATCCAGAGCCCGACGAGCCTGAAGAGCCTGAAGAGCCTGAAGAGCCTGAAGAGCCTGAAGAGGAGCCTGATCCGCTTGAGCCAGAGCCTGTAGGGGCTGGGGCAGCGGGGGCGCTGGTGGTGGCCGCGCCGGTTCCAACGGTAGCAAAGATGCCACCAGCAGCAGGAGCAGTAGCCGCGCCGCTGGCAGCTGGCGTGGTAGGAGAGCTGCCCGCAGCACCGGTCACACTGGCGCCAGAACCAGAGTCTCCAGTCGGCTGGCTAGAGCTGCCGGTGGCACAAGATCCCACTGGGCTAGCAAATGCAGTTGTTGCGCCGTTCAGCTTCTGCACATTTGCTCCAGGGTCCGGGAACGTGACGTCCATCGCGTTCTCGGTAGAGCAACCGTTGCCAATGTTAGCCTTGAACATGTCCGGAAGCGCCTCGTAGTTGCTCTTGTCGCCGGAAGAGCCAGTAAACTCGACCACGGCGCAGTTCATATACATCTCGCGGTTTCCGATTTTGTTGAACCATGTCCATGCAAGTACAGCCTTGCCGGAAGGGATATTGTCGGGTAGAGTGAAGTTGTAGTCGTAAGGAACTGGGGCGGTAGCCGACGTGTCGTCACCGAGATTGCCTTCAGCGTTCTGAGCTGGACAACCTCCTTCAATAGAGGTGACTGTCTTCCAGACGCTGTCCTTGGTCGGATTTTCATCATACGTGACAGAGACCTGGCAGGAACCACCTCCGTGGACAGACTGTCCGATAAAGTTCAGGGGTTGCTCTGAACCCAGCTCCATCGATGTTGATTCTCCCGCGAGCGTTTCCCCAGATTTGAGCTGGCAAGGATAGTTGCTGCCATCAGCCTCCAATGGGCCATTGGTCGCAGCAGGCGTAGTTGCGCGGACCGGGCTGGCCATCAGAATGTGGGCTTCCACAACGGAAGCCAAGCTGCAGGCGGCAGCGAAAGTGAAAGACTTCGAGAAATACATCGTGTTTTGATGAGTAGTGCTCTTCGTTCCGGACGAATTGCCTAGAAGGGAGTGTTGGTATCTCGACGGTGAATGAGTCCTATAGTGTCCTCGTTAGACAAAGATCCAAACATATTTATCCAGTCTCGAGGCACAACGGAATCGTTCCGAAGCTACCGAGCCTGAGGAAGACAGGAGCTTGTTGCATACCTAACAACACTTTGTTACGGAACTGTTGTGTAGCAAAGAAATTGGGCAGTCAGGAAGTTTTGAGATAGTCTCAAGTTCTTTTGTTCAAGGAATGGTATGCACCAGGCTGAAGAGAGATGAAAGAGACAAGAATGGCAGAATAGAAGGGCTAGCCTTCAGGAGAATGAATGCGACTGCTCAAGTCTTGTGGAAATGGAAGGACTGTTGATGATGGGAAACAGAACGAGTCTTGGCCGGGCTGGCTGAGCATCTTTATAAACAAGAATACGGCTTGGGAGGCAAACACCTGTTTGTTCGGATTCAGGAGACCGTCGCTCACTGTCAGGCTTTCCTGTGGATGAGATCGACCGAGACCCAGACCAGGTACCCACTCAGATAACCAAGATCGTGTACAGGGCAGGATACCTTGACAAAAGGAAGCGGGCAACATCAGCCAGTCAGGGCGTACAGCCACGTCCATGAGTCCGACATGCGAGGCATGATGGATCTGCTCAAGGGATCAGGGTTGAGAGAGTGATCGCAGAAAAGTGCGGATGAAAAGCTATGATAGGCTGTCCCGAGATTCCTGGCTTGTTTCGGAGGTGGCAGAACATCTTTCTGCAGGTGACCGGGATCAAAAATGGCTCCTCCTTGATCGCTCAATGGCAGCCAATGCCCCACGATCTGCAAGTGCTCGCCGCATCACCCCTGACTTTGTCCCGTTTGGGCAAGCGAGGGGTAGCATTGCAAATTCTCGAATGCCCGCCCCCAGGAGAGAGAGTTGACTGTAAGCAGACATCACACGCCTGATTGAGACAACTGCTGAACTCAATGTCGGAGGCACGGAGCACCGTTCAAGGTGCCTGCAATGGCTCATATCCGTCGACTTGAACAAGTTTCAAAGACGAGGCACTGGCGTTCAAAGGCATGGTGTACGCACGTCAACCCACGTTTCCCCCGTGGGTACACCCGAGTGGTCCCAGATCGCCAAGCTTTGTCCGATGCGGCCTCCAAGGCGGACAGCGGACCCGCGGGTACGGGTCTGTACCACCAAGGGGCAGCCGTCAAACGAGCCAACATGCGCACAGGGCTCTGTGGCCGCGCTGTGCGGCTCGACAGAGAAACGCTAGCCTGTGCACGCAGACAGCGGAACCTGGAGTAGCTACCATCTGGATCCGGAACGCCACGGCGGTCAGGTATGCAGGTATGCAGGTACGCAGCAAGCTTGATTCAGGGCAAGCCAGGAAAAGGAGAGGGACTGGACGATCCAGGGGTACTTTTTTTTTGGGGGTGTCCAGGATATGTCCCTGCAGCCGCGGTTGTTTTTTTTTTGGCCGAGCTTCGCCCACTGGACCCCGCAAAAGAAAACCGGATTCAGCACTATTTCCATCTGGCAGGAGGCAGCCGAATCAGAAGTCGATACGGCTGGTTCACTGTGACATGTTCCTCAGCAGCTGTCGTAATGCTGTGAATGGACGCGCATGCCTTTGTAGTCCTTGCAAGGGACCTGGCGTATCTATGAGATGCCGAATAAGCGGTGCGGGCAAAAGCATCGCACGCTCGATCAGGGGGGCTGACAACTACTGCCCAAGAGGCAAACAACATCGCAGAGCCGGCCTGTCAAGCTGTCGGCCAGGACCCGACGGTTCGTGGGTGCGAGTCACCTCCTGCTAGCCCGTTCTCTTCGCTCCTCATTGCCCAAGAATCGTCGGCCGCGCCGAGACAAACGAGACCAAAAGAAGGATACCAGCGTTGGTTGGTCTGCTTGGCAGGCTTGACTGACAGCTGCCAAACCGGGCCATGGGATGGGTCGGCAAAGAGGCAAAGAGTCCGAATTTGGAGTGTGGCGCATGCAGACGAATCGCGGGATGGCGAGTCCGCGATGGGATGCTGGTTCGGTGGCAGTGGTGGATCCTTGATTGCGCAGCCCTAGCAGCCCGAAGCGCGTCCAAGTTGATGGTGTGTGGCGTGCGGTGAAACCGGGGTGTGTTTCACGTCTTTGAGGTGCCCAGCCGTCGAACAGCTTCTTCGCCCATCATTTTGGTTCATCCGACTTCGTTTGTTTCTTTGGCCACTGGCCAATCCGAGGGCCAGAGGGGGCAAAAAGTCGAGCAAGGCCAGGCAATGCAGGGGAAGTCGAGGTGTTACACCGAGATTTGGGGTGTGAAAGGCGACGTGTGGGTTGCGTGGAAGAGGATTGCACGTTCCGAATGTTTTGAAACAAGCTGGGTTGACGACATCCAGTCGTTGCTCCCCGTCTGATCACCTCCGCTGCCTGCCCAAGGTGGGTTTTGCCGTCCCTGCCGATGAGTAATGCTGTCTGCTGTTCAGGTAGGTGGCTAGTCCTGCAGCCAGTGCTGGCCGCCCGAAAGCAGTCACGTACTCCGTACAGTCTCCCGCCGGCTGACCCACCTGCCAACGTCTCGCTGGCAAGCTGTACTCTCATATCTACTATGACAACGGCACTTCTGTAGACGTGGCAAACACCACAGACATGCCCCCCACCTCACACGACGCTCAGCAGGCATGGCCGATATGCGCGCGCCTGTATGCCATCCAACGGTCTTCCTTACCACATGGCCAGTCGTGCTAACGGTCCATATGGCGAGCAACCAGGGGGGCGCATGAACGAACGACTGACTGCGCGGGCGAACCTGGCCTGTGCCTTGTGCAATTGAGCTGAGCAACTTGCCATCCATGCCCCCGAGCTCTTCTGGCCCGGTTGTAAAAATGACTCGCTGCCGCCGGGGGACAATGCCTCCTCATCCGATGTCCTCATCCGATGTGAAGAGGGGTATTGCGCAAGTGATCCGCGCGGGCGTGGGACCCGGCTGGGCTGGTCAATGCTGCTTGCTACTCCTGCTCGAGGGTCCCTGGGGTCCTGCCAGATCGCATGGGGCATTCGCCTCGACGAACCGGCCCAAGCCTCCCACCCATCCATGCCCAGCTGATCTGCCCCTGAATTTTCCTGTTGGCATTGTATTTTAGATGAATAACTCGGACGACAACCATTACAGCGCGGCAATAGACGCCACCGGCCCACCCATACGAGCCGCGGTTCGCAAGATTTTCAAGATGGCGAGATTTAGGTAGCCAGTTGGCCTCCCGGATGAATGGTGCTCTACTGTGTACTGTGTATTCCGTTGCCACCTCTATGTCTAGTCCAGCTCAGCTCCTGTCCATCTACCCCGAAAAGAAGCCAAAGACGCCTGTGAACCGCGATGTTCTGGTGGTCGACGACTCCTGCCCTCAAATCAGACGGCCCCACCAACGCTGGCGGGCTGGTCGGGATCGCAGTCTGTTCCCGATGGTTAGCATTGGTGCCACAAGCCACCTTCTGATCAGACAGGTGAGCTCACCCTCGAACACATAGCCGGCTCGCGTCCACTTCTTAAGCTTGTCGCGGCGGAATTCCGCGAAGTCCCACTCCTTGTCCTCTAGGCAGTCCTTGTCCAGGAAGATGTAAGACTCAGTGATGACCTGTTCACCCTCCACATTACCCTCGCCCTGCTCATTGCCCACCTTCGTCAAGAGTTGAGGGCGCACCACCCGCCGATCGTAGGCTGCACCTTCAAAGAAGTCAAGCCGCTCCAGGTTGGCTTTCGTGATGCCGCTGATCACAGCGCCGCGGACGGTGTGATCGAGGTCCTCAACCATGCCCGGGTAATCGGCACCGCGGACCCGGCGCCGGCAGTAGCCATGCAGAATTGCAGGCTGGAAGGTATGTCGCTTTCGGATCTCCTCAGGCGGGTCCTTGTTGTTGTAGCACACTGAGAAGAACACCTGGGGCTCCATCTAGTCCAATCATACACGTTAGTTCTCCAGGAGCTGTAGAGATGCCTGGGGTTGCAATTGGGGACTCATTCACCAGAGTGCCTATGCAAATGTCAGTCTGAGATCTTCGAAGTGGGGATTGTGCAACAAAGTACTTACCGTAGAAGAACGCCGTGCGCGTCTCCTCCTCCTCGTTTTGGACGCCTGGCATTTTCGGGATTGTTATGGGGCTGCAATTAAGGGGGCGGGGGGTTTGGTGTGTCCCAAGGAAGCCGGAAGTGTTCAAAAAGGCGAAGCGCAATGGAATGTCCGTAGTAACGTGGAATCGCTTTTATCCAGCCAAGGACCAAGAAACATGGAGCCAGTGTCTTGTTCTGTTTCCTTGCTCGTCAGAGGTGCCTGTGGCATATGGACCTGCCTGGTTGAGCCGCTTTCTTGTAGATAAGGCAGGCACCTCCGGCGGCCGCGATCGGCGGCAGGCACCGATCAACCGGCCAAACAACCAGCTAAACAAGACAATTACAAACACACTGCTCAAAGTTTGTGGGGGTTACGTTTGATCTTCTTGGTCTGTCAAATGTAAGTGGCCAGCCAGCGTGTAACCAAGTTGAAGGACCAAATATGAGTGGTGCAGCCACAGGGGAAAAGCAGACAGGCATGTGACAGGCTCACCAGAAGAAACGATCGTCGTCAATAATTGCCATAATGCAGGGGTGTGATCGCCCAGAAAATAAGCATCATGGTTGAGCCTGTTATAAATACAGGCCAGTGCCTTTGCTTCCAAGCCTTAATCGGAACAAAAGCCAAGAACTCAAAGTGATAGTTCAGCAAGAGCGACTGCTCCGCATTGGCGCCATGGGGCCGGGACAGCTCAAACCACGGCTGCATCCTGCGCACGTCGAGGTCGATCCAGGTCCAGAGAAGACTATACAGGACGGCGATGGTCGTCGGCATGTACAGATAGGCGATATTGACTGACTCCGAGATGCCATCCTCGGATGATGAGAGCGCCAGGGCTCCTTGTCTCTGGCTTTTTTTGCGCGAGGAACTCGAGCACTCCGGCCAGGTCGAGGGATATCACGACGACGGAGCACAGGACCGGCGCCCTCATCGTGTACGGTTTCCATCCTGCAGGAGAGGCTGAAGTCCAAGTTATCAGCCTCTCCTTCAAGTAAAACACATGTTACATGAAGCTGGACATACCTTTTTGCCTACCCCGGAGCCATTGGCCCAGCCTGTTGCCTGCGTGCTTCGGTGCAGCTCCTGTGGTAGGCTGAGGCCGTGTGAACACTTCTTGGACACCCAGAGCCGCCGGCGACTTCGCTGAGCTCGTAGGCGCCTGGGGACGGCTCGTCTCATACATAACAGCAACTCAGTGCTACCCTCCCAGGCCAAAAAGACCCGACCAAGGGGAGAGAAGAACAAAAAAGAAATGAGAGACAAGAACGGGAAAACAAGTAGATACAAAGTTGTGCGAGAATATTCTGTCACCCTACCTGGAGGGAACCAAGCTCTTGCATACAAACTGTCGCTGCACGACACGGACGGGCATGCTGCAGCACTACGGCGTAGCATTGCAGCGCATGCATGGTGGGCCTCGAGCAACCATAGTCAAGCCGCTAATCAATCCAGATTGCCGAACTGGCCATCACCAACAGTTGCATTGTTAATCCACTCCAAGAGCGAGCCGCCCGTGATGCTGGGTCGCGATCTATGGCACTGCCCGGTCAGCAGGGCCCGCCCGGCGTCGTTGCGCCGGCAGTTCAATCACGCTCCGCTGTAGCTTCCGGCGATGATGGCTGTGGCCTCTCCAGGACTCATCAAGAACAACAACGTGTGTCAGAGAATTCAAAGAACAATCTTTGATGATAATATCAACAACGAGTCCAAAGCCTCATTTTGAAAAAGCCCATTGTGGACATGAAGCAGGTCAAGATCGTGCGGCCTTGTAGATATCCCTCGTGGCGCTTCGGCGTCAACTCGAGCGCTGTGAGTGGCTGTATCTAAGCGCGCAATGCCAAAATATGAGCCGGGCTCCCGTGGTAGTGGATCGAAACAGAGCCTTGGAAAACCAAAATAGCATCAATGAGAAGATGCCGACCAGGGTGCAAGCGACGGGTTGAATTAAGCCAATCTGTGCTCGAACACATGGTGATCTGGATGATTGAAACAATAAGATGCTAGCCCCCAACAAAGTTGCTGGTATAATTTGGTATCTATCCTCCAGGATGCCACACCATTTGAAGCCATCTGCTCCTTTGACAATGCTGAGAATCGCGAACCGGCCCCTATACGCCTACCGAGATGCATGCCGAGACGCCTTGAAAATGCCTAAAACCTTGCGTCAAAACCTCATTATAGAATTAGTTGTCGTCACTCATTTCCATCAAGCTTGGCCTTCCCTCGGGCTGGGACACGCCTCTTGCTACCGCTTTCTCCTTGCCTTTGCCCTTGCTTTTGTTCTGGGAGCCATTGAGCTTGGCCGCCAGCTTCGAGGTTGCTGCGTGCTTGCGCTGTTCCAGCACCTGCTCAAACCCGGCCAACTCTGCGTCATCAGTAATTTCGCCCATGATGTGGCCGGAGTTGGAGCACTCGTCCAATGCTTTCACCAGAAGCTCGGTTGCAATCGGGTCCTGGGGATGTATGGCCAGCGCTTCGTGCAAGACATTAACCGCCTCCTCTGGCTTCCCAGTATCGAGGTAAATCAAGCCCTTCGCGCAGAAAATGGGCGCGTCCTTGCCACCCTCCCGTAGAACCATGTCGAACTCGTCGAGGGCCTGCTGAGATTTTCGCTGTCGTCGGTAGGCATGGCCTAGATTGGTTCGCGCCACGATCCATGCTTGTGGATCGCTGTCAATCTCCTCAGCGATCGCAAGAGACTGCTTGAAGTAGTCCACCGCCTCCTTGAGGCGATTCTGGTGATAGTACACAATCCCAATTTCGTTCAGAAGCAATGGGTCTGTCTTGCACAGTCCATAGGCCGTGTTGAGAAACTCCTCCGCCACAGTCATGTTGTTCATAGCGTGATGTTGCATGCCCAGAAACACCTGTGGTAGATGCGTTCCCATGAACAACCTCGCGGCAGTGGAGTAGGCTGAGATAGCTTGGTCATGTTCGCCTTCTGCAGCGAACGTATGCGCAAAACCGATCCAGGCAGGGCCGAAGTGAGCATCCATCATGCTGGCTTTACTGAAGTAGCGACGTGCTTCGGCAATTTTCCCCGTCAGGTAGTAATAAATAGCAACAGCAAGCCAAGTGCAGGGTTCCTCAGGGTGGCTGTCAGCAAGTTCATGTGCGACCAAGAACAGGAGATTTTTCTCTTTCAGTTCATAAAGACATGCCAAATGAATTGGATAGACGCTGAAATTATACTTGTCATCGGCAAGTATCACGTTGGTGATCTCAAGAGCATCTCTGTAGCGGGATTGGGTATAGAGCAGGTCTGCCCTGGCCAAGAGGAGATCTGCGTTGTCCTTGAGCTTGTAGTGAGTGGCCAGACTCTCACAGGCCGTGTTGAAGGCGTCTTGGTTTTGGTATTTGGACAAGCGAGTGCTGTAGAGCATTTCGACATAACTGGCTATCTCCTGGGAGGCGTCAGGGTCACCCGCAGTGCTGATCGAATCGAAGTCAAGCGAGTGGAGGAACTCCCACTCCTCCTCTGACGACAACAGGGCATTCTTGGTCAGCTGGTTGAAGGCCTCGAAGCATTGGACATCGATCCGAACGGCATTCTTGTAGCACTCCTTTGCGCGATCAAAGGCATTCAGCTTGGCATGGCAGATGCCTCGCAGATAGCACATTCCAGCTTCATATCGGCGATTGATCGCTTCCGCATCTCTCTGTGTATCGCGTGACGATTTCAAGGTGCTCCCTGCTCTGCCACTGGTTCCCGAATGTGTTTTGCGCTTGCTGGTCTCCTTCGAATGGATCAGGTAGGTGGGGTCGCGATCTCCCAACACGGTCAGCGCCTCGTCGAAGCGCGATTGTTTGACGAGGCAGTGTGCTGCAAGGTACTGGCAGGATGGATTTCTTCGGACTAGGTCCCTGCTTTCGAGGAAACGTTGGGCACGGGTATAATTGCCGGTCGAGAAGTGGACTTGGGCCATCCAGAAGGCGTCGTTGTCGTCATCTGCACGCAACACTGGTTAGGAAAGGTTCGGATCTCGCGCGGGCCAAGCATGGAACACCTTACTTGTGAGAGCCAGCAGTTTGTCGCCAATGAAGATTGCTGTCTGGAATTGGCCGGAATTGAAGGCGGTCTGCCTCCAGTTTCGCAGGAACCCCTCCATTTTGGTGTTGTCTGCCTCGCCACTGTCTGATGACATGATGGGCAATTGTGTACCAGGTTTTCCGGTTTCAAAGAGCTAGAGGAGCTGCGGTGGGTCCCTGATCGTCGGCAGCCGAGGTCGGGGGGCGGGGCAATCGTTAGAGAATAGACCCGGCGGCAATTGAAATGGAGCATCTGGATGTCAACAAGACATCTGACTAGCGAATTCCCATGATCTCACGCGCTGTTTGGCCCGGTTGTTGGCCAGGACACCCATCTCTTATCGCTTATCTTAGTTTACCACTGAGTCCACTAGCTACAGCGCACTCAACTGAACCAGGCACCCTACACTGTGTACTGTGGTACAAGCCTTGCTGTGTGGCACATCATCATAGTGTCAAGCGCTTGCTTCTCTTTCATTTTCTTTTGCCTACTGGCACTCTCAGTGCCACCATTGCTTGCGAAGATGACCTAGCTTTTCGACTCGTTCTATCCTCCAGGGCTGTTACAATGTTCAACTGTCTACTTTCCAAGTTCACTAGAGCAGGGAGGAGCTCAGGGCCAAGTGATCCAGGGTGTTGCAAATGAGACCAACTGAGAAGGGCCAGATCAGATGCATGGAAAGTCATCACCGCTACAAAGCCAAATTTCCATTGTCTTTGGACTGTTGCAAAAGCTGGTCATGATGCTACCAGGTGTGCTGGCAGCCTTTGCTCGGCTTTGTCAGGCTTGGATAAACCCTGCAGCCAAAATGACAGTGTTTGGCCTCATCGTTGGCCTCACGCCGGAGCATGGAACAAGCCTCTCCTTATCGCACCCCACCGGTCTGAGGCCAACTCAGATGAGACCTTTTGGTTTTTAGAGCAATAATTCATGAAATGCTTCCATGACTTTGTATTTAGAGCACAGATAGTATAAGTACCATCCAATTCGGCCCAACTATGTCCACTGCCTCCTCTTTTCTCATCAGCCCAACCTCAGGTGATACTCTCAAAAAGACTCCGAATTCTGCGCAAAATATCATCGACAGACCATGGCTTCCTCAGAAATTCTTTCCCAGACTCTCCTGTCAATCACCAACACCAAACTTTCTCAGCTTGACAAGCAGAAAGATGCCTACAACAGCAGAAAGCGACTCCTCATCGACAGTGCCGATGCTCACACGGATCACATCAAGCGTGCCCGTGAGCTCGTCGAGGGGTTCAAAGAGCTACCTAGCATGACATCCTCCACACTGAATCCCATGATGTCCCTGGAAAACCTCAACCGTTTCATCCAGCAGGCCCAGCATGACCCAGCCGTCACGGATGCTTTTATCCAAGAGTACGAGTCTTTGGTCCGCAACGAATTGCAAGTCCAATCCAACCGGTACAAGTTCGCTTCACTGTACGGACAGCTTGTAAATGAGTGGATATCGGCAGGCAAGGATCATGAGAATGACGCCGACGCTGCCTCCGTGTCGGTGGGCCGCGATGAAGCCCGAGTTCAGCGAGCGACGTGGGAAGAATATGTGTTCGCCCCCAAGACGACGGACAAGGATGCAATCAAGTCATTTTTGAGTTCCGTTTTCGAGACCGAAGAGGATGTCAAGGATCATCTCTCCGAGTTGAGGAGGGACCTGAAGCAATTCCAGGACAACTGGTTGGTCAACCCTCACTTCAATGTCGACAGTCTCACCACCACAATCAACGGCATGCTTCGAAGTGATGTCCTGACAGATGCGAAGAGATCAACACTGAAGGACTTCGTGGGGAATGAAACTGTCTTGAAAGAGATTGCCGATGTTTTGAACATGCGGATGGCTACTCGCAAGACTTGGTCGTGGGAGAGCGACTTGGTGATCGACCAGCGGCGGCAGCTCAATGGACGGTACCGCTTCTACCCTGACGAGGATCTTCTCCAATCCATTTTCCTCCATTACATCGGCATGCGCTGGGCTGTCGAGTTGCATAGCAGATTTCGGGGACTTCTCGACGTGTGGAAGCCGAGTCTCGACCCTCTCGACAGCAGGGACAAGCAGCGCATACACTTCTTCCTCGACATATCAGACGAACTCGATGGTAGTGGAGCGATTCCGGGAACGATGGAAGCAACAAAGCAAAGCCAGTTTGAGGATGATATATTCCTCGATCAGCTGCCGAAGTCTTTCGAGGAGAAGCGGGGCGCTTACGGGTCAAAGGACGATGCCGAGACCGGAGACACAAGGAAGAGTCACATTGATGTCGTCCAACACCTTCTCCATATGGTCGAGGCAGACGTTCTTTTGCAGAGGCGTTTCGGCAAGGACATCACAGTCATTCGCTCAGACTTCAAGTGGTTCGGTCCCAGCATTCCCCACTCTTCTATCGCCGCTGTTCTAGAGTTCTTCGGCGTTGGTGCCGACTGGATCGAGTTCTTCATCAAGGTTCTCGAGGCACCCCTGAGGTTCAAGCAGGACCCGGAGGATGCTCCCAGTCGCATTCGTAGACGGGGCACCCCGCTTAGCACCCCGCTTGCGGATGTGTTTGGCGAGGCGCTGCTGTTCTGCGTCGATTTTGCAGTCAACCAGAAGGCCGATGGGACTCGTTTGTACAGATTGCATGATGACATGTGGCTCTGGGGGAACACGGAGGCTTGCGTCAAGGGCTGGGAGGTCTTGGGCGAGTGTGCGAGTGTTCTCGGTCTCGATTTCAATCTCGAAAAGACAGGGTCGGCTCCGATTCTGCAGGTCGAGGGATCGTTAGACTCTCGTCTTGCCTCAGGTCTGCCAGAAGGCGATGTCACTTGGGGTTTCCTGAAGCTTGATCGACATACCGGACATTTCGTCATCGACCAAGACGAAGTTGACAAGCATATCGAAGAGCTTCGGATCCAGCTGGACGCCTGCAAGACTGTTTTCAACTGGATTCAGGCTTGGAATACTTACGGGGCGCGCTTCTTCTCCAACTTCTTTGGCAAGCCTGCGAATTGTTCTGCCCGGGCGCATGTCGACAGCATGCTGGAAACTTTCCAACGGATCCAGCAGAAGTTGTTCCCCGACACTCCTGGTGGCGTCGGTGCGTACCTGAAGAAGATGATCGCGCAACGCTTCGACATGCCGTTGTCAGATATTCCAGACGGATATATCTACTTCCCCCCCGATTTTGGCGGCTTGGGCCTCAAGAACCCCTTCGTCGGCCTCTGCCTCGTCCGCGACACAGTGGTGGAAGATCCGCAAAAGAAGATGGACGCGTTTTTCGAACGAGAGGCAAGGGACTGGCGGAATGCCAAAGCCCGATTTGAGAGCGACGCAAGGCGGCTGAGGACAATTTCCAGGGACTACGATTTCAGCGAACTCGAGGACGAGCCTTTCATGAGCCTTGAGGAGTTCCGCTCATACCGTGAACGTCTTGGCGAGACGCTGGGATGCACTTTCCGGGTATTGATGGAGGAGCCCACGCCCAAGAACTTGACGCTCAAGGGTGCGATCAAGGCCGTGCTTGAACCACACCAGTGGAATGAGTTGTCCGGCTATGATCAATGGGTCCTCCAGTTGTTCAGTAAGGACATGATAGCTCGTTTCGGTGGCCTGAATGTGGTCGAGAAGGGGCTTCTTCCCATGGGGCTCATTCACATGCTCCGCCAAAGCAAGTTCCAATGGGTGGGTTGAGTGACGGGCAGGCTGGGCCATGAAATTTCGGCACCTGGAATTAGGCAGGGGCAGTGCCACACTGCCCGCGCACCTGAACGCTTGGATAATGCTAGCCTAGAATTTAATACATGATGAGATTACTGTCAGCTCACAGATGCAAAGTCCATGGCGTGTTGCCTTGTCGGGGTTCCTGCCCTGGCTGATGGTCGTTGAAGAACGTTGTGGCTTGATCAGCAGACACATTCGCTCCCCCCCAACCAACACACACGAGCCTCAGTTGGGCTAGGTCATTGAAGTTGGCCTCTCCTGCATGCATCGGTAATTTGGCAGTTCCATCCGGACCAGGATTCCAACCGTTGTGCAACGGTGTGAGAGGACCATAGCACCTGGGTGGTGGCTTCGCGGGATTCACTGCGGCACTCTCAGCCCTCTGACTCACTCAATGTCATTTCGTATGAGACCAAGCCCTGGAGAAAACCTTGAACGGTGCTCTCTATTGTGACCCCGTCGATGGCGCGCGCACTGTTTGCCTCGAGCTGTGCCGCACGCACCATGCCCAGTGGCCAGGGGCAAGCCAACGCGACGCTCTCTGCCACCTCAGGATCTGCACTTCTGTAGCGCATAATCTCCCGGGCCCAAGCGTACAGGAAAATCTTTGGGTCATCCTTCCAATGTCGCGGCCGGTTGTCGAGATTGCGTTCCGCAGGGTGCATGAGAGGCGTGGGCTTAGTACAGTACAAACAAGGGTACGTACAACTGGTGTAGACTGAAAGTGAGATGGACACTGAGGTGATTATGAAGTGTCATATATTTGTCCATGCTAGTCCTAGTGCAGTGGGTTTTCCTTGCACGCATGTGTGTTGATATAGACCACAACGGCACATTTCGTGGTCGGCAGGGGTCAATGTCGAGCTTCTGGTATTGTCATGTACCAGCAGCAGCGATTTTAAAGACTAGATATTAATTTATCGCCGAGAAAGGCAGTCTGAGTATCAAAGCAGTATTTGCTAGCCGTATTAGATATGCTCGTGTCAGTGCAGACCGCATAAATGCCCTTGATATCAGTATTTCTTCCCCGGGTATGAGAACCATTAGACTAATAAGAGCACAGTGTGATTGTTGGCTTGGTTCCAGGTACCTGGGTAGTCACGAGTACTTAGAACGTGGAAAATTCCGGTGGTTGGGAGGGGGTCGCTGTGGTTCGTGTGTGACCTCAGCGACTGGGACTGAATGCCCGAGAGAAGTAGCAATTGCGGGCAAAGAAACAGTTCGCTGTCAGCAATCATTCAGAAGCGCACAGAGATGTGAAACAAACCTACGAGCAAGTTACCGCACGTATCTGACTCACCTCTTCCAATTGATCACACTGATGTCCTTTCCTTGAAACATGCTGCCTGCGAGGTGACGGCCGGCCTACCTATGACACGACCCCCCCCCCGAAGAGCGATCGGAACTGAGAGCCTGGCGGCTCATGTCTCCAGTCCGTGGGGGATCATCCGCTCCGTACATTTCTTGCAAATGTTGGAGTGCCGCCGCACTTGATAGATGATTCCCTCAGGCAAGAATGGTTTCCCAGGCAAGGCCCCTCTATGTACTAGTATGATCTAGCTTGCATGGGGCATTGCATATGATTGTAGCCTTTGCAGTGGACCTCATCTCAGATCAATCTCCTTCTAGAATGTTCCCATCCTGCTAATACAAGCCCACAGAATCCGAGGATCCGTCCTTAACCAAGTGCAGGGGATAGATCAAGCGAGAGTGGCCACGCTGTATTACAATTTCCGCCAGTACGGCAGGCTGCCGGCTCGGCTCTCAGATGTCTTCGTTATCTCCAGTGTAGTATTAGCGCATGGAAACGATGTCCTGCCAAGTGTGATTCTTCTGATAGACTCTCCTAGCTGGGACTTCGGATGTCATAGAGCGTGAAGCCATCCTCGAGTTGATAGTCGAGCCCCTGTGTAGGTTCTACTATTTCACAGCCCAGATCAGGCTCCCGCCATTCAATGAAGGCTTGCCTCGTCAGGCGAAGGGAAAAAAAAAAAGGAAAAAAAAGGCAAACCAGCGCTATCCCCTGCATCGAAGGATCGTAAACTCCAAAACCTAATGAGATGATTGGGTGAGCACAGACGGTGCAAATGGCGCTATGCGTGTTCCTGGACAGGGACTCTTCACGTGCATTCAACGTCTCATCGTGTCTTGGGTCATTCACACGGGACTAACAGCAGACGGTCATTCATAAAACTTTCTCAATTATTCTCACCTGAGTCCATCGAAAATTTCCCTGACATCGTGATAGAGACTAAGCCAGGGTTGACATGCATCAAGCCGCACGGATCTCGCTGGCCAATATTGCAACGTAGTCCATGGTATCCGAAACGTGACAGTACCAAGACCACAAGTCTTGGCTGTCTGGAGTCTCTGAGGCTGGGATTGAGATGTTCGAAAGAGACTATCATCATTCCGGGGTGAAGGCCCGCCCAGTGCTGGCTCAAATATAAAACCTGTAGGGAGCCACTTGCAGAGGCTTTCAATTCTGGAGGACAACCTTCTTGGCCCAAGGCTAATAAGTCATCTTTATCAAACATCGATCTTCTCTAACACAACATCATTGAAATGGCCTACACACCAGGAGCCTCTGATGATGTGCTTCTTCCAGATTCCCAGCGAGGTACACTCATATTGATCCCGAATGAGCCGCCCAAGCCGCCACCGCCACCGCCTTCCAACTCCTCCAAGCAGGGCCCCTTGGTCCAGATTGAAGAATGCCAGCCGTCAGTTAATTAGGCGGGTCGAACTTATGGTCGGCATGATATGCGCTGGCAACTGCATTACCTGCATGTAAGCTTATTCAGAGGTCCTCGTATGAGTGAATTCCCTCCAGCAAATCTAACACACCGCTCGGGGGTTTGTCCTTGAGACGAGTGTTGCTAACAAGATATCCAGGGTTACACACATGGAAAAGTTTCACATTCATTCAT
Organism: Diaporthe sp. PMI_573; assembly: GCA_021399435.1. Taxonomy (NCBI): domain Eukaryota; kingdom Fungi; phylum Ascomycota; class Sordariomycetes; order Diaporthales; family Diaporthaceae; genus Diaporthe; species Diaporthe sp. PMI_573. The sequence continues at coordinate 446,952 of JAJTUP010000022.1, read as the reverse complement.
GCCTTTCGCAAGTTGAAATTTGGTTCAGCAAGTGAGAGGCTGCTTATACTTGAGCATCTTGGCGGTTAGTCTTTGGGGAGACAGTCTTAGTTGCGCGAATATTGGCTGACACCAGTCCTAGCGTTTGAGCAATAACTTTGAAGAAATAGCACATTTGTGACACAAATAGACATCAATTTTGCGGAGACATCCTCTTGATGCGCAGACGTGTGAAATCAAATGACATTGACCTCGGGAGTCTTCCTTAAAGATGCCGAGCCTGGGCGTCTCCTCGTGTCTGCCTTGATCGTGGCGGTCCCAACAGCGCTGCGCTGCGCTAACAAGCCGTTTGACACCATCACCGCTGCATCTCGAGATATGTGCCCAATGAGGCGCAAGGTCGACCATTCTCGTTGCATGGTGGGGGCCGACAGACCTGCCAACCGGCACGACGATATTCGACTGCTGACGCCCGACTTCTATGAACCCTCCCCCCACCAAGCACCGACCACATGCTCTGACTCGCTCGATCGACACTGACCCTCAATATGGTGTCGGCAGTGAAAGACTTCATGTGTTGTACGGCAGGTGCCTGCGTTCAATAGATCGGGCCGCTGGCGCTGATCGTCTTCGCGAAAACCTCTTTGAACACCGGTGAGAGCCCGAGGCATTCACGGCATCCACAACAAGGCAGCCTGTGAAAGCGCAGCTTCGAGGACAAGAGAGTACCATAATAAAGCGGGCTTCCGCCCATCCAGACCAGTCGACCTGTTGCCCTCGATTGTGAGTTGCCAATTACCTCTTTCCTCATCCATATCACCAATCATGTCGATTGCATTCGATGGGGCTGACATTTTGGAGAGGGGAACTAACGCCAACCAAGTGCCACAAGGTGTTGCGGAGGCAATGACACCTGAGGTCGGCCAAGCTAGCAACGGCAGAGAATCGGATGACCAGGGCTCGGCAACGATACCGTTCTCAACCTATGGAGATGAGCTAGATCCAGGTTGGTGATATTGAAGTTTCAGATGTTGACGAGACTCAGAAGATTGACTGCTCCTTGGTCCAGAACACGATACCGGGCAAATGGGTCTTGCTCGGCTGAAAAGTTTCGACCCCCGCTTCAACTTCTATCCCGCTTTCCCGACAGGTAGATCGCTGGTGCTTGACTCCATCGCTGCACAGATCTTTCGAATCTTGATGAGAATGGAAGCCCAAAGGAAGAAGATAAAAGCCAAGCACCACGTCGAGCCTTGCGGCCTGCGACGGAGGAAGCGAGAGCATAAGAAGTGGGAGAGAATGACCACAAAACTTCGGAAGAAGATGCAAGAATATGGTAGAGTATCACTTGCCACGTTTAGACTGATAAAACTGATATTTGACCCCGACTTCAGACGTCACGTTCGCCAACGCGAAGATGGTGAACGAATATGAGTGCCCACGAGAAGAAGCACTCAAGACGCTGCAGGACTGGCTGAACAAGCAAAACAATGCACACAGCCAGATGTACAATGATCAGGATGTTGATGCCTTCCGTATGCTTGAACCCAAAAGAGGACCTATCGAGAAGTTCGTCCATGAGACCCTGCCAGCCACGACTGCTACCGCATTTTTCCTGGTGAGACATCCCGCAATAGTGAACCTTTGAAGAGTTCCAAGCTGACGACGCGGCTTGGAGCGCCCCTTCCGAGCTCGAAGCTCGAAGACGGAGGATTTCGAGTATCATGGGTACAGCGAAAGGGTCTTGAAACGAATCGGTGGGGTGGTTTCGCTGCTATGTATATCCGCCTTGCTCGTAATTCCGATGGGGCTTCTGGTATATTTCGACACCAATACGGTCAGGCTTTCTGTAGTCCTTGTAATGTGTTCTTTGATCAGCCTTCTGGCACAGGAGACTGAGAAAGATGAGGGGCGTCGATTGCTGCTTGTGTTCGCATACCTTGCCACTATAGGCACGCTGCTGTCATAAGAGGGAACAGGTCCGGCCACTCATATTCCTTTTCGTCGTTGTAATTCTCATAATATACTACCCCTTTCGGTGAATAAAATAACGCATCAAAATTGTGTCTGAGATGGCGGACATGGCCAAGTTGTGACGAGAATTTGAGTCAAGAGCAAACCTAGGTAGGTATAGGCACCAGGGTGGAGTAGAAAACCAGAGTCCACGAGTTGACTCCAGGGAAGACGCCGGGAATAGAAAATAAGAGGGCTGGGGAGGGCCGGCAGGGCGAAGCACTACAATCCGCGCCGGATTTCCCGCAGCTCCGGTGTGTTACAATACCTGCTGCTGCCTGGACCGATGCTGTTGTTCCAGCAACACCTGCCACTGTGTCTTGCAGTCTACTGCGGCTTTCTCACTATTTTGTTGGCCCTGGATTTTGTACTGTGGTCAATTCTCGAGAGTTGGCTACTGTCTGCCCAGGTGTTGAGGCGGCTGCCATCCTGCCCAGTCGTGGCCGTTAGCCTCATTTCCGTCCAAGCGGCTCCGACGCTTTCCACAACCCCCAACCACCCATCACGGGCCATATCGAGAAGAATTGAAGTCAGCAGAAGACCCAATGACCACCCTTTCGATATCTGTTGGAAGTGAAGATCTTGCACTCAGCGTTTCAGCACCCTGGGACATGGTCAGGGCAGATGCGAAGATGTGAAGTACAGGCCTCACGTCTGCTATTCACATCTGGGAGCCACAGAGCTGGAAATATCAACATCACAATTCTGGATTTCACTTGGAGTGGCCGTGTGATGATCGAAATCTATCGATACTCAAATAGACCATACCTGTGAAATCCCAACGGTTTCGTGATTCCCCTGGATACGTGCGAGCTGTCACCTGCAGAGGTTGTACAAGAGGCATTGTGCTTTGAGCGTCCAGCCGGAGGGGGTGTGAACAGAGATGTATACGGACAGCCAAGCCTGTTGAAAAAGAGTGGTCGCCCTCCCTGTATCCCTGTCTACATCCACCGGGGCCTCCGACAAAGGTAATGATACTTGTATGCGAAGTTTGCCTCCCGTCCTGGCAGTAACCGGGGGACAGGCAAGAGAATACCGGCGGCGACCAAGCTAGGAAGCGCCAGAGAAATGGCCAAGGAGACTGGATTCGAAGGAGCCCGGCGAAATGATGCTGGGTTTCCCACATTCATGGGGCGTTGGTGCCAAGATCCGAACGCTGTGGAACATCCCCTCGTCACATTTCCCGATGGGAAGAAGCTACTGGCCTCTACGCTAGCATATAGCAGGCATGCTTCCTAGAATCTCCCAATTTGAAATGTGTTTGCCATAACCTCAAAACTGACTAGCTAATGCAAATCACCCCTTGAAAACTTTTAATAAAATTCTTATGCTATTGATGAATGGCTCTCTTGTTATTCTTGATCGAGACTAACCTGCAGGAGACCAGAACGAGTCGGATGCCACCACTATTAGCTTCAGGCGGGAGAATCCAAAGTGCAGCTCCGAGCGAGGTGCCGGTGCCTGTTATGCCGCGCGGCTCTTTGGAATATCGAATTACGCGGGAAACGCTCTGAGCTTTACAATAGCTTGTTGTCTACGCAATTAGGTCATCCAAAAATTGGCTGATATAGGTATCCCAACCACTGCCTTCTCTTATTACGACAAGCGAATAGGGTTGCTTTTGGCACAGTCTACTATAGTAACTCCCGATCGGCCAAGACCGACTTTGCAGTGTCTGAAGGAGTTAGTTAAGCCTGAGACGTCTAATCCCTGCAATGCAGCAACATCTGGATTACTGTTCAACATGCATAATTTTTGGTGGTGATGGTCTTGTACCGAAGAGGTTCGTACTTATGTAGCCAAGTATTAATTGTAAACCCCAACGGTAAATTCCACGTGATGATTTCAAATCGCAGTTGAGCCACACCTTCGAAATGATTTACTATATTATGGGGTGGAACATTTCCGTCAAGCCTCGGGCGGACTTTGATACAGGCTGGCTGATAATAGCGGGATCTATATCTAGTGGCTATGTTCCAAGGTCAGAAGAAAGTCACAACACACGAGCAAGCCAACACAAGTGACCTCGGCTCACTCAGCTACGTCTGCGATTTTCTCATGTACTTTGACTCCCATAATGAGAAATTTCGTGCATGGTCTTGCCCTACAGATCAACTCGGGTTGATCTTCTTCATCACATTCATGATGAAATCCGCATCAACAACTGTCGCCTCATGACGTGCGCTTTCCCAAATGGCGTCTACCCGTTCAGCGATATTCGGTGGAAGAGGACCCTGATTGAGGCCAGCGATGTTCTCATTAAGCTGCTTCAAATCATGCACGCCTATGATGAGTGCATCGCCCTGGTCTGGTCTAAGTGCAGAGTTGTAAGACACCCAGCGAGTGGCGAGATGGTAAGGAGAGGTGCCAGCATCTCGAGCAATCTCGGACCATGTACCCAAAATCTCAAGTAAGACCGGCTTGTTGTAGAGTTCGTTGAAAAACACGCCCTCAGTTCCACCACTTTTACCAAAGCGGCCGACTCCGTCGAGGACCTGCTGCCTGCTCTTGGCCAGAAAGCCCCCGGCTGTTGGGCTGTACGCATAGAACGAAATCTCAAGCTTGCGTAGGAGTGGGAGGAGGTCTTCCTCGTAGTGGCGTGAGATTGGGTTGTAGGCCCCTTGGTACACACTGGGTAGGACCCAGCCCTTGGATTTCTGGTGCTCATAGATATTGCGCACGTCTTTAGTCGTGTAATTCGATAGTCCAAAGCGCCGGAAAGCACCAGCATTGAACAGCTCCTGGACCCCTTGTAGAGTTTGCTCGATAGGGGTAGAAGGATCCGGGGTGTGAAGGTAGAGAATGTCGACTTGGTCGACCTTGAGCTTCTGCAGAGATTCTTGGGTGCGTTTCACCACCTGCTCTGTTTGTAGTGAGCCGGGAACCGTGATTCCGGGCAGCTTGGTGCCGATTTCAAAATTCTTCCTTGAGCCAGCTTCACCTAGAACGGCTTCACTGTCCCCGTAAATCTGCGCAATATCGATGCCCTTGACATCTGCGGCAGCAAGGCAGTCAAGGAATGTCTGCAGCTTGTCAGGGTTCCACTGATCCTTGTGCCAAAAGACCCCCCCGCCGAGTATGACCTTGAGACCAGCCATCATGCGTGGTCAGTGAGGGTCGCGGGTTCAATTGACGAGCAAACTGCCGTGGCGGGCATGGAAGGGATGCAATCCAAAAGGTCAAATTGCCAGAGCTTGGCTCTCATTCATACCATGGTCATGCTGCATAGTCATGTGAGAAAATACTACAAAGATCATGTTGCCCCACTCATTCTGTGCTCCCAAGCGAGAGTTTCCTGACACGCGCAACGTTCGTCATCATACAGGGAATTAGATGGTGTACTTCATCAGCTTATCTGCTCTGAGCACTGATCCGATTGTCAAATGTCGCACAGAAGCTGTCGTCATTTGATAGAGTTCACTGTTCCCACGTCCCGGCGATCTCGTGATGTAGACGGAGTCTTGACCGCCCTCCCCATGTGCGTGCCGGGGCCGGCTGTCTCCTTTATTGATCAATCGCACTTTCAAGGGTATATTCAATTCCCCTGGCTTTGAAGAGTACCGGGAAATCCTCTGCCGCCGCTATGGTGGCCCGGGACAAGAATATGCGTAAGGCCGATGAGGGACGCAGGTGACAAAGCCCGTCAATGTTAGACACCAGTTGACAACTCTCAGACCAGAAATACGCAACTGGGCATGTCTTCTATCGTATGACTTTGTGGCAGAAGCAGGCTAGGCACGTAGACGCTAGTAATTTGAGTTTCGAGAGCTTCTACTGAAGACGTGCCAGGCTAAGAGGTCCTTTCATTGTGGAGTCCGGGAACAGCCCTGCCCGAGTATACCGCTCTTCCGATGTGCAACTGTCGAGTCACTTTCCTCCACTCACACCTCCGATACAGAAAACAAACCGCAGTTGTCAATTGAGGGACCTGAGGGGTCATATCTTGGCAAGACCCTGACTGCGGGTATGAATCATGTCCCTACCTAAGGAGTGGACAGGGCGGAAACTTGGCCTCAAGCACTAGTATTGGATACAGACTCCGACAACACAAGGCAGGGCATCATAAAAGCTAAATAATGCTTGGCTGCATGTGTGGTCTCCAAAAGAAACTTTGTACAGCATTGTCAGGCAACCAGCACGTTGCATTGCATAGCATGTCGGGAAGGGGGGCAAACAACGCTTCAGTTCCTAGCAATGACGAGGGAGGATGAACTGTTCGTGGCCGTAGCAATGTATCGCCTATGACAGGCATTAGGATTGGGCATATCTATGGAACGTCTAGTTACATATTGATAGATCATTTGACGGAGTACTATTCAGTATTCCCGCCGCCACACAGAGAAATTCAGATTCATATTTAATTACCTTCACACCTTGTTGCGTCTAACCATTAGTTATACAACTCCATGGCTTCTCGAACGGCGTCGACGTTTAACTTCCCTACTTTGAAACGATCAGCCTGCGATCGTTGCCGAAAGCAAAAGTTGCGTTGTCCCAGCAGGGCAAGTGACGCACAACCCTGCGCGAGATGCGTTCGTGCCGGCGTTGAATGCGTCACCGGTTACTCAAGGCCGCTGGGACGGTCACATCGCATCTCTTATGCTTCAGCAAACATTCAGAACCTGAGCCAATCTCATGCTTGTCCCATGGTCAGCCAACAGCAACTTAATTGGAGCCCGGCACTTCTGGACTCGCCAACTTCTCCATCTACTACGAGGCACCCAAATACACGACCAAGACAGACGACCCTTTCAGGATCTCCGGCGGTGGTTGCGGATTCGCCTTCTTTGTTTTTCACTGAAGTCGGAGAAGAGAGTGGCCCACTTGCCGGCCCCGAAATGCTGAACTATGTTTCTGCGGTACCACTTTTGGCAGACACCTGCCATGCCCATCCTGACTATGATACAACAAATACCGACAACGAATCAGGGTTCTTGTCACCGTCTCTTCAGTATATGGAGACTGGTGAAGCGACCTGCAATTCGGAGTCAACGCCCGGGAATAGCACGCCGTCGACAGTCTTCACTGAAAACGCCTTCAGCAGAACACTGTCCAGCGTCGACTCTGATCTGCGTCTCTCACATCTCAGTATGGATCTGTGTCGACAAGCCCAGAGAAACACGGTGCCCGACCGGCAGGACGGCAGAACCCAGACTGTCGCCGAACAGGCCTCGACCGAGCTTGGGATGGAGCCCAAACCTCTGAGCGGGTGTCTTGACACCTCTGGTCAAAGCAAAGAGTTTGGGGACGCTCTTTGCAGCACTTCTGAGTTCATGGCTATTGTACAGTCCAAACTCGACGATATGATGCTCGATGAGCCCACCACTACCCACGAAACCCATTGGCATTTGATGAATCTCAGTTGTGTTCTGAACCTCATTTCATGCTACCTGCTCATCGTTGGGGTCTTTGAAAAGCTCGCCCTTCGGCTATACGAGCAGATTACCCGCAATGACAGCGAGACTCCATCCTCGGATTTATCCAAAACGTCACATTCAACTGACCTACAGGCATTTCCTGGGCTACACTTGGGCAGCTTTCGCATTTGCCAGAGCAATTTGCAGACTAAGATATTGATTCAAATTGTTGAGCATCAATTTGAAATGCTTGAGAACTCTCTTGGTTTGCCGGTTGAATTGCGTGTGTCATCAGATCGTCGGGAACCTTGCAAAGGCGGCTTGTTACAAAGTGGACTGGACGAATGTTTGCTTCAAGCAGTCATCACCCGTCTCTGCCCAGTCCCAGAATCTTTAGCATCCTTGCGGGAGAACATCATGAGGGTGAAACGATTTCTCGCCACATAGTATCAGGGCAGTCCCGACCACACCTACATACTCAGAGGATGGCCAGGAAATTAGTGCAAGGAAGTTTTCTGGGGTTTCAATATGCTAAAATTTCCAAAGTCTAATTGAATATGGATGCGATGTGCCTTCATCGCTAATCATTTGAGAGTGCCACTGCCACAGAATGACAATATTCTCTTGTTCCAACAATTTCCAGCATGCAGGCCCTCATTTGAATTGATAATCTTGCCAATCAAGCGTGCTGGACGCTATTGATACTGAATCTTCAGTTAGTGGCCTGTGCACACTGCAATCAAACATATTTTATCAAATAATGAACTTAACGACAATCTTTGCGAATATTATTTCTGATCAAGTTGCAATCTAAATCGTAACTCCGTCATATATTATGTCACTGTGGAAGTGCTGGCTGCCGACCAGTAACTACGTGCTCGACTGTCCCGCCTCACTTCCTGACACGGATAGCCGGTGCGCGTACAGTTTTTAAACCTACTACTCCTGAGGCCCGGGAGGCGCGAACCCACTAGAGAATTTGGTAGGTACCATATCAAAACAAGTCTGATATGGATTTGTAGCTGGGAATCGAATGCCTCATAAACTTTGTTACCAAATTTACAAGTGTGGCAGCATCTGAAGCCATGAAGGCATTGCGAAAGTTCCAATCGGGAGACTTCTGGCACTAATGAATGAAAACTCAAGATACTGTGTGCGGGATGAGAAGAAAGATACAAGTAAAGTAATATACTAAAAGAATGACCCAGCAGAGATAAGCCAGAGGTTTGGGATGCGATACTGGACCTGAATATATCCGAATGAAGAAAGCCTTCTAGTGGTCGATGGTGAAGTGTCGCTCGTCATTCTTACGTGTTGATGAATGAAACACCACTGCTACGGGGACAACAGCACAGTTGAATATCGATGCCGCTTCCCTTAAGCTGCGTTCAAGCTCAGCCAAAGCTGTGGTTTCTGATACAGCTGCTGAGTCGTTTGCATTGTGCCTTATTAGTTGCTCGATTTCGTCTGCCGTTTGCTTTGCGAGCACTGCTGCGACAACAAACAGTATCGCAAAAAAGGACTGAAGTGAATGCATCTTGGCTGAAGAATGTACAGAACCATAGAGTCGTAGCTAATGCAATGAGCAGGAGTTGGTGGGAGCTTTCTTTGATTCCCTTCAGTCAGATACGAAGCGCCGGCCCCTCAAATCTCTTTCTGCCAAGTTTGTACCGCCTAAAGCTGACATCTTTGGGACCCTTCGCCCTATCAAAAGCGCTGTTGAGGGTCTTTGCGAATATAAGTAGAGAGGGATGATGATCCGTCAATAACAGTCGGTCACCGTGCTTTTGCAACCTGATTGGACCTTACGATTATTCTGGATCCAGGGGCAACTAAGCAAAAGGGGTGACTGTAGAGATAGTAGTTAGTGTATAGTTCAGCCACAAAAGATAATACTACACAACATATTCTATAGAAACGTTCTAATCATATTAAGGATCGTGAATCAGATAGCTCTAAGGTCTACTGGTATCTATGGCCAGTGCCTGTATACAAGAGGATACTGTGCATTCTGTGTTTTCATGTCCTCACAGCTGGCTATGATTGGCGTTAGACACCATGATTGCTAGATCTGAACAATGTCAGTCAAATTTACCAGAATACCCTAAGCTTCTTTCCCCCTTGCCAGTGCCGGCCACACTGTGTTTGGTTCGTCAAATGTCTCAATCAGGGCGGCAACTGCCGGTTGCAACCCTGCCTTGATGGCCTCATCTGCCCATTGGTCGAAACGAAGTGTCCGGTACACTTCCCCGTTGGGTACTGTCTTCCCAATTTCGGCCAGTTTGCTCATTGGAATAACAACATCGCCAACGTTGTTAACATATGTGAGTTGATTCCCATGTTCGCTTCGGAAAAGCTCCTGCGTGACGTCGGCGCAAACAGTCCGTATGTAAACGAGATCGAAAGCGCCGTGATTGTGCTCGGCCCTGGGCACGGCACGGATTCGATGAGAGTAGTGTAGCAGCGCATTCACCCAGTCGAACTCCGCCTCTGCTGCCGTGGCATCGCTGCCCTCTCTCACAATCGTCGAGGGTCGGTTGATCGAGATCCGTAACCCGTGAGCCGCGCTGACTCTCTCCAAGAGGGTTTCGCAGACCCATTTGCTGCACATATAGCCGTGTGCGCCATCAGCTGGGGGTTTGATGCCGCTTGCGGTAGCCGAGACTTCAGGGAAAGTCTGTCTGCCAGCCAACAAGCAGACGCCCACCGAGGACACGTAATGCAAGGCGATCCTTCGAGGTAGACACAAACGCACTAGCTCGCGGGTCGACTCGACGTTGCAGTCCCGCACGGCCGAGTAGTACTTCAGATGCGAGGTATCTGATCCATTGTGGATCACTGCGTCAGCTTCCGCAAATATCTCTGAAGCTTTCTCTGCTGTGAGACCGAGCCGAGGTAGGCGTAAGTCGCCTTCATAATAGACAATTCGGCCGTCAGGTTGTGGCAGTTGACCGCTCTTCAGTCTTTCGGAGAGACGGCGAACAGACAGACAGATGATCTTGACTATTGAGGGCTCCGACGCCAACTTGCTGAGTAGGTGATGGCCGAGTAGTCCGCTCGAGCCAGTGAGGACGACTACAGCTGGCTTGACCCTAGGAGTGCGGCCAACACCCATATGCGAAAAGCGGTCTGGATCGGGCAATTGTACCTCGGCTTCCCAGTCCACGCCGTTTCTTATAGGACTTTGATCTAGCAGAGCTTTGTTCTCTGTGGATGTGATCGGTGTAGTCACACCGGTGTCGGATGAGGAAGCTGTTGAAACGATTTCGGTTCCCGGAGTGCTGGGTCCATCGTCGCTTGACGAGCCACTCTCGTCTATGTCTCGAGTCTGCTTAACATTTGGGATCATCGCGGCAGGAATTCCTTCAGAAGCGAGCTCGGCAAGAGACGCCATTGGTACATCGTTCGCCATGATCTTTAGCACAGGAATGCTGACTTCAAAGTTCTTCAAGAACCATGACCTAATGTCGACTGAGACCAGTGAGTCCAATCCGAGATCGACACTGCGCATCGACATGAGGTCGTTATCAGCCGTCGATAATTGTAGAATTGTGCGCAGCTGAGCAGCCAAGCTCTCTGTTTGATACTGTCAGCAATCCTGGTTCATAGCTCAGTGGAGGATCGCGGAGTTGAATATACCTTTGACAACGATGAGGACGTCTTCCTCCGAGTGACACGCTGAAAGGCGTTCTTGAATAGACGCCGCCTTCGTCTGTCTCTTCTGGTCTCCGCTGCCGGTTGACTTGTGGACGATGAATCGAGAGAACTTAGGATCCGAGTACCATTTAGGAATGTTAGTCGCATCAGCCGAGATATCGAGAAGACCGGTCGATATCTCTGGTCCGTCAGGAGAATCAACATGGCCAGCATCTATAGCTTCAGCAAAGATCTGGTGGAAGTCGTCCTCTGACAGGTGAATCATAGCCATCTTTGCAACCACTGCATCTAGTTGGCGATCAGACTCAGTGATATATCCGGCACCAATAACAGCACCAACATTGATAACTGTTGCGGCGAGGCCACTATAGCAATTCTGGTTAGTCATCTGAACGTCGAGCACGAAGTTTGTCGAAAAGTCTCCTTCAGTAAGTTGTGGACATGTAAGAATGCAATATATCTCCAGACCCTGCTTACCGTTTTCGGCGGTGGGCGGCTAACCCACACATGCCCATATTAGCTGCTGCGTAGTTTGCCTGGCCAACATTTCCGATGATGCAGTTGATTGAGGAGAGGAGAATGAAGAAGTCGAGCTCTGTCTTATGGAAGATGCGATCGAGGTTTATGCTCCCTAGCACCTTGGGCCCAACAACGTCTGTGACTTGGTCAAACGCCATATTGCGGACTGAAACATCCCTCAGGACCATAGCACCGTTTAGGACTCCGGCAACAGGTGGAAGGGAGACGACAATCCTCTGATGTACAGCTCTGAGAGCTGTTTCATTTGTCACATCGCTTGAGGAGGAGGACTGTCAGCAAACATTCCACACGCATATCAGGGATGCTATCACACACCAGCAAAATATTTCAACATTTGCACCATTGCGTTTGTGATCTTCAACCCAAGCGGGGTCAATCCTGGGGCTCCTGCTAGTCAAAACCAGGTGTTTTACTCCGCGACCGATCATCCAGTCGCACAGTGAAATACCCAAGGCGCCAGAGAGACCACAAATCCAGTAGGTCCTGTCACCTCGGAACAGTGGTCTCGTGTCGAATCTGCTGACTCGTGCAGGGATGTCAGTCAAGGAAGATGTCCAATCCACCACAGCCAATGGACCGCCAGGGCAGTCGCCGCGAGCAAGAGACTCCAAGCTCACGGTCTCCGCGACATACTCACGCGACTGGCTCTGAGCACGCTCGACATTTGATTTGAGTAAGTCTGCAAGGATCGAGAGAGACTTGTATCCATAGACCGTCCCGGTGCGAGAGAAGATCGTGCCTGTGTTCTCCTTGTGGCAATAAGGGGACAACACAGATGATATGGTGTGCTGATTCTCTGCTTCTTCCGCCGAGAAGCTAACAAAGGAAGCAGCATCTGCGGGAAGCAGTTGACCGAGGTCCCAGGACCCTAAATTGGGAGACAATTGGATCCAAGACTCCGGTATCAGTTGTCCGTCGGCCTCATCTATCGTGTACACAACCTGGACGCTTTTGGAGAGGGCCTTCGACTCAATGGCTTGCGCCAGCACTCTTGGAGCATCATGGAGGATGAAAATCTGGCCAGGAAGCAGAGGATCCACCACAGTCGTGCCAACAAGTTCGGCTGCTGTGAGGATGAGGATGTCTTCATCTGCCAGATCGCTTACAGGAACAGGGACAGCCAATTCACATGGAGCCTTGATGACCGATGTGAGAGATGATACGAGAGTGACATATCGTGAGCCGCTATTATCAACGCCCATGGCGAGGAACATATGACCAGCTGGGGTCCGTATAGCTGACAAGATTGCTTTCGTGGTACGAAGCTCAATCGTTCGAGATCTATCAATGTTAGACTCAAGATGGTCAATAACTAGATATTTGAAAGAAATAAATTTGGCGAAATGCTTGAATGACTTCGATATGGACAAATGGGCTTGCATGGAGCATATAATGGAGTGTCAGGGAGTGGTAACACGTACCGCTCAGCCAAGTTCAAGGCCTCAAATCTAGAGACCTGCCGGATGCTATAACTGTCACAGTCCCATTGAAGCTCAAACTCTGTAGTCTTGGCGTCGACCTGATGCACTATGAGGCGCTGGATGGAGTTCAACCGATCGTTTGCTCCTTGGATGGAGCACAGTCGAGGAACCAATTGGCGGCCTTCCTTGTCTGTCACGACTTCTGGCTCCGTAGTGTAGAGAATCTCCTTGTCAGATGGATGCGTTGCTGCGAGGCGCACAAAAGTTTCTGCTAGGTTGCGGGCGTCGAGATGCTTTCGATCAGGAATGTCTAGCATTTGAAGGACCAGATCTTCCTCTTCATGCATAGCAGAGCGACCGAAACCAACGGTCATATTGGAATAGGGTTCGTCCTCGAGACGACCGCTCGTGAGCCAAAGGACAGTCTTCTCGCCCACAAATAGCTTTCTGAAGCCGGACCATCTTTCAGGCGTGATATCCTTGAAGACTGGCTGCTCGAATTCCGTTAAGCTAATAATGGACAGTTCATCGTCAAGCACAATATGCTCTAGATCCTCGAGAGTGGTATATATCTGTGTCTTCTTGAAAGAAGGCCTGAGAATCTCGTCAAGTTGTTTAGCGACAGTGTCAACTTCAGGCGTCTTTCCACCCACGATCGCGAGGGTTTTCTCCGCGAAAGATTCTATTGGAGAAGATTTGAGTGGCGCTCTGATCGACTCTATGTGCTCATCTATGGCTTGGGAAACGAATAAGATTGTCCCAAAAGTGTCTAGAACTTGTTGAGGCGAGATTGTGTCAATTCCAGAGAAGCCGGTCCGCTTAAGAATGACCTCCCATCTTGAGAATTATGGTTAGTGAATGTTTCTTTTCTCGGAAATCGGCCAGGGAAAGCGGGCAAGGAAGATTGAAGCCAAGACTTTGGCCGGAATTGGGGTAGCCGTTGAATGCCAATTTAATGGTCTGTCGCTTACTCTTCAACATTGATAAAAGGCGTAAGGGTCCGACCTTCGTCAACGCCACGCCACCATCCGGGGAGAGGACCAAAAATGTAGCTGGCACCGGCCTGCATCGGACCTTCACTGTTGCCCTCACCAATGAGCAGAAAGCCGCCTGGTTTCAGCAGCTTGCGAATGTTGCGCATGGTCTCGTCTAGTTTTGCCGTGGCGTGTACGACGAGGAACGCTATCACAACATCGTACTGCCCTTCGATGAATCCTTGGTCGAGAGGGTTCTGTTCGGCATCACAAACTTTGAAGACCATGCGGTCTCTCCACTGTGAAAGATTCTCCGCGGCGTTTTCGAAGAAACTGGATGATATGTCTGTGAAGGTGTACGTGTCAAAGCTGCGGTCAATGGTGCGAAGAATCTGCTTCGTGGCACCGCCCGTTCCAGCACCTGTGGAGCTTCGTTAGCGGTTTTGGACCAGAAGAAACCCATTCTCAGGCGGTTTTCTCACCAATTTCGAGAAGATTGAGGTGAGGCCGACGATCAGTGATTTGCTTGACGATGTTACTCAGCCACATGGTCGACTGAGCAGTGCCGAATCCTTTCGCGTAGTACTCATCCAGAAGTCCAGAGGTTCGGAAATGCTCTAGCATAGTAGTTTCTCCCCTGAACACCTTTGGCATAGTATTGCCCACGAGCAGCATGATTTTGACAACCGGATTTTCGGCGAGTCTGAATGTCCCAGGAGAGAATCAAGCTGTTAGTCACAATGTGCCAAGTAAGGCTATGTCGTTGCAAAGGAGAGCCCACTCACCCCTTTGATTCCACCTCCGCCATGATGTCCTCAAGCTTGTCATCAGGCCACTCCGCCTTTCCATACCTATGCCCACCATTTTTGAGAAGTTCGGTCATGTGCCTGGCGTATCTGAGATAGTGCTTGAGGGTGCTGTCCGACCGTATCGGAGAATCCTCCGGGACTCGGTCAAACTCCCTCAAAAAGTAGCAGACAATCCTGCTGAAAGCCCACAACAGGTCGGTGTCAGCCTTTGTGATGGGAATATTTGCAGCAGCGAGTGTGCCGTCTGGCTCGCAAGGGACGTATTGCATCTTGTAGAAGACATTCCTATCGTCACTAGCCGACGACCTGACTGGCTGAAATTTTACTTGGTCGACTTGTATGGCAGCATTGGGCCAGCCATTGGCATAGATGTTGAAGTTTCCAGAGAACCCTGATCCAGGCTGCGCTTGGCGGTCACGGTTGCATGTTGAATCGATGTCAACAGTGTTGGCGTAGTCGGCAGCCCCTTGTTTGTGTTGGAGGGCCATTACCGCCGGATTGATCCTGATCTTGGCGATTGTTGTGGGCATATGGAGGAGCCTCAATTGTTCGTCACCAGGATAGCTGTACGCGAGGCTGACTGACTGAATAGCAGCGTCCAGCTCGACTGGATGGATGAGCAGCAAGTCGGCATCGGGAAGCGACGATGCTTTTGCTCTCTTTGCAACGCAAGAAGCTATGCCTAGCTTCCTTCTGAGCTCGACTAGGGAGAGAAAGGGCCCGCTGAAGTTGTATTCCAAACTCTCCATGAAATTGTACAGGCGGAGAGGGTCAACGGTCAACAAGTGCGGGGCCGTTGGCCGGCGTGTAGGAAGTAGACCGAGCGAGCCGTCACCAAGACGGATATTCAGCTCTCCATCGGCTATCAGCGTCAGTTCTGAAGGTTCAGAACCTCCAGTTGCAGCTGAATATGTAAAGTATGCGGTGAGGTGGTCTTGCTTGAGTTGCGAGATTCGCGTCAACTCTATCTGTACTTCGATTCCAGCATCACGGCTCCCAAACCCGAGCCCTTGATGAATGGTGAAATTGCTCATCTCAATGAGTTTGATAGTTCTCTTATCGGCTAGGGACAACGCCGCCTCTGCTGCCGTGCTGAGGTATGCAGATGCCGGGAAAACGATCTGTCCCTGAACTTGATGACCCTCAAGCCATGGAATATTGCTTGGCTTGAGGATGTTCTTCCACCGCAGAACATGAGCGGCGCTGTCAGGGGACTTGTCTCCTAAGAGCGGGTGGAAAGGTTCCTTTCTTGAGCGAATTCGCCGCGACCTTCGAGATTCATGCCAGTACGGAGTATCGTGTTTCCACTGATATGTGGGTAGTCCTTTCAGTACGTTGAAACGTGAAACTTTGGGTGAGTCTGACAATGTCCTTTCACAACGCCCCAAGTCGAGCCGGGAACAGTCCCCACCTAGTCGCTCCCAAAGGAAACCCAGGCAGGCTGTGAATGCTCCTAGGGCGTTGCTACCACGAGATAGAGTCCCATGATACGGCAGCCCGTCCTGGCTCAGCTCCTGGATTGTCTGAGATGCAGGACCCTTGAGTGCCGGGTGTGGGCCGATTTCTAGTACGGCGTCAAAGGCCGAGACAGCGTTTGCGGTGAGAGCAGCCTTAAGTGCCTGGGAGAAAAGCACCGGTTTTGTCATGTTTTCTGCCCAGTAAGTGTCTCTTAATTCCCGCGATAATTCGATAGATTTTCCGTTATCGACACTGGAATACCATGCGCATGGTGACGAGCAGGGTTCAGGGGTTCGTGCCCTAACGCCTGCGCGTCGAAGGGAGTCGATGTATGGCTCCGAGCAAGGCTCCATATGTTGTGAATGGTAAGCCATGTCCACTCTCAAACGTCTGTGGAACTTCTTCTCGTCCGCAAGAATAAATTCCAGCTCCTCGATTGCATCCTCATCTCCAGATATCGTCACGCTCGAGCTTGAGTTACTAGCTGCCAGGTTGATGCGGCCGGCGAACTCCTCGTCTTCACACAGCTGCAAAGCATCTTCCATAGAAGTGCCGACCGCCAGCATGGCGCCCTTCATTTTACCGTTGGGGCTTGCCGCGTGCCGGCAGTGCAGCCCTCGATAGTAAGCAACGTACATTGCGTCGCGGGCGGTGAGGAAGCCTGCGCTGTAAGCAGCAGCAATCTCGCCGGAAGAATGACCCACCACGGCATCCAAACGGACCTTTGCCTCTCGAAGAAGCTCGACCATTAAGATTTGTATTGCGGTGCACAGTGGTTGTGAGATGGCTGCCTCGTTGATTCTCGAAGGGGTCGAAGCACCGGCAAGAATCTCAGCCTCGAGGGACCAGGCTGGCCGATCATCTGCTGGCAGCTGAGCCAAGTCTGCCTCGAGTTTTTGAATAATGCGTCGAGCAAAAGGAGAATGCTCTAGTAGTTCAGCTCCTTGGCGTGCGTATTGTGAACCTTGTCCAGTAAATATCCCCAGCATCTTAGGGGTACCGGCGTGCCTTCCAGGCAACGTCTTCACGCCGATCGTCTTATCTCCATCTTCCAACTTCATTCGGATAGCATTTGCGAGTTCTCTCGGTGACCCTGTCGATGGGAAGGACACCCGGTGCGGGAGAGCCGAGCGCCGTTCACGCAACGTATAAGCAAGGTCGCTGATGTCGACCTCGGAATGAGCATCGAGGTATGTGGCATACGCGGCTAGATTGCGTCGAAGAGAATCCGCCGAGGCAGCGGAAAAGACCAAGGGGGTGAAAAGAGTTCTATCGGCAGCAACATGACCTCGTGAATCATCATTCGTCAAGCTGTCGTAACTTTCCAAGATGGCATGGGCATTAGCACCTCCAAAACCGAAACTATTAACACTGGCCCTTCTCGGTGAACCTCCCGAGACAGCGGGCCAGGGCCTAGCACTCTTGACGATCTGCAGATCTCCATAGAATGGCGCGACAGAAGGATTTATGTTGTCAAACAAGAGATTCGGCGGAATGCACGAATTCTGGAGGGCTAATGACGCTTTCAGGATTGCGGCCACGCCAGCCGTTCTGCATTGCTCACGCTTTTAGTGACATTGCCCAAGAAGGATTGTTCGGAAAATCAGACGGGAGCTTTAGATCAAACGTACCCTTCTGTGTGGCCGAGCACTGTCTTGATTGAGCCGACGTATAAACGATCTTTGCCTGTCTCTGGTTTGCCATCCGAATGTTTTCCATCAAAGAAGGCCCTGCTGACAGCTTCTGCTTCTACCGGGTCTGAGGCAATATCAGAATTAGCATCATTCACAGAAATTGACATTTAATGAGCCAAACTTACCTCCTGCTGGTGTACCAGTTCCGTGAGCCTCAAAATATTGTGGGCGGCCTGCTGGGGAATTAATGTCGAGACCGGCCTTGGCGTATGTGGCTTGTATCAATGCCTTTTGCGCCGAAGCACTGGGCATGGTTAGACCCGCGGTTGCACCATCTTGGTTGAGCCCCGTTTCTCGAATGATGCACTCAATGTGGTCATTGTCTTCCAATGCGGCGCTGAGGGTCTTTAGGGTTATTGCAGCTACACCACTATTCAATATCTTGTCAGCATATCCAAAACCTCGTTGTCTCTGTAGTGTATGTCGTGTCGATCACTGGGCCCCATGACTGAAGTCGACGCTTGGCATGAAGAGGTGGAAATGGACAAATGCTTACTCTCCTCGGGCATATCCATTCGCGTCCTTATCCCACATCCGCCCTAGTCCATCTGGGGACAACATCTTAAGCTGCAAAATATGAGCATAGTCATCGCGACAATTTCAATTGTGCAGTAATCGCATACCTTGCTTTCAATTATGTACATTTCCGGGCCCAGGATGATGTTGGACCCGCAAGCGACCGCCATGCGAGAATCCCCTGCTCTCAGCGTCTGTATAGCTGAGTGGACGGCAACTAGACTTGAAGAACAGGCTGTATCGGTAGTAACAGATGCTCCATGCCAGTCAAAGAAGTACGAGATGCGGTTCGACAGAACAGCACGTGAGGTTCCCACTGCAAAATAGGTCGGCACCTGATCTAGATCTCGCAGAAGCATGGCTTCATAGTCTCCACACATGACCCCGGCAAAGACAGAAGTATCACTCCCTCGCAAGCTCCCGATCGTCATACCACCTGATTCTAGGGCTTCGTAGACAGTCTCCATTAGCAGACGCTGTTGGGGATCCATAGCTCGTGCCTCGATTGGGTTGATCCCAAAGAACTCAGCATCGAACGCCTTGGGATCTTCATCCAGTAGATATGAGTGCATAACGTTAGAGCGTCCATGATGCGAATGGTCAGGATGGTGGAATCCCTGAGCACTGAAGCGGGAGCCCGGGATCTCGCGGCGGACATCTCGTGGTTCTTTCAGCAGTTCCCACAAGCTTGAAGGCGAGTTCGCATCTCCAGCGAAACGGCACGCACTGCCCACTATAGCGATGGGCTCGTTTGGTGAAATTCTTCCCGGCATTGTTTGTGGTGTTGTGAGAAGCCTGGTAGTTCTAAAGAAACTGTTAATTAGCATCGCTTCTGCCCGGAACAAGCCTTTGACTATACCCAACTGACCTGAGGTGTCTTCGAGGTGGTTTCTAAAATCTGATGCTATGTATGGATGGTATCATGCGTCAGGGAAACTCGGCGCCCACGGATGTAGTCACAAATGGCTAAAAGTTGTGAAGATTGAACAAATTGGGGAACTTCGCGCAACCACTTGGCATGGTATAAAGTGGTTTACATTTGATTCTATCAATATGTGTACGAAACGCCGATTAAAAAATTAGTGCGTCAAGACTGAACCTCGTTGCCTTGGTCCCACAATGTAACAGGAGTGAAGTTGCCCAGCCCAGCCGTCCGAGTCCCCCACCGGCTCCATAAGTCATGCATTGTGCAGTGCATTGGACCGATAATATTTTCTGGGTCCACGTTGTAGAATATATGGCAAGGATTGTTGTCATTGAACTGCAGCTTCCCGAGGACGTGCACCCTTACTCCTAAGGGCAAGTCCCTCCGAATCGCGGTGCCAGAGCGAGCAGCACGCGTGATGTTTTTGAGAGGCCAAGTAGCCAATGTAACGACAAACTTCGACGACTAGTAGTAATGGACTCTTACGTTCCCCGAGACTTTCCGAGTAAATACCGAATCTAGTGCCGCGCATCTGAAACAGATGTAGGGCTGAATCAGGCTTTGGTACAATATTGATGCAATATAGATGGCGTTCGAGCGAGCCATGTCGGAGCATTGTGCCTAGAGAACACCCTGAATTTTCACAGTATGCCATCAAAGGTCATTTCAATGCTCAATACTCGTGATGTCGCCAGAACCCCTCATGTGGTAATACGGGCGGTCTAGGCGACCGACGGTGCCTCAACTATCGCGATCAATCTGATACGCGTACAACAAGTTTCTCGCCTTTCACGTCCCCCCTTTGCAGCATTTCCAATGCTCGGATGACCCCTTCGAACTTTCCATCTATCTCGCGGATCGGCTGCGTCTTGATCTGCCCCTGATCCAGTAACGACTGTATTTCTTGAGCCCACTGCAGGGCAATACTGTGGAGTTCCAAGTTGGCCTTACGCGCGTACACGGGGTGGCTTAGGTCAACATCAAATCCCAAAG
Source organism: Diaporthe sp. PMI_573 (assembly GCA_021399435.1). NCBI lineage: Eukaryota > Fungi > Ascomycota > Sordariomycetes > Diaporthales > Diaporthaceae > Diaporthe > Diaporthe sp. PMI_573. Next base: position 426,616 of record JAJTUP010000022.1, on the reverse strand, counting down.
CCTCAAAACCCATAACAGCTTTGTATTTGACCGCACGCCGCGAACGCCAGGATTCTGGGCAGTCCTCGAGGCACGCATAGCGCACACCCACTCGTCCCAAAGCTCCGTAGCAAAACGCAGTAGATTCTGCATCTGTGATACAGTCGAGCGCGTATTTAATCGATACTCCATTCGCAAGCGCTTGGACTGTTTGGAAACAGTCTGGGGACGTATATGAAGCTGTCCCAATAGCGCCATACTCCTTGACCATCGACGCAGACTTCGCAGAACAAACTGCTATTGGATCGTAACCGGATCTAAGTGGCAATTTTCCCCCGGTCAGTTTCTTAAGTACTTGATATACTATTGGGGGAACCTCAACCACCTACAATTTTAGCATCTGAATAGCCATGAGGCCAGTTGCCGTTGCTCCACCATAAACCAAAACAGGACTTGGCTTCTCAGTTGGGCTAGATGGCATGCCCTTCAAATTTAAGGCCTCTGGGTCTGAGATTGCAAGACATGCAGTACACCAGCCGATAGCTCCAAGTGCAGCGGCCTGTGTATCACTCCAGTCTTTCGGCACCCGGAGCACATGGCGAGAATCGGTGACGGCGTACTGGGCGAAGGCGCCGTTCAGCTTGTTATCGGGTCGATATGGAAAATCAGCACCGCAGACTCTTTCACCAGGTGAGACCGAGGCCGATTCACCAGCCTTCTCCACGATTCCACAGAAGTCGCATCCAACTGTGTTCCCATCCATGAAGAAATGTGTTATCATTTTGTAGTCGGTGGGGTTGAGCCCCACAGCGAGGACTCGCACGACGACATGGTAGGGGGAAGATATATCGGGCACTGATTTTGATGAAGTGATAGCCAGCGGCAGCCCAGACGGTCTCGGAGACGCTTTGGACTGTATTACAGCAGTCTGGATTCTTGGTGTCGCCATTTCTTTCCCAGGATACGTTAAATTTGTCAGGTTGGTAGCGTGTTGCACTCGATGTTCAATCTTGTGTGGCCGGATGCTGAGGATGCTACTAGATGATCGTGACGACTTCACTTGTGACGATGTAGGACACCAACTTTCAGAAGCGCGTACTCCAGCGATTTCGCTCACCAGTCGATGCATGTGCCAACTTACGCAGGCTCTGTTTTGCCACGCAAGCCTGCAGGCACTAAGTTCTGAATGCTGAACCTTAATTCCTCAGCAGCCAGGAGAGGAAACCGATGGCGACTCGGGGAGTTGCAGCTTGTAAACTGACTATGAGATGGCATCACATAAGTGGAACCGTCCGAGTATATCCACTCGGAGCATACAACCTGCCGAGAGTCATGAGTCTTTGCTTGGTTCAGGCAATGCAACATCGATTGAGTCCTCTGTCTTGGAACATCAAGGAGCACTTTTCAATTTGAACTTGGGTGCCTACTTGCTTTCTTGATACCCATGTTCCGGAGGAAGGATCAAAGATGTGCTAGTCAAATCTGCAAAATCGCATCTCATTCCAATTTACTCTTGTGAAGATGCTGTTTCAGGTCACCACCTCTGTCTCTTGGCAATCAGCACTGCTCTATGCATTAGGTCTAGTAAGTCTATCGCAGATCCAGTTGATTGAGCAAATATGTCAAACAAGTTAACAATCAATCCCTAGATCATCGTTTACTTTGTTGCGATCCGACCAATTTACAATGTCTACTTTCACCCACTGCGCAAGTGGCCCGGCCCTAAGCTCTGGGCAGCTTCATCACTACCGTGGGGCTTCTCCTTCATGGCTGGAAGAATGCACGAAAGCCTGATGGACCTCCACAGCAAATATGGCACAGTAGTCCGCGTAGCGCCTGACGAGCTGTCTTTCTCTTCTCCGGATGCCTGGGAAGAGGTCTACGGCCGCTACAAGGCAGGCAAGCGGAAAGAGAATATGAAGCCGGGCTGGTACGCAAGCGGGGATAGTAACGACATCCTCGGGGCAGAGCTCGGCGACCACGGGCGCATCCGCAAGGTCCTGAATTTTGGCTTCACTGCCAGTGCGATGCTAGACCAAGAGCCTGCCATAGTGGGATTTGTTGATTTGCTTTTTGAGCGCCTCCGGGCAAGAGCAGGGGACACTTCCGTTGACGTGTGGAAGTGGTATCTCTACACGCTATTTGATATAACAGGAAACTTGGCTTGTAAGCATTTCGGTACCCAGCGTTATCCCTCTTCCGTGGATTATTTCTAGCCTGGCTGGGGTGGATTCAAAGCCGCGTAAGCGACTACATGCAATCGTGACTTTTGGATCAGGCAGAAGGGCTTGGCCCTGAATCGAGCCGCTTTTTCTCAAAGTCAGTTCCCTCTTCGAGTATGTTGCTAATTTGGACCCTCACAGACGGAGAGCCTTTTGGATGTTTAGAACAGTCTATGATGCACCCATGGGTTGACTTCGTCATCAGCAACATCAAGCTCACCTACATCCTACTTCTTTGCATGCGTATACCCTTCTTTCTCCTCTATTCACCGGTGATAGCTACCGTGAAGATGGTAAAAGAATACATAGGCTCGAAGAAAACCCTCCGGGACAAAGTGGACAGACGCTTAGCACTCGAGAACCCGAGACCAGACCTGGTGCAGGTCATGCTTACAGAAAGACAGGGGCTGGTATGTCATCAGAGGTCTTGACTTGACGTGTTGGGAACCTCTAGCTAATCTAGACAATTTTTGTTGTAGTCAATGTCCAGCGAGGAACTCTACAGCAATGCTCTTACCTTGACTTTGGCCGGTGCGGAGACCACAGCGAGTGCGTTATCGGCTGTGACCTACATGCTGGGTACACACTCCGATGTGAAAGCCAAGGCCGACCAGGAACTCCGGGCCACCTTCTCCAGAGAGTCCGAGATTGATATGCAGAGCTCTATGAAGCTGCGATACCTGGGCGCTGTTATTGATGAGGCATTCCGGTACCACCCACCAGGGCCAAACGCCCTATGGCGCCAAACTCCCCCGGAAGGAAACTGGGTTTTGGGGCAGTGGATCCCGGGCAAGGTAACTAAACCGCCAAAACTACGCCTTCCTCCATTCACCAAAGCTTACGCGCACTGTGCACAAGACTATCGTGGGCATACCGAGCCGGGTCATCTATCGTAGCGAGTGCAACTTCAAGCGCGCCGACGAGTTCATCCCAGAACGATGGTTGAGCGACGGGAAGGGCTCGGAATTCGCGGATGATCGCAGAGATGCTTTCCGTAAGTCACATTCATCTGTCCTCGGGTTTCCCATACTTTTCTTCAGAAACTGACAGAATTCCTCGATCCGTGGGGGATATAAGAACCGTTCTCCTATGGTCCACGGAACTGCCTGGGCATGAAGTAAGTTTCCATTTGTACATGAGTGTCTTGTGTGGTAATTGACTAATAATAAATCACAGCCTCGCGAGGGCCGAAATGCATTATATCATAGCTCGCCTTCTGTGGAATTTCGATATTGAGTTGACCGAAGAGAGCCGAGATTGGTTACGTCGACAAAAGTCTTACTTGATGTGGGAGAAAGGCGGACTTTATGTCAAGTTGAAGCCCAAGGATCAGACGGTCTAGTATCAAAACAGACCAATGTAGACTTTGGAATATCTGTGTTGCGTGTTGTGATGACCGCTCTATCAATTAGCACGTATTGGCTTGGGAAACTTAACGAGGTTGGCAACAATACGTTGGGCCGGATCGGGATTGCCCAAGTGCCATCTTCACCATTGCCATAAGCGATCATTGAAGCATTTCTAAGCACGTCAGCTCTAAATATGTTGCGTAATTCATGCGTATACCAGCGAATTCTGTCTGAATTCTGTCCTCTCAGTACTTTAGTGGGTTGTCTTAAGTATTGATATATAGGTCATATATTGTTTGTACCTGTCCTAGAACACATATTGGGTTTGGTTTTACGTGCTTGTTGCGGTCGTGGTCTTCACTTTTTTGGACGAGGTCTCCGCGTTCGCACGCAGACTCATCTCATTTGCAGCCATATTTACATGAACTGTTGATAAACGAATTGAATTCACTCGGCTAGTTCTCATCACTCAGATGGTTGCAATTGCTAAAAGAACAGTTACAATTGAAAGTCCTGCTTTGACTCAACATGGATAAAATCTTGGATCATGGGCTACTTGAGAGCGATTGTTGACCCCTTTCTCATAAGCCATTTCTTGCACGGGTCCGAAAGAGATTACTCGGAAGCATTGGTCATGCTTAAATAAAGGGACGCTTTCTGGCACGTTAACTGCGCACCACCTGGGCATGGGCACACTTTCCCTACACAAGTGAGCGCCGCTAGACCATCTCTCCACAAAAATTTCCATTTCTAATCGATTTATTCTTCTCTTCATGCCACGTACTCGGAGCCTACCTCATTCTATAAAGGTTCTGAATCAAGCGTTCAAGAAGGTTACGTCCAACAGAAAATTTAGACTTCAAGGGTCGGCAAATCGACCCTGCCCATTCCCGAGACAGTGGATACTATATGGAAAGTTAAAAAGCATAATAGCCGAATGTGAGGCAAGTACATTAAATGTTGCGCCTGTTATTATTGTAGTGACAAAGTGGATTTGGGACATACCAAGGTGATCTGTAAAGCGGTGTAGGAATCAGGCAAGCGATAGTCCGACCACACCTGCAAGACTCGGCTTCGACACACCGCATCAATAAGGTTTTCTGAGGCTGCTGGTGATCAGACCTCCCGAGTATGCAATGTCATTGACGAACTCTCCGAACATATTCGGCGCCATCTTCCGCATACGGAAATGCAACCATGAGTAGTAGATCCGGGCTGCCAGCCAGGCATCGTAACTGCCTGTGTCCAACTCAGAATGGCTGATGCCTCGCCCCGTCCAGTGCTCCCAGCACTTGGGGCCAGCAGAGCTCGTCACAACCGCATGCCAAGAACACGACGATGGCACGTCCTCCACGCCCGCCCATGCTGTCATGGTCCAGCATCTTCACACAGATGTGGCCGCCCAAGCCACCTTTCACCGAGGAAGACGTGCCGGATATGCATGGCAAGGTGCGCAGTAGTTAACAGACCCTCAAGCATCAAAATAGCACAAGCAGACTGATTAACACACTGCGAGAAAGGTGTACATCGTCACAGGCTCCAACACAGGAGTCGGCAAGGAGCTAGCACAAATCCTGTACTCTAAAAACGCCAAGGTCTACATCGCAGCCCGCTCCGAAGAGAAAGCCAACCGCGCCATCGCCGAGCTCAGACAGGCCTGGCCAAAGTCCACAGGCGACCTGGTCTTCCTACACCTAGACCTAGCGGACTTCAACCAGATCAAATCAGCCGCAAAGCAATTCGCAGCCAAAGAAACCAAGCTGCACGTCCTCTTCAACAACGCGGCGGTCCAGGCCCTGGGGGACAGCGAAGGGCAGACCAAGACAGCACAGGGCCACGAACTGCACCTGGGCGTCAACGTGCTCGGCGTATTCCTCCTGACGCGGTTACTGACGCCCATCCTCGCGGCGACCGCGAAAGCGGAGCCGGCCGGAACGGTCCGCGTCGTGTGGGTGTCGTCCATGGGCACCGAGGCCGTCGGCGAGAAGGGCCGCGGCATCTCCGAGGACTATCTCTCATATTGGCCGTCACTGATGCCTCTGGAGCGGTACGGCGTCAGCAAGGCCGGCGCGTGGCTACACGGCGCCGAGTTCGCGCGGCGCCACGCCGCAGACGGCATCGTCAGCGTCCCGTGCAACCCGGGACACCTCCGCTCCGACCTCTACCGTGAGAGCGGCTGGCTTTTCAAGGCGGCTATCAGTCCCGTCCTTTACCCGCCTAAGTTTGGGGCTTACACCGAGCTCTTCTGCGGGCTGTCGCCGGCCATCACGGCAGGTGATAGTGGGAAATGGGGTGAGCTGTTCCCAGTTTCTGTGTCTCTGTTTAGTGAAAATGCGTAAAACTAATTGTGGCGCGTCAGTGATTCCTTGGGGCCGGCTTTATCCGATACGCAAAGACTTGCAAGATGCTACGAAGACAGAGGCTGAGGGTGGTAATGACCATGCCAGGAAATTCTGGGAGTGGAGTGAAGAACAAACACGTGAATACTGTTAATCGTGAACATCAAAATATACCACCACTATCAAGGCAATAATACTGTGCCAGACTCCTTTTGTGATTATTATATTCCCCCAGCGACGGGGCCGAGGTGCAAAGCCTAGCAGCCTGAAAATTGAAGGGTTTGACAGGAGGGGCCTGTGATTCACGGCAGTTAATATTTTGACGGGAATCGTTCCAACGGGGTTGAAGCGCGTGTTGAAATCTTCACGTACTCGGCATCTCGCTCATCTATCTATTACATATATCCTTGTATGTGATTGGCCTCAAATCATTCCCAACCTGACAAGAGCAACCGAGTGCCTGATCTGAACAAATTTTGATCTTGACCGATTGAAACGCCGTGGAAAGTCGCCCAGAGAGCTGAACTTCGAGGCTTGTGGTTACTATGGTGAAATCGATACTATCCCTTTCCTCATGTCTGCCGCAAACTCTTGTACGGTTTCCAGTGGCACATTGTAGAAGAACATGCCCACGAGTGCCAAACTGTAGCCGAACATTTGGAGCGAGGTGATTGGTGTGCCCCAGAACAGGACTGCGGCGACGACAAGAAGGATGGATTTGAAAATCCCGGTCAAGCTCAACACCAAGCTACTTGTCTTTCCGATCTATGCAAAGGTTAGTCAACAAGGCGCTCCTGCCTGACGGTGGAAGACACTAACCAGAAACAGGCTGGCAAGATTCAGCATGAACGCCACGATAGCATTGATTATCAGGATGGCCGGCCCAACTCTGACGAAGTCATCCATCTTGAAGGTCGCCATCTCGGTGAACCAGACCAGGACGAAGTTCATGATGGCGCATACAGGGGCGTAGTAGTATAGGCTCACCAAGGGGTCCATCTTCTGGCCATCTCCAGAGAGCAGGACCTGGATCATGACCAGACGGATTGCTTCGAATACAATTGCACCCATCTGGCACCAGAAACCGATCCATCGAAACTGAATCTCGCCGAGGCTGGCCAGTGCGACGCCGCAGACGATGACGAGGATTTTGAAGAGGACTGTCCAAGATGGACTTGCAACGCGCCAGATCCAGCTGGTGAAGAGAATTGCGACGGGAGATACGGACTAGAAGTCGAAGTTCTCTTTAGTAAGGCCCGGTTGAGCGTGGCCTGAACGAGAGTAGGCCGGGACAGACCGACCTTGAGCATCTGGATGAATGCCACACTGATGTACAAATATGTCAGGTTGCTGCAGACGAGACTCCCCGTGTAAAAAAGGCCGATTGGCACGATGATACGCAGATAAATGCGACCCGTCATCTCGACATTTCTCCGGCCATCAAGCAACCGTGTGGTTCGTGCCAGGATCTGGGTGGCGACGGCGGAGAAAGTCATGTGCCAGAAAGTCAAGAAAATAGCTGTGACACCAACAAGGTCAGCCACCGGGCGCCTACGTAAGATTTGATGAGTTGGCATGGACGGTACTGACGGTATGCTGTGACAAGTTTGGAGTGTTAGCCAGCACGGCGCTTTGACAAAGACGAATTGCCCGAGAGGGGGCACCCACGGAATCCTGCATTATCTATCAACCACTTGTTGAAGAGGATGGTCAGGTTTGAGAAGAATACGTATGTCCTGCGGCGCGGGTGGGAAGCATGTCAGCCGCTATTCTCGCTTTGGGCTGGAGAAGGAGAGAACAAGACGGTGGCGGGATGGGACGAGGACCGGCAGTGCGTGTGACGAGAATTCATACGCGATGTAGAAGGCTGGATGTGCAGGATAACCTAATCCTCCTGTGGCCTGTTGCTTCTCCGTTGTTGGGAGGGACATTCTGGAGATGGCACCCGTCGGCATTGTGGTGTCGGTGTCGGTGTCGGTGGTGGTTGGTGATGGTAGATGGGAAAGGGCTGCAATCGAGCGGGCCCAGGAAGGCCGGTGAGAGATGAGCATCAACAGGATCCATGGATTATGAGCACAAGCCGTCCCGGGGAAGTGGCCCAAGGTTATGATGAGGATCGGCGCAAGGGGCTGTCGCTGTTGTTTTGGTGGTGGCTGCGATGGTGGACGCGGTGGTGACTGGAATGCGAAGTGGAAAGAGCGACTAACCAAAGTTGTTGCCGGTACCTGAGAAATGAGCAAGCAGTATCTGCCCGAGACAGTCTCTGTGCCCTGTGCCCTGTGCCCTGTGCCCTGTTTCCAGCAAGCCTGGGTGTCTGGGTTCCTGGACTTGATTTGCAAAGGGACGGTGGAGGTGGCAATGGCTGCATTATCATATCGCACGTAAGGGCAGAGTGGATCAAAAGGCGAGAGGGAGGCCTACCTGGTGGTAGGGGTTTGGAAGGACACCTCATTCCTTGTCGATCCATCCAGCCGATGCTTCCCATACAGACACAAAAAAATAAAAGAGAAGGAAAACATGGGTGAGTAGAGTTCAGTCGCCGATGGCCCGTCAAGCCGGTAATCAGTCAAACACCAGCCTGTCCAAGGTGGCTTCTCCGGAGAAGCGTGTGCTCTACCCCAAGCTTGTTTCCTGCCGGTCCAACGGCACATAACAGCGATAATCAAGTGAATCGTCGGCTCTCGGAGCTGTCCCACACTGTTGGTTCTCTCCGGCAAAGGGAGGGCCACTCGTATCACCTCAACCGAGCACAGTACTTCGGATTTGTCCCACCGGCTCGTCATACCCTCTACTACTTAAAAGTCTTTAGGGAGCCGGCATTCTTTGCAGGTGCAAGATGCGTCAAAATGCAAGCTATTTGATGGGCCGCAGTCTCTGCCTCCCGCAGTCAGAATAAGCTTTGTGAGGCGTTCGTAGGGGCATTTTTGGGCCCAGGGCGATCATCCACCAGATCGCCCGCAAGGGTCTATGACCAGGGTCGTTGGCCCTGTCCCACCACAGACAACCGACGCCAGCATTTCTCCCTGCAGGCACTCCTCCTACGACCTGCCAAACATCTTTATGGGGCCCTCCTTGGAACAGCCGAGAGACTCAAGTCCAAGTGCAGGCGCGATTCCTGAGCTGTGATGGCTGCAGGTCTGTCGGAATATCTTCAGCTGTTTCCATGGGAGTTCATACCCCTCCCTGGCTGTGCGTGCGAGATGCCGTCTCCGAGACCTGGCCGTGCGAGCCAAGGGAGAGCCACTGTCGTTGGGGACCACACGCTCTCCCTTCATACCTAGGTCGTGGACGTCCGTCCTTTGACGTGATGAAGAGCGCCTCACTCGCTCGCTCCTCTTGGGGCACACTCTGTCGTGTCTCTTGCGAAGTCTCACGATGATGTCGCTCAAGTTACCTACCACACACAATGGGAGGGTTCTCGCCGCAGCAGCGGCAATCATCCTGTGTTGGACTATCGGCCTCAACCTGCCTCATCGAGCAGATGAGGAGTACTTGCATAATAAGTCAACATCTGCAAAATCCGGACTAACAAATTCCTTCCACCGAGCCCAGAGCCATGGACCTGTTTCATCCGGTGGTCTCACGACCCAGCCAGACGAGACCGAGGAATTCTGCTCTCACTTTCACCTAGAGCTTCACAATTTAACAACGGTGCAGGAAGATGGCCAAGTCATACAAACCCCTCCGAGGAAAATCTACGATTTACTGCTCATCAACCCCGAAACCTCTCTCGATGCACTCGAACTCCACCTGGCGCAGATGTCCCCATTCGTGGACTTCTTCGTCCTTCTCGAGTCTCCAACCATCAAACCTCCGCCTGCTGAGCATGCCCCAGAGCCTCAATGGTGGGAGCGCGACCTTTCAAAAGTCAAGGGGCCCGGCTCTTTCCCCCATTCGGACGACGCAGACGTCGACACTCAGCCCATTTTGGACAGTATATGGGGCACCATCCTCTCCCCCTACCACAAGAAGATCATCCGTCGAAGCCTCTCTCAGTCTTCTTCCGACTTCGCGCCAGGCAAGGACCATCCAGCCGCAGCTCGTAACGCCGTATATTCGCAGGTCGTGCCACTTCTGACAGGTTCTCAGAAGGCCGCGTTGGGAGATGTGCTTTTGGTGTCAGACGTCGAGGAGCTTATACGCCCGGATACCATGGAGGTCCTAAGGAATTGTCACATTCCCGAGATGGTAACCATCCGGACGAGAAAATACTGGTACAGCTTCCAGTGGTTTAGGGTCGACAAGCTCAAAGACCCAGCGAAGGAGGATAAGACGAATGGAAAAGATAAAGACCCTCCGAAAGATAAAGAGTCAGCTCAAGAGGAGGATTCTGACAGCTCCAGCCCTGAATGGTGGCCACATCCTCAGGCGACCTTGTACCAGGGGCCGGAGACGATTATGCCGAATGACCTACGCAAGGACCGTGATGAGGATTACTATGTCTTCGGAAACGGAGGCTGGACCTGTCGGCTTTGTTATGGCATGATCACAGACACACTCATCAAAGCAGGTCAGCACGGACTGATCTGGCACGACGGCCCTCGTTGGAAAGGTGCAGGCAGAATAGTAGATCGGGTCAGGACGGGCGTTGACCTGTGAGTTCAGAGCTTCCGCAAGCAATTAGGCAAGTGAGAGAAGAGCTGCTGATAACTCATACGCGATGTACCAGATTTAACCGGAGCAACCTCAGCCGGATAGAGTCGAACCCAGACATACCCTCATACCTCCAGGCCAACCCACAACGCTTCCCCTGGATGCTCGACCGAGACCCCCTCGGCGCCAACTTCAAGGACTTCGACGAGGCCGAGTTCGCACAGTACCTCTCGAGGAAGAAGGAGGTGGACGCTGAGAAGGACACCGAGTCCAAGTCCGAGCCGGGCAAGGTCTGGAACCTCGCCAGCACCCAAGCCAACAACGACCCGGAGTTCGCGCCGTCAGACCAGTCGGCGCCGGGCCGGCTGGATCCCCTGCCCCCGCTCAAGCTCCCGCCTGCGCCGGAGATGAGCGACGAAGATAAGGCGTTCCTGAAGAAGGCTAAGGAGAGGCCGGGCTCCATGATGACGGCGCAAGAGATGGCGCTTCTGGAGCAGCTTTCGAGGGGCGGCGATGACGCTCTGCTTCCTCCACTCATATATGGAGAAGACTGATGAGTACTGAAATTGGGCGGATTGGACGGGACTATAGATCAAAAAGAAATCTCAATCAAGCTGATGATTTGATAGAAAGCTGTTCTCCTGTATAAGATACCAATTTGCTGGTTGAGAGGGACTCAACCTCTTGAAAAACAAAGCCCAAGAGCCATTATCGCTTCTGGCCCGAGTTCAGGAAAGTGTATGTATTCCTTCCTCTATCTTGTAGATTTTCAAATACGCACAAACTCATCAGATAGGAAAAGTAGGTGTATGGTTTACAGGCATAGTACATGCAATGAAGAAGCCCGGAGATTTAAACAAAGAGTGGGATAGCGGATGACTTTCAGACTAGGGACTATCGTCCTGTTTAATGAGAGAAGCTTCTCTGCTCCACATAGTTGGCTAAGATCCTTCATTTGCAGCATCTTGGGTGCCATCGCTGAAAGTGATAAACAATTATATTACAGGATACAGTGAGAAGATTGTGCTCTGATCCCTGGCGACTGTCTGGCCCTCCTATTCGTGCGAGCGGACAGGGCGGAGCGCGGAGCGCGGACCGAGAGCACCTCCACAGCACACGCCCACCCGATGACACCCAATGGAGGATTCAAATTGAGTGCAGATCACGAGCCACTGGCCACGGTACCTGCCACTTTTGGTCATGCAATTCGGAGTACTGATCTGCTGCTGCAGCCGCTTCCAACCGAGCGCTACGCTGACAGAGCCAGCGAGTTGCTCCTTGACTGGAAGGTCTGGGTAAACAATCACTGATGTCGTCGGCAGTTGCGAAAGCTCTGCTGGCTCTTATGTTCATACGATTTGAGGCTTCAATTGATTTCACGAAGGGGTCTGGTGACTTCAATCTCCAAGCGTTAAATACCGCGCCTTCTTAGTGACCACCATAGAACTTTGCTCGCAATTGTCTGTATAAATTGGTTTCTCGCTGCTTGGAATATTGGTCATAACACGGTGTGGGCGATATTGATGCCACGATTATTGGCGGGAGTAGACTACTGGAATACAGTCGCCGTGACCTGGACTAAACAATTAGATTGATTTGGTTCTGGTAGCATTTCAGGCTCTCTTGGATAGATGCACCAAGATAACTTCAACTGTAAATGAAATGCGAGCAACAAAGACCCCGAGCGAAATAGCTCATGATTATTACATACCAGTAGCCGACGTGTACAATGAAGAATTGAACTAAATTCTTTGAAGAGAAAGGAAGCATGCCCGGCCTTACAGCTTAGAACTGCATGGGGGAGCTTGGTGGAGGGAGCCATGTTTGTATCTTTAGGTGGTTTCGTTTTTTAATCCGTGCAGTATGTAGGCGGTCCCTTCATACAGTGGTAAACGCTTAAACACCCCAGCGTTTTTTTTTTTTTTTTTTTTTAAAAAAAAAAAACAATGCCGATAACAGTGGGTTTAGAATACGATTGTGGCACGTGGCCTTGTGACAGCCGCACAGACAAGGCTAGTGAGAACCGCTTCTGGCGGCGCCATAGACCGTCGACACAAGTAGCCCAAGAAGTAGGGCAATCAGTCATACGGCGAAGACCAAATCGTCTCGACGCGGTCCCTATATAAAATGTGACAATCCCACAGCTGCAGTCCCAGTCGATACCTCTTTCCCTTGACATCCACATCGACACACACTTCCATAGGATTCTCCGAAGAAACCACAGGATCACACAATTTGTATCTTTAGAAGACACAAGCAACCAGAGTGTGCCGAACGGTTTCACTAGCAGATACAACACCTCCGTATCAGGTGTCCGTGCAAGCTATTACAACATGCTTATACAAATGGTGACTCTCCGCAGCTGGTTCACGGTCCCGAGGTCTCGAACCTATCTCCTGCCAGTGTGCGCTCTTTTCAAGCTTCAGGTCGGCACAACAACCACATTGGCGTAAACGGAGGCAGTGTTTGCGGTATCGCGACTGGGAGAAGGGCTCAGAAGTAGTCGATCAATGAAATTCTATTCGAGTTGGAGTATTTCACCAGCTAGACAAATCCTTTTCGATATCAGCTTCTATATTTTGCGGTGTCGATTAATCTCAGATCGCGTGACTCCCACTTTTCCTCGACCCAAGTAATGCAAACATCATTTTCTGACAAATGACATAGCGAGGTCATCATTTCTGCCAGTTACTTCAAGAGTGCTGAGGAGTTGAAGGGTAGCCTGGCATTTGGCCATCAATTGTGTACCTTCGTATAGTTGAAACGCATATAAACGCACGATTGCAGCGATATATGATCAATGTGTGGTAAATGGCTACAACCATCATGAGGCTAAGGCCAAATTCTGGACAACAGTATTCGACATCGAACCATACGCTGCAAGGCCGGGCCAGAAGAAGTGATTTCACACAAGTTCGGACTTCGATGGGGCATATCTCAGAAAAGAATTTATCATGGAGGAAAGGTTCATTGATCAAGTACTTCCTCTTGCCCGCTCATGTTGTCTGGAAGGTCGACATGGCGTCTGCACAGCACTGACTTGTGTTCGGAGGTCCCCACAGGAGCCCAAGAGTGTTTGCATAGAAGGTCACTATGCCCGGAAACATCCCAGAGCCAAATCCGTCTGGTCTCCAGACTGGCCCTAAGAATCGCATCATGGACCACCAGCGCGCCGCGAGGCCGGTGGGCAGGACGACATAAATGATGATTGCAGCGGTTACCATTTTCCCATCTAAGCCGCTATAAGATCGGCCATTCTCAGTTTGAACGTGGCTGATGCCTGTGTTGACGAACCTTGGAACCTACTCAGTTAACATCCATGCTGGTGATATTCCATAGAAACTCTTTCCCACCATCATCTTCAATAGCCGAAATCAAGGTGTGTAAGGTGGCCACATCCCTTTTGCTCTGCAGCAAGGTGCTGTATGTACCGAGTGAAGAAGCGTAACGCCGACGCATCTCGCCACCAGTTGAACCCACTTGGAAGCAACGGAGAGGAGAATTGAACCTGGCGACGGGCTGGGCCAGTTCATCAATAACACACATGCCAAACACTGGCACCTTCTGTTAATGCTTTGAATAAAAGTTCCTCAAACAATGCGATTGTCTGGACGCCTGGCGTTTCAAGTAGAAACTTTGACATCAACCAGCACACAATTGGCCGGAACGACAAAGGAGAGCAAATAAACTGGATCAAACATGAGTCGCCACTGAACGAAAAAGGCGGTGGATCGGGATCTCGAACTGTCGAGCGCGCGCACATCTTTCCAGCCAAAGCCGATACCATCCAGCTTCTCAATCCCCGTCCGAAAGGACCTTGCCAGGCTCCCTGCGCGTTCATCAGTAGAAAGCCTTGGAGCCATGTCCTTGGAGCGATGGGGTTTTCTCTTGTGGAGGGTATCACAGGCGATCCGCAAACCTAAGCCAGGCAACAGCACTGGGACACACGACCACGCCGGCAGCACCATCGGCGCCACTAGGCCCAAAGAGCAAAGTCCAACTGACCAAGTGACATCAGTGTGGTACTTCTGTCGAGCAAGGAGTGTGGTCCGAGTGCGGAATGAAGGATAAGGAAATCACCGGGTCTACCGGGAGGAAAGGCCAGTCACGTCCCTGAACCTGTCTCCCTCTCTTTTTCTCTTTCGCGAATCTTTGACTTTCGAGGGCGGCTCGGGGAGGCAACGTTATCTGCGCATGAACATGGTCAGTGTTGTCCGACTGCGCCTGGGAGGCCGGCCCACAAGGGCCAGAGGCAGCCAGTCTCTGCCCCATCACAATAGAAGCCGTGGCAGCAGCCGTAGCAGCAAGCAGTGCTCAGGGGCAATGTCAGCCGGTCTTGACCAGCCCCCCATATAGTAAGGTCTTTGTTGTCCGATCGACAAGAGCGCGTCCAAGAATTGGATCCGGGGTATCACACTCGTACCCAGAGTTGCGGCAGATCTCAACGGCGCCTCAGAGCCAACGGTTTACGTTGGGATTTTCTTTTCCCCATCTGCGCCTCTTCTCGTGTGTCCCAGACCTCGAGCACCTAAGCTACACCAGAGAAGGGGAAGCGGGAGGGAGAAAGAACAAGGGCGATCGAAATATATTTAGACTCGTTTTCTCGGCCTACATCCGTGAACGGCATGCTATTTTTAAAAATAACCTCAAACAATGCCCTCTCCGCGGGTATCTATTAGCGCACCTGTAAGACTGGGGGAGCCAGGAGGTAAGAGAAAGGCCAGGAGTGGCTGGTGGGTGGTCCCAGGGGGGCCGCGCTCCTCGTATTCACTCCCGCATCCATGGATGGCGTGCCTGCTTATCCACCCGACTCAATGCCACATGCCCGGAGACACTCGGGGACTAGGGCTACCCAAAGACGAGAGCCGGACGAGCGACTGGGCTGTTACATGCGTAGGGGGAAACTCTCACGTTGACAAAGGTGGCTGGGTTGTTTGGAGATCGTTTGCATGCCATGGGCAAGATGGCAGGTCCAAGAGGCTGGCTACACGGCACCTTGCCCAAGTCGGCTGCGAACCAACCTCACCGCATCAAGAACTCAACAACGTGAAATTCACGGGCGGGACACGAAAATAAATTCATTTTCAAGTGTGCACTGAACAAACAACAAAAGATTATCATTAATTATTAGATCCCCTGCAGACACTCAGGCCGCTAGCCGACCTGAGCTCGACAACAACACAGAAACCTTGAACCGACCTCACGAGAATCGAGATCTGCTGGACAGTTTTCCTAGTTTCGCACTCATTCAACCGGGGGTTCCTTTTTGCATAAACAAGCTTATAAACAACAACTATTTCACGCACTGTCTGGGATCATCTTTTGATCAAGGGCTGCTTTTACGCCCGAAACGCCATAATACCCCCATTGGCAGGACACAATCTGCTCTCAGCCGGATCCTCTCCATGATCCAAAAAAATTAGGACAAGCCGAAGGGCAAACCAAAACGCCGCGCCATGCATGCAAGATTGCCATCTTCCCGGCTTCCGGTGGGCATGCGGCCCCACCCCACCGAATCCGAACCTGCCTCCGTAGTGTGAAATCCAAAAACAACAGTCGCTTATGCAGTCGGGTATCATGATCATCATCCGTAAGGAGTGTCGTCTATGTCGAAAAAATCCGCCATAATTGTTGAGCAGCTAAAGGAGTGTTTAAAAATGCATTCATCCAGGCCGATGTTGTGAAAAAGGAACGTCTAGAGTGGGTATCATCGCTGTCGAACAAAGGAGTGTCGAGACGTATCTGGTGATATGTCGTAGAATCAAGTAGTGGAACAAAGGAGCGTGTCCATGTATCTTTGGTACATGGCGAGGTTCGTATGCTGATCGTAAGGAGCGGCTGGGCGACGATGCGCACCTCAGGACGGAAGTCCTGTTGGACAATCGATCGTTGTGGTCGAAGGAGTGTGGTTGTGCAGTTGCGGCTGTGTTGGAAACGAAAGTCGAGCGACAGCTCGAACAGGATTAAAATATTAAGGGAATATCGAGGTTCCGTGGCGAGGCCCTCCAGCAAATGGTAGGACAATTCTCATGGGGTGCTTCTCCTCTCCTCGGCCTGGTGGTGATAACTTGGAGGGGCTGAGGCCGTGGAGATGTGCCGGTGGTGCGTGAATGGATGCGAATAAGAGACCACAGGAGATTCAGGAACCGGAAGCATCGAAAATCCCCCCGGGGCCAGAAATGGAGACTGAGGGCCTGCTGATACCGGTGGAAATAAGGCGTTCTCCGGTACTTGCTGAGTGGGGGTTGTGCTCAAGAAAGGCGAATGAGTCCTGTCCACGAACAGTCAATTCACTTTCTCGCTTTCCGAGCGGCTGCGGCCAGATGGACCTAGTTCCACACAGGCTGGAGTTGTGGAGTGACGAACCCAACGCCGTAAGGCCCGCCCAGGTGGGAGTGGGTGCCGGCGAAACCCATATCGTAGGAGCCATAATCCTCGTTGTCGCTGTAGAAGACCGGTGAGGCTTCGTAGAAGTCATCCCCGATGCTGGAAGCCTCGCATGTGCTAGAGACAGGGCTGTAACAACCATTCATGGGAGCAGGGATGTTCAGGTACTGCTGGTTGCTGTACGGAGAAGGCATGGCCATGGGGCTGACAGGGACACCTGGAGCGCTGCCTTCCGTTTTGATTGACAAGTTCTCGGTGCTGTAGCTGAAGATCGGGTTCTCGGCGTACCGCGGAAGGCCGTCTGCCATTGGGGCTGTTGTCATGGGCAGGCTGAAGTCCTCAAAGACACCAAAAGGCGAGGGAGGCGCGGGAGCGTACCAGCCCATCCGGTTGCGGAACTCCTGTACCAACTGGGTGGCGTAGTCCATTAGCTGAAACAGAGATTGCAACTCGGGATGATGCTCTCCCCCGTAGGTCACGCTGATAGACTTGAGGCGCCGGGAAATGTCTTCCAGAGGACCGATCGAGAGGCTGCCGAAGTAGGCAGCGCCAATCTCGGGAAACATGCGCTCCATGAGGAGAGCCACGGCGTAGTAGTGAGCGATGATAATCAGCGAGCTTGGAGAGGCATGTGTTTGCTGAAGCTGCCCGACAGGGAGCCAGAAGAGCCAGTCCCTCAATGGCTTGAGGCGTTCGAACTGATCCGCAACCTGCAAGGCGGGGTCCACCTTGCGAGTGCCCTTGAGGAAGCTGACCAGTTGAGCGACTAGCTTGGTGTCCTCCCGGTTTTGCTTCAGTTGAGCCTCGAGTTTCTGGAGGTGCTGAAGCATGCGAGACAGGGAAGGCTCGACATCATCCTTCAAGGGCAGTCTGGGCTTGTGATCGGGCGTAGGCGACGGAGGAGCAGTTGGGAAAGTGGTAGTCTCGCCGATAAAGTCGGCGAATTGAGACTTGTCCTTCCACGATTCCATGAGTTCAATGATCTAGAATATGTTAGTATGCGGACGTTCGCCAGGATTTTAGGAGCCTCGAACTTACCCCGCGGGTGCCCTGCATGTGGTGTGTCCAGCTGCGCCTGAAGGGAAAGTCAGTCATGCCAATGCACACCTTACCAAATCCACCTGCGATCAATTACTTACCAATCTGTAGCTTGCCAAGACAGGACGAGAGTTGCGCCCAGCACAGCATCCGAATTGGTCTGGGAGAAGGCGTTGATGGCCTTGGAAAGCCCGGTCAGAGCGTTGCCGCGGTGCTCGAAAGCCATCTTGCCAACCATGGGGCAATTGGTGATGCTGGAAATGTGCTCTGCGGAGAAGGCCAAGAGTGCGTCCATGACGAAACGGTGCGTCGTGCCGATGCCAATGAGGCTAGTTGAGTGTTAGCTAGGACCATCAAGAGTTGCAAATCCATGCAGTCATGTTCGAGCCTTACGTTGGGATCTTGGAGGTCCACAGAGTGAACCCATTGGCGTCAAGGGCATTCAGTTGGAAGCTGATGGAAGCAACATGGTGAATCAAGCGCAGTTCCTCGTAGGTGTAGTACTGCGGTGCCGGGACAGGGTTGACGTCGAGGTCAAAGGGGAAGACGCCTGTCACGCGCCAATGGTCGATGGCTGCCTCGACCTCGGGCGTCCACATCAGATCCGGAGGCCCGTTGGGGCGAGCCTCCTGGACGGGAATGTCGTTGTAGGGACATCGGATCTTGTGCTTGGTGCAGTTCTTGCACTGGGGGAAGCTCTCATCGCATCTGATATGCCGCTTCTTGCAAGTTTCGCAGCCCTTGCGAGACTTGGTGTGGCTATTAAAATTAAAGGTAAGTCAGTACATCACGTATCGCAGGTTAACCACTCATTGCTAACGAACCTTCGTCGGGGAGGACCACCGCCGGGGCCAGCCATTGTTCCGATGTGTTGATGGGATGGACGAGTTTTGTCTTCTATTTGAAGTCAGTTTCATGGTCGCGGTCTATATGCATCGCAAGGAGGCCGGGATATTAGCATGGAAGAAACCGAGGTACAACTGACTGTCTTGAGAAATCACACGCGGAATTACGTGTGATCCGTGGGCGAGAGCCTGTGATTCACGAGAGTGGGAACAGGCGCCGGACTTTGGGATCAAGAGGATTGCAATGCTCGAGAGTCGTAGGGCTACTCGAATATTCCAGTTGGCGGCCTTGGTACAACAAGGTGGAGCCTCGGAAGCTACGGCGAGACGGAATGTTTGGCAGACAGGCGGTAGAGGTTTGTTACTCGAAGGCTTGTGTTCACAATCCTATTCCCGTGGTCTTACTCCCTAACTTCCTGTTGAGCGGTAGCGAACGTGATGTGTTGAAAGGTTGTTGAAAAGCGAGTGTGGGCAAGATCGAAGACTTGGGTTTACAGGAACATCAGGGCCCCGTTGACGTGCACAGCGGGATCAGGTTGAGCGTGAGCCTGGAGTGAGATGAGCCGATTTTTTGGAGACCAGAGATG
This sequence comes from Diaporthe sp. PMI_573, assembly GCA_021399435.1. Taxonomy (NCBI): domain Eukaryota; kingdom Fungi; phylum Ascomycota; class Sordariomycetes; order Diaporthales; family Diaporthaceae; genus Diaporthe; species Diaporthe sp. PMI_573. The sequence goes on along the minus strand of JAJTUP010000022.1, from coordinate 407,277 downwards.
ATCTGAGGCCAGGAGCTGCGCTGTGTTGGGTTGGGTTGACGGGGATATGATGATCGGTGGGTGATGATAGCCGGGACCTTCGATGGGTGGACTAGACGATGCAGTTGTGGATGTGGAGAGCCCCTGGATTGCGAGTCGAGCTGAGAATTGCGGGTACTGCTGCTAGTAAAAGTTGCCACGCGGGGTCGAGGAGGAGTCTTGGGATTTGTGACGGATCAGGAGAAGGAAAACAGAAAACACAAAGCGAATGACAGGAGTCGACGAGGACTTCCTAAGGGTGTTTGCAAAAAGCGAACGTGGGTTAGATGCAGCAACAGCGGCTGAGACTGGTATTGGCGCGGTGACGGGGTTTTGGAGATGATAGAATCAACAGGAAGGGCCGAGGGGTGGTGGTGGGAGACCGGAAGTGTTAAATAAACCTTGAGCACAGAAACAGGAAAGCGCGGATCGCTTTGGCGCTGGCGCTGGCTTTGGCACACTGGCACTGGGCACTGGGCACTGGGCACTTGCTGCTGTGCTGTGCTGTGCTGTGCTGGCTGGGCTGGCTGGCTGGCTGCACCAGCGTAGCCTCCTTCGAACCCCTGCCCCCTCCTTCCCCGACTGCATCGCCCCCCTGCCCTAATTCCTCGGGAAGGTACCACCTGGGCAGGCTGTCAGCGAGAAGCGAGTACCGCACCCGGGTATTTCTGCCCATGTACGTTACTCCAGCATCTCTCGAGGTGGTGCTCCGAGCACTCCCGGTCCCAACCGTCCCAGGCGGAGGTCTCCCAGGGTCATTCGTCTCGCAACGGAGCCATCGCCAAACTGCCAAAGTCTACACGCAAAACCACCACACTGTAACAGGGCGTGCTGGTGTGCTGGTCACCATTGGATGGAGGGGAGAGGGGGGGCAAAGCCGAAGGAGCTTAGCGGCTCTTCTTCGGGACACAAGTTGCTCGAGTGGTGCTGTACCGTGGAAAACAGCGTAGTGACAGTGACAGTGACGGTAACATGGCCCCTCCCCCAGGAGGAGGTACGTCTTGTCTGTACATGGTGTTTGTCGCTTCGAAGTTCGAACCCTCTTCCTGGCCCCTTGACGCATGATGAGGCCCTGCAGGGAAAGGGCTGCCTCGAACAAGGTGACGACGGGTCGAGAGCCGTGCCGCACTGGACTGTACAGTCTGGACAGTATCCCAAGGAACCAGAGGTACATACAAGGCCACCACTGTGTACTCACTCGGCCGCCTCTCCTCACTCGTCGAGCGAACTTGGATCCCCACTAGACAAGGCGATGCCCTTTTTTTCTCTCCTCCCATGCTGGACCCGGCTACTCGGTAACTATAATGGTCGCCGGTCTCTGGGACTACGCTCTCCTGGGCTGCGCGACTTGTGTGTACAGTGTTCAATGTCCGTCATTCGTGACAGGACGCTCCCTGCATCGATCAGGCCGAGGCAACACCAGGCTCACCCGAGCGCTCAGAGTCCTCAGGGGGGACGCATCAGTCAAAGACAAGAAGCGAGAAGATGCCTGGTCGGTCTTGGTCTGGTACCGTGACTGATGGATCGTCTTGGGTGTGGCCTGAGCCAGTGTGTGGGCAGTGTGGAGTGCGGATACCAAGGTACTTGGGTACACTGAATCATCGGGTACAGTGTGGCTATGACGGATTGACGACCAGGAATCGGCGGGAGCAGCCCGTCCCTGGGCATGGGGCAGGCATGAGGGGCAGGGGTCATCGCCAGGAGCAGGAGCAGCAGCAGGAGCAGCAGCAGCAGCATGATCTGCCTCGGTGCTGGGGTACACAGTGCCGCTCTCTTGTCCTCCTCGCATCAACCTCCGTACTGTACCAGGCACCTTGTGTGTTTTCCCAACCCCGGTGCTGGGCTACTGGGGCTCATGGCTCCTAGCTCCTGGCTCCTTCCTGCTCCTCCCCACACAGACATCCAGTCATCGGGCTGCAAAAATGCACCGTCACATTCTCCATCTCACCCAGGCTTGACCATCGCCCGAGACCTGACGAGCATTCTATCCACAAGCCCACCAGCCCACCAGCCCACCCATGGGGCCAAGCCGCACAGGATTTGAGCAACAGTCCGGTCATGCCTGATGCTGCTGCTGAGCATGATGCACTGGACTGGAGTGAACTGTGCACTGCACCCGCACAGGGTATTTCTCCTACCCCCTGTAGCCCGCCTGCAGCCAGCATATGGTGTACTCTGCGCTAGAGACTGGCTGACTGCCTGGACAACTGACTCAACTGGCTGATTTCCAGAAAGACCTCTCAGGCTTCGGTTACATTTCCGACTAACCCCATTCCTGCACCAGCGTGGCTGGAGAGACCAACAAATGGCCGGCGACCCGACTACCAGAGCAACATTGGGATTCATTCAGCACCAATCGAGTCGCGGTGGCGCTCTATCGTGCTGCCACGAGACGAAATGGGGAGAGCAGCGTCACGCCGTCCAAGCTTACACCACGCCCGCAGCAACGCCGTCCACGCGCGCACATACACACACACACACACACACACACACACACACACACACACACACACACGGACACACACACACACGTCCAGAGACCGGTGATTGAGGCTGTGCAGTCCCACGATCCCCGTCCTCCCCCTGAGGTTTGAAGGCCTCCTCCCCGAACTTTGTTTCCGAACGACCCCATTGTTACAAGTACAAGATCTCACTTCGGATTATTTCGATGTTTCGAATCCTGGTCTCTTGTGGAAAGGGGTGGGCAGATCCCGAAAATCCTGTCCCAAACGAGAGAAGGAAAAGGAAAAGCACAGAACTCCCAGTGGAAGAGGCAGAAGAGCCCAACTCCACTCACCGTTACTGGAACGCTTATTCCTGCATGACATCTGCACGCCGGTTCCACTGTACACAGTGCAAGGAATACCGAGCTTCTGTCGCCTGCTCGACGTGCTGCTCGAGCATCGCCTGCTCACACCACGACCATGTCATCCGTCTCGCAGCTTGCTTACTTGGTACCGAGTGAAATGCAGCATTAAGCATCTCATAATAATTTGCCAGACAGGCGCAGCATCCCAGAGTCGTCAACCTTCGATGGCTTGTTACCTCCGTTTAATAAATCAACGAACATGCGAACGCAAATCCCAGCAACCCCGGCAAAAGGACAGCGATGGAATCATTTCAGCCACCTTTCGCTCCCAGCCCTATCGTGTCCCAGAGTAGCCAGCTTCTTCTCCTACGGTGCCCGGCTATGGGACTTTGTTGACGTCACGTCCTCGATATTCTGTCTGCACTGCTCACAGCAGGAGCTCGTTGAGATGCCACCCCAGTCCCGCGCGCTTTTTGGTGAATACCTGTCCTGGATGGTCAGGCAATTTCCATTAAGCACCTTGCATGGCCTCACCGACTCCACTACTATTGGTGTGGTGGCATGCGCCTACTGAGTGCTTTCAACCCAAACTCGGACCAGGCCAATCGCGGGAATGGCAAGTCGTTGGGCAGGTACCTCAGAGTCACCGGAGATTGTATAACCTACAGCGAGCACTCCGCATCCCAAACCTGTAGTATTCCACCCGAGCCATTACACGGCCAACCGAGTGCGAAGCACTCGGTACAAGCAGCAGGGTAAAGCAATACCTGTCTCTTTAACGCCGGGAAGAATCCTCCGGACGAGGACTTCACGAAGGTGGTTTCCCGGCGCAGGTTTCCTTCCCAGGCACACTGTGTGTGTGGACCATTGCTTCCAGAGATGACCTTCGAGGCAGTCAAACGTCCATCATGTAAGGGTTTGAAAGCCATTGCGCTACGCACTCACGACTTCATGTAGCTCCAGATCCAGTTTGCTTGGACACGGGCAGCATCGAGAGCTATATCACGCAGAGCATCACGTGGGTGTAAGACCAGCGCACAACTCGTCATCGAGCGTGCTTGTGCTCGACGGAGTGTGCCTGCACTTGCCCGCCTCATTGTATACTTGACGGCACGGATTCAAATCCACGGTGTTTGGTCCGACCACCGTTCCGTGCGACTGTTCTGTCGTCTCGCAGACACAGATTACGTATTGTCACTACGACTTGCTCATGGTCCCACAGATGAGATTGACGGAGTCAAGCGTGCGCAGACAAGCGAACGACGCCAACAACACCGAGCCGGCGCGAAAAGGGGTAGCCCCCTGCCCTCTCTATTGGCATTGAGTTATTGAGGACACACCTTGGCCCTAGTCAGGAATCTGTCAACTCAACTCAAAACCGACAGGGTACTCAAGGAGACGGGGCATTTTGTGATCCGCCAGGTTCGAGAATCGAAGCAAGCTGTATCGGAGTTGCCCAGGAAGTACGGGGGCACAACAGTACGTACGCGGCAAAGCCCGGGCACCCTGGCCGCACCACAAGCCAAGGTCTGCGGCGCGGCACAGCTTCGAGGGGCAGCCGCGGTCCACGCGCCGTGGAGTCTGTTCATTTCCACGCGGACCATCAGGCAAATAGAGCCACAGCGGTCGTGGAGACCCGAGCCGTTGACAAGTCGCCACCATGTATAAATCTCCTTGACTACGAATGGGACAAGGATTCTGACTCTGTTGATATGTAAGCCTCAGGATGGGACCTCGTCGCCCACCACGGACGCTGTGCTGGCCGCGAGCACCAAAATTCAAGCCATGGGGTAAAAAGCTCCGGAGCCAAAAGCTTAATGCTTGGCTGATGCCGATCTTTGGTTACCCGATGGCTATTTATTGACTGTGTCAATGTGTAAGTCCAAGCTGACTGACAGAACTCTAGAGATTTATGGTTCCCTTTGCCATGGTCGTAAGGTGGGCCTTGCCTTAAGATTATGGGATCCTATCAAGTCACCATTATCGCTGGAGCTGCAAAGATTCAGCTTCGATTTTTGACCTATTTCAGCAAGCGAGGTATGTTTTTGGCATCTCATGATAAAGATTTTCCAGTCCCCTACCTCCCGGGGGAGATGCCGAGTTCGTCGCCGCGGGTCGTTGAAAACTCCGCCCGATGTGCCATGGTGTTTTCGGGGACACAAGGGTGCCCTGTTTCAGGCCTCGCGGTCCCTTGTCAAGGAGAAGGGGTTAGTGGTTCTTTCCGTTGCCTGCTGGCTGACTTGGTGAATGTTGAGGAATATGAAACACTCATTTCTCGTGTCCATTCATGACGGCGGTTTCGAGCAATGGCGTTGGCTTTGCCGACAAGGACAATGTCGACAAGGAAGAGTTGGGACCGATGCACTTTGCACTGGATCTGCTTGTGGGTCACGACCAAAGAAGCCGCATCGAAATCGGTTTCGCCGGTACCTCAAGATCATCGCGGTACTTACCAGCGGCCCCGCGAGATGCGATCTCATCGTCAAAGTTGGACTACGGCTAGGAGCCTTGTCTTGGCCCGATCTGGAATGGCCGGGCGTGCCGCATCGTGCGAGCCTTACTCAGCCGAGATGAGATGTCGTCGGATTAGGTTTGAGACGTGCCATTGCCGCCGACGAGCCTCAATTATGCCGCGAGCCATTTTGACCATCGAACTATTTGACTTGTGAGTCGGCAACACCTAGCAGCCGCTTCCACCCCGAAACTTTGCACTGTAGTGTTGTCCACTGAATGGCTACGTGGGGAAGGGTGAAGATGTCCCCCCCCCCCGTGCCCACGTTGGCTTCCCAGCTTGTCAGCGCGACTCATGGCCAATGCAATGCAATTTCGACTTTCCCCGGTGCTGTGGCTTTTTATTGACATGCGAGCCTTTTTTTGAGAGAGAGAGAGGGAGCCCATGAAGACCACAGCAGAAGACAACCGGACGCAGGGTTTAATGATTTCATACTGCGAATGCCCGGCCGAGGGCCCCGAATTCATGCCAAAGTCCCAATTTTCGCGGTGGTGGGAGGATACCCACTGCCGCGGCCGCCCGAAGTGGAATTCTCGAGAGGGCCGAGGTTCTACATCTGGTTGTTGTCCGAGTACAACATGAAGTTGCTCGGGTTTCCTTGTCCAGCCACGAGAGATGATATCCACCTCGAGGTATCCCGTCCACGTTACTCATCAATCGTGCAATGCTCGTCATATTGTGGGTGTATGGGCTGTGTCAAGTGGTGGACATGGGCACTATGTTGATGATCTCGTGGGACTAGCGGGCGGGTAGCAGAGGAGCAAGGAGCTCATCCACGGGGAAGAGAGCCCTACACAGTAAAGCCCTGAGACGGGCGCAAGATGTCATGGGCGACCCTCCCAGCCAAGATACGCACTGTGTACACAGTACTTCCGATCTTCAGGTTCTGCCAGGCATTCGGGCCAACTCGCAGATCCCAGCAACTCGCAGTGGAATCAATGCCGCGATGCTCTAGCGCTATTCCTTTTGGGGGAAAATCTGTTTCTATTCTTAACTTAACCTTCTTTGGGTTGCTTTTTTAGCGTCCTGTTTCCTCTTTTCCACTTTTCCCTCCCACTGCACCGTCGGCCGATTGATTTCGCTCTGCCCTGCGGCTGCCCTGCCCCCTGTCCCCTTTACCTCCCGTTGCACTGGCATTTGTTTGTGGCCGTGCCGCCCGAAACTCCGGCACGCTCATCGAAAAGCAACGTTCCATGCCTCTTGCAGCCACAGTCCTTGAGAGCAGCAGCAGAAGTGTGTCTTGCAGATGACGTCTTGGCATTGACACTGAAATGGGTTTCAATGTACTCGAGTACCCGGGTATGCTGGTTAGGACTAGATATCGCCCCATATCGACTCATATTTGCCGTGCGGCGCGGTGCACGGGCTGATTCAGTGTTCTCTCGACAGATACTTTGCGCCGAGCGCGTTTACCAGCCAACCAGCGCGTAAATGACACCCTTGGGTCAGACTGCTGGTCGCTCGATCTCCATCTTCTCTCGTCAGAGCGATACTGATGGAGGCGTTCAGCATCAGGGAACCATGACGAACAACCGACAGATCGTCCTTTTGCGCACGGCAGGTACTGCCTGCTTTGGTAGGTCCAACAAACAAGCGACGAGCCGCACTAATTACCAATCTATGATCGACCGCCATCAATATCGGCCGAGTTCCGACTAGGACAAGTCCTTCTTTGCACCGGGCAACCTCTCGGAGCAATTGCTGTTTTCCAGCACTGCTTGCTGATCCTATGACCTCAGTCACTGAAGATCTCAGCCTTCCCAGGTCTTAGGCCGAGGTCCTTCTGAGGCCGCAGTTGCTCGTTGGCTTTGTCTCGGCGCCGTCTGACCCGACGAACAACAAGACCGTCCGTCGGTTTGGTCAGTTGCCATTCCCGCGGCTGGTTTGTTTTCGCGCATTTCGAGGATGACTACTGCGCATCAACGTGCCTTGATTTGAAGCGAGCCTCTGCCGTATCTAATCGCTGAAACCTGGTAGCGCCTGTCAAGCACTAAGCTACAGTGCTCCTGCTCTAGCCTGCCTGAAGTGATCTCACTTCGTGGGCGATGTCACATTGTCCCGGGTGACAGTCAAGACCCGGACTTTCCTGGTCACAATATGCTGGCCGACGTGGTCGATGTGACGATCGATGGTAACAGTCCCAGAAGGAGATGTTAAGAAGCGAACTGGAGAGAGGAACATGTTGAGGAGGAAAGGTGAGCATCGCCAATCCTAGCAGATGACCAGCATTAGTCCCGCAGCATGACTGGTGAGTCGGATAGCAGACGCTGTGAGTCGGATAGCAGACGCTGTGCGCCGTGCCACCTGTGCATGTCAGATTTCCGGATTCTGCTCTTGTCAGGGGATTCGAGGATGACCGCAGCCGGCGGCAGCCGCTGTCGCAAAGCCAAGGGCGGTGAGGCACCATGCCTGGCATACCTCACATTTGCAAATGGCTGATTTCGACTGGAATGCGGCAGTGATCCACCCGAAACAGAACTATTACCGACGGTACCGAGTCACCTCGTGGCCGGCGAGCATGATGGCATGGGGCATGGGCATCGCATCGCGCGCCGCCCAGCTAAAGCAAAGCATGCCATGACACACCAAATTAGAGGGGGGGCGCAAGACCTGTCTCGCGCACCGGCGCCGCTGCTAATTGGCCGTAGCGCACCTGGCACGGACGCCTCGCCTCGGTGGGTGTCGCGGAAGCTTGGACAACCCCGGGCATCGGCCCCCTTCACCTTCCACGAGGCGCGGGCTCAACGGGGGCACATCGTGAGATCTATTGCGACAAGGTAATCTCGGGAACCTGGACGAGCAGTGATCATCGCAAGACCTTCTACCTCTCGGCGTGCTGCTCGATCCTCCGCACCGACAGACCCTAGGAAAGGGACCGGACTGCTGCGAGCGGTCGCCCCACTCCCAAGAAACAGTGGACGAACCAAGCCCCCCATCCTACAAGGGACCAACTTCGCTCATGGCAATTGTGGTTAGCCGATTACTAAAAATAGTAGCATCAGCGTGCAGTCCCAAGCTGGCCGTCCACAGCCGACCCACGCAGACCGGGCAGACAGCTCTTTCGACTGACCGCACTCGCACCTCCTGGAACAGAGGAGCACGGCACAGTCTGCTGTGGACGACCGCCACGCGGCCACGCATTTCGCACTACTGCTCCATGGGCTCTCTCCTGTCCATGACGGACAGCAAGCCCGTCGTCCGACCTCAGTAAGGTTGTGGATCAGAGGCACGACAAACCTTGTGCCAGTCCAATTAGCGGCCCAGCTTCAGGAACCCGAACACCAACGAGCATGCAACTTCCACGACACTGCAGCATAGCACCGAGGCTATCTAAGCTTTTCATGCGGGTTCATGTGCATTGATTGATCACGCGGCTGGGGATCGAGCAAACCACGACGAGGGCCAGCATCCTTAGCGCGGTGACCCCTCAAGTCAGAGATCTACTGTCGACGATTACATCCCTTCGGTTGGAGTTTCCAGGACCGACGGGCAGGCGGGAAGGACAGGCTATCGGACGCGCGGGCAGGCCGGGCAGGCAGGCGGGTCAGACCTTAGGGAAGCTTCCACCTGCACTGCAAGGACGTTATCGCCAGGTTCAAGCCGCCAGCCTGCTGCCGGCGAGCAGAGGGACGACGCAACAGTGAGACAAAGAGGCCCACGAACTGACCGCTTTTCCTGTGGCCTATATTACGATCACCATTTCACAGCAGCTTTCATGTCCAGCAGGGGAGGATTAGGGGTTGATCGATTGGATACCAACCACCTATGCTAGGGTGAGTTGAGTGACCTTGGGTTGTTGGGTAGCACGCCGTTTGTTCCTGACGTTCTTCGGGTGACACCCTGTGAGGTACAGCACCCCATCTCTCCCCACGTACCTTGTGCGGCAATGAGCAGCAGTCACAGCGAAGCTGAAAGACCGCCTGCATGTGGACTTGCGCATTCTCGTGGGGACGCGGCAGATTAACGTAGTTGATCTCGAGCATCCACCAACCTCGCCCCCTCTCCCTCCCCCAAAGCGGACAGCTGCTTCCAATATCTCTGCGCAGGCGCTCCGGTAAGCAGCGCGACACGATAGGAAATCTCCGACGTGGGCTGCCGCCGGATGCTTCACACAGGTCCCGTAGTACGGAAGCCGCCGCCGCCTGCTCCTCGATTCTGCTTTCCAGTTTATCTTGAGATTTTTTTTTCTCTGGAGCTCTCCATCACATAGTCGAGGGCGATGTTACCGTTTCCAGGATACTTCTCCCAAGTAGCCTTGGCAGACCGTTGAACAGGGCCAGGCTGCTTCGCCGAGGGTTCGGGGTGGAATGGGAGGGCTATTGCCGCCCCTCGATCAGTCAATCCTTTGGGGGTCTCTTATCGAGACTCATGGTGACTCACTCTGTCGCGGCGTGACTGTCAGATAGATGTTTGCTCAAGCGGCTCACAGCGTGGCGGCGAGACATCCATCCATCCCGAGCTCATGTCCAATATCGCGGTCCGTTGGGTGGCTCAGCCCTGCGAGGCTACCAGGTTAGCCAAGCTGACATCCACATTCCTGCCCTCCTCCCTTCCTTCTCTCTTGTGTGGTCGCATTGCCTTTTCCTCGCCTTTCCAGATCGGGGCATGACGAGAACGTAGCCACGACGCGGCTGAGCTGGACCGCGTCATCCGGGAACACACGTTGAGTTGGCTCTCCCTGCCCGGGTTTGACACCCGGGGGACGAAACAAGTCACCCAACCCATCATCGGTGTCGATGTCTGTTGCGGCGTACATTTGGCGTCGTCAGTTTTCTTTTTTGCCCGGTTGGTTGAAACCCCTTTTTTGGTATATTTTGCTTCTTTTTGCCCTCAATCCCCGGCTGGCCGTCCTATCGGGTCCTGCCTCCGTCTCACCGCACAATAGTATACCATCATATTGGAACCTGGGGGCGCCGCCCGCCCCGCTGGTGTGGACGCAGTCTCGTAGGCCGGGGCATGAATCACGACGTAACCTGCCAAAGCTGTACTCTATATTTGGGTTGCTTGCTTCCCACCCGTTGTTCACGTCTGGATGCGGGATCCGGATCGTCAGGCACCTTGCTGGCCTGCATGTCAGACGGTTAAGATATCAGGTTGCATGCTTATTCGCCCACCGGACGGCAGTCATGCACGAGGGGGTGGCCGTGCCATCTCTACACGGGCTCTCTGTCTTCCCTTCGTTCCCATTCTTTCATTCCTCTCTCACCGCCCCGCACGCTCCGCCGTCATCTCGAGGAAGCTTGAACCCGGACGGTGATGGATTGCCCCTTCCACGCAGCGATGTTTCAGCTGCTCTGCTCTGCCAATCATGGTTCCGCCGCCGGCGGGCCGATTGGCTGGGGCGTGCTGCCTCCTGGTTGGGTTTCTGTGATGCGGTCAGGTCAGGTCAGTCATCTGGTGAGTGTTGTCAGACGGCTCTGTGCTCACCATCGTGGCTTCGCCGGCTACGTGGAGTGTCGTGAGGCCTGCAGAGACATCGGGACATAGGTTGTGGTGCCAGGTATCTGATCCATGGCTCAATATGAGAATTCACATACTCAGTAGAACGTTACGTTTGGCCGAAGTAAATCCATGTGGGATTATTCCTCAGACACCGGCTGACATTGAGCAGTTGGCTACAGTCATCCGTAGGGCCATGCTTCCATCCCTGGCCCATAGAAGCAGGATCCGTTGAGGCAAGACTCATAAATCGCAATAGTGCAATGGCCATCATGAGAAGCCTCAGTCACTGCCGTCCCTACCATGGCGCTAGGAGCAGCTACTGTCCATCTCGCCCCCGCCGGATGACAAGTTCGTAAGCCCAGCGTTGCGATTGCTACCCTGAATGCCACGTGGTATCAACGTCCATCATGGAGAGAACCTCTGCGAGAGTATCACTCGTGCGGAACGTGGCGAGTCTCGCTGTCGGCAGCGGGGAGCCTGCGTCGAGAGAGAGCAGACAGACGCAAGTAAGCTGCGAGATGGCGCTGATGTTGTCAGGACAATCAACCCTCGAGGGCAGGGACAGGAACATGCGCGGCTTGGGGCCGGGCCGTGTTGGTGCTTCTCATGGCGGCCCCTTCGTGTCTCTGACTTGACCTGAGGAGGACTGGATTCCCCTGGGGCCTTCTGCCTGAAAATGTGACTCGATTGGCTTCACTCGTCCAGGATGTCCCCAATGGCTCGGTGCTCGCATGTCCGCTACAGCCAGAGGATGTCACTCCTCTTCCACCATAGTGTTATCAAATGGCTTCGAGGATGGACTCCACACGTGATGGGAAGTGTGTTGCCTACAACGAACATATTTCACTGTGTCGAAACCTACATCACGAACAGGTACAATGAGAAGAGGTGAAAATCTCTATGCGTTGTAACTATTACTTGAATTTTCTTCTCAGGACCAGAAAGTCGCTCGCTAGCCAAAAATATCAATACATCACCACCCGACTACTCCCCGCTGACCCAGGCGTATGCTTGCTTCGTGTATATGCTCGCTACCGCTTCTTCTCCTCATAAACAATGGAATGGGATATCATATCTTGTACAAAACCGCGCATCAAGGCGTCCCCGTCCCGATCCCGTGTCTTTCTATCCGGAAGGACCCTTGCCTTCCCTACCTTCCGACCAACCTACCAACCTATCCACTGGCTGTCCTTCTATGTCTCCTGTTGCAAAGAAGAACGCCCGCACAAGACGGCCGGCCCTCCGTCTAGCCTGTATAAATGCACAGAAAGATAGGATGCGCATAGAGGATATTTCTCGGCCCAGCTGGCTGTCTCAGAACAGCCTGTCCTGCTAGTGAAGGGACCGGAAAAATACCAATGCATTACCATGCATAACATCCTGTAAACACCTTGCCATGCGAGTCCTTAGACCGTTGAAACAGACACAAGCAATCAATAACATATGAAAGAAAAAAGTTGGGGTCCGCACATGAGCGTGTGTCGGTTACCACATTGGACCATTCGGCAGCAAAGGATCGCCGAGGCCGATGTTGACCTCCTGGGCCACCAGCCCGAATATCCAGTTCGCCTCCATGGCGTTGCTGCACTGGAAGCACCATTTGGTGACCTTGCCCGACAGGCCACCTGTCTTCGGCGCGAGGCCGACATTGTTGTCCTCATCGCGCACCTCCTCCCACACGTTGAGGATGATGCCCCGGCTTCCCAGTCGGCTGAAGCACTTTGACCCGAGCACAACGTCCAGCACGATCAAGGGCTTGTCTTTCTCGGGGTTGGATGATCCGAAACCAAACGACTTCTTAGGGATCTTGGTCACGATCACGCGCTTTTCCATGCCGTGCTTGATCCTCAGTTCCTGCCGCATTCCGGGAGGCGGCCGTGTGATCTGTAGGTTGCAATTGCCGTGATCCTCCCATTTCGACGATGTGACGAGTAAATGGCAACGGATTCTGAGGTTGTCGCTGCCCAAAACCTGGGTGCGGCCGGTTTCTGCCAGCGACACTGATGGGGATCGCGGGGTTGTCATGCCATCAGCTGAAGAGGAGCTGCTCGTGTACAAGGAGCCTGCTCCACCCATCGCGGAGTTGGGGCGGCTGTGACGGTCGACGTATGATTTGTTGATGTTGAAGGAAAGATTGCCGGTGCCGGTCAGACGTTTGAGCAAGGATGGCGCCGAAATACTGGATGACGTGCCCTGAGATTGAGACAAGGACTGAGACGGAGCGCGAGTCGAAGCACGGTAGCTATTCTTCCTACCGAACAAGCCACGCCGGTTACTGCTGCTTGACTGCGACTCCGGGCCTTGTTGGGCTTCCTGAGGTTGCCCAAAGGCACGAAACCGGGACTCCTCCTCCAAAGCCCTGTATTTTGCGTTGTTGAGGCGGGCTTTGTGGACAGCCTGGTAGAGTTCCGTGCTCTCGTTGGGTGAGAGTGCGCGGAAGCGGAATATCTTGGCATCAATTTGTGAGAGTTTGCAGTATGGGCGGACCGGTGAGCGGACCTCAAGGTCAAGGGCCGTACTCTGGCGAATCATTACGATTGGAGTCAGCTCAAGTGCTATCAAGGGATGTGTGCGAGCAGGGTCGGAGTCGTTAAGCTCGGATGAGCCGGACGAATTTAGTGCTCCTGGACCAGAAATAGAGTGCGAAGCAAGCGGGTAAGCCTCAATGAGGCCCGGGGTAATGTTGATGGAGCACGGCTCAATCAGAGCTTCTGTCCATTGGCCCTTCTTGTTGGACCAATACGAGATCGCCGCGATGGTCTTAATAATGTACTCGGGCTCCTTGGCACCTCCCGGGCCAAGTCGCCCGTAAAGACCAACTTGAGAAGCCGACTGCGAAGGGGCAATACTATTGTCAGATACGACGGTCTCAGCGCCTGTTATCTCTGATTCCTGCTTGATACTGATGGCCGGCTGAGTGTCTGGCACATCGGCCTCATCGATTTCATCGCTGGAGGATTCGACGTCCGAAGCCGAGTCGCTCTCAGTCTCCGACGAATCAGAGGAGACGTCAGATGGACGGTATTCGTGTTTGAGAGGCGATGAGCCACGGCGCCTGATTCTCGTGGCAGAAGGAGGATTGAGGTCCACTGGCGGGCCAAGGGCCGGGGACTTCTCGGAAGAGAAAGTGCGGTGAACCGGAGGTGGAGGAGCCCCATCTTCACGGAAGGGCTTGTTGTTCGGGGGCGACTTGGTAAGTTTCCTGGCCTCCGGACGCATGTCCTCCCGCAGCGGCGTTGTTGGGAGGGAGTGGGGCCGAGCCGTCGCCGGAAGAGACGTTCGAGTCGGAGTCCTCTCTGGGGACTCGCTGCCCAGAGGATTCGATGTCGCTGATGTCGGTGTAATCGGAGTAGTAGGGGAGCTTGCATGACGTGAGTGGTAGCGGCTCGGTGTTTTGCTCTTTGGTCGGTCCTCGACCTCGTTGGAAGTGTGTGATGCGGTCAAGCGAGGTTCGTGAGACTTGCGCCGTCTGGTCGGGCCTGTGCTTGTTCGCTCGCCCAAGGGAACAGAGACATCTGATTTGGACGAGTCGAGCTGGGGGATGTCTTCCATCAGAGGGCGAGTTGTGGCCGGTGGCAGTGGGTTTGTGCCTAGTATCTCTAGCCAGTCCAAGACCTGGTCTTCGAGATCGGTGGACAGCGTGAACACTTCGTACCACTCTTTTCCATTGTGTCTGCCACGGACCATCACGACTAGGGCGCCAGGCTCCTCGCCCCTGCGAGCTGAGATCGCGGTCTTTGGTATGGGAGGGAACAAAAGGCAGCATCTTGCATGGCCAATATCTCGTATAAGAATGTCGCCCCGGTCAAGCGGGTCCTTCGGCTTGTCTCGATAAATCAACTCAACCCGGCACTCAAGTCTCTGCCCACTAGAATGGGCGAGATCCAACGAGAAGTAGTCTTTGGCGTTGACTTGCCTGCTGGGATCAATGAGAATGCGGTCCATAACGTTCAATGTTCGCAGGTCGCAACATCGGCTTGTGTCAGTATTGATTGCATCCTCGTCCGTCTTGCGAGCAACCTCCTCACGATGGCGTCTCCGTGCCTTTTCCTGGAGGGCTGAGAAGTCGTCAATCGCCGCTGGCAAATCTGGGTGTTGGTTCCCGAAAGCTTCCGCGCTCTGTTCAACAGTCAGTCCCGACACATCCACGAATGCCATTCCAAGGGTACATTACCTTGAGGAGCTTCAATAGGCCCCTGATCCGTGTCACTGGTCTGGTCAGGAGATGTTGAAGATCTATAGGTTGTCCTTTGGTGTCCACGACGTCCCCATCCTCATTGCGAGGCATAGCATTAACTAAGGAGTCTTCGTCATCGGCTCTCCCTGGCGCTGGGGCAAGATTCACAACAATTCCCTCGAATCCAAGTCGCCAAACATCAAGATACTTGTCATATACGGGGTAAGCGGTCAAGAGCCAGCTCAAAATTTTGTTGACATCATGCAACGGTGCCCACTTGTGCAGGTTTCTGAGCTTCTCCAGGGCAATACCCATGTTGACCACTGTCTTCCCCACCGAGTCCGCCTGCCCATCTGTTGAAGGTCCGAACAGATCAGTAGCGTAGTCTTGCCTCCCATGAACTACTTGGCTCAAGAGGACTGGAATGGCGCCATCTACCAGAGTCTTCAATTCTCTCTGATAGAAGTCCTCGTCGACGGCAAACTCTCTCAGGAGGTCGTCCACGGTGCCCTTTCCCAGCCTGCTTGTCCGCCTCCGGAGACTGCTCGTAGATCTGATGCTTCTGTTGCGTATTGGGGCATCGTTGTCCTCCGGTAGAGATAGGACCGAGACCAGATCTGAGTGCTTTGTAAGACGGCGTTTCAATCCCGAGCCTTTACTTCTCCGTGAGGCCGCAGTGGACCTAGTAAGTCCCGTCATCTGCGTCACGGTGGTTTCTGACAGCATCGACATGGCCTCGGACCCGACCGTGCTCGCTGACTCCTCTGAAGCGATAGTTGACAGCTCATGCAATCCACTTGTGGGTGGCGGTTTTCGTTGGGGAATAGCAGGTGTCATGTATGGGCCCTCGGTATTGCTGCTGACATCTGTGGAAACGTACGATGATTCTGGCGACGGGGAACGCCTTCGGCTTTCCGCGGAATGATGGCGACCATCATGTTGTGTGTGCTCGTCATTGTCGTCAACCTCATCCATATAGCTGGGCTCCGATTCAGGTCCCATGTCCTGATAACTGGAATAAGCCTTAGGCGGGAGTTTGTGTCCGCTTGACTCTCCCCTGAAGAGGTTATTCAGAGTCTCGCGCAAAGGTCTCTTGACAGGACTTTTCAAGGGAGAAGAACCAGCTCTAGTAGCCTTGCTCCTCTTCAGCCCTGCCGAAGGACTTGAACGTGGCTCTGTGGGCTTCTCTGGCACCTCTGTTTGACTATCGTCGTCGACCCTGCTCGAATCCTCGGAGTCTTGCTGTTGTGCGGGAGATGTGACAGCTTCTTTCTTTGGCGGCAACTCCGTTGACACTTTTCTCCGCGCAGGTTTCTCGACGGGCTTCTCGACGGGTGTTGTCTGGGGTGCAGACTTGTCAACGAACGGATCAACTGTCCCGTTGAGCCAGCTTTCGATACTCGGTGGCTGGTTTGTGACTGGCTTAGGTGGGTCGACCCGCTCATGTACGATCTCCTTCGCTCCTGACACAATCTTTTTGAAAGCTTTGGGCACAGCCTTGAAGCTCGAGGTCCTCTGCGCCTTCGGTCGCCTGATGTGGTGGTGGTCCGCCCCTACCGGCAAGTCAAGCTCGCTGAAAGCCGAGTAGCCGAATGGCACTTCCGCGAGAGACTTTGCGGGAGCACTCGATGGCCTGTCAGAGTCGTCCTGCGACGCTGAATCCTCGCTTGTCCATGACCGGTCATCATCGGACAAGGTCCCAGTCTGAGTGGTGGCTGTGTCGTTCACAGTCAGAGCTGGGCCCGAAGCACTACGCATCCTTCTGGGTGGCACTCGGGACTTTGACTTCCTCGTAGGGGTAGTCTCGATGTCTGTTTCCGGCTCTTCGATAACTTCGATCCTCGCAGACGGCGATCGGTCCCGTCTTGCGCTAGGCACCCTAGTCCCCTTCTCCTTGGATGCTGTCCTCGAAGAAGCTGAATGAGGAGGTGCACGATCTGGTTCAACAGGGCGCACTCTGATCCCGTCATCCGGTAATGGCGGGGCCGTCTTGATGGGCCTGACTCGGATTCCATCGTCGCCACTAGCTCGGGGGCTGGCCGTTCGCACCGGCTTGATTCTGATGCCATCGTCTTCTGCCTTACTGCTCCGGGTCCTCGCGTTGCTTGATACCCCGCTGGCAGCTTCCTCAACTGTGATTGTCTCTCCACATCTGGTGTTGTATCTTTGCGTCGGCTTAGAGGCTTTGGGAATCCCAACTTTGGGGATCTCGGGAGGCTCTGGAGAAGCTGGCAGCTCAACTTTGCTTGCCCAGGCTTTGATCTTGTTCTGCTTATTTGCCGGTGCGGCCGTCTTCTGCAGGAAGTCCTTAGGGATCGGACTTGGGCCCAGACCCGCCGTTGCTCCCGGTTTGTTGCCAGCTGCAGCAGCCTTGGGAATGTTATTACCGCTGTTTTTCTTCATCCAGTGTTCATCGCTAACTATTCTCTTCTTGGGGGGTGCTTTAATGCGCGGATCATCCGGTATTGCGTCCTTGGGTTCCGCCTTTTCCTTCGGTTCTGCGGCTGTCTCTTTCCTATTCTCAACCTTCCCAAGAGGAGACGCCTTGGGCGAAGTTGCAGATTTTCGCCGGGGTTTTTGCCGGGATTTGATACGGACACGATCTTCCTCGGTCACGCTGTCGGCGTCCACATGTATAGCAACCTCGGTCGGCTCGCTGGCAGCGTCATCGGGGTTTCCTTGCACTGCGGCGGCGGCGTTGGCCTTCTGCCAGGCCTTGACGCGAGCCTGGACCTTGCCAGGCTGCTGTACGCGGCGAACGGCATCCTGGCGCATCTGCTGGTGCAGCTCGGCCCTCACTGCTGCGGCATCGAGGCTCTTCCGCTTCGAAGCAGCGACACGGGCGGCCGAGGGCCGGCCGAGGAGGAAGTCACCCAGCAGACTTGGCTCGTTAGGTTTCTTGACAGGGGGCTTCCGGACTCCCCCAGTGCCGGCCGCAGCAGGGGCACTCTTTGGGGTCTGGGCGGAGTTTCTGCGGTTTGGAGGTGTGGCGACGCCATTGTTTCCGGATCGTTTTGTGCCTGGAGACGGATTCCTGGTGGCCGAGGCGCGGCGCGGAGTGATGGGCTGTTTGTCCTTGTCTTTGCTGGCCTCGTCGGTTGACGGTTTCGCAGGGGCCATCTTCTAGATTGGAGCTTGTCAGTACCACCTGTGATCCCCATTGGTTTGTGGCATAAATGTGTGTCTTGGACAGTCAATGTCCCGTTTGGGAGGACGCCATGCGCGGTGAAGAGAGAGAAGTGGGTCGGTTCAGCACGGCCTTATGACGTTGATGGTCGGCCCACCGAGAATGGTCCAGAAGGGGAGTTGAGGGTTGTACGAACCTAGAAGAACCACATGCTGTCATAACGGGACGGCAGAGCAACGGAGGTCACAACAACACAGGACGAAAGGAAGGTGTCTGTGGTGACAGCCTTGCATGTGAAGGCCTGCGGGGTATCTAGACCACCGCGTGCTGGGGCCAACAAGCGTGTCTGTCTGTATGTACGTATGTATGTATGTCTGTCTGTCCGTCTGTCTGTCGGACCGTCTGCTACCTCACCTCGAGGCTCGACGTGAAAGGGAACGGATCGACAGGCGGAAGAAAAGCGTGACAGGGACAGGACCCGACAAACAAAAAGGATAGGTCGATTGGTTGCTGCCAAGTGGGAACAGGACGTATTGTAACAAAATGATTGTCGAGAATGACAGGCAGAGAGAGGCCGGCAGCCAGACAGGCACGCACTTGACAGCGCAGATCGCAGGAACAGCAGATGGAGCGATGCTCCAATGAAGGAGCGAATGAGTGAACGAGGGAAGGGACGACCTCACTCTCACACTCTCACACTCTGTCCTCGGCTCACGGCAAGCGAATAGATGCCATCTGGCACGGTACGGTGGACTCGAGGGTGACTATGTACGAGTGCGAGTGCGCGAGCAGGAGCCGGACGGGGTCGATCGAAACCAAGGCCCGGATCCAGGCGCAGGGCAGCTGCAGCAACCTGAAATGGAGGCCTTGGCCAATGACGAGGCGCGGTGAGGGCTGCAGACAGCGGCAAAATAAACAAATGGAGCCCGGGTGGCCCCTGCCAATCCCTACAGTAGCTCCAGCAAAAGATCCGATTCTGGGCCCCGTCCGCCACGAGCTGGCCTCCCAAACATGCCAAAGTTGGCCCAAGCTCCACTACCAGCCTCCATTTTATCCAGGCCAAGTTGCAGCAGCCCTGCGCACCGGGCCAGGCTAGGCCAGGGCACAACCCTGCTTGGATTACATGCGATGATCAAGCTTGTTACCTAGACCAAAGCTTGCTCAACATGGGGAAATGCAATCGACATGTCTATCTATCAGTCCTGGGAAAGCTTCTCTGGATGCACAGTAGTCGAGCCATCCATCCTGACGCTCAGCCTGATGCTGATGTGATGCTCTGCCCATCCTGTTGTTGTGCACAGTAATACGAGATGAGTTATCATAATATTGTTCTCTCCCCTCCTTCATCATGCCCCCCCCCCTCTTTCTATTCTCTCTCCCAAATCCTCCCCTCCCGGCAGTCCGAGGATGAGGGCGGGTGTGGTTTCACAGCGTGCGCAGGATGGGATGCCACCACCCCTCTTCGCAGGCTTTTCCATGCTCCAATGAGGCCAGCTCAGTCCCAGTCCCCAACAGCTGACATGCTATCGGTGCTACGCTGCCTTGGTATACAAATGTTGTTGGGTCATGCGTGCATCCATTTGTTTGGTAACGCCAAAGCATAAAGCCCCAACGACCGTCGTCCGCCTTGGACAAGCCATCCTCGTCGCCCACAGTCAGCCAGCCAGCCAGCCAGCCTCTTGGATTTGCCGTCTATAACGTTTCGAACCTAGCAATACAATACCACAGAAACTGTCTCTCTTCGTCTGGTTCTGCCAACTTTGTCTGCGCATCCGCTCATCCTCATGATAATAACAATCCTCGTGATAAGTAGCAAAACCTGGAAACGTCTGCTTTGGCCACCATTGCGAGCTCCTGCAGACGATAAAGCCCATTCATTCACTGTCGGTCAGCATTGGCACGTCTTGGCAAGAGAACAGCTGAATGTCTGCACCCTGCCCTTGACCGGTCCCGTCCCGATGGCTTTATACTATGTTAGCCACGCACTGAACGGCGTAAGCATCCACAAAGCTGGACAGCGACAGCAATATCCGAGGGCGCTGTTCGAGACACCACATCCTCCATGGCTGAAAGCTATACAATAATAGTCTCAGAGCCGCTCACCCCTCTCCCAACTGGGACCGTCTGGGGATCACAACCCGGGCTCTGCTTCCAATCGACCCGCGTCTGCGCGTGCAGATAGACACGGGTTGCGTAAAAGAGCAATGAGAATATGGCGCACTGATATCTCTCTAGCCGCGCCGCTTCTTGACTTTCCAATGCCTGTTGGTCTCCCATGGTTCAGAACCTGCACTGACGGAATTGCTGTGGCCCATGATGGTCGGAGCAAGCCATTGTCCTAAACAGCCAAGGCATGCATAGATAAGATAAGAGTACAGGAGATCAAGCGGGGCGTGACTACTGGTGACAGGACCCATCCAGAGGTCCTGCCTATGTATGCTTAAATGATTAAGCGTCCGATCCCATGGTCCAGCGTCAGATCAGCCTCTTTTTGCTTACCCTTTTGGGCAAACAAGTACTGGACGACTCCAGTCGATATATAAGCCCCACATGATTTTCTTGGTACTGGTTTGACCCGACGCGCAACACAACCATTAAATGGCTTCAGGGGCAAGACAAGTCTACCCACTATGTGGTGCAATCACACTTGCAGACATTGTTCCGCCGACTGTTTTGGCCTAAGCTCAACTGGAAGATTTGAGTTGTTCCAAAAGCCAACTTTATTTCCACCCCGTAACATGTCCACTCTCGAGCAGGCGTTGACCGGAATATCAACTCCTCTCCTGCTGACGCGAGAAGTGAGCTTTCTCAAGAACAGGAACGATTTTCGCAGTCTATTGATTATCACATCTTGATGTTATGGGCTATAGCAAGACTTTTCATGCAACCTCACCATGCTGTCTCAGCTAGATGAATGTACACTTGATGGTATCGGCCGTAGTGAATCCCTCAGGTTTCTCACTGGAAGAAACGCCATGTATTTGGCTATCTAGGTCATAGATCAAGTGAATGCACTCTATAGATGTAATGTTCCTGCAACACTCAACCTAGACGGCAATTCTTGGAGCTCGGGGAGCATCTCCCAAGCACGGCGGCGTCATTCTCCCGAGCAAACACCCAAGACTTGAACTGGCCATATATAGTGCCAAAGGTATCAAAATATCAACAAGTTGCATAATGATTGACTCGCCATCAACGGGTCCTCCTCCCTCTTGTACAGGACGCATTGCGTGGCCCCATCCACTTGTATCTCCTCGACCAACGCTCGGGGCTCCATCTGGCGGAACACACAGCTCCGCAGTCTGCCAAACGGGCTGGGTAAATACTCTTCCACATGGTGTGGGCAGCACTCAAAATAGGGC
Organism: Diaporthe sp. PMI_573; assembly: GCA_021399435.1. NCBI lineage: Eukaryota > Fungi > Ascomycota > Sordariomycetes > Diaporthales > Diaporthaceae > Diaporthe > Diaporthe sp. PMI_573. The sequence continues at coordinate 385,830 of JAJTUP010000022.1, read as the reverse complement.
GGCATCGCCTCAGGGCGGAAATTGCAGGTGGGAATCCGTCTCCTCTTTACGCGTATACACATTTTCAGACATCGACCATGAGGCAGTCGGCTCCGGAGAGGGGGTATAGGCTCGAGGGGCCCATACTGATACATAAGGGAAGTCCCCTCGCCGGCTTCATCGCGATGGAGCCTATGTTGTAGCACTGCACCGCGCACACGTTCTCTCGTTCTCTATACATTCTTTCAAAGTCTGGTCTGAATAATTCACGACCATGGCAGCCACTCTTTCACCACTTCTTCTGGTGCTCGGCGCCGCCACCGCCGCCACCGCCGCAAATTCCACCGCCTGTAACGCCGAGACCTTCGCATCCCTCACGCTGGGCAATATCAACATCCTCTCCCTCGATGTCGCCGTCCTGCGCAACCAGTCTCTAACCGAGGGCTCGTCCGGGGGCACCGGTGTCGGCGTCGGGATCATCTCGGCGTCGACCGGCGAGGCCGTCTCAGCCGTGGACCTCTGCAAGGTTTCGATCCAGTACACACACCCGGGGCAGAACGACAACGTCAACACCTGGGTCGGCCTGCCTCTCGACCCGACGGCATGGAACTCGCGCTTCATGATGACCGGCGGCGGCGGGTGGACGGCCGGGAGCGACAGCTCGATCCTAGCGCCCGTTGCGTCGGGTTACACCAGCTCCTCGACCGACGGCGGCCACAACGCCACCACGACACAGGCGCAGTGGGGGCTCTTGAGCGAGGGCAACACAAACTGGCCCGCCCTGAGCGATTTCGCGTCGGTGGCCCTCGACGAGGCGGCCAAGCTGGGCAAGGCTGCGACGAAGCTGTACTACGGCAAGGACCCCGTCTACTCGTACTGGAACGGGTGCTCTACCGGAGGCCGACAGGGACACATGATGGCCCAGAGATTTCCAGGGCACTTCGATGGCATCCTCGCCTCGTGCTCGGCCTTTAACTGGCCAGAGCTCCAGGCCGCCTCGGGCTACGCGAGCTTTCTGGCCCAGCTGCTGGGTAAGTTCATTGTCGTTCCATTTTCGTGGGCCTGATACAGCAAAAGAGAAAATCACTGATTCACGACTTTTAGATGTCGTGCCTCCCCAGTGTGTCCTCGATGCCTTTAGCAATGCCGCCCTCGACGCCTGTGACGAGCTAGATGGCGTCAAGGACAACATTATCGCCCTCCCGGGCGCTTGCAACTTCAATGCCTCGGAAATAGTCGGCCAGGATGTCGTGTGCACGAACCCAAACGGTACCGTCACTATCACAGACAAGATGGCTCAGTTCGTGAATGGCTTTTGGAACGGGCCACGTACGGGGTCAGGCAACTTTTTCTGGTATGGGTTCGGGCACGAGGGCCCGTTCACGAGCGTGTTCCAGCCCAAATGCACGACGGTGGACGACTGCACGTACACACCCTTCTCCGCCGCCGACGACTGGTACGGCGCGTTCCTGGAGCGCAACTCGACTTGGAAGCTGGCAACGGCCGGGCTGACGCAAGAGCACTTCGACCGTCTCAACCGCATGGCCGTCGACGAGTACACGTCAGCCATCGGCACCAACAACGTCGACCTCACGGACCTCAAGGCCCGTGGCACAAAGGTAATCACCTGGCACGGCACCCACGACGGCCTGATCCCCTACAACGGCACAGTCGACTACTACGATCGAGTCATGGCTTGGGACCCGGATGTGCAGGACTACTACCGGTTCTTCCTCGCGCCTGGAGTCGGGCACTGCCGCGGCGGACCGGGGTTCGACCCCAACAGCCAGGTCCTGAACGCGCTGATTAACTGGGTCGAGAACGGCACCGCGCCAGAGTTCCTGCCCGGCACTGGCCCGGCGACCAAGAACTCTACCGATACCAGGACGGTCAACTTGTGTATGTATCCTAAGGTGCTGACCTTTGTCGGTACCGACCCGGATGATGCCGCGTCATTTGAATGTATTTAGGTAGCGGAGATTTTGTAAATATGTTTCTAGGCTTCCGTCGCACGGGACGCTCAAACTATATTAAAAGTTGCTTTCATCGTGTACAAGATGTGCCTGCTAATCTCGTCAGTGATTTGATGAGACCGATGAGACAAAGAATGTCTTCTCCACAAATTGCCTTTCAGTTTGTCCCCATTTCATGCCTTACAGGGATACCAGCCGGCTCATCATGGTTCGCTTTGGCGCACCCCTATCAGCGCCACGATTTCTCGGCGGCTCCGCAGAGCAGCAAACCCTCAATTTCCGATTACTCAGGTTGCACACCCTGGAATGCTTCTGGATGTCGTTGGATTTTGAGGCGGTGTGACGGCAGCAATCGATGGAACCAGTTGTTGCACAGCATCCTGCAGGCGGCGCTTGGAGGCTCGCCTGCTGACCGTCGCACAAGATGACGGGAGGATGCGCCAATGCACCAGAAGGGTGGTTAGGAGATATTTGTATATTGGTGCTGCTGTGCTGACGGCAGCACCAGCTTTGATATTGGGGCACTTGACATGGTGTAGCCACAGAGGGCGGCCGGTCCGCATCGCCCGCCAAGCCCGAAGATGAGCAGAAGAGTACGGGCCGACTACTGACGCTTACCCACGACTTCTTGTGGAATCCTTTGTTGATGGGGCCGCCTCCAAGCAATTATCTGTCTGGGTGACGTACGACGCAAGATGGGCAGGAGACAAAAAAAAATGGGTTGCTTCAGCTCTGTATGCGCATTGTATTCTGACGAAGCGGGCCTGCTGGTCACTCGGTCTACTCCACCGGCCTGATGTCTGAAAGCGTCGATTGCCGATGTGGGTCGCCGCCGGACCGAGACGGCGATCAAGGCGGGACCCCGGGCAGTGGAGCCTTGGACATCTCGTAGGTGCAAGCCCGCTGAGGCGCATGGCTCGTTCTGGCAATTCCACTTCTCATGCACCCCGCGAAGATCAAGACCAAGACCAAGACCCCCCACGAACCATGACGCAGGTGCCGTTGGGAATTATTCAACAACCTCGATAGCCGCCAGGACATTTGTTTCGGCATTCCCTTTTCAGCATAGGCCGATGAGGCTCGAGTCGAAAAGTAGGCGTTCTCGCGACACAACCATCATAGGATGCAGTCTTATGCACATCGTACCTGCTTCTGAGGCTCAAGGCGACGAAGTCTGACTCGCCAGGGTGCAGTGGACAGGGCAAGCGGCAGGCAGATGAGATTATGGCTGTTGGTAATTGGACTTTTTATACGCCAAAACGCCACCCTGCGTTGGTGCTTGGAGGGATTCGAGTCCTACCACGGCTTGGTGCTTGGTGCATGTGTCCTCACCGAGAGGGCGGCAGGCAGCGACGAACTGGGCTCGAGGACAGAGGAGAAGAGTCACTCGGGGCCAGGTGTCTCGATGCGCCACGGAAGACGCATAATGCAGGTACGATTCCCGCCGAACCCTGGCGATCCGCACGGTGAGTCCAATGGGCAGCTGGACAGCAGTGTCTCTGGGCGAGCAGGTCGACATTCTGCATCTTGACACCCGCACTGTGACGAAGCTGGCCGAAGTGTGCAACCTTGAGTCAGAATACGACGCCTCTGGCAGACGGCTTGCGCGGAAACAAGAGATAAAGCGGCACCCTTGGGCAGTGGTGATGGTGTGCTGCCTGGTCAGGTGGTGTTGTGGTTGGTGAGTGATGATCATCGGCCTCGTGCCTGCCGGGAGAAAAGTGCGATAGCGTGAGAGGCAGGGAGGGCAGGGAAGCAGGCAAGCAGGCAAGCAGGCAAGCTCGCAAGCAGGGAACGCCACGGGCGACGGGGTGGCAGGGTGGCAGGGTGGGTGTGCTAGTGTACGATACGCAGTACACTACTACGGAAGCTCTCTCTTGTCTCACATCATCACACAGCTGCCCCAGCGCTAGCACCAGCACCCGAGAAGCTCCTCTCTTTGCTCGTTTCACTCTGGCACCCTCGGGAGAAAGCCTATCACGGGGTTTTGTCATACGCGCAATTGGCGATGCTGCTCCACCCAGCTGCCGCACCCGACACGCTTTGTCGAGGCCATCAGATAACCTGCCGTCGTCCGTGCATCGTCACCATCGCTCTCCCACCATGCACCCAGCCTAATGAGGCCTGCACGAAGGAATTACAAGGTCCGCGCCCAGCTACGTCGTATCGTAGTATTGTATCAATCGCTGCCCGGGGTGCAGCCTGCCGGGCAACACACCCCACGACGCAGCATGCCGTATTAGGCCGAATCGCCCTTCATGCGCCTCCTCCAAATCAACTATTGTCTCACGCTTCTTGAGGCCGACATGGGCCCCAACCGTGATGATTTCACGCACACACACGCACACACACGCACACACACGCACACACACGCACACACACGCCCAAGCACACACGCCCACGCCGACGCCGACGCCCACGGCAGGCGCAGCTGAGAGGTGATTCACCTCGCCGCGATCGCTGCTCCCATTGGTGAGGTCCACGTGGGAGGCCTAGCCCCGCAGAAAGATTTGAGACCTTGGGCCAGCTGAGAGGCTCCGCCAGCCGGCTCTGGAATGTGAATAGCCATATCCCGCTGGCCGGTGACCACCACCCTCTCGCTTCCCAGCCGCGTCCTGGACCCCAGCCCTCGCAGCCAGACCGAAGGCTTTCCTCTTTGGGAAGGGTGGTGACTTCACTAATTCACTAGGTAATCAGCACTGTGTCTCTTGGCCTGGGGGCAGGGGTCCACTATTTTGCTACCTGCAAACACCCGACTTATTGTATCCAAGTCCTACTGATGCCTGTGACGGGCGTGGGTGGGCGGGTGTGGGTGGTGCGCGTTCGCGTGGCTCAAGTATCAAACACCCAACACCTCGCATCTTGGTATATATTCCCGTTCACTCCCCCGTCTTCTTCTGCTCTCTTTTTTGTCCTTTTATGTCTCTCTACTTTTACACTTCCTCTATCTTGGCAATCACAGGACCTTGTAGATCCTGTCTCAACTGTCCGAGGGGAGGAACGGCAACCGGATCATATCTGACTTCTCACGGTCGCTTTTGACAAGTCAAGTGAGCCGGCGAGGCCGGCGGTAAATGTCCGCCTTCTTTGCGGACGGTTGGCATTTTGCCTTATTCTTTCTTCCCCCTTTCCCTTTGCAGTTGCCTTGTCATACCTGTTGCCTGTAGTTGGCACACGGTGACTGGACTGGCCAAGCCCAACAAGGATCGGCATTTCCATCTATGACTTCTCAAGCACAAAAAGTGCCAACTTCCTCAACTCCCTCCTCATACAACCGCCCCGTACGGTACACTTCAAACACCACAACAATGCCAGCAGCAAGAATGGCTCACCGGGTCTCACGGCGAGACTCATGGCCGCCGACCATGATGCGTCTGCATCCAAGCATCGAGTCTGAGGACACAGCGATGGACGTTGATTCTGACAACGACGGACTATCCCTCGAAGATGACGACCCCATCAACTACTTCCTCACGCCCACGCCCCTCCTAGACGATGGTGATACCGACGACGACATGGACTCCATGGATCTGGAGATGGAGATGTTTGATGCAGGCATCGAAGACTCCCTTCATCCCCAGCCAACCATCCGGAGCATCAGCCCCTCCGACTTGACCGGGCCCAGCCGACCACCTACTGCACTGTCTAAGATGCTTCCCCTGCCCATCCGATCCCCGACTCCCCCCAAGGCGAGAGCAAACTCCAGGTCACCGCCTTCGAGGAACTCCCCCGAGGCCTTGACCCCCAACATGGAGGCCGACGACGATGACGAGGACTACGTCCGCTTCACCCCGAGCGGCACGCTCGCCCCGTTCAGCCTCTACAACAACTTCGCGAGCTCCAAGTCCAAGGGAGCCAGCCGCAAGGCCGCCGCCAAGGCAAGGGCGCAGAAGGGACTGGACAACAACGACAGGGTGGGCATGATGATGCAACACGGGCCTTCAGTGTCCTCCACCAACCTCCTGCTGCCGCCTGACGCGTTCCATGTTGGGCGGCCTCCAACGGCGCCGACCACGCGGGGCAGGTCGACCACCGCATCCGGCGGGAGGGGGCGGCCCCGGCTCGTCCAGCGACCTCGCAGCTGGTCCGGACCCATCCACGCGGGACACGTCAGCGAGAACCGCCTTTCGCCGCGGGCATGGCGCGAGCCTAGCCCCGACGTCTGGTCGATCGAAGAGGACCCCGAGGCCGAGATGATGAGCGAGTTTGGCGAGGGGAGCGTCGAGGTCGACACCCTCGGCCACAAGACCGGGGCGATAACTCCCAGCGGCGACAAGGCGGGCAAGAAGGTGCGCTTTGCGCTGCCTGTCACGGAGATCCCTTGAGGTGGTGGCAGTGGTTGGTTGGGCGGCTTGGGAGGATGGTGCTGCCGCCGTTGCATTTCTGGTTGCTAAGGGGTTTCCTTGAGTAGGAGGTACACACTGGACTCACGTCCTTGCATTTGAAGGGGTGCGGGGGGTGTTCATGGTCGGTCTTGCATTTTCACAACACGGGTGGACGAGCCGCAGACGCGGGTAGTCCGCTTTTCTTTTACTATCATCATCTCATATCGGAGGAAGCATCACTGGGGGTCATGGTTTCAATTCTGGGTGCATATATTGGTTTCCTTTTCTTATAACTGCATAACTAGATTGATTGCTCACGCAACACATTTTGGAGGAAGTCAACTGGGAGTAATATTTTCGGAAATAAATACCAAGACTGCCGTTTTGAGGCACTCAACTTTTCTTGTTCCTCTGCTTCCCGTTGCTACCTCTGCCTGCGAGTGTTCCAAGGTTCGGTCTGTTCACACCTTCCTTTCAGGCACTATTGTTACTATTCTCTGAACCACAAAATTGATTGCCAATATTTCTTGTTCTTTCTCAGATATTTCGGCTAAAGTCGCCACCTAAAAACGATTTGCAATCCCATGGTCACACTTACCCCTTCCGTACAGCTGCCTTGGCCCCATGAGCAGCAGTGGTCTCCGCCATTTCTCAGCATGGAGACTTAGTATATTTGTCGACTACCCTTAGGGATAGGTCCTTGCCCCAAAAGGAAAGGGGGCTAGCCTCAAATCAGCTTACCAAACTCAGCTGACTGCCACCACATTTGCTTGTTAGCCTCCGTCTAGATGTCCACTGTTCCCATCCCTGCATCCTGGAAACTTTTCCTAGATTGGTACCACGACAGGCATTGGACAATGCCGGAATTTGGACACCCACCTCAAGTAAGAGTGGCTTTCAGGGAGGTGCAAGCCAAGTAGGTAGTGCTGACCTCTTCTTGCCAAGCTCAGCCTCCTCCACTAGTACTAGATCTCACAGACCTCGGTCAAACGACGTCCTGGCCTCTTCATCAGCATTCACGCCACCGAGCTTTTGATAGACAAGGGTGTCCGGAACTAATTTTACCTTTGCTGTTGATGGAATCTTGTGAGTGAATTGAGTAACAATCGCTAGCTGGTCCTCTATGCTCTTGTTGGTTCTTCACTCAGCTTACTGGGATTTGTCTTCCCAAGAATCCGTCTTCCATCCTTCTAAGAGATCATCCGACTTTTCTTAGCACTCCTTGGTATTCAAAGTGTATCAGGAAATCCGGTCAAGTGGAGCCCTGTCAGCATGGAAAGCATCAGGGCGGAATCAGGGAAATCGTCAAGGGCTTGATCCCGATCCTCCAAATGCAGAACACCCAGCATGTGACGGTGGTGGGATCATAAAATCGATCTTCCCATGACCAGTGATACTTATTTTCCATTCTTCATGAAACTCGCATAGAGAACATGAAAATGAGAACACAAAGATATAAACTTGAGTCATTTTGTGGATCAACGCGTAGAGTACCTCGGTGAACGTCTCCAGCTTCAACTCAATCCAGTCTTTGAGCTGATTATGACTTGCCTATCCTGACTTCGAGTTGGAAATGGATCCCAATTCATGCTGCGTGTGAGCTGACACGGAAGATTTTGTCTAGGAGGGCGACAGATGCGTGACATAGTGAGCTACCATCCGGCAAGATCTGGTTTCGTACTTGTTGAACAGTGCCAGGTGTGAAGCCTTGCAAGTCACTGAGTCCTATTTAGATTTTCTAGCTTCACTGGCAAGTGATCGGGATGTGCGTATTTTCTGGTTGATAAGGCGGTGCCCAAATATTCGCATGGAGCAGGGGGGCCATGTTTGCATCCTGCTCCGTACGCGTTCTTGGACTTCACCAATAGTCGATATTGGTTTGTGTGGCTCCTATCTAATTCAATCTAGGTCACTGAGTTTGACTTCGAACACGTCCTTTCCTGTGCTACCTGTGAGTGTTGACAAATGTGAGAATTGTCGCAAGGTGGCGTGCAATGGGTTTCTCATGCTGTCTGCCTTTAGGTTCTGTTTAGGTACTTGAGCAGCTGGATGTTGATTCATGATGAGTAAAGATAGTGTATCTGTTGCCGAGATGGACACGATGGACCGAGAAAAGGCTCCTGGTGCACACATGAGAACTGAGACGGGCTTTGAGGTGCTGGCTTTTGTCAAAGGCGCAAGACCGACACATGCCACTGTCAATAAAAACGGATCACGCACTGCATGATATCTTCAATAGCACACTTGGTAACCTATTTACCTTCGAATTCAGACACTGGGACAAAAAGGGAGATATGATACAGATATTATTATATATGACCTTTGTTGACGACATCAAAATGTGGGCATCGGATAATCGCGCCCGAACTTTTTAAAACATGGACCTCGGGTGCTTCATACAACATTGTAAATGAAGAAAGAGTCGCTGGTCAACGTTTCTTTCAATTTTTATTTTCTCTTCACTCTTTGTTCCCTACCCAAGATCCATGTTCTTAAATATTGCTGGACTACAGCAATTTGCCATCCTGTTTTTACCAGGTAAGAAAGGAAGGGCTTCCAAGAGTCACACCTTCCACACACACAGCCTCACGGATGCTTTTAAAAGTTATCTCGGTCCTGACTGACACGTGGCTAGGTCAAAACAGGGTCCTGCCAAAGACAACTATACCATGTGTGCCTAGGCAAGTCGGGTGCCCAAGCAAAACATAACAATTGTTTGATGCTTCAATGAGCAGTCTGCATGTGTGGCCCTGCTGAGAAACTAGGCCTTCTCACACCAAGCAGCCAATTCCATAAATCGAGTTTCTGTATCCACATGAAACGAGAAGGAGGGGTTGTTGCATATATGTGCCAGGGAAGATTTGTTGACGTTGGGTGATTACATAAGCCTGCCTGTCCCCTCACGATGCTGCCCAGGTGATCATGCCAGCTCGGAAACTGCTTCAAACACGACCGAGGATGCTTGTCAAGAGGTGACAACAACTTCATTTCTCTTTCTCTTTGACATGACAGGTTGAATTCACAGCATACCAGGCACACTACTGAAGCTTGCTCAAGAGAGAAGCCCAACTGTCTTGTACGTACTCTCATGTTCATGACCGTGAGCCCCTCATCACCTGCTGTCGTAACTCCACGCCGGTGGACACGCTCTGAGTTCTCACTGTGCGTCGAAGCAGATCTTTGGAATCCAAAAATTGATATTTCTTTGAAAAGTGACAGAAATACTGACACAGGCTGGAGGATCAACAGACCACCATCAGCAAGATCGAGGCAACGGACAATCGGAAGACTTGCTCAGCCAGCACTTGAGAGGTAGTGGGGTTTTTTACACTGAAGGATATCAGTCTTCAAAATGGGCGTACACGACTTGGGGAAAACGATGCCACTCCGCACCATCACGTTCAACATCCGCTACGCCACCACATCCCCCGTCCCCGACGAGGAGCTCTGGGAGGTCCGGCGCCCCAAGCTCTGCACTCAGATCCGCTTCAACACGGCCGGCCGTGCCGCGTTCATCTCCTTCCAAGAGGCCCTCGCCAACCAGGTCGAGGACATCCAGCAGGAGCTGGGCCCTACCTGGGCCCACATCGGGGTCGGGCGAGACGACGGCGAAGCCGCGGGGGAGTTCTCGCCCGTCTTCTACCAGGCGGACACGTGGAAGTGCGAGCGCAGCAAGACGTACTGGCTGAGCCCGACGCCGGAGGAGCCGTCGACGGGGTGGGACGCCGTCCTCCCGCGGATCGTGACCATGGGCCAGTTCGAGCACAGGCAGAACGGCGCGAGGGTTGTCGTCCTGAGCACCCACTTCGATCACATCGGGGTCAAGGCCCGCGAGGAGAGTGCGAGGCTGATCCTGAAGCTGGCGGACTCATGGGTAGGTGAGTTCAGTCGGTCCGGGAAGGGGAAACCGCCGGTCTTCCTCGGGGGCGACTTCAACAGCACGCCCGAGGACAAGGCCTACCAGACCATGACGGCGCCAGGGACCGGAATGACGGACGTATCGACCTTGATCCCGGAGGAGAGGCGGTATGGGAACGCATTGACTTACACTTCCTTCAACGAGCCGGACCAGCAGCCCTCGAGGATCGACTTCCTCTTCGTCAAGGACACAACGGATATCAACTTCCTTACATACGGGGTCTTGGCCAATCGGTTTGACGATGGGGTGTTTCTCTCGGATCACCGCGCAGTAATGGCAGACATGGACATCCCGGTGAGGGGACAACCGCCGTCTATGTGAGTCTCTGCATGAGGGGTTCTTTGATGATGTTCACGACTCGTGCAGACCATTGGGCTGCGGTATTGTCGCATTTGCAAGCGCAGGTCTACTTTCTTCTGTTCCTGGACTTTCCGAGGTGACTCACTCACATGCCGGGAGGCGGAGAAGGGGGGGGGCGGCGGTTTCGGCGCAGTCACATGTCGATAAAGTGGTGATGGGTGTGGGAGCAGAGCTAAAATGCATACCACGTCTCGACTCCTGCAATCTTGTGCAAAGATATTGTGATTGTCGCTAAAGCAGCTGGAACGCACTGCGCGGAAGCAAGAGGCAACACCAATGCACGAACGGCAGCCTGCTGTGCCCAGGGATGAAGCTAAGAGCCTCATCATAAGATCCCATCTCAACCACGTTCCTCTAGACCACTCTAGCGTCACCAATCTAGCGCGAAGATCTAATGCAGGCGTGGTGGCGTCCGCGAAGACTAAAGGGCGGTGTGGAGCTTGGGGGACGAGCAGCAGTGCAACTGTTGAACGCAAACTATCACGCACTGCACCATTTCATCCGAGCCCACGACTGACCAGTCACGTCCCGCAAGCATAGTCACTAGCTGTGAGGGAAATGAGGGATGGCTCAATTGCTTCGCGCATAGGAGTGTCTCTGATTTGCGATTCGACTGCTTGCGAGATGGGACATGTAGGGGCGCCTGAGCAGCAAGCAGGGGAGATTATATGTCGCATTGGCCTGCGGCCACCACAGTCAAATACGTCAACTCCGCTTGAGCTTCCACTTGGACTGCCATCTTCACAAAGAGCCTTCCCTTGAGCAAATGCCGCCCGCACACGTTCCGGAGTTGCCGGGCATGTCGTGGTTTGACGGGCAGCATGACGGCAAACTGCATCTGTGGGGAATCCACTCCGATCAGGCGACCTGGGGAAGCACGGTGGACAGGCAGGCCTGTGAAGACGGACAACGTGTTTTCTCCATGTCGTCACAGGTGCCATGGAGGTGTGCAGCTAACATGCTGCCATTGGAGCTCCGAGCCGTCCCCCCGGGCCTTGACCAGCAAAGCCACCCTCGGCCTTCATCCGGAAGGGACAGTTATCATCGACCCTACGGTTGCAGGTTGCAACTCATGCCGCATTGCCTGCAGGAGGTCCAGTGAGCCCCCGGGCGGCTGGGCCACCATTTCTGACTTGCAGTCGAGGTTGCACCCAACCACGACGCAGGGAGCCACAGAAGCTGCCGGATGCGTCGTTGCGGAGGCTGTGGGACGCGGGGGGATAGGCGTTGGATCGGGCGCGTGATAGGAGACACAAGTACGGCCGCTGGTGGCATGCAGCATACTGTGTGCTGCATACGATGCGCAGCGCTCCCCATCGCGTAGATGCGGCAGGTCCAGCTCTCGATGGCACCGACCCTGTGCAGGTGGGTTGCTTCATGTTTGTGGCACAAACGTGGCCTAATTGCCGACGGTGGTGATGCGTAAAGGCAAATGTCAAAGTCAGCATTCAGTGATCACGAATCTGGGGAAGACAGCATCGTCAAATTGCTGACATATTGCCGCCTGTTAATAGTGCCACTGCCAGGATTGGCGAGAAGTCTATCTCAGAGCTGACGAACTAGACTAGGTGGGTCTTGAATTGCTGCAAAAACCTTGTCTTTCTCACTCCGGTTTGAGCCGTAGCAAGACATGCTCATGTGTGTGCTAGGTACTGACACGACTGCTGCAGTTCCTCCAGAGTGCGAACCGTTGGCGATCGTTGGCTAGGGACTTATGCTGCACGAGGTTGCATGAGGTACGAAATTCCTGCATCGTGGGGGAACGGCTCCAATGGGCAGTGCAAGCGTGCTGCAGGGCGGCGTCATTCGACATGAGAGCAGGATTGCTCGTGTCCTCTTCCGGCCATAGTCTTCACCCAGCCCACGGAGTTTTAGTTGAGCCTCATCTTCAAGCCCGACTTTTGCCGCTGCCACCCAAGGAACGGGGAGAGAAACGCCTAGAGGAGGGCCTGGGCCGCGCCATTCTGGGAATGGGTTTGGAGGTAGGCCGCCGTCGTGTTCCTCGGGCCGCCCATTCACGCGTCGTCCTCGGCGCGACACATTTGCTTTCATGGCCGAGTGTGTCCTCACTCTATTGGGTGTCTTGTTTGACGCCGGGCTATGTGCCTCAAGACTCGGGCTGTTCTGTTGGCTGTTAGGGGCGCCTGTCATGCACACGCCACTCGCGGGTTCCCATTAGGCCTCGACCATGCTGTCGTGCATACAAGTGTTTACACGGGTCCTTAGGTCCACCAGGTGACCTGTGCCGGGAGGCAAGCGGGCCTGAAGTTGGGGCCTGACGATAAGCAGCGGGTGAGAGTGCATGGAGTCGTCCAGGGTGCATCTGCACGCAGTCGTCGCCGCGATCCTGTGACTGAGATCCCGGGGATGCTCGTTGTTTCCGGGCTCCACATCCCGGACTTCTGGATCTTTGGCCCATCATGCCAGCGGCAGGGGCCAGGGTTTTTGAGGACAGCCCCAGCGCAGCCCCAAGGCCTTGGAGAAAGTCCGTAAGCTTCCACGACGTGCGGAAGACGGACCGCGAGGGGACGGGTTGTGCTGATCCACAGCGTGCGTGTCTGAGGGTAGTCTGATGAGTAAATATTGAGGAAAAGTTGTTGGGCCCGGTGGTCTTCTGGCAGAGAAACAGCCTGCTGCGTAAGAAAAGGTCGCACCAAGCTTCTGGCAGGAGTGTGGCATCGCGCCTCGCTGCATCTGAGCAACTGGCACCCGGCCAACCGTTCCCGCACCCTCCTGTAGGTCTCAGGCTGCACCTATTCCATTCGTTGTCCCTTCAGCCCTGATATCCTCCCTGGAGGGGGGGGGGGTGCGGTGGTGTTGACGGGCGACGGCGACCAGGGATTTCGCGGCGCACACCCTGTCCCCTTGGTGGCCCACACCCCCGCCCACTTTGACTCGCCTTGTTTCCCCACCATGTCTCCCACGACATGCACTTGTCATCCCTGCTGCCCTGCCATTTTCTCTCTCTCACACCCTCCCCCAAGGACCCAAGGGAAAAAGACACAGGCGGACAGGCACAGAGAGCGTTGCATCGAGCGCACAATAAAACTCGCCAGTAGCCGCCCCGGTCGTTCCCACCCGACATCTTTTTTTATTGTATTTCCCAAGACAGTCCCGCTGCTCCTGTCTTTTGACTGGGACTCCACCACCAAACGCCATCTACTGCCTGTTCGTCATTCCCGTTGCTGTTCGGGTCTGAGCCGTCATAGTTACCGTACTCCAGCCCAGTCCTGTGCCCTGCGAGCTCTTTACCAAGGTTCCCTCCCACACGGCTCCACTCGGATGACCCGACCGTCTTTGGCTCGCTGTCCCGTCCCGACTCGGCCTAACGATTACTCACGCCGGAGCCGCACTGCCCCATCGATTGAGCCACCACGACCCAGACAGGCTGTGAATGTAGACGACAGAGGTGCTGCTAGGCCCGACGCAATACGAAATCCATCCATGACTCGACCGGGGATACCTTAATCAGTCTGTACCGGTAAAACCTGCCACCGACCATGTCGACCAGCGCTGAACCGCGGACCTACATGGAGGACGCTGATGATGATGGAAATCCTATCGACGACACAAGAACATATGTCTCCGTAGTGCCGCCTGGCAGCAAAGAGGCGGCCAACGTCTCGCGGACGAGGAACCGAACGCTGACCAGGGGGTCGTCATCCTCGTCGCCAAACCCAACCTATCTCCATACCGACTCCGACTCTACCGCCCAGCCCAGCAGCCCACTCAGGCAGGAATCCAGGAAGCCCAAGAGCAAACCTCGGGACAAGGACAGGCCGTCGAGCAAGAAAACGGTCACACATGCTCCTGTCAGGCCCGGTGCCAAGTCATCCAAGACCCTTCCCAACCTTCACACCTCTGCAACGAGAAGGTCGCAGGAGCAGTCCTCCTTCTACGGCATCAGTCCTACCGCGACTAGTCCCATCCTTACTACTGCGGCCACCTCGTCGCGCCCGAGGGTATATACCGCAAATCAACGACCAAACAGCTACTATGGCCAGCCGTCCAAGCCACCGCCGTCCAACGCCAGGTACTGGCAACACCCTAATCCCGTCCTGGGGACATCTTTCCCTCCACAGGCGCCTTATCCGCCACCAACTGCCCCGCAGCTCCATTCTCCTTTCCCACCGCCGCAGCACTTTGGTCAGCCGCCAGTGGACTACCCGACTGGCCAGGATGCGTTGGCAGCCCGCTTCGACCCGCATCGCCCGCGGTCGGCCATGGGACGCCATGTCATTGACTACAACCCAGACTACGATGACCATGAGGAGGGCGGCGTTCTTATACGGCGGCCGTCATTGAACAGGAGAAGATCTACGAGGCAAGATGCGGATCGCATCCGCATGCCGCCTCCCCCGCGGCCCAGCACCATGCGCCCTCAGTTAGCATCGTCCTTTGCACCCCCGGCTCCGAAGAGGCGGTCCATTGGATCTGTCGGGTCACTGTTTGATGATGAGTCCCTAGATGGTGATGACTCTCTCTACAGTGGTGTTTCCCTAGCCGAGCGTTATCCTCGCCCAGCCCGTCGTCCAAGCATCGACTCTACCGCGATGTACGACATGGGACACGGCTACGCTGAAGTCGCAGGCAGGTTGAGTCGACGGAATTCCCACTACGGGGCTCGCAGGCAGTCGGTGGAGCGGGAAGTCGAGGACAAATACAAGTCAGCACTGCAGTACCAGGAGGATGTGGACGGTCCGACGAATTCCCTGACGGCCGATACTCTCCGGCGAATCAACAAGACCCCAAGTAAGAGCACCAAGAGCACGGGCAGCAAGGGAGAAAGCGGCTACGGGCGCTCCGCGGCCTCGAGGAACAGCATCGACCCGGACGACATGACCATATTCGTAAAGGGCATGGGTTCCCTGACCATAGGCGGCGCGCAGCTGGACATCAGGGACGGGGCCGAGATCGCAATCCGCACCAACGGCAGCGAGAGGAACTCGCGCGGCGGCAGCGACAACGCCTCTTCGGCGTACGCTGACGACAGCCGCACTGCTAGATTCGATCGACCCCAAGCGCGGATCCGCGCCGGTTCGCGGGCAGGGTCGCATTCACGCGGCTTTGCGCACCACGCGCCACCGGCTCCTCCTCCGCCCCAAGTGGACTACTACGGGAACGCGTACATGCCGATGGCACATGCGCCATTCTCTCCGTACCCTTATAATATTTGAAGGCGCACGTGAACGACGACGACCTGGATGAACGCACACGATGAGTACGATGATGATGACGACGACGGAAAATTGATGACGACCAATGGAGCGAGGCATGATTTGATTGTGATGTTTCACGTGATTTTCTAAAACGGGCCTGATGGTTCGAGATGTAATTGGATGATTCAAGCGAGCGATGGTTTCTGACATTCATAATGATGGACTGCTATCCTGGGACACATCTCTTCTCACTGATCCGGCCCCGGCCGACTGACGTTGGCGGATGGCGCCGGAGTATTACCATCTTCATCTTCTTGGGCAGCGATTTTCAATTCTTCTGATTTTATAGCCTGGGAAAAGAGCGCCAAAAGGTTGCTGAGCGGAGAGAGATACCCCTTCCCGTTTTGTCATACACCGCCTTTCGCCTTCTATTCTTGGGGACCAACTTTTTTCTAGTCCTCGCTACCACATGTGTATCCTGTACACCGGATGTGTATCCCCAAAGTTCTCATTGGGTGGGTGACCGCGCTCTGACCGAGCCCGGCTTGTGTATGTGTGTACGATCAAGACACTGGAAAGCAGGCTTTACTCTCGCGCTGGCCGTGTCCTTGGGCGCAGGGGAGACCGGAGACTACCTACACTGGCTGCCTGTTTGATTTTGCAGTGCTATCGTCAGATTTCTTCTAAACATATATTACTTGTCTATTCATGGCTTCTTGCATGCTGTCGAATCTTGTACGCCCCACTTATGGGTCTGCTGTGAGCCCAGGAGATGGGGAAGAAGGACTTCCGGATCGGGATGAGTCTCAGCACAAGCGGCGGCGCGGACATGGGTTTGTCTATTTTTACGGAAGATCCTTTGGATGCTCTTGGTATTCCTTGCCATTTACACCTCGGAACAGATTGTTGTTCCGGAGTTTTTACTTGACGGGGAGGTAACTGGATTGAGGCAACCCGGACGACATCTCCTGAAGTGTGTCACAATGATATATCAGAGTACATTATATACCACTGTTATCGACTAGCTGCCAATGCTCGCGAAGACTACCATGGGGAGGGTCCTGCTCCGGCTTGAAAGAATACTTGCACAGACGGCTCATGTTCATGCAAAGAGTGGCACCGGCAACGTAGACTGAGTGGCTCGTACCGGATCTGTCCCCTTGTCTCCCCGTGTAGCCCGTCCGCGCGACTCTGTCACTGTCTGTCTGCCGCGGACCCCACCGATATCGTGCATTTCATCCACCTCTACTCTATGCCCCACGATGGAGGTAACCCGAAACAAGCGGGTTTTGTTTCTGATGACATCCCTGAGCTCGGGGGTTTCGTCCGGACTGCAGGGTGGTATTGGCAGCGCGTCTGTCGACCAAAATAATCTCAGGTAAAAAGCCAGCCGGGTTTTCGCCATCCAGCTCCCCCCATTCATCCTGCGAGGGATGGCCTTCTCGATCTGGGCAGTCATCTTCCACCGGATCCCAGGGATCGGACTTTGGGACGAGCAGCGGAGCTCCGCCTGAATTCTTTTCCCGTCCAGAGACCTGTGCTCGATGCCCGGGCTTCCTTCCTTACCTGGGGCATTGCTGTAGAGTCCTCGGCGCCACGAGGCGTGGTTGACACAGGCCTGAAACATGCGGCAGCTCGCTCGTGTTGGTTGCAGACTGGGTTCGTTGATGACAATGATTTGATTAGCAGATGATTGGAGGTTGTGTTGTACGGTACAACGGTACTTGTGTGCCAGCATCTCGTGTCGTGCTAATCCCAGGGGAAGAAACTGAGCCATTTATTTCGAGAATGCCATGCCACATGTCCGCAGCTCACTCGGCGCCTCTCGAGGGGCAGCCCACCAATAACGGTGGCCCCTAGGCCTGGAGCTGAGCTGACTGACTGACTGACTGACAGACTGACTCTTTAGCCCACTGGAGCTGTTCTCCTGCAGCGGTCTCGTCTCTTGTCTCGAGTCTCACAGGGTTGGAACGGTTGGGCGATTGATAACGCGACGCCCCCCTTTGATGGGTGGTGGTGCGAGGCGGGTAAGGGGATCCGTTCTCGCCGGGCTGGGCTCACGCTTGAGTCGGTGGGTTGCTCGGGACGGGGCCCCCCACTCCGAGCTGTCGTGGCAGCCAGGATGGGAAACGTGGGGGCCAGATGGGTAAATAGGCGCGGTAGTCAGTAGGGTTAGGACCGTCAGGGCGGGTTGTCTCGCCAATACCCGAGGCGATGACGTCGGTTGTTGACAGTCTCCATCAACAAGCACATGGCTGTCTCATTACAGTAGGCACGCATCCTGGCGCGGGTGGATTATGGATGCAGCCATTTATCTCTTCATCTCATTAGCAAGGGCTGCCGGCTATACGTACGCAGTAAACAGGGCTGTCCATCATGGGTTCCTGTTCTTGCTTGGAAGGAGCGTTGCTGCGGCAGGGTGCAGGGGTGGCCTGTCCCAACCACCGCTTTTCCCCAGCCATCGCGTTTCCACAGGAACAAAACCACCCGCCCACAGCAACCACCTCTCACAGCCTGCACCGCACCGTATTGCACCTTCAGAGACCGACTGCCTCTGTCACCGTCCATCGAACTACAACGTATCTTTCCTTCTGTCAGTTGGTCAACTAATTTGATCCATCTACGGCCCATCCACGTCACCGTTTGTCGAGGAGACAAATAAACCAGCCAACACACGAGATACACGAGAACAACAGCACGACTAGCAGCAGAGGCAGAAGCACATCATCTGTGCTGATCGACTCTGCACGCCGTCCGACCTTGGCTGGTCTGCCAGCCAATACCAGCCAGAGTCCAGTCCTATGTCAACCCTTTCAATCCACTCCTGAATTCCAGTGAAGCGGGCCTGCTTCCACCAAAGACAACATGGCGCCAGCATTTGCTGCCTTCGCCCGGTCACTTCTGAGCCACACCTCATCTGCTGGCTCCGAGGCCCGCGACTCAGCCGACCTCACCGACGGCATCTCGAGACTCGGCCCCGTCGCTGCACGGTCCCTGCTCCTCGCCCGCGATGAGGCACCTAACCGTCCCGACCCCGAGGCCGGCATTATCCACCCTGAACAGTTCAACCAGAAGTTTCTCTTTATTTTATTCGGTCTGATACCCGCCGCATTCGTCATCGTCGGCATCTGGTTCTTCTTCTGGGCCAAGAATGGCGGCTTCTACTTCAAAGAGAACGACTGGGACGACTACAAGACCACCGTGATGCGTCGCAAGGGCCCGAACGGCACGACCCTGTCGGGGGCCACCACCGAGACTGACCTCGGCGGCGGCAGTGTGTACAAGGACGTTGATGACGGTAGCACAGAGGACGCCACCACTGTCGTCAGCGGGACGACTGGCATTACCGGTATTACTGGCGGCGTGAGCGACTATGCCGGGCGGGAGAAGAGGCGCAAGAAGCGCGAGCAAAAGGAACGCGACAAGGAAAAGCGCCGCGAAGAGAAGCGCCGTGAGAAGGAAGAGCTGAAGCGCAGTAAGGAGCGCAAGCGTGCCCGCAAGGTAGCTGAGGACGGCGGGGTCATCGACGAGGACGCCGAGGCCGAGGCTGAGCAGTACCTCCGCAACTACCGACACGAGAAGCCCGCACGCGTGGGTGGCATCAACAAGGAGAGTGACTCCAGCCAGTGGGACGGCTCGACGAACCCGACCGAGTCGTCCAGGGGCGGCTACACCGAGAGCACCGTCACCTCGGAGCTCATCACCAACCGCGAGCGCACGCCGACCAGCACCCCGGAGAAGCCCAAGAAGTCCAGCGGCATCCGCAAGGTCTACTCCACAGCCGACAAGCGCGACTCGCGCGAGGCGGAGCGAATCCGGGCTGAGGCCAAGAAGCTGCAGGAGAGGGGCCGCGCCGCCGCCGCCTCCTCCGCGGCGGGTGCGTCCTCGTCCCACAGGCGCAACTTCTCCTGGCAGCAGAACAACCGCGTCGAAGAGGACACGCCCATGGCGCCGAGCAGCTACGGCCCCAGCGAGGACGTCGAGTCTAGGATCCCCGGGAGCTGGGCCGAGAGCGACGTCGGCAGCGAGGTCGGCACCAAGTCGTACCGCCACGTCATCCCCGGGCTCTCCGACTCGGGTGCCGGCTCGTCGGTCGCAGGGACGGACGTGAGGGACTATGCCGAGGAGAAGAGAAAGAGGAGGGGCGGTGCTGGATACAGGCGGGAGAGGTAGGCCCTCTCGCTGTTGAGGTATGTCATGGGCGCTCCTTCGGAGAAGACCCGGGCACAGCCGGGTGATGATGGGATACCTTTGTGATGGGTAACGAATGATACTTTACGAGAGAATGCACGACGGGCCAACTTGCCCTGGATTTCTGTTTCTTGAAGTAACCGCCACGCGAAGAAACATGGCGGCTTAGAGTTGTATGGGCGACGAGGGCAAGGCAAAGGAAACGGAAGAGAGCTGGGCTGGCAAGGAGGTTATATGGAGGGGCCGGTACATCTCCTTTGTGTGTCGTCGGGTGGATCAGCCTGGCTTGGGTATACAACATTCGCGGCGTTTGTTGGCCGGGGGAAATTGAGCAGCATTGTCAATATAATGTAAAGAATCCAAAGACATGAGATCAGTCCTCGAATCCTGCTGATAACATGTAGCCAAGTGCCTCATAGCGTCCTTCTCTTCCGCCTTGCGAGCTGCTCCTATGTCATGCCGTCATAGTCATCCACTCGTTTGGCGGCCCTTCTAAGGCTGCCTCGCGAGCAGGTTGCATTTCGTTGCGAGGCTAATGCGTCTGAGATAAGACTGCTATCACTGGTTGCCTAGCAAGAAGGGTATGCCTTAGTGTGTACAAGTAAACTTCCTGCTACAACATGAAAACAGAGACGATAGGCATCCATCATGGAAGCCACATTCACTTACCATTCGGCAAAGCACTCCTGCTTTCACATCCGTGTACACATCGTTGGGTACATACGCAACTGCTCATGACCTCGGGAGCTCCAGTCAAAGTTTGGTCATTCGTGCGGGGACCGTAGGATTTGGAGCCAGAGGACTGTTGGTCATCTTGGGACTGTTGGTCAAATTGACTGGTGAGCAAGGCCCCGCCACAATGAGAACCAACAAATGCAAAGATACCTTGCACGTTAGCCAAACTCGGTGGACCTGGCCTGGACTGCATCACCTTCGGACGTTTCCCGGATGGGGCCCTGCAAAGGTAGCGCAGGATCCCATGAAGATAGCTGGACTTCGTCTGCATCAATGAGGCTCAGCATATTATGAGCTCCTGGTGCATAGTCGCCAGTTGACCTTACCTTTTGGGAGATGGGTGGGGCAGTAGTCAGCCACAACAATCCCGTTCCACAGAGACATATATAGGTCATGACCCTACCTTGATCCGAGGCTCGATGCCTCCTGCTGGGGAGGGCAACATGCTTCGTGGCCTGTAACTGCCTTGTTTTTTTTTATAACCCGCCAGCTTTGCTTGATGGTTTCATCCTCGAATTGTATGACACTGCTCATCTTGGTTCAGGCACACACCTTCTAAATATCGCTACCCCTTGCACACTTTCAAGATGGTGCCAGCTCCTAATGGAAATCTTGGCCAGCGCCTGCTACCGTCTCTGGTGGACGACATTGCTCGTGATGACCCATCTCGAGTTCTCTTCTCTGTGACTAAAACCAGAGATCCTGCAGACGGTTTTGAGGGTATCGATGCTCGCACTTTCTCCCAAGCGGTGGACCGATGTGCCTGGCATTTACAGAACGAACTTGGTTGCGGCGAGGGCTTCCCTACCCTGCTTTATATGGGCCCACAGGACGTGGCTTATGCCATTCTGGTACGTTCACTTCCCTTTCCAATGCGACTGATGGATATTTCTGCCCCCCCCCCATGTGCTTTGAGAATACACTAAAGGCGAGAAATGGATAGATTCTGGCCTCAATCAAAGCAGGGTACAAGCTCCTTCTGAGCTCCCCTCGGAATACCATTGACGCTCACCTGTCACTGTTGGACAAGACAGGCTGTAGCACAATGCTTCTCCCCTCTAATTTTCCGCTGCCCGTGATCAAACAAATCGAGTCGGCAAGGAAAGAAATTGAGGGTGGTCGACATACCCCCCGTCGCCCACTGGCTCAACCAAAATCAGCCTACTGAGCCCTATCCGTACACGAAGACCTATGCAGAAGCGAGGTTGGACCCTTGGGTCGTACTTCACACCTCTGGTTCGACAGGAACACCAAAACCCATCATCCAGACCCACGCAACATACGCCGCCCTGGATGCCTTCACCGGCCTTCCGTCCCTAGGCTACTCGCCCTGCTTCCCCAGCCTGGGCAGTGGGAGGCGGATATACCTTGGCTTCCCACTGTTTCATTGTGCTGGAGTCTCCATACTGTTACCTGCCTCTCTGTTCGCGGGTTTCACGATTGTTCTTGGCCCGTTCCCACCCTCTGCGGACGTCGTCAACGCCGTCCACGTGCATGGGAATGTTCAGGAAAGCTGTGTCGCTCCTTTCACTCTCATCGAACTTTCTAAGGATCCCACTCATCTCGAGAATCTACGTCGGCTGGAGACTGTCACAACAGTAGGTACTCGACATTTTTCTCTCACGGCCTGCCCTTTATCCTTCTTCAACCAGACAATGAGTAGCCTCCGGCCTTCGAACCGGCCTCGCTCTCATACCTCACATACTCATGGAGTGTTGCGCAGGGAGGCGGCTCAATGCCAAAACCAATTGGAGACCTGATTAGCTCCAAGACGAGGCTCCTGAATGTGCTGGGCACAACGGAGGCTGGGGTAATGCCGCACGAGCTGCCCGATCCCGAGGACTGGCAGTACACGAAGCTCAGCCCTGCTTTGGGGCACGAGTACCGCAAGGTCCTCTGAAAACCTCTACGAGCATATCATCTCACACAAACCAGAGCTCCAGTTGTACCAGGGTGTCTTCGGGACTTTCCCGGATCTGCAAGAGTGGCCCATGAAAGATCTCTACTCCAAACACCCTACGAAGGAGGGCCTCTGGCTCTATCGAGGCCGGGCAGATGATGTTATCGTCTTCTCGACTGGTGAAAAGCTGTGAGTCTTGGGTTTTCCTTGTTGGCTTTCTGTTCCGGCGCAGCTGACTAAGACGTGGTGTAGCAATCCCGTGGACATGGAGACCATTATACAGTCGCATCCGGCCGTGAACGGCGCTGTGATCGCTGGTGTTGAACGCTTCCAGTCGAGCCTATTAGTTGAGACCAAAGAACCACCCAAGGACGACACTGAGCGTGAAAAGCTGTTGGAGGAAATCTGGCCCACGGTGGAAAAAGCCAACAAAGAGAGCCCGTCTCACGGACGTCTCCATCGCGACATGGTGCTGTTCACGAATGTTGACAGGCCCATGCCACGTGCAGGAAAAGGCACTGTCATACGACAGGCAACCCTGGACCTCTACGCGACTGAGATCGAGGTTTTGTACAGGACCAGCGACGCAAACACCACCAGTGGGTGTGGTTCTGGGCAGTACTCAAGTGTAAAGGATGCTGCCCGAAGCATTGTCAGCAGAACGGCCAGCATCGACCTCGCCGAGGTACCTGCGGACGCCAATCTTTTCGAGCTGGGACTCGACTCACTCCAGGTGACAGCGATCGTCAAGGAAACCAACAAGTATCTGATGGGGCTCGGAAAGCCAGCAGCTATGTCAGCCCCTCTAGTGTACCGCCACCCCAGCCTTGATGCCCTCGTATCTGTGTTTGAGGCACTTTGCGAGGGTAAAGAGGTACCCGAAAGGGCTTTTGAGACAGACGAAGAAAGGATGCAGACACTCTACGACCTGCACACGACTGACCTGCCGATAAATGGCCGGGCTCCTGAGCCGCAAGAACCAGGGAAGGCCTGCGTCCTCCTGACCGGCTCGACGGGCTCGCTGGGGTCCTGCATCCTGGACTCCCTTATCGCAAGGGACGACGTCGCCCGGATCTACTGCCTCAACCGCGGCACCAACAGCTTCGAGCGACAGCAGAAGTCGCAGGCAGCAAAGGGTCTCGCGCCGCTACCAGTCGGCGAGGTCAGGTGCATCGACGCAGCAGACCTCTCCAGAGCGTACCTCGGCCTGCCTGTCCAAGAGTACAAGAGGTTGCTCAACGAAGTCACCCTGGTCGTCCACAACGCGTGGCAGGTCGACTTCAACCTGCCCCTGGCTTCCTTCACCGGCCACGTGGGCGCGGTCCGCCGACTCGTCGACCTCGCGGCGCACTCGCGCCTCGGCGTGAACGTCCTGTTCGTCTCGAGCGTCGGCGCCGTCGCCGAGTGGGCCACCAATAACACTAGCAGCAACGCCGCCGCTCCTACCTTAGTCCCCGAGGTAGTCGTAGAGGACTAGCGCGCCTCTCAGCGCAGCGGCTACGGCCAGGCCAAGCTTGTGGCGGAGCGCATCCTCGACGCCGCGGCCCAGACGGCAGGCGTACCCGCCGCGATCTGCCGCGCGGGCCAGGTCGCGGGCCCAAGCATGCCGGGCCCTGGTGGCAGCAGCAGCAGCAGCTGGCCCAGGCAGGAGTGGGTGCCGAGCCTGGTGGCGAGCTCTAAGCACCTGGGGCTGCTCCCGGGGTCGCTGGTGGGCGGCGCGGCGGACGACCGCGTGGACTGGGTCCCCGTCGACGCGTTGGGCCGGATCGTCGTCGAGCTTGGCCTGGGTTTTCTGGATGACGAGCAGCAGCGACGGCGCGTCGCTGCGGCGCTGGCTGGCCCGAGCGGGGCGACGGTGTACCATGCGGTCAACCCGAAGGTGACGAGGTGGGAGGAGCTAGTCCCCATCATCGCTGAGGCGCTTGGTGGCGCCGATGTCGTCCCGCTGGAGTCGTGGGTTGCAGCGCTGCGGGAGAGTGCTCCCAAGACGGAAGACCTGGCTGTGAGTCCTGCCGTCAAAATCCTTGACTTTTACGAGGGCATGGTGGGAGGGAGCATGATTCATTTGGATACTAAGAATACCGTGCAACATTCGACCACGCTGGCCGAGCTTGGACCTGTCGACGGGAATATGATGAAGAGATGGATGAAGCAGTGGGCCTTCTAAAAGAGTTGAGACAATGTCCAGGTATCCAAAGCCTGTGGAATAGCTATACTCATGAGCGCCACACTATTCAAATGAATGTCGCACAACATGCTGGTTTCCCATGATAAGGTTTATGTACACCACAGCCGTAAAATAATCTCGTGAAGTGGCCGTGGTCAGTGACTGTCTCAGCCGTATTCCCGCCTCCGGAACCCAAGACCATGCATTCAGCCTTAGACAATGCTGATCTTAAAAATAGTATTTTGCTGTTCTCGTACCGATTCTTTGCTGAAACATGCGATGGAATAACCGTATTCCACCTGATACTTTACTGTTGTCCCAGTTACTTTCGTGACTCCAGAACATTTGATAATGTCGTGCATGATGAAGATTGCAATCAGAATTATGCACAGGTCGAAGTGAACAAGCGAAACGGTTCAGCTAAGAATTGTTCATCTACCAACGTTAAATTCCAAGGTGATCAGACATCGTATTATGGTAATTCGTATTCGATACAGGCCCTATTTGTTCGGCAATAAGGAAGCAGGGTAAACTTACAGGGATAAACAGGTAGGGTATTTATCTCTTGTGTTCCTTCCAAGCAATACTATACATTTCTCTGCACCTCTCAATATTCTAGACCCTGTAATACAATTATTTTATGTGCTCTGACGTCCCGTCCACGAATTGGATGTCGGCAGAATGAGAACCGAGACACTCACAGGTCGAGAACTCAGCAGATGCACTGTGCATGGAACCGCCAACCAAACTCAGGTCACACAGCATATGCGCCATGGCCGCGCAGATGCGGTGAAAAGGTTTTAGGGCGCTTCGTTTGCACCCCGCAAAGGCCTTTGGTGATTCTCAACCTCTGACCAAGCTCTTCCAGCATCCAGAGTCCACGAGCGATCCCCATCATAGAGGTGTCAAGTGTGTTGAAGGCGATCATGTGGCCCCCAATAGACTATGACCTGGACGTCGAAGGAGACGTGATACTCACCCTCGAGAATCCCAATGAGCCATTCGCTGTCTGGGTCGACGAAGGCGAGCCTTGGGAGGTGCCACCGTCTCCACCACCTGTCCTTGACGACCAGGTTATACGCAGTTTTCGACGGATCGATCCAGCCTGGAAAAAAGTGAAAGCAAAGGCTCGCAAATCCAAGCGGTTCGGTTTGGAAACCGCTTTCTCTCAAGTCGGTCTCGATGACGGTTTCCAGGACGAAGCATCACCAGATTTCTTACCGGTGGATGCACCAATCGAGGAACCCGCGCCATTAGATTTCCAAGAAGCACCACTCCAGGAAGAAGAGCCAGAGACAGCAGAGGTGCCAGAGACGACCGAGGGGTTGGAAGTACCAGTCGACCTTTCCAACCTATCTGTGGAAGAGGCATTAGATGTGTCAAAAAGAGTGGGATCCGAAGAGACGGGATCCGAAGACAATGATGGTAATGGCAACGAAGCGTCTCGAATACGATTTCGACTTTCATCAAGACACCTAATATCAGCTTCTCCTTATTTCAGAAGGATGTTGACTGGACCATGGAAGGAGAATGCTTCACGGGCCGATCGGTTGTACAAAGTCACTGCATCAGACTGGAGCGAGGATGCCTTCAAGCTTCTCATGGATATAGTCCACGGAAACAGCCAGAACGTTCCGCGGTCTATCAACTTGGAGCTGCTCGCAAAGATCGCAGTCATGGTTGACTACTACAAATGCTACGACGTTGTGAAGTTCTATTCCGACACTTGGATCGAGGGTCTTGGGAATGCGATGAAGGTCACCAATTATTCGAGAGACCTTCGTCTTGGTCCTCTTTGTCTCGTGCGTTTTCTTCCAGCGTGCTACATGCCGCAAATTGACACACCAAGCCATACGACAGATTCAAGAGCCCCTTCGGTCGCTAGGTCTCCCATTCCCTGACGGGCTAATAGGTTTGTGGCCGTGCGAGCCAGCGTGTCGATGTGTTTGCTAATGGCTTCCGCAGAAGATATTGAGCGCAGCAGAGAAAATCTTGTTGGCAGTTTGCTTGATAGCTTCACAACCTTCTGCAATACCTCATTACCAGAGGCCGCTGCAACTTCGATTGCAACGCAACCTTGGTCGGCTCACTTTACCTTGAAATGTCTACTCAAGGCTTCCTCAGCCCGCGGCCAGCACGACCCTTCCATGGGATCAGTCTTGAAAGGGCGGTCCAGATGGCCCAGGATGCCGGACGCCCAAAGGAGTCCGACGACGGTATTTTTGATGGCTACCATACGAGTTCTCACCCTTGCAGTATTGGAAAATTCCTCGACCCTCTGACGAATCAAGTCACGGATAGGCTTGAGGGTCTAGAGCTGGAGAAGTATGTGAGCAACCCGTGGATCAACACAGCGTGTTCCGGGCCTATTGCATAACCATCCGTGTCCTGAATGTTTGCAGACCTTGGGCTTTTGTTGCGTTAGGACAAAAAAAGGCGTGGCGGCTGCACGAACCCGGCCAAGAACATTGAGGGATCAAGTCTCCAGCGGGGCCAGATTGTATGGGCGTCATTTACAACTTGATGGAGGAATTCTAGGAGATACGCCGACCAATTTATTTAACACTCTCACATACATGTGCCGTTCTGGTTGTTTTGACAGCTGCCCTAGTCACTCAATGTAAGTAATGAAAGCTCTTGCGTCCACTCCCGAGACGCAACGAATCTAGAAGGCAGGGCCGTGGCTTCAACCATAAGCCGGACCATGATCTTCAACAGAGAAGTCGACTTCCTGGGCAGCAGGATCAACATTTCAGGCAATATGTCAGCCAGCGTTTACAAGTCCGCCACTGCGTACGGAAGGCCTCGCAAGGTGTGCATTGTTTTGCGTGCTTCGGACGCAACTACCATGACAATTGTGGCTGTATTCCACAAATCCCACTGGGGATCCTGGTCGCATAGACCAGGGAGTGTGGTGTATACATGCAGTGGTCTACTAGGTTTCAGCAGCACAGGTTTTTTGAATAATGATAGTTGAGGAAAAGTGCATTGTGCCTGAACAGGGACAACAAACGCACGTATAGATGGTGCTACGATGTCTCACGAGTGTTAGGTTAAGCTCTACCGGTAGTGGTGAATCGCGTTCCTTGATTTTAACCCGGGTGAGGTTCCGATTTGCCCATTGGCCTGGTGGCATGAAGAGACTGCATGGCCAAGGCTGAACAGACCTGCCCGTGATGGGGCCGAAGCCCCGGTAATGGTCTCGCGGCCCTGGGCCAGCTGCCAGCTTATGTGATTAAAGGCGGTTGACCTTGGAGCCTCGGTGTGTTGGGCATACCACTTGATCGACAGGATGCAGGAGACGAAGCCAGCCGATCGCTGTCTCGGCTGTCATGTGAAGTCTGATACACAATGGTGCAGGGCAACTGAGATGCTCGAAACTTGTTTGCATTGAGATCTGCGGGAGTCAATTGCCATTGTTAAATTAGCAAGGCTCGAGGGTGACAGGCCGGGAGGCATAAGCTTAAATGTATTATTAGCAAAGGGAGGCGGCTCGATGGACAGGCGCATCGGCGCATCCTTGCAGCTGTGCACAGCATCCAAGACTTTGCTTGAGCGGCAAAAGAAACGAGACCAAGCAGATGCAAAACGGGCAGTCAGCGGGTGAGGTGGTTGACGGGCTGGGCTGTTGGACCATGATTTGAACGGAGGTTAATTATAGGCGAGGGCGGGCCTCGGTGTGTTGCAGGGCCGTCAACTCCCGCTGATATTATGTCGTATTTATGTGTGGAACGCAGCACAGCTCAGCCAGTGTGCACGACTCACGAAACAGGCTGCGGCTGATGAAACCCGGCCGTGGGAGCCGTCGTGTTTGTCGAGGCCGTGGTTGTCAGACCCGCTGCTAGGGCGGTGGGGGGTTCATGCGGGCAGGAACGGGTGCGAGGGAGGACAGCCCACAGCATGAACCGAAGGTATTGACCATGAGTGTGAGTCGTCATTGCTCCCTGAGATATTAGACGTCTAGTGGACAGACACGTGCTGTGATATCTATTCAGTTGACTGTCCCTGTGTGGTCCTGACACCAGCCAGCCAGCCAGCCCGGCCCAGGAAGCCCAGCAAAGGTGAGCAAGGTGGGCGTGTGCTATGTACACAGTAAGGGAGCTCGAGCTGATCAGAGGTGATGTCTCGAGATCCACCTCACAGGAGGAGCGCGTCACTGCCCTCTTGGCACACCACCCTGAAGTAACTGGCGGCTGTCTCCTGATAGTGCCACAATATCTCTGCAGACCATTTCCCTAACAGCGGGACCCCAAGGGGAACACGGAACGGAAGTGGCGGCCCACCAGCAGGACATGGGCAAGGGCGTCTTTGAGGTCTGAGGCAGCGTGAGGCAGCGTGAGGCAGGCGTCTCCTTGGCCACCGGCCCAGACACCCTGACACCCTGACAACCAGCAGTGCGCTGGCTCACCCGCAGTCAGAGGGCAGGACCACAAGTCAAAATCATGCCCCACCCGCCTATCCGTATCCAACATGGGCAGGTAGGCAGACAGACTG
Source organism: Diaporthe sp. PMI_573 (assembly GCA_021399435.1). Classification (NCBI taxonomy): domain Eukaryota; kingdom Fungi; phylum Ascomycota; class Sordariomycetes; order Diaporthales; family Diaporthaceae; genus Diaporthe; species Diaporthe sp. PMI_573. The sequence goes on along the minus strand of JAJTUP010000022.1, from coordinate 356,628 downwards.
CTTCTCCAACCTCGGAACCCTCCACAACTTTCTCCTCATCATCACCCTCTCACACCAATAACCGCACCCCCGCTGATATCTTTGTAATGCGGGTCGCCTTCACTTCGTTTCCCAGTGCCTTCTCTTCTCACTGTCCTAAGATACCCAAGCCTCGCCCTTCCTCTTGAACAGCGACTCGCCGCCGTTCCCGGCCCGTAACGCGATCGATCCCAAACCCAACCTCAGACCCAGACTCCACACTACTTCGCCGTTGCTGCTGCGCTAGCCTGCAGCTGAAGTCCCTCCCTCTTCATCCAGACCCTGCCGCACCAATCCTGCCTGGGCGACCAGCCAACCAACCAGCCGGCCAAGGCCCACAGAGCCCCAGTGTGCCCCAGCGCCCCAGCGCCAGCGCCAGCGCGCAGAGCCGTAGCCAGAACACCCGACCGACCGACCGTCCGACGCATCACACTTTGTCCCGCCCGCTTTGGACGACAAGAAGCGGACCACGCCACTCACTCTCACACAATCCATCTCTTTCTGCAACTTCGACTGCGTCAATTTTGTTTTCCATTTCATCCCTCGACGCCGGCTGTCCGCCAAGCACCGACTTGTCTGCTCTTCTCCTCTCGCACCTTATCCTTCCTGCATAGCGAGCCTCTTATCGAATGGTTGCGTCACGGCGGCGACGCCACCCTTGAAGCGACTTCTCGGGACCCGATCAATCACGAACTCAACCAACATCTTGATCCGATTGCTATCCCACGAAAAAAGACCTTCGAGATGCCGCCTAGCCGCTCACCAGACGCCCTCAATGGCGTCCTTATCGGCCTCCTGTCGTCCCTCGGCTCCGCCGTGCTAATAGGTTTCATCTTCGTGATCATTTACTTCTTCAAATACACAAGCTCTGGCCGCATCTTGCTCGACCGCATCGGAAGGCCCGGTGAATACGATGACGAGCAGGCATTTGCCAAGGAGGAGGCCGAGGCGCTGGAGGTCATGGATGATATGCAACGAACAGAGTACCTGAGAGCCAAGGGTGCGTTGCATCATTTCTAATCTCGCGTGTGGGCCGCCCATACTAACAGCAGGACAGCATTCATCACGGCCAACCCTCCCGAGTCCGTACAAACCGACATTTCCCTTTCGCAGTATCTGGCCATACAAGAGAAGGGCGTTTCAGCATGGGAGTTCGAGCCGGAACTCGAGATCGCCAACTGCTTTGTCGAGGGCCGCACAGAGATAGAGTTCTTCGACTCCGAATGTACTGTCATGACGAATCTACCCGTGCCGAAGCAGAACGAGGTGTATTATTGGGAGGCCAAGGTGTACGAGAAGCCCGAGGCGACCCTCGTCGCTATCGGAATGACCACCAAGCCGTATCCGCTCTTTAGGCTACCAGGTATGCCCTATGAGGCCATGTCCCGCTCCAAGGGTAGTTCACGGTTGCTAACTCTGTGATAGGCTTCCACAAGCACTCGGCTGCCTACTTCTCGAACGGCTTCAGGCGTCTCAACCAGCCTTTCAACCACACACCTTACGGGCCCCCGATCGTCCAAGGCGATGTCATCGGCTGCGGGTACCGGCCCCGAACAGGTTGCATTTTCTTCACCCGGAATGGCAAGAAGCTGGACGACGTGTGCCACGGAATGAAGAACCAGAACTTCTTCCCCGCTGTCGGCGCCAACGGACCTGCAACTGTCCACGTCAACTTCGGCCAAGCTGGATTTGTTTTCATCGAAGCTAACGTCAAGAAATGGGGTCTCGCACCAATGACTGGGTCGCTGGCCCCTCCACCCCCGTATGGTTCCGAAGCCGGCAGCATTTTGCTGGAGGCTGGGAGGAAGGATAGCTACACTGGGTCGCAAGCCCAGGGTCAGGGCAACAACCCAACTGTTCAGACATATTTCAGACCACAGCATCAGTCAGGTCTTGAGCCCCAACATGGCCACGGCCGAACGCGGTCTGGAAACTTTAGGGTGCTTTCTCCGACAAGTCCCGGCCCTGCTCGGAGTCCCACTGACATCTCGCTCGCCCAGCTGGTGCCCAACGATGACGGCGGCGAGCCTAGCAGTGCTGCTGCCGGTACTGCTGGTGGAACCACGATGCATTCCGCGGCCGGGCTGGGCCTACAGGAGCCGAACCAACCGCCCCCTGATTACAGCAGCCCCCCATCATCGGATGCTGGGAGCCGACGCAATAGTTCTGAAAGCGAGCATACGCCCTTGATACGAATTTCGAGAAGCAGAGGAGCATCCTCGGTAACTGTGCCAGCGCGCAGCAGGAGCAACACGGCCCAGCCCGAGGGCCCTCCGATCCCAAGTTACAGTGATGCCCTGCGGCAAGGGGCTGGGCGTGATCGCAGTGATAGCGCTAGATCCGCACGATGAGCACATCCTCATACCACAGGGGCGTGACAAGCCAGGCCCCTTAGCTCCGTGGGGACCAAGAGCCGCTGAAACCGACTCTACGAGGCAGCGTTCTCACGAGTCTTTTACATAACCAAGAGCAATCAGCAAAAGCAAACAAGAAAGGTTGGGGGGACAAGAGCATTGGAAATACCCAGAGTCAACAATCCACGGTTGAACAAGTCATTTGATGAGCTTTGAAGGGTGGCGAATACCAGCACAGAGCGAGCGACAGCAAGCAACAGGAGGGGCACAAAACCCGGCGGCAGGGAAGCACCAGGAGTTCTGATTTTATATGTTTAGCCCCGCCGTTATTTCTGGATGATGAGCGAGATCATCGAACGGTCGGATTGCACGGCGAAGGTGGAGTTTTTGAATGAATTGGGATTGGGTCGAACGGTGTGTGTCAACAAGAAATATCACAATGACAAATATGTCCACCTCCGGGTTTCCGCTCTTGAAAATAACTGTACCATTGACAGTGCCCATGCGAGCCCTGTCTCATTTTTTGAGAAGCTGTTTTAAAGAATGCGGTAGTACTACATCCATGCCGAGGCTCCTATAATGAAGAACATCGATCCTGATTCAGACCTATTCCTCTATCTTATCTCAAGGCCAGAGAAGGGCGTCCTGTGATTTCGACCGTGGGAAAGGCTGTCAGTCTTCGGAAAGCCCGAGCTAGATGTGTTGTGGATGTAGTAAGCCGACTGTGATAAGTCGATGAGAGCATTCAATTGGACAGTGCTCTCGTAATGCAGTCCAACCGCATCATCCACTCACTCAGAACGTGTCTCGTCGGCCTACCAGCCTTCTCTCCCTTGACAAGATCCTGTTTCTCTTGGACATGGGGTTGATGCGGCATTCTTTCACGTGAGTTCTTCCCGAAATTCAGTGCTCAAGGCAGAAAGCTGGCACTGGTCTGTCAAGATCCCCTATCCGCAGATGCTAATGTTCCTGGGTGAGGCATATCTGTACTTGAGCCCGTATACGGTAGACCGATCCCATGAGCTAGACAGTGCCGCTCCAAGATGGCGACCCGGTCTAGCAGGGCTCTCACTTGGCTATTTGTAGATCAGCGCATAAAGACCAGTCAGGAGTGCTGAAGAAACCACATCCTCCGCAGTGCAGGGCCACTCACGGATCTCGGCCTGTGATACCTGAATCCGCCATCCTATCAACCGCCGGGTCCAGTTGAGGCGCGAGCTGAATGCTCTGATCGGGCTGTCGCATGGGGCGGGCTGGCGAACGTCCTTGGTGCGGTCGTGAGCTCTGACCGGCCGGGCTATCGCCCGCGCTCTGTGCGCTCTGCGCGCTCCGCGCCCCGGGGCTCCAAGGCTGTGGTGGCCCGTGGTGCTGCCCAGGTTCCTGAACCGGCTGCTGGGCATCCTCCGGGTCGGAGGCGTCGGGCGGAGGGACAGGCTTTGCTTCGGTGAAGGCAGTGTCGTGCTTCTGCCTCCGCCTGCCCCTCTTGCCGAGCTCCGAGTCGGGCCTGTGCCTGCCGAGCCTCTCGTCCCACCGACGGTAGAGGTTCAGCCTCTTGCGGATCTGGACGATGGCGCTCAGGCTGACCGTGAAGCCGTCGTCGTGCAGCCTCTGCCGCAGCTCCTCGTCCGTCTTGGGCCTGGTGGTCCGGTCCTCCCAGTAGGACCTGATGTGGTGGTCGAGATCGTCAGACTTTGTGGTTATGACGCGGTGGAAGTCGAGGTCCCACTCCTTGAAGCGGCGCATGATCGTCCTCGACTTTACCCTGCAGCCATGCTCGTTGAGCAGGACTTCCTCGATCTTCGACCATGGCGTCTTCTCACGGTAGAGTTTGATGATCAGGTCCTTGTGTTGGTCGAAGTCGGCACGTGGCCGGCCGCCGACCATGGCGACGAAGTAGATCAGCTGCAACCTTGAAGTTGCAGATGTTGCCTGTGGTGAGCAGACCCTTGCAGGGCAGAGCCCAAAAAGCGTCAAAATTATTGGCGGTGGTAGTCAATACGGAGCCGATGTGGCACGGAAGTCGGCCGAGCGCCTGGAATCGTCCCGGCGGCACGTAAGGGAACCCACTACCCCAGATTTCAACGTGGGCGATCCCTGATTTGCGACCCCTTTTTGAGTTCTGACCTGCAAGATCCAGCCCTGGGGCCTGGAGCCTGGAGGACAGACTGGTACCATGCAGACCGCCCAGGTGCACAGGCGCTCAGTGCCCGGGTGCGCTGTGCCCAGGGCTGCCAGGCCTGCCAGGAGGTGGTGGTGTGGAGAGGCCACCGGGGGGAGAGGGGAAGGCAGGACGGGAGGAGAGCTCCAAGGAGGGAAGGACGTGGCCCGCAGCCAGCACAAAGGGAGCTAGCGTGGCTCGTGATTGCGCACCTCTTAACACACTGCACCTATGACACACTGCAAAAGATCAGCCCAGATCTCCCGTGAGCTGCTGGAGCTTTATTAGTCTTCGCGCCTCCGTCTGCCTTCCGTCCTCTCCGTGTCCGTCACCGTGTCCGTCCCCAATCCACTGCTGCGTCGCACTCGCACTTCAACATATACCCACCACCCAGTCCAACTCCACATTCCCCCCCTCCAAGCTCTAGACTACTACTACGAAGCTACTTGAATGCTCTAGTTCCCGGTCTCCTTGCACGGACATGGTGCTGACAGTGACTCCCCTGGAAGCAACGCGCCTTGCTGTCTCCCACTCGACTCGTTGCCTCGGTTTGACCACTTCAATGCCACCAGCCGAGCTTGGGTGACTGCTGCCCAAGTGTCCCATATACCTCACACCATGACGCGCCGAATAGTAAGCTCGCCCGCCAAATACCCCTTCTTTTCTTGGACATGTTGCGCTGCTGCGCTGCTGCTGTACGGAGGGGCCTTCTCCTCCAACATACTAACCCCGAGTACAGGTCAGGACGATTGTCCAAGTTTCTTCCGTAGCCCTTGTCACCTTCCTCGTCGTCTTCTTCCTCGACAGAAACTTTCGCGTTCTACCCTCAGCCATCCATGAGTACATGCCCCAGCACCATGCCGGCCTCCTCATCACCGACATTACAATCAAAAAGTGCTCGTCAATCAACCTCTTTTCCTCCTGCCGCCTCGACCCTGACGTGTGGCACCGCATCGAGAAAGACCTGTACCTCGGCAAGACGGCGGTGACAAGCGCATACATCCACGTGCGGAGGAAGAAAGAGGAGGAGCTGACCTCGGACGACAAGGTCATCATCGATGTCAATGTCGGACGCCTTGACCCCGGCACCAACAAGAAGGGCCAGGCAGACGAGAGGTGGGAGCCCAGAGAGGCAGGCCTGTGGATCAAAAGATCCGCAAAAAAGATCGCCATCGATTCGAAACGGACGATAACCGCCGTGGACGTCTTATTTGGCGACGATGCGGTCGAGGCGCGCGACGGCTGGGAGATGCCTGAGAAGGGCACGCCACTGCTCTTGGACGGGGGGCCCAAGGTGCCCTCGGCGCACATCACAGTGAGGAGAGGCAGTCAGCAGGACCCGTACAAGCCACATCTCAGGATCAAGGAGAACGGGAAATTCAAGGTCATGCAGGTGTCAGACATGCACCTCAGCACTGGGGTCGGGGTCTGCAGAGAAGCAATGCCTGATGGCCCGGAGAGTGAGAGGTGTGAGGCGGACCCGAGGACGCTTGACTTTGTTGCCAGGGTCCTGGAGGACGAGAAGCCGGACCTGGTTGTTTTGAGCGGTGATCAGATTAATGGAGATACCGCTCCAGACGCACAGTCGGTAAGCTGGACCTTTCATTTCGCCTACATGGTGAGCGCTAACTGACGCCAACGGCAGGCCATCTTCAAATACGCGCAGCTTCTTATCAAGCACAAGGTACCATATGTCACCATTTTTGGCAACCACGACGACGAAGGCGCAGCAGGCGCTTTGTTACGCGCAAATCAGATGGCGCTGGTCGAGACCTTGCCCTACTCTCTGTCAAAATCCGGCCCAGAAGATATAGACGGGGTGGGCAACTACTACGTGGAGATTCTAGCAAAGGGCAGCTCGAAGCACTCGGCCGTGACCGTGTACCTACTCGACTCGCATGCGTACTCGCCCGACGAGCGCCGGTTCAAGGGCTACGACTGGATCAAGAAGAATCAGATCGACTGGTTCCGGCAGACGGCGCAGGGTCTCAAGAAGAAGCACAAGGAGTACACGCATTTCCACCTGAATATTGCCTTCATTCACATCCCTCTGCCAGAGTATCGTGATACGGAGCAGTATTTCAAGGGCGAGTGGAGGGAAGGCGTGACTGCGCCGAATTACAACTCTGGCTTTCGTGATGCCCTGGTCGAGCAGGGCGTTAGCATGATCAGCTGTGGACAGTTAGTACTGAACTTCCCCTTCACTGCCAACAGGCATGACTGACACTCATAATAGCGATCACGCCAACGAATATTGCGCCCTCTCTACCAATCCAGACTCCAAGAAGCCCGACCTTTGGATGTGCTATGCGGGCGGCTCTGGCTTCGGGGGTTACGGAGGGTACGGTGGGTTCCACCGCAAGATCAGGATCTTCGACCTTGACTTGAACGACGGGAGGATCACGACCTGGAAGCGGGTCGAGTGGGGCACGACGAAGCAAAAGATAGACGAGCAGATCATCGTCGATGCCGGCAAACCGACGGCGCCCATGGAGGACTGAAGCGGGTCGGCGGAGACGACTGAAGATACCCCGTGGATCTATCCATACTTTTATGCGGCTTGCCACGACTCGTTTGACTTTCTCTTGCGGGATCGAGCAAAGTACGACGGAGTTTGCGGCGCAAAGGGGACGCCAGTAGGGAATTTTGGCTGTCATATTTGAACCGTCTTATTATACTGCTTATGCATGAGCCTGGAATTTGTTTGTCAAGACGATGACTACAGCAGGGACATGATCATTGGCGCAGCTGAGGTGGGTAGCCTGGTCCGGGGCACAACTGTTTGGCCCATCTGAATCTTTTTTATCTGGGACATATCGACTCCAGCGAATACGAAGTGACAGCGATTTTAATGGGCAGCAAGGAGGAGGCATCGGGGGGGGGGGTGCAGGAAAAGGCCGGCGCCCCAGATACCAATTATACAGACCATTCTTCTCTACAAGACTCTCGAGGCGCGGTGGGACTATTCACGGGATTGGAATATCAGCACTTCCGCTGATGTTGCAACTCGCTGCTCAGGAAAGATTCATAATTGCAAGGCGTAGGTGACAGGCGGAGGCTGCCAACGCAGCCTCGTGATAAGCCAGTCAGCCTCGTCCACTTACCCACCGAAGGAACCCAGCCACAACAACCCATTCTCCCCCCCCCCACCCAACCACTTCCTTTTGATCACGTTTTGTCCCAACTGATCTTTACATTGGATATTTGATTCACTTTTCGAATCCGGCACTTATCCGCTCCGTGTCGTTGTCGTCAGAGGTGGGTGACAACAAGCCCGGCCGGGGCCCGGCCGGCCCAGGCCGTGACCAGCCCTCAGAGCGTTAGAAGTCAAGTCGCGCTCAATGAACCCGATCACATGCGAAACTCCTGAAACAGCTGTGATTTGAAGCCGCCGCACCGGACCGCGTCTCCAGAGGTCGCTCGATGAGGTCCGTTGCGGCGGCGCACCTCAACAGGCGCCCGCGCGCGTCACAGCATATATCTCACGCAGGATGCTTGGTAGCTGTCTTGTCTGGCCCCCTCGTCATCTTAACGGACTTGTTTCAACACGGAAGGAGTCCCAGGACCTGTCTACACATTCTTCCTGCTCTCGCGGAAGACGTGACAAGGGTGTAAGGAAAACACCACAGAGATCATTAAGGATTACCAAAATAAAGCACACCAAAAATGCTAGCCAACCACCCCCTCATCACAGCCTCAGACAGGCTCTACTTCGCCTACGGCAGCAACCTCAGCCCGGAGCAGATGGCACGCCGCTGCCCGGACAGCATCTTCCTGGGCAAGGCCACGCTCCGCGGGCACAAGTGGCAAATCAACGAGCGAGGCGTGGCCAACGTCGTGCCGGTCCCGACGGCGCCGGCGCCGGCGAAGAAAGGGAAAGGAGGGAGAAATAGCAGCAGCAGCAGTGGTAGGGGGCGTTCCCGGGATCACCAAGGCGACGATGACCATGCCCCCGTCGTGGAAGGCCTCCTCTACGCCCTCAGCGCCGCCGACGAGCGCCGCCTCGACCGGTACGAGGGCGTCGCGAAGGGGTGGTACGAGAAGTTTGGCGTGCAGGTGGACTTTGAGCCCGTGCGGGGCAACGTCTTCGCGCGGTGTACTTCTGCCAGCGTTGCCAGGGCCGTGAGGGAGGAGCGCGAGCAGGACAAGATCGCTGATGTCCTGGGTGTGGAACGGCGGGCGCGGTCGTGGGATGAGGGTGAGAAGCGCCGAGGTTCGGGGCGAAGGGATGGCGGTGCTGGTGGGCGCCGCGGGGCCAGCGTGGGTGCCTCCTCGTCGACTTCGTCGTCGTCGTCGTCGTCCTCCTCCTCCTCCTTGGCGACGGGCAGCGGCGGGTTGAGGAGCTCCATCCTGGGGCTCCTGGGCATCCCCACCAGCAGCAAGACGGGGCGGACCGCGTCGGAGTCGCCGTCGCCGTCGCCGGCGCGGGGCCGCGAGAGGGCAGCACCCACGGTGGTGGGGACGCCTGTCGTGGCCATTGTGTATGCTAGCACTGCCTACGTGCGCGACGGCGAGGTGAAGGAGAGGTATGTACCGCGCATGGAGCGGGCTGTGGCCGACGCGGTGGCTCTGGGGGTTTCGAGGGGGTTTGTCGAGGAGTACATTGCACCACGGGTCTTCCGGAACAGGCCGGATTGGGGGTCGGCCTGGCGGAAGTCGTTGGCGGCGGGAGGCGAAGATGGCACAGAGAGGGACAAGGGCCGGCGGGGGGTTGAGAGCGCGAGGAGGAGCACATCTCAGTTTGATGGGTCGGGTCGGCGTGGGCGCTGTGACAGTGTTTTGGATAGGAGCAGGGATTACTGAAAAGGAAAAAAAAAAAAAAAAAAAAAAAAGTATGCTGCATGTGGATTTATAAAGGGGCACTTGTTCACGGGGACTTGCTGGTATGATGCACGGGAGAAATAGATATGCTGGTAAGTTTCTCTTGTGGAGACTGTAAAGACAGTTGCATTGAATGACTGGGGTATCTCTATCGACTTTGCTTGACCAATAACAACTTGCACGATCATTACCGATGCCCTGTTCAAATGAACAGAGTCACACCGCAAATCCAATCCGTAGCTTCATCCAGAGCGTGTGTGTTGTTGTCCTATCCCTGGACCGACCATTCATGTTGCCTCGTGTCTCAACGTGTCTTGACGAGCTGACGGACCGACCCAGGGGAGAAGGAGTGTGGAACGGAATCCAGCCCATTGTCCATCCATATTACCCATCATTATTGTTTCCTGCCGTACGAACTTCCAGTCCACATGCCGCGTTGGTCGACGTGTGGAAGTCTGTTTACAGCCCCCCTGAAATCCTCAATCCAGCTGAAGTCGATCCCGCCATCCTGCAGCAAAGGAAAGAAAACGAATGTGGTCCTGCCGGGTACAACCCTCGGCAGAGAGCCGAAACCAAAATATGTATGTGTTGGTGCCGGCCCATCAATTGGAAATGTTCAGTTCGTCGGCCTGCCAATGCTTCGAGGTCCACTGTCCTGTGTCACCGGTGACCTGTGTGTACAACTTCCCCCTCGGCCGGAATTTTCGACTCCCACATCACGAAATAGGTACACTCCTCGCAGAGTGGACCCTTGATAGTATTTTTGGGCTCGCGCCCTCTTGATCTTTGTTTGTGTTTTTTCGAGATTTTCCCCGATATTAATGATGAATTCCTGGAATGACAGGTTCTTGATTCACACGCCAATGAATTTTACTTGCTGCTCAATATGGCCCGGGGAGTGCCATAACTGGTGTAGTCATGTGATGGAAGAAGTTGACGAGTCGGAAAAAATGTTGGACGATAGTGTGCGGAATCGAGAGAGAAAAACAATGCTGCGTCCGCTATGCACGCTCGAAACGAAAGTGGAAAAGTAGCGGGCGAGTGGCCCGGTGAGAAATCTCAGATGCTCGCGAGACGACCACGGGCATCCGGCATGCGCGCATGGCACACCATGAGCTTCAGAGTGGTCCTCCACTCCTCGCACTCGGCAAGGAGAGCCGGATCACCCCACATGCTCCTGCCGCCCGGGGCAGGGGCGACGCTCTCGTAGCAGCGGTCATACCACCACCGTCCGACCTTGGCAACCATCTTGGTGATGCTCTCATCGGCAATGGGGCCATCATCGCTTATGATTTCGGCGAGGCTGCGCGTGTCCCTCTTGGCCTTGCCGCTCATGGATCTGGTGGGACCTGGCCTGGTACCGGTCCTTGCCGAGGATGAGCCTGACGTGGATGACTCCGACGGTGCGAGAGCACTCGCAACAGGCACGCCCAGCCGGCAGGTCTTGATGTCGGTGAAGCCCTTGCGGCCGAGGAGGCGCAGTAGCAGATCCGAGCTGGAGGCGAGGCTGACGTTGGGGGAGCGTATGTGCACTCGCTCCTTGAGTTGACGGACAGCACGACGGCCACGATTTCCCATGTTGTTGAGGTCAATGTCAAGGATCGAGAGCTCCATGTACCCGCCCGGCTTCAGCACGCGGCGAGCCTCGGACACGATGTTGCGGTAGTGAGACTCGGGTACAGCGGCTGGGAACCGGTACACCACAGATGTGAAGCTTTGGGATCCAAAGGGAAACCTGTCCATGTGTGATTTGTACTGAATCTGATGGTGATTTGGTGGGCTCAGAGGAGCGCCGGAAGAAGCGCCGTGGCTCTCGGTTGGCAGTGGTGAACGAGGAGAGAGGTTGAAGAACGTAGCCGCAGGGTACGTCTCGGCTGCGTAGAAAGACCAGTCATCGTTTCCTAGGCCGTCTATGACCAGGATGGAGTGCCGTTTGAGAGAGCCCGTCATCGGGATCAGCTCATCCCTGACTGGACTGAAGAGGACATGGCCAAAGGTCAGCCATTTGCTCACGGTCATCGAACCAACACGAAGGTTGACCTGCGACACGGCCGAGTTATCATCGGACCCTTGGCTGCTGCCGCTTGCATGAGAATCGCGGATGACGCGCGCCTTCTGAGACGACGCAGTGCTAGTACGTTGGAGCTGAGACTGGGAGTTGAGGCTGTTGTTACGGTCGCCATATCCGCTGACAAAGTCGCTGATGCTGAAAGAGGCAGTCTGCCCGCCAATTGTCTCCAATGTCTCGTCAATCTTTGCAGTGAGGCCTGAGCTGTACCCGCTCGAGGACATGGGAGCAGGCTCCTCCTGGGCCTCTGCCTCGAATTCGGTCTCGCAGTCCGACTCAACGTACGCGTCTATGGTTGGTGACTCCAGCTGAGTGTTCTTCTCGTTGGCCAGTCGTCTTCCCCACATCTCGAGGTGGAACGGCTTGCCCTGCGATGAGCCTGCGGAGGGCGGTACTTTGAGCGCATCCTCGCCCATTAGATCGTTGTACTCATCCCACACCTCGTCCTCGGCCAGAGGAGCATTTGGCCCCGGGATGACGGCCGTGGCGTCAGAATAGCTCAATAGACCCGAGCAGCTGGAAGATGTGGTCGAGGCACCCTCGGAGTCCTTGCGTGGAGGGAACGACAGGAACTCATTTTGTGAGCGGCTTGCTTCGGAAGGAACATCCCTGGACAGCCGATAGGTCGACGACGGTCCGTTCTCTGCCTTTGCAACAGTCTTTGTCTCCTCAGTCTTGGGTTCTGAAGCTGAGGACAGTGATTGCGGAGGGCTAGGCCCTTTCGCGACGAATTCTGCGGCTGTGGTCTGTACATCAGGTGGTGGCTGCTGATGCACGCTGTTGCGGTTGAACGGTCGGGAGAAGGACTTGTTTGGTTCGGAACGTGAAGTAGTGACCTTCGGGATGCGACCAACCTGGGGCAACCGATTTGATCGAGTGGTTGGAGGCTTTGATGTTGATGCTTGTGTGGTTGGAGGCTTTATTATTGATGCTGTTGTCGTGGGGCCCGGTATCGTCCGTGTGGGCTGAGCTGAAGGCTTTCTTGGTTCGACCTTCGGAGCCGGAGCCGGCATGCTCTTCGAGACCTGCGGAGCTCTGGCTACCTTGGATTGGACCGCCTTTTCCCCATCAGTACGGGGCTGGCCTCGTAGCGCTGGATGCAGCTGCTCGTTTGGAACCTGCGGGGCTGGCGAGGGTGGTGTTGGGACCTGGGCTTCACGAAGAACCTGTTTGACATCTGGCAAAACTTCCATCTCCTGTTCAGAAGCATCCATCATCGCGTAGAACGCGACAGACTTCTTCTGTCCGCCTGCCGGTACTGCAACGGGCTTTGGCTTCTCTGACTCCTTGGTCTTGCTGGCAGGGTGAGTCGTCGAACGTCCAAACAGGTTCCATTTCCGGGGCGACTTAGGCTTCTTCAGCAACTTCTTCGGCGGTGGATGCGCTGCATCTATTTTAGCTGGGCCCTTCATTCTCCGTGGGTCGTAGAGCGAATCATCCGATAAGATGGAAGTATCGTGGCTGTTCATGGACGGGGTCGTCATCCCGGATAGGATAACGATGGGCTGAGGCAGACGCATGTTTCCCTGATCTGCGTTTTGAAGTCTCTGAACCGATCGTCGGAGTGCCAAAGTCGGCTTCATGTTGAGACCCTCCGAATCGCTGCTCTCGGAAGGCCGCCGAGGTCCCATGGAAGGTCCTGCTGTGGGTATATGGGGCATTGCGGAAGGCCAAAGAGTGTTGCGATCTTCTTGGGATGATAGGGACACCCCAGAGTTGTTTCTTGAACCAATGCTAGGCCGGGGCAACGCCAGGTTCTGCTCGCTCCCCGTTCGACTGGCATCGAAGCTGAGGTTCCGGTTTTCGATGATCTCGCCGCCCGCTATTACTACGGGGCTCATGCGCTCGGCCAGGAATGGATCAACTGACTGCTGGCTCGCAAGGCTTTCCTGTGAAGACATGGTCCCAGGAATCGCACGAGGGTTGTTAGTCATGCTCCCGCTGCGTCGCCGAACATGGCCAAGCCGCCCATATCCTTCGTGGCCGGTCCCTGCGGCAGGACCCTTTCGAGGTGGCCTATCCTTCTTGTCGGAGGCATTGGCCGGAGGCACTTCTGAAATAGACTTGTTCTTGCGGCTGAACAGAGGAAACCGGGACTTGAACGCTGAGGATACACTCGGACTTGGAGTGCGAGGAGGCTTTCGAGGGTCTGGCTTGGCTGTCTGAGCCGAAGGACCCGATCCAGCACCTTGAGGGACTGGAGTCGCTTCCCTACCAATTCTAGGGGCGGGTACTTGCTGTGGCCGATCGCCTTGTAAAGGTGTATTGGAGCGGGAGGAAGTAGCGGTGTTGATAGGAGGGTTCAGGCTTCGCCTCCTTTCCGAAAACTGAGTCGAAGAAAGATTGCTGTGAACAACTGGAACTGGCAACCCCACTTGAGAGTGTAAATCGGGGGTCCCCTCCCTGCTCGGCCTCATAGGTGGCGTTGGTCGAGGTGTGGGCGCGCCAGACGCTTCGCCAGTCTGACGAGCACTGTTCGTGACTCTAGCTGCGGATGGGATCACAGGAACGGACTTGCTTGGTACGTGCGACGTCCTGGTGGGTGCGGCGTCCGGGTCCCGGGTCTTCTTGAACTTGTCAGAAGAGAGCCGAGGCGGCGGACTGGGGGCACGTGAGGAGAGGAGCCTCTTCTGTCTCTGTTCCCTGAGTGTAGCATCTCGTACCGTGGAGGTTGACGATGACGAGTTCACAGATTCCCTAACCATGGAGAGGCCTTCCGGTTCCGTGCAGTCGTCTCGGGTCTCTTTCGAGGCACTGCCAGCTCTCCTGCGGGTGACGGGTGGCCTCGTATCCGCAGGGCTGCTCTGCTTAGACCTGGAAACTGGGAGTCGCATAGGCGCGACAAAGCCGGGTGACTGAGATGACATGGAGGTTGGGGTGGTATCTCGACTGTAGGGACCGCCACCCGGAGATCCAGAGAACCTGGTGGAGGGACTACCACTGAAGGCGCTATGTTGGCTGCTCGTGCTCGAAAACAATGGCGTTGGTGGGGGTAAATCGGTCGATATTGGGTATGGCACTTCAGCGTAGTAATTTCGGTACAATTCTTGAGGCTCGAAGTCTCGGTACCGGTCGAGCTCAGGGTAAACTGTGGTAGGCTGTGCGTTTGTTGCCGGGGGCTCAGGTCTCTCTGGGGTTTGGAAGTCTGCTGGGCTCGGGGTGAACTTGCGGTCCATATTTGCTTCTTGTGGTATGTCCAGCGAAACGTTTGACCGAGGGACAGAAGAAGACGAGTCGGTCATGGTGGAGCTGTTGCGAGAATGATAAGGCATGCTGGGAGGCTCCGGGGTCACTCTGGGATGTTTTCTCCGAAGGACGTTCCTGAGTTGTTTGGGATTTTCTTGAGACCGGCTTGAGGGACCAGACGAGCTGGCAACGCTGGAAAGGGCATCTTCGGACCCATTGCTGGAGTTAGATCCCCAAAAATGCCCGTGAAGGCTTGGTCTCTGTCCATGTGTTTGAGCAGGTGTCGGCAGGGTGGAAGTCTGCGGTATCTTGCTTGCATTCCGAGAAGATGGGACATCTGAGGGAGACAAGGCGGCATTCTCTGCCGCCTTCCGGGCCCTTCGACTCAGAGAAGGTGTGAAATCACTCGGAGGCGTATTCACATTGAAGCCTGGGCGCCTGGGCTGAGTTGACGTGCCTGTGGTCCCATGGCCCGCCATCCTCAGTCTCGAGGATTCCATTTCAGGTCAAATTGCTTGTGCAATCAGGCACACATTATGTCTTCCCGTGGGGTCCAACCTTCACCTGTTTCAAGCATGCCGTAGCGATGGTCAGCACATGGCCCTGGCCCCCAAGGGTGGGTGGGAGGATTCGGGTCATACAAAACAAAATCGAAGGCTGAACTGCCGCGAGGACACCCACTCACACTCACTGTTTTGTGCGAGAGTCCTGGGCAGACGAGTGCAGTCTAGGGGTGGCGAATCTGCCCACAAAATGCCCAAAACATATGCGAGGTGAGCGTGTTATGTACCAGACATGTGCGTGTAAGTGGAGCACTGGGGAAGCCGAAAGGAGCAGATGAGGGCGACGAGCGTCCCACCGCGGTGGCACAAAGGATTAATAAAGAGTATCGAAGTCAAAACCGCGCACGACCGAAGAGGAAAAGGGTAAAATGTCAACAAGATGTCGAGATGGTGGGATGGGGTAGTATCCGAGGGCTTGGTGGAGGGAGTTGGAGGGTGGTGAGAAGTACAAGGGTCTCCCCAGCGACGGGCGTGTGCAAGCTCGCTAAGGGTGACGGGGTGTGTGGTGGGCGCCCTTTGTGATGGAGCAGTCCAGACGGGCGTTTAAAAACAAAAAAGAGTCGTTGAATTCGAGGGGACGAGGTATTTAGGTTAGCCGACCCGTCCTGTGGTGCCCATACTGCAGCCGACGGAGGATGACTGGGCCGCAGTACCTTGATAATAACGAGAGACGTGTGGACGATAAACCCGCACCAGGATGCAGGGGTCGTCAGAGCTGGGGAAGCGGCCCAGGATTGTTCGTGGGCAAGGCAAGATCAAATGACTCCCCACCAGCTGCAGGCGAAGATACTAACAGCCCCCTGCCCTGGCCCGCATGCCCGTATACTATCTTTGACCATTCTAGGTGGCGTGCAAATGTTGGTTGGCTGTTGAGCTGTGGCAGAACCCCATCCGTGGTAATAAGTGAGATGGAGTATCTGGCATGGTATGCGTCCGGTGGGCACGGCTGGGCAGAGATACTTGCTACGTGACATGCAGTGGGGGTCAGGCGCAGGCGCAGGCTCAGACTCTGAGCGAAGATCCGAGAGGGAACCTCGGCGGCCTGCACGTCGATTATTGACTGACGAGCGAGTTGCTGTCGCAAAAACCCCACCTGGCAGCCCACGAAACGGGTCGGACGGTGAGGTCGACTGAGACACGGTGTAGGCCTCCCTACGTACCGCGCACTGCACACTGCCCTGTGCCATGTACAAGATTCGTGTGCATGTGTGTGTGCGTGTACAATGTACTGTATGTACATCAAACATACTGCTGTGGTGGTTGAGCCATTTAGAACCCATCCAAGGTGGACCGCCAAAAGATTCTGTCTCCTCTCTCTTTACTTCCCCTTCTTTCTCAACGTCCGTGGCGGGGTTCCATGGGCCACAAATGAAAAAGGCAGTTGGACAGGCCTGACAGATCGGCTGTGGGACCGGCGCAGAGGGCAAGCGGTTGTTGGGCGGTAATAGGCGACAGTCGAGAATGAGCAGCGTCGCATCCTGGCCATCCTTGTCCCGGTTGAAAGGGCGGGCCCTGTCTGCTGCAGAAAGCAGACGCTGCGCCATGCGCGTAAAAAGAGGGACCCCCGGAGAGGGCCCTGGACTGTGCATGAGGCGAGGCCCTATGGGAGCACCGAGTTTGCAGGTTAATGATGCCATTGGGCAACAAAAGCCCTCGCCTCTCGAGGATGGCGAACGGCCGACCAGAGGACCGTCCCCTGGGTTGGGTCATGTCGGAGCATGTCCAGAGTCCATAGTGCCGGACAGAACCAGTCCTTGTCGACCTGTGCGGAGGTCCAGAGAGACCCGTGACCTGCCTGTGCTTGGATGAGCGGCGCCGATCATATTGGGATAATCTGCTCGCGTGCTGCTGGCATTGGATGTCGGCGAAGCGAGCTGTACTCCGTAGTGTGTCGACGAGAGCAGTGGTCAGTCGGAGAGGGGAAGTGCTACCAAACGAAACCAGACGAGACGGGACGAGGCCGGGGTCGGTGGTCGGTGAGGGGAGGAAGGAACAGGCGACGGTGAGGGGCAGCTAGTAACAGTAGCTGGTCGAACGGATACCGGCGCTTGACCACAACGTTACTCACCCACATACCACTGCACATACCGATGAAGAAATCCGTGGTGATGCCACATGGAAAAGCCGTCAAAACGTGCGCAGGGGCCGAACCCAGCACGGCAAGGCCAGCGAGTTCGCTGTGTCTGCATGCATGTCTTAGACAATGTCTCACTCTGTGCACTCCCATCGGCCTCTTTCCCTCACCCTTGACGGCGATCCTTGGGAGCCCGTTGCAGGGGAATCGCTGGCTGTGGACTCGCGCCAGTCAACGGCCACCCACAAGCGCCGGGCCCTGTCGTGTTCTGACTCTTGCAGTTGGTCTCGCAACGGGTAGACTAACAGGCAAGTCCGCTGACGGGAACAGAGACTGATGATCGATGGCTGACTGATGCTAGGATGATCCCTCGGTAGCTTACTCTGCATGTCCAGCCCGGGCTGAGCACAGGGTTTTCCTGCCTTTTGCCTTCTGCTCTCCTGGCTGCCTGGCAGACAGGTCTATCAATCAGTCAGACAGAAAGAAAAATACATATGGCTTTTGCAGGTGGCTTGGTGGCTTGGCCAGATCGGGGGCCACACTACCCATCAACTTTCAAGGTTTCTCTCCTCCCATGCCAGTCCCGGCTGCTTGGGAGGGTCTAAGACAGATCCATCTCGCGGCCTTGTCATCAGCTGGCAATAGTGTGTTGAATCACCAACAGACAATTGTATAATGCTCAGGCACACACATTCGCTCGCACATTTGGGGACCAGGACAAGGCCCGCGGTCCACGCACGCCCAGTGGGTGGTCAGCGCGGCCCAGAGACGGGAGCCATTACCGTCTGTGTCCTCTCGCCCAGGGGACTCCAGGTCTCAGTCACCACTCAGGCGTGAGGGCCTGGGATGACCAGCGTAAGAGCACGACATGCTATCCCTATTAGCACCTGTTGGCCCAGCGTGGTCCAGCAGGGAGATGCGATCGCGCACCCGTCCGTCTGGCGCTTCCCGCGGCACGCCCCAAATCTAGGACACATGGAGTCGCACCGCTTCTGACATTGATCCAGGGCTCGTCGTCTCAGGCCGAGGGCTTCGCAGATGCTCCATTCGACGAGATGCGGATGACTCATCTGCCGGGCCCCTGATCAGTACATACACAGTACATGATAGACCCAAACCGGCTTTCTTGAGATCTTTGAGACCGGAACAGCTCCCCTCGAGCCCCCTTTATAATCAATCTGTCATTCCGGAAGGAGGAGCCAGATGCCGCCGTGGATTCGTAGGAAGCCAAGCTCGAATTCCAGCAGCAACCCCGCGCTCTGGTTGGCTCGCCCGAGATATTAAGCTTCCAATCACAGGTTTTAGAGCCCCTGCCACCCCTGAATTATGCCAAATCGGGCGATTTACATCAAGTTCTTGCCCCTGTCTCCTTCTAGTTGAGGCTCCCCCTCTTGTTCCCAAAGCGATCTGTTGCAGAGCACTTTGGAAAAGTCTGAACACCTTAGTCAAACTTGACTGAAGCCCGGGGATCGCTTCTCGTACTCTTCATCGAAACTGCCTCCCACCCTCCGCGGATGCGGTCCGGGCTTGGAAGCCCTCTCCCGGGTCCCGAGAGGGTGTGGACATGGCCCTTTTCTCTCTCTCCCGCAGACCCAGCAATTTCGACGTGACATTGGCGTGGAGGATCATGTACGCGACTGACGACCTTTCACACGCATGCGACCCGGGGGACGCTGCCGAAAGTTTGTGCATGTCATTGATCATGATCAAGGGCAGTCAAGCTTGAATAACTCGCCCGCGCGGATCGCGGCTAGGCTTGATCCCCTTGGCCATATCTGACCTGTCATAGGGGCAGATGTGTCGACCTGCACCATATGACAGGAATAGAATAGACCCATCGATCGTCTGCCGGCCTAGGATTACTTGATCATGGCAGTGCAGTGCAGTCAAGCGCGGCAAGCTGGCTAGGTCTATCAGTGTCGTCAAAATGGCAACTGTTCAGAGGCCAGTGCTTCAAGCCACCGCGGCTGTCACCTGAAGGCCCCATGTTGATGGGTCTCGACGCCGCCTCTCGATCTGCAGGTACCGAACCTCCTGGTTGGCAGGATGCCACGCCTGACAGACCAAGCGAGCAAGGCAAGCTGAAAGCTGAGAGTGTACTCCCAGTAGCCCGTGGCAATTGTGGTGCGCTGGCAACGCGCCGTTCAGGCCTAGGCAGACAGGCAGGCAGGCGGGCAGGCGGACACAGGCAGGCCTGGCAGACTTGGAAGGAACCAGAGAAAATTCTCTGCAGTCTCGGTTGCAAAAATGGGACCCTTATTGCAGCTCCTAAGGCAGATCAGAGGCTTTGCCGTACCGTTACGACGCCCGGCTGCATGGCACTTCCGCACTTGTGCACGTCTTGCATGAGCCTGGCCTGCCTGGGTTCGCCGTCGGAGCCGGCGAAAAGTGGGTTGAGGCTTGTGGCGAGTGCACAGCGTGCGCACCAAAAGGTGAACAACTACCGGGGTCGTCCTCTGCTCCGCCACAGTCGAAAGCCGGAACTTGACCAGGCTGGGCAAGTGAGGCTGGTGACGTGGCACAGAGGAAAGCCAGAGACACAACAAGGCAAGAAAAATCAAGGACGCATTCAGCCTCCATCAAAAGATGATGACACGTCTTGCCATCGTCATACGCACTCACGTCTCCTGATCTGAACCCTCAGAAACCCGCAAACAAGATCTCGACTTCGCGACCCTGGTCTTCCTGAGCATGGGCCAGTCCCCACTCATAAGCTCTCCCGCCAGCAGGGGTCCCTCAAGTACAATCCATTGGGTAGCCGAGCTTAAGCGCCCGGGCATGGGTGTCCCCGTTGGTTGGAGCCCTCCCGAGTACGGATAGAGGTGACTCTTTGACTCTTTCTGGGGACGGACTCAACCTCACTCGGTACGGCGAGCCATGCGCATGCCAGTATTGTGATGGCCACCGCCACCCACGATATTACAACATTCTCCCACACAAATTGCAGCACGTTTGGTGTGACGTCGCTGGCCTAATATGCTGTGTATCGCAAGGCAAATGTGTGCCGCAGTAGCGGGCTCCAAGGATGAGACGAGACCACTCGCGCCGCGCGGTGGACCGGTGGTACAGCTCTGCTGCTGCCGCCGACTCCTCCAGAGCGAGGTGTCACGAGGACGACCTCGGTGAGCAGGGTCCAGCCCATGCGTCATTTTCGCCAATCCACGCACTCCGAGCTTCTCTGTCTGAGACACGTTCGCGGGATGTCCTCAACCTCGGCTCAGCTGGTCCCTAGACCTGAACGGTGAGCGGCGTGCTCTTGTCCACCGCCAGGAGACCCCATCCTCGAGCGGTGAGTTTCCTCCCCAGAGATTCTGGAGGTCATGTGTTCCACAGCAGTGAAAAGGCACGACGCCGCGCCCTGGATACAACCTCAGGCGCTATGGGGATTGGAACGTGACCGGAAAGGCTCGTCCGAAGTCGTGCCGATGTCTCAATCCTGCCCGCCTTGATGCGACCGAGGCCTGGCGTCATCGTGTCTTTTCCCGAGGTCATTTCCCGCGCTGGGTCGTGAGGGTTCTAAAGCTGAGCGGGACTTTGAAAGTGAGGCGAGGTATCAGTCGCGCCCAGTAGGCGAGGAATTAGTGTACTGGGCGAAGGAAGTCCAGCTGGATTGACCCTCAGCCCTCTGCACGCCGGCAGTCAGACATTATGGCCCTCCACTTGTGGAGACTGAAGGAAGTTCCTGCGCGAATACTACTATCATATCCACTCTGTTGGCCAAGAGTAGACAGATTCGCAATCAGTTCTAATCACTCCCCACATGTCAACAACTCTCCTACATACAGCTCGGGTCTTGCCTGGCTCTGACAGCGGCTCACCAAAAGGGGCGACCCGCAGATGGGAGCAGCCGCCTAGTGGCCTATGAGATCTCAGATTCGCCGTCTGAGCCCATTGATAGGTCCCGGGCCCTCTGCTGGGTTTTCTTGTGCTGGTAGATGCCGCTGGGTGTGAGTGGGCACCGATCATTTCCGCACGTTTGGGGGGGATCCACACTCCTCGATTACCAACACCCTTCTTGCGAATAGCATCACCTCGAGGCCCACCATCCTCCCCCCAAGACCATCGTATTGCACTACACACACCAACGACCGTCAACAGACAGCATCCGGACTAGACAGGGTGTAGGCAGCCCACACTCCCTTCCCTCGGCGACGCCCCGCTGCGGGCTGGCTGGCTGCATGCATGCAGTCGTGATCCACATCCAGCGCTTAGGTTAAATAAGTTGCTGCCGACGGATCTCCCACCCTGCCCACACTACACCCTCTCCCCCCTCGAACGCGTGTGATAGGGACGCACGTTGCTGCGTGACAAGGCTTGCGCACCACATGAAGGTTGGGTCACCTGATTCGGCACCCATGAGATTGGGATCGAGCATATCAACCCACCTGCACTCATCTCGTCTGTGGCCAACCGCCGCATCCTGCTGCGCGGATGGCACCCTTCTGTTGCCGACTTCCCTCTGCCAGTTTCTTGATGTTGATGTTTTCCTGCGTGTTGCTGTGGCGAACAGTCCGATCTCGGTCCTCTCGGGTTTGGAAATTGACAACGGCTCTGAAGGTCGACTGCGCATCCCACAAGTAGCCTCTGTTGGCAGCGCCTACACGGCACACACGCACCTAGACTTGGATCATTTGCCATGGAGATCTCTGCTCGAGGCACATTAGGGATCCGCTGTGACAGGTGGGGAAGCCAACTTTGACTGCATTTATGCCCACTGGTCCTGCATATTCCCCACGACCCGCCCGCTCGTCTGTGCAGTCAGTGGATGTGCCGACCTTCACGTTGGCTGTGACATGGCTTGGCATGAGCGACGGTGGCTCGTCGTCGACTTCAAAATGACGACTCGCGTTTGCCTGGGGAGAGTACCAACAAGTTGTGGAACCTACTCCATAGCGTAAGATGAGTCTCCTCTAGCCCTGTCATCCCAGGGTAGACTGAATCCGCGCCACGCGCGACCTGCTGGAGGTCGAAGACATTGTGGCATTGTGAGGGAATTACGAATTCCCCTGTTGACATGCTCATTGCAAAGATCGTGAGATCACTGGATCCGGCACCGCGTGCCCCGGCCCTTCCTAGAGGCTCTCCTGACGTCCCTGTCTGTCAGCCTCGCCTCAGCATTCGCGCCCACGAAGACCCCCATGATACGTCCTCCTTGGTGGACGGTATGATTATACCTTTTACCCCACGCGCAGCGTATCTTGATTATTAGCATTTGTGATTGCAATGGAGTGTGTGATTGTATGATTGGGCATGTCGAATCTTTCATGCGACCGTCCTTTCAGGGAAAGATGACAGTTTGTGCCCTCATTGATGGGCATTTGTGGCCCGTTCTTCTCACATCATGTGAGTTGAATTCTCAGGATTCCTCGTTCGTTAACATAGATGGGGTCCATGGGCCTCGCTCCATCATTCACGCTGAGACAAACGAGCTTCCAAAAGGTTGGAAAGCTCTAGGAGTGACTTCTCAGCCACTTCTACAAGGCTACACGAATATACGCTCAGATCTATGCGCAAATCCAGCGTTTTCTATGCGAGTACTGGTGTGTGCTGAGGTCACATGAAGCCACCAGTCATGGTGTCTTCACGATTGAATGTACTCGTATCTTAGTAGTAATTCATGGCGTACCTGGCCACACCTCAGAAATCAGTAGAGTTGACCTTCAGTCGATTATGAGAGGACAGACACGGGATGCTGCCGCGTGAGCAGGTCGAACAGATCACCCTGGATTTGTCACAAACGCCGTTGCCAGAGCTCGAGTCCCGCAACTGTTCGTCCATATCATGAATAATCCAGATAGGTTGCTCAGAATGGCTTGTCCCCCGCAGTAAACAGGGTGCCGCTGAAGCTATCATTCACACCTTAGCCGGGCCTGCTGTATCGAAGCTCAGGATGACTGACTTCCGAGTTGCTGGACTGCGAATGTCAAGGAGCATTTGGCCCCTCGTAAAGCGGACGGTCTCAGAAAGCAGGAACTGGTCCCCAAGATCCCTCGGAAGCTCGAAGTCCGCCATAGATCTCATCGAACCGTGTATCTTCGCTGCATGATCTGCAGAGGGCGAGGACCTCAACTATTGCTCGATGCAAGCGCATTCAGCATTGTAGGCCAGATCCACCAGCTTGCTTCAAGATGCAGTCTGGATGCAAATAGGATCCCAGCATAGACATGGAAGCATCGACGAGATTCAGGACCACTGCTTTGTGCTTGCTGTTTCTCCATGCCATGCCCGATAATTCCCTGGCTGCGGCATTTGGTGCTTCTGATGCGACTCCCGCTGCAAAAGCTAGGGGGCGAACATATCAATCGTGATGACTGGTGGATGGGGAAACGAAGAAGGTCCCTCCAAGAGGGGGGCATTGTGGAACGGCTGGGGCCAAATAAAAAAGTAACGGGTATAATCATTGATCCTGTCCATGGTACTAAAAAAAAAAAGACGAATCGCGGTCCTCTTACGCCAGCGGAACCCGAACTCCAAAAGAATCCACCGTCTTCCCTAGTCGTGATGATCCCTTCTAGTGTACAGAGGCCACTCTCAACGAGGCCTACGATGCTGACCGTGTCTCAACACGAGGCTGTGGTGTCGTCGCAACGAGCCGGGGCCGTGTCATGGTCCAGCTGGAGAGCTCGCCTGCTAATGACGTTTAACGGTATGCCATTGCAGCCAGTTCCGAAGGGCCGGGAACCATTGGGAGGCGCACAGCGAGCCCCGTTACTTGGCATTGACGAATCGTCTGGCGCGAGCCTCAGCTCTCTTTCGTTCCACAGGATCATCCAAAACGCTTCCCGTAGGCTGGTAGTAGGCGCTGCTGCCGAATCGTCGGCCTCTAGCCTCGGCCTTGATCTGTTCAGAAGCATTGGAAAGAACGCTTTGTGACGGCATGTCCTAATTGCCGAAACGTTTGGCCCTAGCCTCAGCCTTCGCCTTCTCGGCAGGGTCGGCAAGTAACTTGCCCCCGCCCCCGCCGCCCTCATTCCTGTTGGGACGACCACGGTCACGGCGACCGCCTCTAGGCTTGTTGTGCCCCCCGTTGCGCCGCTCTGAGTTTTGTCTCTTGCCTCCGCCTTCGGCCTGGTCGCCCTGTTCACGGCCGCGCTTGGGACGCCGCTCGGGCAGGGCCGCATCCAGACCCTTCACGACTGCGGAGTTGTCGACGCCGAATTTCTTGGCGCGGTCGAGTTTCTTGGCTTCCTCAGAGTTGGCATCAGTGGAAATGCCGAAGCGCTTGGCGCGCGCCTCGCGCTTCTTGAGCTCCGCATCTGCATTGCTCGCCTCCAGGCCGATAGCAAAGCTCTCAGAGGGTTCGGCGGGCTTCTCCTCGGCCGGGGCAGATGCGCCAGCCTCTTTAGGTGCACTCGCGGCGGCATCTTGTTCCTTTGTCTCGGTACTCGGGGCTTCTGCAGCAGGGGCGGAGACTGATTTGGCAGGCTCGGCCTCGACAGGTGCAGCTGGTGGGGCGGCTGGGGTGTCCGCCTGTGCTTCTGCAGCGGCAGGAGCAGCAGCAGCTTTGGGCTCTTCTTTCTTGGTGGCGGCAGCGGCAACCTTAGTGTCGTCGTCGTCCCAGTCAATCACGTCCTCAGCCTGGCCTAAAGTGACACTCTCTTGTTAGCTTGCATGTTGTGCGGGCAAGAACGCGAGGATTGGCATTAGGGACAGAAGTAGCAGTGCCAGGCTTGAGTTGCCAGCGCAGGGTAAATTGTTAGGGATTGTCGTACTCTTGTCATGGTCCTGTAGGCGTGCGATGAGGTCTGCCTTGTTGCCTGACTGTTGAAGGCTGCGCTCTTGAAGCAGTTTCTTGAGGTCAGGGACCTTGAGGCTCGTGTAGTCTGTCATCTTGGGTGCTGGTAGAGGGAGCGTTGGAGGGTAGATGCCGCAGTGGGTGGTAGGCGCGGACAGATAGAGCTGAAGAGTCACGGGATGCGACCAGACTGAAGAGGTCTGTAGAAGTGGTGAAGTGGTAGGAGTGGTGGTGGAGTGGTGGAGTGGTGGATTGGGCCAAAGGTTGAAAGGATGAAAGTGCTTGGACGCGGTAGGCAGAGCAAGGGGCGGCTGGTATTCGGACCAACCAACCGTGTTGTTGTTGCTGCAGCAGCTGTGACAGCTCCCGCCTTCCAAGCTTCCCTCCTTTGACTCGGCAGCTCCACCCTGATTGGTGAATAGACGCTCCACTCTAATGTTGGCATAACGCATCTGACTTGCACCAAAGCATTGCAGTATCTTGAAGGGCTATACTACCTAGGTACCCTGTATTTGCTCCTTCACCTGTTTCATTGTTGTTGGTGGAATTCTGTTTCCGTCGCATCAAATCCAGGATTGTTTCCTTTTTGACCTCGCCTCACCGGATCTATGTCTCGTCCCGACACTAATGTATAGTATGCATGCAGCCTTTGTTTGACCGGAATGGGTGGACACTGATAGATAGTTGAACAGACAGACATCAGACTTGAACAGGTGTGACTTTAAATACCAGAGGTTGCACATATATGCAGCTATGTGCTAGTCCGTGTAACAGATGTTCAAGCACTGAATGTCCATGTCTAATACTGACATTCCTGTGTCTGCGTGGTACCCACTGCATGCGGCCACCAGGTGAGCACCAGGTGTCAGCGGGGTGCGTATGTGTAATGCTACGTACCTAGGTACTCATTGTGTCCCAACCTCAAGCTGCTTTGGGCCCGGGTATCCATGTCTTGAATTCGCCTCTTGCCGCCCTGCCACACCGTCACCACCACGCCGTGCCTTGGACATGCACATGATGAACTGAACGTACATGGTGGGGATCCATTACTCCTGTGATCATACCTTAAACCTGCCAGGCCTGCTAACCCAAGAGTGCCCGGGACTACCCACCTCAGCCACCGGGGTCCGGGGGGTCGGGATCGGCCTGCTGTCTGCTGCAGATCTGTAGCTTTTGCTCGTCCCCGCCCGCTCTCATGTCAATCAATCATTGTCTTGTCTACTGCTTGTGATGTGACAACATGGAGTCGCTGCTGCACATTTGTTTGCACGCGCAGCACCGTATCAGACTGCACCGGACAATTGATGACACAGAACCAGGTGTGCCGGCATGGGAACCGTTGGTGTAACTGCCCTGTGCTTGTCCTCACCCCCGACAAGCTTCAGTGACCAGGTAGCGTCTGGTCGGAGAGTCTGGGGGGGGGATCCTCGCCCGGTCTAGATCGTGGTCTGAAAAGCGGCTCTCACAGCCTGCCAGCCTGCACGGCCTTCGGCCTTGGGCCTTGGGAAGCAGCACCGGAAAGACGATTGTGCCTGCCCACTTTTGGGGCACTCTCTTACCTTGTAGATACATGCTAGTCCACCATGCGGTCCAAGGTCCTGCTCATCGTGGTCCAGATCACAGAGAGCACTAGCTGTTTTCTCACTAGATCGGCTGCCGACCTGCTCTTGCCCAGCCCGCCTGCCATGGCACTTCTGCCCTCCCTGATGGGCTTGACCCAATTTTGCCATCTTCCGCGCCGTTTCTCGCCACTTTCCCATGCATACAATCCACCCTGACCTTGGTTTTACCAGCCTGCCAGCCTGCTGCCCACAACAGCCAATGCCAATGCTTCCGTCCCGCAGACCTGCGAATCCCCTCATGTGCCGTCTGCGCGGACATACTTGGTAGCGTCTGCTTCCGCGTCTGCTTCCGCGTCTGCTTCCGCGTCTGCGTCCTCTTCATCTTCATCTCCCTCGCCCAGACATGCAGTCCTCCGAGGACGCCCAGGCCTCAGTCGGCGCCGCCCATTCTGCAGTCCCAGCCAGCGAAGGCTCTCGCATCAGAGAGACTTTGAAGTAATGTCCTCGTCTGAACAGCACAAGACCTGCGTCATAGGCAGCGCTGACCCTCTCTCCCAGGTATGCGGGCTCGCTCATACACAACACACACCCCATCAACCCTCAGCTCCCCATCGACCCACGCCACATAGCTCCGTGCCCGGATGCTGGCCTGACTGCCCTGTTAGTACTCACTTCTCCGTCACCATCTTGCTCCCCGGCCCTGTCCTCCTAACCTGTGCTTCCTCTGACAAGCCGAACAGTGCCCTGCTCGGCGCTCTGAGGCTCAACGTCTCCAGGTGCCTCATTTCGTTCTTTGACCGCAAATATCAGCATGTGGTCGCCGAGGCTACACAGTCCATGCCCCTCGGTACTGACGTGCAGCCGGACTCACACCATCTTCGACTGTCAGGAACCGCTATCCCTCGCCGCATAAAGTGCCCAAATGAGCACGTCATCCAGAGCTCGCCAACTATCCGTCATGAGAGCACATCGGATAAAGCTTTTACGCCCTTACTGCCTGTTCTTGTTGTGCCCGACCTGACCCAGGATGAGCGCTTCCATGATGCTTTCTCTGGGCAAGTCTGGCCCCAGGCTTGCTTCTATGCCGGAGTTCCCATCCGTTCCAAGAAAGGTGTCCATATCGGAGTATATCACGTGTACGATGACTCGCCACGGAGTGAGCTCGATTTTAGCGACGCCGACAAACAATTCTTGCGCGATATGGCAAATGTCGTCTGGCAACATGTCGAGTCTCGAGCCGCAATCGAGAGCATCCACCGTGGTGGTCGCATGGTGCGAGGTCTGGGGTCATTCGTTGAGGGTCAGGCCACCGTCTCCTCTTCTACTGACCAGTACCAAGATGTGCCCGGGCAAGAGGAGGGCGCCTTGAATCAGAGACAGCAAGGTCTGCAGCGAGACCGCGACGCGATTGAGGATCCGACTCCCGAACAGGAGAGACAATACTTCTTCGGCACAAGGTCTCCTGACAGGAGGTCAGCCACACTTGAGACCAATCCACCTGCTGCTGCTCCAGGGGCAGAAGGCCCACCGTCGACCGTCGAAGCGCCAGTGCACAGCCTTGCCGCCAACGCGTTCCCCCACCGGCCTGTAAGCGTTACTATGCCTGATCCGCATCTCGTGCAGCTTAGACAAACATTTTCGCGCGCGGCCAACATTCTCAGAGAGTCTGTACAGGTGGAGGGAGCCCTCTTTCTTGACGCCAGCGTCGGTTCTTTTGGTGGACTTGTTGAAGATCGCAAGTCCAGGGACTCGACCGATTCCAACGGGTGGCGGTCGACCGCATCATCATCCGGCAACGAGGACCTGCCGAAAGGCATCTCGACACCATCTGCCAGAGAGGCTACCTCTTACTGCGACGTTTATGGGTACTCGACCACTGGAGCTTCCAGTATCGATGGCGCGGCATCGTTCTCTAAGCACACGCTGGTGCCAGAGCGATTACTAAAATCACTGCTACGCCGGCATCCAGCTGGGAAGATTTTCAATTTTGACTCAGACGGACTGCTGTTGTCGGGAGATTCGGAGATAGACGATGGCAAACATCCCTCTATGCCGCCCCAAGAATCCAATACTCCCACCGACGCGAGGAGAAAAAGGAAGGCGAACCGGCCGTTTACCTCTGTTGAGGGTCAAGCCCAGGCCATAACAGCCTTGTTCCCCGGTGCGAGAAGCGTGGCGGTTTTCCCATTGTGGGATCAAATCAAGGAGAGGTGGTTTGCTGGCGGGTTTGTCTGGACTGCGTCCCCCGATAGACTGTTTACAACCGAGGGCGAGCTTAGTTATCTGAGGGCATATGCGACAACCGTGATGGGGGAGGTTCACCGCTTGAACGCCTTGAATTCTGACAAGGTAAAGGGCGACTTCCTCAGCTCTCTGAGCCACGAATTGCGATCGCCGCTCCATGGCGTTATCGCTGCTGTCGACTTGCTCCACGGCACGGCGCTGGATGTTTTCCAAGGAGACGCGATACATATAGTCGAAACGTCAGGGCGGACACTGCTAGACACTCTCGATCACGTTGGTCCTCCCATCAGCTTATGCCCGTCTGGCATCTAACCCTGCTACTGGCTCAGAGCGCTACTAACGCCGCTGTCACAGTTGCTCGATCACAGTAAAGTAAACACTTTCGTGACGTCCTCGAAGTCCGCTCGAAGAGAGCGACGAGAGTCACCCTCTGGGTCTGGCAGTGGACAGAATCTGACAGGCCTGGGGATGATCTCATTGACCACGGAGGCCCAGGTTGATCTCCTGTTGGAAGAGGTTGTGGAATGTATGTCAACACTATGTCAAAGATCGACCCACTGTCACTTGATCAATGGGCGTAAAGCAGTCCACCAATGCCAACGCCCGCACTCCTCTTGTCCATTCCCCCGGCACATTTCGATTAACATATATACTAACGCGCTTGCAGCCGTGTTTGCTGGCTTCAACTTCCAGAGATGTACGTACCGCCTCCTGCATGGTTTCCCTCTTCGTCCTTGTTCACCCAGACTAGCTTCCTCCGCCCGTGTGACAATACTACTGCCCATTCAGCCTTCGCCCCCTTTCCAGGACTTCGCGTGATTGTGGGTGTCTTGCGCTCATACACATCGCTGACTGGTGTTTCCACAGTGTCCGTTGCTCAATTGAAGGAAAAGGACAATCTCATTAATGCCGATAGCAAGGCGCTCGGTCGCCTGGATAGCAGTGCCGCCGCCGAATCATTCGGACACGATCAATACTTTCCCGAATCCGAGCGTCCCGGACTTGTTGTCTACCTGGACTTGGATCCCACCATCCCTTGGGAGTTCCGGACGCAACCAGGAGCCCTGAGGCGTGTTGTTATGAACATCTTCGGAAACTCGTTGAAATTTACCCAGCACGGATTCGTATGGATCAGCTTGCGCCGGGTTAACGTCCAAACACGGGACGGGGCGAAGAGATCCAAGGCGGTGATAACTATATCCGATTCCGGTAAAGGCATCACCGAAGACTTTCTCCGCAACGACCTCTTCAAGCCCTTCACGCAAGAGGACCGCCTTGCGCCCGGTACCGGGCTCGGGATGAGTCTTGTCCACAGCATTAGTAGGAGCCTTGGCGGTTCTTTAGCTATCACCAGCCAGCTCGGCCGAGGTACTACGGCGCGTGTTACCTTGCCTCTACAGCAATCTGCCACCGACACCACGCGAAATTCTTACCTTCCTGAGCAATACAGGCAGCTACGAGGTCTACGAATATGCCTGAGAGGATTTGATAGGTGCTACAATCGTGTCGTCGATAAGATGTCTGATCTTCCGTCACAAGTCTCTGAATCAGCGGTTATGGAGATGCTTTGCCGAGAATGGCTCGGGATGCAGGTAATTCCCTTTTCTGCTTTGCACGAGGAGACTCCCGACATCTTCCTGTACAGTGAGCGCGCTTTTACTGGCCTTGATGACCACACGTATCAGTCTTCGTCACCTGCAGTGATTGTCTGTCAGAGTGCGTTGACTGCGTATGCTCTCACTCACTCGCCAAGAAAGTCACGGCTTAACGAGTTCATTTCTCAACCGTAAGTCCACCCACAAGCACATCTTAAATCCTCATGGCCTGCTAAGCCTCCTACCAGTGTTGGACCACGGAGACTGGCTAGGTCATTGACCCTTAGCCTGTCCAGGAAGACGGAGAATTTCTCCGATGTCGCTTCAGGAAATCGGGAGAGCACTCCTGAACCAGGCTCATTGGATTATAACAATCCAGCAAGGGGGGGAAAGGTAAGCGAAGACCAAACGCAGGCCCGAGAGCCGGTCGAATGGCCAGTAGCCTTGTCGGGCGCGTCAGAGGGTGGTGCCAAGACATCTTCAACGTCGAGCCAGGCCGGTCCTGCCGGCAACGATGACCAAGAAACCACCTCATCACAGTCGGGGGGGAAAATACAAACGGCACAGTTGCCTTTAAGGCAGGGGCAGAATGCGACAAATGAAGGGACAGCGCCTCTGCAACAAGCTGCTCCGTACAAATACTTGCTCGTGGATGATAACGACATCAACGTCAAGATTTTGGCCTCCTTTATGAAAAAGCTGGGCCATGGATACGATACAGCTGCCAACGGACTGGAGGCTCTGCAAATGTATACGGCCAATGCTGGGCTCTATCCATTCGTACTGATGGGTAAGTTTTCATGGCCAGCATATAAGGCGGTGCACTTGTTAATCACACATCCCGATGCAGACATCTCGATGCCACTGATGGACGGGTTGGAGAGTACCCGGAAGATACGACAACTTGAGCGAGCCGCCAACATGAAGCCTGCGACCATCATTGCGCTCACCGGGCTGGGATCGGCCACCATACAGCGCGAGGCGATTGCGTCGGGTATGGATCTATTCCTTACCAAGCCTGTGAATTTGAAATCACTACAACAAACGCTTGGAGGCTACGCGAAAAGCAGCTAAAAAAGACGGTTCTTCTTTTTGTTGTTTGCGAGATTGAGGCATGGAAATTCTTTGTGTGAAAGGCGGTTATTGAGTTTGGGCGTACACGATTGAGAAACGAGAGATACCCGATTTCCATACATAAGCTGTTATATACGGGGCGATTTGCCTGGGGGTATTATGGTGGCGAACGGAGGCTGCTTCTTCCCGTGGCGTGTCACGGAGAATGTACAAAAGTTGCAATGACAGCATATACATACAGATGGCAGCACACGCGCCAAAAAGTTGCAAGCCACGCATTCACTCACTGTTGCGATGAGAGCAGATGCCCTCATCCCCGTCACAATACGTGCATACACCCACCGAGAGCAGCTATAAATGCCGACTATCATCCCAAATATATGGTTCTTCCAGAACGAAATTAGGGACCGTGATTATCGTTACCTGGGTAGCATTTAAATCGTGCGCACGTAAGTTAGCAGCACGAGAAGGCGAGTGAGGTCTCGGCTTGTGCTGGGGTCTTCCCTCACAATCTAAGGTCGGGCGATCTCGCACGACCCTCCCCCCCCACATTCCTGGGAGCCGCTTCCCTGCTTGGGTGTGGGGTCTCGGTCCATTACACTAGCTTGACCTCCACCCAAAAGTTCCGCGCGCATCGAGGCAAGGAGACTTGTCTGCCACGCCAACACAACCACGACTGCATGATTGCTCTACTACTGCACGCCCAGCGCTCCCCCAACTTTCGAAGCGCTCTCCGGACATGGCTGCTCATGTATTCCAAGCCTGCTCCAACTTCTGACGACCTTCGTTTCGATCGATCCGTCCCTGCTCGCAGCAGATGCGGCCGGCCTGTACCCTTTGACCTTCGTCTCCCGCGCGTCGTCTCAGGATGACCTCGTCGACCTCACGGAACCTGAGGCGCTACGACTCCTTGCACAACCAGAACCCTCTCCCCTACGGTTCTTACTACTCCGAAGAGAATCTCTGGGACAGGATATCCCAGCCCAGTGTCCTCGTCCCCGTCCTCGTGCTCCTGGTGACGGTCGTCTACCAGTTCGCCCACAACCAAGCAGCCTCCCGCGGCCGACAGCTACCCTCCGTGGGCGACCTCATCTGGGACGGCATCGTCTTCGTCTGCCCGGCCGGCCTACTCTACGCTGTCGACCGATGGGTTAATCCCCCCTTGTTCCCGATGCCCATGCTTCAACCACAGCCCGCAACCCACGCCGCCAAGAGCGATGTCCTCTGCAAGATATTGCGAACCGACCAACCCGGCGGCATAGTGGCTTCCGTCTCTGAGGCCGGTCGACGCACGCTGTCAAATACATTCTCGGGGCCCAGGGGCAAGTCGGACCAGCCTGCCGGCTTGGGAAACTGGGACAACTCTTGCTTCCAGAACAGCATCTTGCAAGGCCTGGCATCTCTGAAACACCTCCCACGCTACCTCAGCGGCTTCAGTGGCTCCGCCCAATCGCCAGGCAAAGACAAGACGACCACCGCCGGGACGTTGCAATCCTTCATCGCCGAACTGAACGACACATCCAACAATGGCAGGACACTATATACCCCGAGCGTCCTCAAGAGCATGAGCACGATACAGCAGCAAGACGCCCAGGAGTACTTCTCGAAGCTCATGGATCAGATTGACAACGACGTGGAAAAGTCTGCCAAGGCTGCGTGCCGACAAGCTGGTTTCGAGACAGACCTCAACAGGGACGACACCGCTGCCAGCCAGCACAGCGACGACAGTGGGTACCAGAGCCTGCCGATGCTATCCAAGGCCGGCTCCGAGCTGGTGACACTTCGCAACCCGCTCGAAGGCCTCTCGGCCCAGCGCGTCGCGTGCATGTCATGTGGGCACTCCGAGGGGCTCTCCATGATCCCCTTCAACTGCCTAACCCTGAATTTCGAGATTGGCATCTCGCATTACGACCTATTTGAGCTGCTGGACAACCTCGTGCGGCTTGAACCCATCCAAGGCGTCGAGTGTGTAAAATGCACTCTGCTCGAGTACCGAAAGGCGCTGCAGCGCCTGTCCAAGACCGTGCCCGCCGTCGCATCCAGGCTACAGGCTGTCGAAGACGTCCTGGAGGACGAGGAGTTCGATGACAAGATCCTGAAGCAGCTCAAGATCCCGGACTCGCAGAAGGTTAGCTCGACAAAGACTAAACAGGTCGTGATAGGGAGACCGCCGCCGAGTCTGGTGATGCACATGAACCGCTCAGTCTTTGACCCGAGCACCTTCCGATCATACAAGAACCTTGCGGCTGTTGAGTTCCCCAAGACCTTGGACCTGGGCCCGTGGTGCATCGGCAGTGCTGAGGGCAAGTCGGCCCCAGTGACGAGCAAATCACAGGGCGGGGATCCCCCAGAGACTGTCTGTGACGAGGAGAAGTGGGTGCTCGATGCCAGAGCGTCCATGGTGGCGGGCGATGCGCACCCGTCCAAAATTTCGGGTCCCATCTACGAGCTTAGAGCTGTGGTGACCCATTACGGGAGGCACGAGAATGGCCACTACGTGTGCTATAAGAGAGGTAATACAGGTATAAACGATGCCGACAAGGCCGATGAGGAGGAACTGGACCCACCTCCAAATCTGGTGGGAGACGACACCCCCGACGAAGTGGACGGTGCCAACGACGATAGCCCAGGCGAAGCGAAAACCCCGGCGGATACGGAAGAGCCATATAACGAGAATCCGGGCTCCCAGTGGTGGCGCCTCAGCGACGAGACCGTCTACAAGGTCAACGAGCAGGACGTCCTGTCACAAGGCGGGGTGTTCATGCTGTTCTATGACTGCGTCGATCCCAACTCCGTCCTGGTGGCCCCGCATGAGCCCTCGGAGACGGAAAAGTCCTTCGAACCCGCCCAGTCGTGGTCCGAGGACTCAGTCGCCACACTTTGCAACCCAGCCCCAGAGCCTGCGAAAGCCACCGTGGAGGACTCGCAACCTAGTCCGGCAAATCTATTCGGGATTCTCTGGGCGGGGTAGGGCTCACGGGGGCTTTTGTCGTACGTATCTGGGAATTATAGCTCCGAGCGGGGTTTGACGAGGAGATTGAAATGTTGTCGGGTCAGGACGAGGGCGTGGTTCTTGCATAGCGTTGGCGTTGGCAGGTCTAGTCCCGCACAGCTTGGCAGGACATCATCACCGAGAGTTTGTCTCAAGCCAAAGCGGAACGGCAATGTTGACTTGTTTTATATCATAATATGCCCGGAGTTCTAGGAGTCGGGAGCACCCCAACGGGTGCTTACAGTTCGTATATTATTACTACCAATGTGAGGAACGGGTGGGGAAGCGAGTGCCACTACAGAATCGTGGTCGCCGACAGTTTGTTGATTTTTCCCTTTGCTACTTCTCAACGCTGTGGATCAATGCGGGGCACTTTGGATGAGGAGAATGCTTTAAATTATGCAGGCAAAAGTCTGAATTCAAGAATGTGCGGACGTGCACACGCCGCTTTCGCCTGCTTGACGCCAACTCCCTTGACTAACTATGTATGTGTGCGTACAAGGGTGTGAATGCGTGAGAACACCTCACGAGTCGGGTGGACAAGTAACACCGCGGGCTTGCCTTCCTCCATGAGCAAGCGTCGTTTTGTTTATGTACATTAAATATATATGGTCTGTTGGTTGGGTTGTTTTCGACAGAAGAGCTCCAGGCCCATGCCTTGTATGTGTATGCCGCGTTGGCTCTTTTCCCCTGTACGGGGCCAACCTTTGGTCCCCGTAGGAATTCTGAAATAATGCCGGTATGTAGTTGTAGTAATAGTCATGAATTGATTGTACGATGAACGTAATGCTCCAGGCGTGCCGGCTCTGTGCCGGCTCTATATTGGCCGTCATTGCGTGTCGACGTCTCCCTGCGAGTCGACTGATGTTCTTGAGAAAAAAGGTGTAATGTCGGGCGTTTTGCGTATCGGTGTGCTTTCTCTACTGCTTCCAGGGTATCATCGTTTGGTCGTCCAACTCGCTCGCTCTTCAGGGTCGAAACACCGCCCGCTCCCATTGAGCTGGCATCGCATAGAACCTTCAATTCCCTCACGCATCCACCGTCCGCCGCCGGAACAGGATCTCCGCGTTCGGGTCGGGTGTCTTAGACATCATCAGCATCATGCCCTTGGGCCTCGATTCCCCTTCCTTCAGCTTGATGTCGAAGTTGATGAGGAAGTACGCCAAGATCATCTTGATCTCGTTGCCGGCGAAGAAGCGGCCGGGGCAGGCGTGCTTGCCCGCTCCAAAGTTCATGTTGGTATCGTTGATGCTTGTGAACTGGTGCCTATTCATGTCGTCCTCGCTGCGCTGACGCATCTCGTAGAAGCGCAGGGCATCGAATCGGTCCGGGTCCGGGAAGTACCGCTCGTCGTGGCTGATGCCGCACTGTGGGGCGAGCACCTTGGTCCCCGCGGGGAGGTGAGTGCCGTCGGACAGATCGATGGGCTGGACTACCTTGCGGATGAACGAGGTGACGTTGCCCGACAGGCGCTGCACCTCCTTCATGAAGCTGTCGAGCTTCTTGAGCTTGCTCATCGAGTCCTTCCTTGCCCAGCCATTATCGTCGCCCTCGAGCACTGCGATGGCCTCTTGTCTGAGCTCCTCTGCAAATTGCGGGTTGGCGGCGAGGTCATACACGCAGTCGACGAGGAGGTTGTTGGTAGTGTGGATCGATGCGGCGCTGAGGATGAGTTGCAGCTCGGCCTGAGCTTGATAGTCCCTCTTCTCTCCCTCTGGAAGCGCGTCGAGTAGCCACTGGATCAGATCATCTGCCTTCTCATAGCCAGGACAGTCCATGTCCCGCAGGCGCTCCTCAATAATGGGGATCAGCATCTCCTTGGCCTCCGTCTCGTCCTTCCTGAGCTTGCCTAGGTCCGAAACCAGGTACTGCCCGATCGGTCTGAGCCACGCAGGGAAGAACTGCAGCTTCACCAACGAGAGGAAGATGTGCACTGCAAAGTTGATGCTGATTCCCATCCACTGCTCCTGCCGACAGATGGAGGGGCCGACAAAAGCCCGCCCACTTGTCCGTGCGATACACCTCAGGGCAAATGGTTGGAACTTGACGGGAGTCCATTCCTTGCACTCGGGGAACTCGGTCGCGGTGATGTACTCGACCTCCTCCTTCAGTTGCGGAATCAGACGCGCGAGATTCTGTGTTAGCCTCGTCCGCACCAAAGTCGCCAGCAGATCCTGGTGTCTCTCGGGGCAGAACTTGGTATATCTGCTCATCAAGGCCTCGCTGACAGCCTCGGTCGCGCTGAGAACGTCCTCGGGAAGACCCTTCAACTCGCCGACAAGCTTGGCTGGTACCAAGACTTGCACTCCCTCTGTCGCCTTGATCTGATATACCTTGTCATGAAACTGATGTACGAGTTAGCCGTCATGAGTCAACATGGTCCATGTTTACGAGGGTGTCGTACCTTGGTGTACGAGTCCCGGACCAAAGTCTCGGCATCAAAGTACCATTTTAATATTGAAGCTTTGTAGAAAGGTGCCTTGACTCCCAACTTTTTGTTCGTCTGTGATGATTGGAACAGCCACGCCACTAGTAGTATGGCGCCGATGGCGACATAGTAACTGAGATGCTGGCGTCGTACGACGACGGGTGTGGATGAGATGAAGTCGACGGATGACTCCATCTTGAAATAGCGGCCTAGGGAAGATGTGTTGGACATTGGTGCGACTGGGCAACAATGTGTATATGTGGATGGTTGTGAGGCTGCCATCGGACTCGTCGTTACACTCGATGCTTGACACATGACCAGTCGCTGTGCCGAAGTCGTCGCCTGCTAAAGAAACTGCCGGTCTATTTCATGAAGGTGTGCGAAGTATATGATGCAGGAACAAAACTATGTTCGGATCCCAAGAGGCTGCTGCAGAAGAGATGATTGAAGAAAAAGGTTTGAGCAAAACAATGCTCGGCACGAGCACAGCAGGCCAGGAAGTAGGTATACAAGAGAAGGCGCAGGCCATCTGCTGCCCGAGAAAGGGGAGCCGGAAGCCGAACGGAAGGAATGTTATTGTGAGTAAGAAGAGAAGAGATGACGAAGTATCGCATCCGGTAAGGGAAAGTAAAAGATCGGTCGAGGCCAGGATGTCCCCTTTGAGTAATAGGGGGAGAGGCGCTGGGGCGACACGAGGAGGAGGAGGAGCAGGAGGAACACAACAGAGCAGAAGAAGAACAAGCAGCAGTCCAACCCCCAGCATCGGTAGCCAAGCGAGATCCCGTCGGCGGCCGTCTGCTAATATGGCACAGACATGATATCCCGATGAGGCTGGAACGGCTAAAAGGGGCAAGTACGGGGAGAAGTCGGCGCGAGAGAGAACGAACGGGCGCCTACTGTGACTGTGGAGGTGGAGGGAAAAGTAGGACAGCAATGACGGCGGTGGAGGAGACGAGATGAATAATGAGACAGAGAGACAAGAAACGAAACCCACACAGCTCAAGACAAGCAAAAAGATCGGGCGACCAAGGCAAATGGCGGGAATTGGCGGCAGCGCATAGGGCGAAGGGCAGAGTGCAGCAGAATGGTCTGCTACACTCTGTGTGTCTCCGATTTGGGCTCACGACAGCGAGGCCCCATGGGCCTTGGTGGTGCCGGAGGCTTGGCATCGCTTCAGAGGACAGACAAGGCAAGGCGGCTGGCACCTGTTTGCGTCGAGGGACGAGGTATCGCGCCGCCGATCCAGAGTGTTGTTGGTACGGGCGTGGCTCCCCCCAGCCTGGGTCCCAGCCGGGTTGGGATGAGACCATGGCCGCCGTTGCAGGATGTAAGAGAAGTAACAGAAGTCGGAGAACTAAGAACTAAGCACTTCCTCCTGCTGCGGGTACCTGGCCGCGCCTGCCCGCCGTGGCACCGTGGCACCGTGGCACCGCGGCAGGAAGGAGGTCGGTCGGTCGGGCGTGCACTTGCCCCAGCCCAGCAGGTGAGACGTGATTTGCTGCTGCCATCTGAAACGAGCAGGCCAGGGGAGGTGTCGGGAACAGCTTCAGCCGCGCTTCAAGATCTCGCTTGGACCACGCTGGTCGATCCTGTTAGTGCACCATGACCCAGACGACTGCACGCAATAGCCCCATGCGCCTTGGGGATCGTGTGTGGCTAACAGCCGGAGATTTTCCGCCTAGTGGAGACTATCAGCCTTAGAGCAGCCATACCCGCCACAGAACGGGCAGTCCCTGGCCCATGTGCTTGCAGCCTCCACTGTCGCAGCCGCATCACCGGTAGAAATGGACCTCACCTCTTTCTTCCTTCTCCTCCACAGTACGCCTTCTCCGTCTCCTCGCCCTGCCAGGGACCAACAAGCAACAATCAACTAGCAACAAGCCACACAAGCTTTTGTAACAATTCCTCCCCACATATGCCGAGTTTAAAACCCAGCAGGATACCTGGCCAAACCAATACATGCCCCGAGGACCCTGACCTCTCCTGTCTGTTGTCCGAATCTCCGGGACTCGGCCGTTGCCCGATCATCCTCCTGCCACATGTGTCCAGAGCAACGTAACAGTCTCGAGGCCTTCAGGCCCGAAAACCCATCACATGCCTGTAGCTCCAACTCGCACCGGGGGCTCAATGCCTACTGCAAAACAGAAGCCGTCATCAATGGCACCCTGTCGTCGTCACTTGAGCAAGCTTTCCGAGCAGTCTGGTTCCCATCAAACATCTCACCAATTCGCCGTGGTTTCGCCCGGCATTCGTCCTGTCTTTCCCCCACGAATCGTAGATCTGCCGATGCTCACGCGTAAATAACAATGCAAAACCACATCGGCGTCCGCTCCAACGAACAGGGTGAGAGGACTAGAACCAGGTTCGCACGTCAAGGTAACGGCTGTAACCGTATTAACCGCTCCAAACATGAGAGGTCACAAGCGTACATATAATCTGCTCCTGCCAAGACATTTTCGTCCCAAATAGCCCTGCGGATCCATACCGAGTGGGTGGGCAACTTGAGCCGCATGTGTCACCAGTGCCAGGCCGTCGTTCCTAGGCACCCTGTGTTCTGCCTTAGATGAATAGGCTTATACCTTCCTTCGGCTGTCTCCGTGCGGCCGGGAACTCCGACCAGCGCTGAACCATGGCCTTAACATGCTCGCACTATCCCTTGACGGCCAGGTGACGACTGTATCAGACCCGCCCGCGCGTCTGGTAATAAGGCTGGGAGCATTTCGGATCAATTGCACTGGCGCCTTGCGGCACACCGAACTTCACCGTCACCAATGCTGGGGCCAATTACCGTCCCGGCTAGACACAATGACGTTGTGTGCCATGGAAGCAAGAGATGGACAGAGCTGAAGAATGGCCTCAAGCATTGACTCGGTGATGCCAAGCGCTGGTCAGCCTGACTGTGGTGCGGGACATTTAGCTTACCGAGGCCTGAGACGTAAACATTCAATTGGTGGTAGCATCGAACGTGACACGAACGACAAGCATAATCCGCCGGCCCGCCAACAGGCACACGATCTACACATGCTTGGTGTGCACACCTTCTGCACAGCTCGAGCTACTCAATCTTCCCGTCGAGATCGATGCTCGATCTGTCAGCTGATCTGATTGTGGGAGACAAGAAAGCTTGCCCGTCAGGTTGTGACCTCCAGGCAATCAAATCGCCTCGTTGACTTGACTTTGACAAGCATACCCAGAATCCTAGGCACGCATCTCGCACTCCTGCCCACCGGATGCTTCGTTCTTCGCACAATAGTGGAAGCGTCCAGTCCAGTAAGCACTAGCAAGTGAGCACATTGACGGCCGCGTGGTCCCCAGACGGGAGGACGGAATGTTTCTCGGAAATGTTCCTCGCCTGTTTCATCCCATCGCCGCTCGGAGATCATCAAAGGCAAACAGACTCCCACAGAGACACATTGAGTTCTGCGGATGTCAGTGAGAGGAAAAGGTTAACCCTAAAAATTACGGAGAAAAGGTGAAAGAGACAGGCGCCAAGTAAGTGCCACTAGGCTTTC
This sequence comes from Diaporthe sp. PMI_573, assembly GCA_021399435.1. Lineage (NCBI taxonomy): Eukaryota > Fungi > Ascomycota > Sordariomycetes > Diaporthales > Diaporthaceae > Diaporthe > Diaporthe sp. PMI_573. The sequence goes on along the minus strand of JAJTUP010000022.1, from coordinate 316,244 downwards.
CACAGGATGATTCTTGCGATCAAGACTCTCGGCCGACTTATTTTTGGGGGCCAGCCTCCCGCAAGCCGAGAAAGCGAAACCGGGAGGCTCACGGACACAAGACATTGCGTCAAAGTCTATATATCACGGGGGAAAGCCAGCCCTATGACAGGTTTTGTTGTTGGGACGAATTGGGCTCGTTTTTCAAGGTTTGCCACCGCATCTGGTTGTTTTACTTAGCTAGGTAATTCCTCTTTCTCGTATCCGTTGCCGAAATCGAGATAGTCGCGAACCTTGAGGGCGCGCATGTCGCTGGTCCCTTTTTCTTGACTTCGGATTGATTCCAGGGACTTGTCAATGCTGATCAGGACTGCAGGGACCTCGGGAGACGAACCTGACAGAGCATCAGAGCCGTTTGGGCCCATAAAGTAACACTCTTACTGGGTGGGCAAACGTGCTCTGCGATAGTCGTTGCGCCTGGACAGGGACGACTTGGGTTGCTCGGCTCATGCGATATTTGAGTCCTTGTCTTTTGCTCCCACGAAAGCTATTGTTGTACGGCTAGAACCTCAGTCACGCCGTCAGCTCGACGTGCCTCAATAGGTCTCGTATCTGCGGAACAGCATGACCTTACCCAGGCACCATTTGAGCATGTCATGGGTGCTTTTCTCGGCCACCTGTCTGACTTTGCCAGGTGCCACATGGGTACAGTTACCGATGAGTCGGAGCACCAGTGGATTTACTTCACGACGACTGAACGGAGAATGGTCTGATTGAGAGTTCGAACAGACAAAGAGAAAAAGTTCTGAGCCTGGAATGGGCGAACAGACCGATCGAGGGGCAATTGCAGACACAACAGTCCGCGAGAGTTCGCGAGCCTCAAGATATCAAGGTAACCTTTTGGAAGCTGGCAGCGTCAACAACACCGACCGTGGCAGTGGCCAAGAAAGAAGTGTCGGCAGGTCGAGTTAGGCCCGGGGCCAATGAGCTCGCAATCAAGGGGCAAAAAGGGGCAACAGCAAGCACCGACTCTTCTCGGCCAGAAAGAATGGCGCCTGAGAATGCTGGCAGTTGAGGCTGAGCAGCCCGTCGACTGGAAGTCACTCAAGACTCTCAACACACACGCCAGCTGCTCCCTACGCGTCAGGTTTCTCGTCTTGGGGGTTGGGGACCGGCCACCACGAGCGCTTCGGCGGCTTCAGGTGTAATGCTGGCCACACCTCGAAAGGGGGCAACGACTCGCCGTGGATGATCTCAAAAAGAAGAGACCAGTGCCCACCGGGTTCATTGTTAGCTGTGTCTTAGGCTTTTTTTTGGGGGGGGGATGTGTTCCTCGCATTCAATGGACAGCTTCATTGATACATCGCGCGGTGATAGTCGATCTTGATGGAAAACTGCGAGAATGACTTCAGCATCTATTGAAATCGAGTCGTTATTTTCGTTCACCTTGGCCACATCTAATACCACAAGTGTGCTGCTTGGCCCTGGGATATGACATTGAGGCTTCATCTACAAGTGTACATTCTTCCCATTGCCGAGAAGTCATGCTCCTGCAGCCATTGTCGTGCGTCCCCGCTGACAGATACTGGCGGTTGCCAGCGCGTCCCTGAAAATGATGATTCCTGTGTGCGTCATGACGAGCACAAACAATACCAAGCACGAATATGGGAATAAGCGCCCTCGCCTCACTCTAACGCAAGTTATGCAGAGGCTCTGCCACTTCCCAAGTGTTGGGTGGGAGGGAGTCCTGTACAACGGGCCAACTACGCCCAACCTATACTCGCTAAGGGCGAACACAGCAGCACTCGGGTCAGGGTATCGAATACCACGGAGCTGTATTCCGCTGGCAGGAAAAGCACGGAAGGAGGTCGCAAGAAAGGTGCTAGACGCATGTGACATGCGAGAAACGACATGGAGTTGGAGACGTGACCGCGGGCGACACAATTGTGCTGTGTATTGCGTGGAAGCAGGTATGACAGCAGACAGGAAAGTAACAAATCCTCTTCCATACCTGTGCCTCTGTCATCGGAAATAATTGAGGCAGGGCTACTAAATTCCAGGATGCCACAATGTGAGCTAGTACACGGTTGTCTCCTCATGGCCTCGGGACGCATCGGGTGGCAGGACTATCGCAAGGGTATGAACCCGCTCTGCCGATGATCAAGGGAGGTGTACACGTCGTCGACCAACACGCGTGTCTTGTTGATATCGGGCGTCGCAGTCAGCTCCTGGATGTCCGTGTTCGGCCGTGGTGGATGTCTCTGCGGCAGGTGTGTTGTTCTGCAGGTCTAATCAGTTTTGAAAGGCTGCCAGGGCGGCAGTGAACCTTTCACCATGGTCGATTTCGTTGGCTACAGGCTTGCATTCGGAAAATCCTGCTGACACGTCAAGTCGAGTCCACGGCGGGTTGTCTCCAGTCCTGTGTTGTCCCGGTGGGAACAAAGATGCCAGATGGACCATGGGACACTGAGATGATGACTTGCAAATGGGCTGCTTGGCTCTCCACACGTTGGCTGCTGTATCCGGGCCGGACTTCCCGGGGAGAAGTGTTCATATTTCCTGTTTTCACCCTGTCGCATGTGGTTGTGACACATGTCCCGGGCTCCTTGACTGTGGCACCGATCGCCCAGCATCCACAGTGTTGCTGGACGTGGTTGAGCTTGGTGGACCTGTGCCCTTCTTCTCGAAGCACTCGACCGCTGCTAGCAACAAAGGGGTAGACAGGCCTGCCAAACAGGGGGGTCGTTGTAGAGCCCGGGGTAGCATATACGCGAACCAAAAGCAGTCATCATAACATGCCAGCGAGTACGCGTACATGGTTGGATAACTCGATGCTCGCCCAGGCCAGCCAGGCTTGGACGGGCGCACCGGGGAACATGGGTGATTGGCTCAACAAAGTCAAATCAGCCCCAGCTGGAGGACGGGATGGTCGTTGCCCGGATCGCGTGTAAGTCGGTGTGACATGGTTGGAAATGAGTGTCCCAGCCCGTAATCTTATCTGATCGATCAGCTCTCCTTGGGGGCTGTTGTCAGCTCCAAGGGGGGACAAGGGACGGTGCACCACACGAACAAGCGCTAACGCAGGAAGCCGAGGGAATGTCTGGTCGCCCGATGTCGGAATAAGTGGCGGATCTGATAAGATTTAGGCTCTGTTCGAGAGTGCCGCGTCGCACTGTGCAAGCACCCCCATCTATTGTCTGCCCGCTCCAGCCCGGGCTGCAGTGGAAGGCTCCGAGGAGCACCCGTTCGCGCCTTAGATTCTCCTAGCCTTTGGTGCGCTGCGCGAAACTTTGTGCCGGGGCAGCCCGCCCGGTTTTTTTGCTGGTGTGGAAATGCTGATAGGGCGAAGCCGGTTGGGCCGTTCGGCTGGGGGTTCGGCAACGTCAACGAGCGCTGCTGCATGATTGTGTGGGGTCGGTTCTAGAATTATGGTTAATCATTCCTGCACGGAAGACGTCCTGGGGGATTGAAGCGGAAATAACAAAGGGGATCAGGATGGCTATCGTCAGATGGTGGGGACATGGTGGCATCCTTCCTATCGGCAACGCGCCTGCTTTGCCGATGAAGATTCCTTTTTAGACGTTGTCTTGTGGACAGGCAGATAATGTATGTGGTGTAGACATTGTACAAACGTATATCCCCTGACCGGGTGAGAGAGGTGGCATTTCTCCTCGAGTGGTCCGGGGCTCTGAGCCGGATCCGGAACGAAAACGAGGGAAAAACCTTCGCCTGCGCGCGCCCCGTTCCCGTTTGTTTCCAGCATTTCTATTATAATCATGAACCTTGACATCACATCCCCTCGGCAAAACATGCCAAGCTCCCGTTTTTTTCCCTACCCACCTCCGCGGCTCAGGATTGACTTCCAGCACCTCCGTGTCATGTCCCTTGGTGCGGTGTAGTGTAGTGCAGCGCAGTGCAGTGTCGTGGGATTGTCGTGTCATGCGATGACATGTCATGTGCGCACAATACTTCCGATCCGTTGGGGACGCAGGATACGCAGTGCATCTGACAAGAGATGACACCAGGCGGTACGGTGGTGGTTAGTCTAGTGTAGTGTACGTGCCGTACAGTGTACTGTAACACCCTGTTGTCGCCTCCACACACCGCAGTTTTGTCCCGAGGTCACGACGTCAGCCGTCTTGTGGCATGCGTGCTCCAATGCAGGCAAGGCTGGGCCCGGCCGGGTCTGGGGAATTGGGTGCATCAATTGAAATTAGGATACAGAGCACAACAGGCTGTCCACGACCGCTGAGCCTCACGCACCGCTGCTGCGTGTTGCGTATCCTAATGTGTGCGCCGCGGTGCTTGCGTGCTGGGCTTCGTGGCCTTCCATATTAAGAGCAGGCCCAGACGGCCCCAGAAAATTAAGGAGAAATGGCAAGACGCGCAGTCTTTTCCCCGGGGGACCCTGGCAATCCCAACGAGCCGGGAAGGTGGGTGTGGGTGGGAGTTGAGAGGGAGGAGCACCGCAGAGGAGCAGCAAGGCCCCACCCAGGCAAGCCAGGGCAGCCAGGCCCCCTGCTCTAAGCCTCTGACTGCCAGACTCCCATTCCACCATCGGCCAGCACCGAGCATCGGCCCCTCCCCCCAAAGGTTTATTAGGCTTAGTCGCACAGTGGCTCCGAGGAGCAGTGCCAATTGGGCAATCGGAGCATCATTAGTTCATTACACAATCAGCCGTGCACCCGCGTACTGTGTAATAAGTCAGTCTTTGCTCATCATGGACATGGCCAGACCGGGGGGCGCGATCTGATAAGCCACCCTAGCCTTGGCCGTCCAAGAAAACCAAAAGGTCCGCCGCCCGTCCACCCAACCTCGGTCACCAGCACCATCGTTCATTTATCCCGTTGACCACACCTCAGCCCGGCCCAATTCCTGACCCAGCAACTACATTTAACCTGACCGAGTAACTGCTGCTCTTTGTTGTGTCATACTGTCTTGCATCTTCCTCAGGCCAACGCAGTCAACCGCTTGCCCCTGATTTCTCACCATCTCAAATCATCTCGACCCTGATTACTTTTGAGTTTTATACAACACGCTGCTGCACACCCCAACCACAACGGCCGTGGCTCGAACGTCTGATATTTTAAGGCTCACATCTCCCAAAGGACGGTTATGCATTCGGCAGACTAACACCCACTACCAACAAACACCACCATCCGCACCCTTTCCTTCATACCTGCGTCAGTCGCAACCTTCCCACTCCCGTCTCTGCCCCCCAACCAGTGGGCTCAGCTCGAACCCACCGTCTACCACCGTCCCAACCTCCTCGCCAGCCAACATGATGCACACCCAGACTGCCCGCGTCATGGCCGAGTCTGGCAACTGCTGTGCGCCCGAGGAGCCTACCGGTCCCAAGGCCCCTTCCATCGCGCCCTCTCTCACTTTCTCAGAGCAGTCAGCAGAGGAACAGGATGTGGACGAGACCAACCCCGCCTCCGAGCCTAGACGCAGGCGCGCCTCTACCCGCCTCATTGCTCAGAGCGCTGCCGATGTCCAGCGCATCACAGGAGAATCTACCCAACAGCTAGCTGCACGGTGCTGCGGCGGAGGTTGCTGTATGAACATTGGCGCAAAGAAGACTGGGGTCCAGCAGGAAAAGGTCCAACACCCGGACAACGATGCCTTCCGGTCACTCTGTCTTAAGATCGACGAGATTCCGATCGTGTTGAGCAACGTTGTCGACCTGCCGGAGCAGACTGCCTTCCTGGAGCCACTGCGGCGCCCGTCCGATGTACCCTCGCCTGCCCCAACAACTGCGTCAAGTGGCACTGAGGCTGGCGATGGAGTCAGCGAGGCTCTGGTCCAGAGCACACAGAAGACCCTGCAACAGTTATCACTCGAGGATCTCGACACCACCATCCAGCCCCCCAGCTTCGTCCAGCCCCACCCCCCACACCACGTGTTCCCAGCTCGTTTGCACAAGGCACGCGAGTTGACGCGGGTTGGCGCGGAGAAGAGGACCTTCCACTTCGACATCGACATCACCAACTACCCAGACGAGGAGGGCGTCGACTTCAAGGTTGGGGGAGCCATTGGCATATCCGCCCCCAATGACGAGTCCGACGTTGAGGAGCTCCTCGAGACCCTCATGGTGCCGAGATTCTTGCGTGACAAGCCCGTCATGCTGCGGACGACAAAGGGTCGCTGGCCCACAGTCTGGGGCGAGGACCAGGCCCGGGAGCTGGTCACGACGCGCCGCGACCTCCTGACGTGGTGCTCAGACATCCAGTCCTACCCACCCACCAAGCAGCTGCTTCGCGTCCTGGCCGAGCACGCAACCGAGGAGAACGAGCGCAAGATCCTGATGTATCTCTGCTCCGCCGAGGGTCAGGGGACCTTCTGCGACTTCCGGACGGGACCCCATGTCTCCCTCTCCCAGCTCCTACACGCGTTCCCCAGCTCCAAGCCACCCGTGGACGCGCTCCTCTCGCAGCTGCAGCCGCTGATGCCTCGCTTCTACTCCCTGTCCAACGACCCCCACGACTCGTACGAGACCCGGGACGGCAAGACACACCGTCTGATCGAAATCGCAGTCACGGTTCATTCGTCCGCTGACTGGAGAAAGGGATCAAGAACGGGTGTCGGCTCGGGCTTCTTCCAACGGCAGGCGCTCAAGTTCATCGAGGCCGAGGCCGGGGGGGATAAGAACCCCCAGGTCTACGTTCCCATGTTCAAGGGCCTGATGGCCAACCCGCTGGCCAAGAAGTTCGTGTCGGACGGGCCCATGCTCCTCATCGGGGCCGGCGTGGGCATCGCGCCGTTCCGCGGCTTCGTGCAGCGCCGGCTCAAGACGGCCAACTGCGCCAACAAGGTGTGGGTGCTCCAGGGCATCCGCGACTCGCTCGTGGACGAGATCTACAGCGGCGAGTGGGGCGTACACGAGGACGAGGTGAAGCGCGTGGTGGAGAGCCGCGTGGGCGAGGGCCGGTACGTGCAGGAGGAGGTCATCAACCAGGCGGACCTGGTGTGGTACGTCATCAACGCCGTCGACGGGCGCGTGTTCGTCTGCGGCAGCAGCATGGGCATGGGCGAGGGCGTGGAGGAGTCGCTCATCGAGGTGGCCATGCGCAAGGGCAACCTGGGCCGCAGCGAGGCCAAGAAGTACTGGGACCTGAAGAAGCAGGTCGGCCAGTACATTGCCGAGACATGGTGATGTGGTGTTGCGCAAGGCACATCGGGCGCCAGAGCGCTTTCGTCCCCATCTCTATGTTATGGGCGCTTGGTGGGAAAAGTAAGACTCATTAGACAAGGGTCACTGGCGCAAGCATTTCTTCACGGTGTTGGGGGTCTTGTTTTCTCTCTCTGTGTTTTCCGTTTCGGGGCGAAACAAAATGGGATCATTCAAACAAGGACCTCACGGACTTGGGTATGGGAAGGAGGAAAAGCAGTGATCGCATCATTGGATGCTGAACTCGGCGGGCGTTACATGGGAGGAGTGAATTGGTTTTCTCTTTATGTGCGTATAGGCTTGGTGCTTCTACGCATTGCTTCACCTGCTCGCAAGGACGCACACACACGTGTATATATATATCTACATATCATGAGACTTTGCAGCCTCATTCAATGGGAGACTGGAAACATATTCAACAAAACCACCCAACTCGCCGACCATATTGTTTGGTGTTTGATAAAGCCTGCCATCACGTCCGCTGCTGTTAGGATTGGAGGTGGGATGGGTGGGGCACACAACCACCAACCCTGGGCAAATCCTTCCTGCCATTGGATGGAAAACACGACGATCTGATTGATCAATCGATACAGCAAGTCAAGCCACGTTATCATCAAAATAAGCTTAAGATGGTCTACGTCTTGGAAGGATCCAGAATTGCCAGCCCTAGGGTGTTCTACTATTCGGAAGTCTGTAACCCCACGTTCACGTCAACGCTCTGAGCTTTGAGTCGTAGGCCCCATGGAGGCTGGACAGGTCGAAAGTCAGTGTCGCACGAGACATGGTTGCCAGCGGATGCTGCATGGTACGACACTGACTTTGGCTAGGAAGGGGTGGGAATGCAGTGGCGACTCATGGACAGAAGTCGGTAGAAAGAAGTCGACGAGCCAGCCGGCTTGGAGGGGTCCCAAACGCGTATTCGGGTCGGTTGATGCCCCGCGGATCCACCTCGTCGGAACGAGGCTGTAGATCACGGAATGGGAAGTGTCGCTCCGTGGGGCGGGCCTGGCTGGCTGCCCGCCAATTTACCGTGTATGTACAGCCGTAGTACAAATTTATTAAAGGCTATAGATTTGTCGACCGAGCTGCTTCTGGCAGGCTTGGGTAAGGTGGGGTGGGGGCTTGGTTGCTGTCCTGCGGCTGGTTTCAAATCCTTAGTCACCTGCGTGCTCAACCACAACGGTGGATTTCCAATCGCTTCGAAATCGCGGCGCCGGCCAATCACCTCATCGCCCTTGCCCCCATACCCCTGGAGCTAGGCTGGGCCCGGCTATGACACAATGGAAACCGCCCGTCGTCGAGCTGGCCTGCTTGGTGGGCTGGTGGGGTGTAAATCCGTAGGTCCGAGGCTCATCACGTTGCTGTAGCTGCCTTTGATGTCCGTATTTTTACGGCTTATGGATGATAATCTGTAAGAGATTGGATGCTCGGATGTCATTACTAAGGTGCAATAGACGAAAGTAGTCCACTTACATGTGCTTATGGCCTTTAGATTGGCTCGGGGTGGGAGAGCCGCAGGCTGGCGCATAAAACAGACACCCTCGACAGACTCTCGGGCCCCGATCCAGACCCATCTTCTGCCGGTACCGTAACAAATCGTAAGGGAACCTGCGTGTACCAGACCGTATATAGCGCATCTATGCAAGCGGGACCCTCCCAAAGCTCCAGGATAAGGACCCCTCTTCGTCAGCCGTTGGTCATCAAGCTACGAGCCGCGAGAATATGAATACCGCCAGGTTCCTCACGAGACCTGCTTCCTCTCCCCTCAGGACTATCACCACTTCTTCTATCAACACCACCACCACCACCCGCTTCTCAAGACCAGCAGCAGCAAAAGCTACCGCCTCACTCGCAACCCACCGGACAACCCCACCGACCCGCCTCTTTTCCACCACCGCGCCAGCAGCAAAGATGGCCTCCGCCCAGCAGCTCATCGACCTCGCCAAGAACCGCAGGACCTACTACCCTCTCTCCAAGGACCTGGCCATCCCCGCCGAGAAAATCCAGGAGATCGTCAAGGCCCTGCTGCAGGAGGTCCCCTCCTCCTTCAACTCCCAGTCCAACCGCGTCATCGTCCTGTTCGGCGCAGAGCACGAGAAGCTGTGGGACATCACCACCGAGATCCTGAAGCCTATTGTTCCTGCTGAGCAGTGGGAGGGCACCGCCGGCAAGATGGGCATGTTCAAGGGCGCTGCTGGATCTGTATGTTCTTACCCCACCCTTCCTCTATTTTTTCTTTTTATTTAAAAATAGAAACAACTGCTGACTTTATTCCCAAAACAGGTCCTCTTCTTCGAAGACCAGGACGTCGTCAAGGGCATGCAGGAGAAGTTCGCCCTGTACGCCGACCGCTTCCCCACGTGGGCTGCGCACTCGGACGCCATGCTGCAGTTCTCCGTGTGGACCGCCCTCGAGGCCGAAGGGCTCGGCGCCAACCTGCAGCACTACAACCCCCTGATCGACGACCGCGTCGCCGCCGAGTGGAAGGTCCCCGCCAGCTGGAAGCTGCAGGCCCAGCTCGTCTTTGGCGGCAAGACTGGCGCCGCCGGCGAGAAGACGTACGCGCCCATCGAGTCCAAGTACAAGACCTTTGGCGCTTAAGATGTTGGTGTTTTTAAGACAAGATGCGTAAAGGAGGAGGGGGAGAGAATATATACAAGATCAGGCTAGAGGGCCTTAGACGCCTAGACTTAGAGTCTTTGTTGTGTCGCTTGCATTGCGCGGCGCGGAGTGGATGACCACATATATACCAGATATTTCCAATAAATTATGAAGCAAGTCCAAATTCACTGTCCACGGAGTATGAGACATATCCAGCCCTATGGTAACTTGGCGTCTTACTCAAGCAAGGATGTATACGGATGCCACCCTTTCACTGGAGCCACCCTGGTGGAAGCCTGCGGCGCAGCAAACAAATGGTTGGTATGAACCCAGTGAGGCCAAAATGCGTGCATGCACCCGCAACAGGATTTCCACCTCACAACACACCAAGATGGTGCTGCGCCGCACGTTGACCCGGGCATTGGCTAGGCAATCGCGGCCGAACCTCGCGCGAGGCCAACGGCTATGCGTCATACAGTGCCCCCAGAGCTCTATAAATGAGAGGCCTTGCCTGAATCTGGATCCAGCAGGCCACGGCGCACTCACCAGGCCATATAGCCAGGCATCATCCATCATCAGCTCTCAGGACCCAACCGCAGTGGCCCAGGCTGACCCCAAGACGACGCAGCCGCACATCCGCGAGAAGGAACAAGAAGAAGACCCCGACTCACAGATGGCTGTGGTCGAGACGTGGAAAGAGGCAGTCGACGCCGTCCTCGAGGCCACGCGGGCTGCCTTCCCCTCCAGGCCGGCCTACGACGCCGCCTCGCCGGATGCCTTCCAGAGCTACTGGCGCGAGGTATTCACGCGGCTGCACAGACAGGTCATGTCCGACAGGCACATCCCGGAGCACCTCACGTCGCCGCCATGCAAGACGTTCTCGGTGAACGTCTTCGCGCAGGGCGCCGGCGACGAGGGCTACTCGTGCCCCTTGCTGCCTGCCCGAGGTGGAGCCCAGCGTCAGGCTCGATAATCCTGCGGGCGTGACGAAGGGGGACCTTGTTGCGGGCCTGGGAGCGTTTCTGTATGGGGAAGAGCTGCCTCGCGTGTATGATGAGGTCCTGGATGACGAATGCGCTGCTCCCGAGGAGGAACCGGAGGAGGTACAGAGGACGGGTGTGCTGGTGCACGGGGCGGGCTGGATGATTCAAAGTCGTAGCGGCGATGACGGGGAGCGGTATGTTGACACCGTGATTTGGATGTATTGTTGCCAATCTGGGGAGTTTGCTGAGAAGGCGGCTGCGAGGCTGCGGCGGGACGGGGTTGACAGGGGAAATAAGTCGGACACTATGGCAAAGCTGTAGGTTTCCTGGCTGCCTGTATCAGAGCACAACATCTCTACTCTTTCCTGCGCTTATCTTGAATGTAAAGATAGGCAGTGCATTATCTCTCCGATCTGAATCTGATACCATTCACAAGCGTGATCGAATCGTAGGTACGTCGCGGATGGATTCGGACATCCCATTCTTCGATGGGTCCGAAGGGCCTGAGTATAGGCCGCAGCAGACTACCCAGGTACCCCGACGCACATTGTACTTTGCACACAGCGGGTGGGTGCTTTATTAGTGCTCCCGTAGGTTGGGAGCCGCGCCTTATTCACCAAAGTAGGCCGGCCCGTTGAGACCATGCGCCGTGACGTCTACGACTAAGACTGCCGTCTTCCAACATGAGCATACACATTTTCACACAGGCAATGAAGGGACAGTCCGAGACAGAGGCACTCGGATCGGGCAAATTGCGGACACAAGAATTGGACCTGGATCTCCGCTACATTAAGGCTTGCTCGTCACTCGGGCTGTCTCAATCGCCGTGGTGGACCCTGTCGGCCTTCACCTCGCTGCCCATGATGGGGGCCAAATCAGGCAAGTATATCTCAACATGTTCTCATCTGTCGTGAAATGTTATATGGTGTCATGGTCTCGAATGCATCTGTTTAATAAGATCAGCATCCCTCCACAGTTTGTCCTGAAATACCTACCACACTTTGATCCAGCAGTGTAACTATCCTCACGAACAGAGCCCTAGAAACACCAAGAACCCACCCCAAAATGTCACCAACCTATGCCATCCTCGGCGCAACAGGCCAGACAGGCGGCTCAGTCCTGCAGGTCCTCGCCTCGGAGCGGTCAGACGTGCACATCAACTGCCTCGTGCGGTCCCAGTCCAAGCTCGAGCGCATGTACCCAGACATCGTCACCTCGACGAAGCAGGTGGAAGTCTTCGAGGGCCAGATCTCCGACGTCCCGCTCCTGACGGACTGCATCCGCGGCACAAGCGCTGTGTTCCTGTGCGTCGCCTCCCCGAACAACCAGCCGCACCTGCGCATCGCGCGCGACCAGGCCGAGGCCGTCGTCGCGGCGCTCGAGGCCCTGCGGGCGGAGCACAAGAAAACCCCCTTGCCCCTCCTGGTGATGCTCTCCGCCGCCGAGACGGATGAGGCCCGCTTCTGCGCCGACCTCCCCTGGCTCGCGCGGCGGTTCCTCTTCGCGGCCAACTGGTGGCTCTACACGGACCTGATCGCGGCGGAGAAATACCTTTCCGAGCGGTCTGAGCTGGTCGACGTGGTATTCGTCAAACCGGGAGGGATCTCGACGGACAGACGCCGGGGCCACGTGCTCTCCGCGGAGGGGTCGCAGACTTTCGTCAGCTTCCTCGACGTCGCGGGCGGGATGGTGCAGTGCGCCGAAGAGGGCGCGGGCCGCTGGGCCGGGGAGAGCGTCAGTGTGCTGTCGGAGGGTAAGGCGCGGGTTGAGTGGGCTAACGGGCCGGTGTTGCTGAGGAATATGCTTTGTACTTGGGTCCCGTGGTTGTATCCGTGGCTGTCTTGAGGGTTTGGAGGCACGAGAAGGATGCGAAGTATAATTGATTTCCGATAGATATGATTGGTGCTTGGTTGGTTGTGGATGATATAGTGTAGACTATGTACCCTTGACGGTGCCCTTGTAAGTAATAAAGTATTGTTAGACAATCATATCTAGGACACAATCTCCATAGAATAGTCGCTTACAGAATGGTACCCAAAGCAACCACTGATAAACAATTCTAGAAGGTACCTGTCAGCTGCCATAGTCCGGTTCTCAGAAAAGTTCACTTCAGCACCCACAAGCATTCGGGATCCTCTTTACGTCTCGCAAATTCCCACGGATTCGCACCCACTACACAGCACCTAAGCCCCATCCAGCTTGCTAAAAGCGATTAATGGCATTCAGCTGATGATAGTGGCGATGAGGATGATGATGTGTATCACCGGTATCTATCTACGAGACTATCTAAAGGTTGTTTTTGATTCTGCTTTGGTACTGCAACCGCCATCCGGTCGTAACATGGGACACAGATTGTTCGCCAAACTATAAGCGCTCACGGCCGCTCCAACCACACCGCCGTACCTGGGAAGGTCTCAAACTCACAAGCGCCTTGCTTCATACCAGGAACAATCAGGACGATGTCGACCTCCCTCCGTCCTCTGGCAAGCCGCCAGCCAACCCCAGAGCAAGAAACAGCACGCTCATCTACCTCCCTCTTCCGGGCCGAGCCCCCCCACTGGCTGCTCAACCCTTTGTTGGGTTGCCCGCGCTTTCATTCCGCGTCAATCTTTTGCTTCGTTGACGCATGCCGGCCGTCAAGTTCGTATCTCCAATTCGTTGTCGCTTCCAGTTTTCCACCAGTCCTCTCCCCTGCCTCAGGCCACTCAGTGCCCAATCGTCCCATCTCTGGCCGCCACACTTTCTTGTAGACATGATTTCATCTCATGCCACCGTGAGCGCGACCGTGCAGCTACCATCGTCGTCAGAGTGGCGTCCTCGCCAAATCGAGACCTTGTTCTTACTAAGCAAGACAAAAGACGCCGGCATTGGTCTCCAGCTTGGCCATAGCAACCCAAATTCCCGCATTTTGGTTCATAGTATAGTCTCATTGAAAGGTCTGTCAAGCTGAATAGGGTCAGGCCCTAACATCACAGCCCAAATTTGGACTTCAGGGCCGCCTTCTCCTCGGCCGGCATCTGATTGGTAAACTGGTCGAACTGTGGGATCATCTGCCTGTACACGTTGACGATCTATAGAGAGCGTCAGCATAGGTGAATTTTAGAGATGCGCATTCAAAGGTGACTGACGTTCTGGAAGAGTTCGTGCAACTCCTTGTTAATGTCGCTTGGCGGTCGGGTGTTGTACCGCGCAATGCACATGAAGTACGACAGAAGACTCTTCTCCATGGCCTGCGGATTCTGTGCGACAATCATGGTGAACCCCTTAAGGGCACTAGCTTTCTCGTCGTTGCAGTCCAGCTCGACCATCGCGCCTAGGAACTCGTCCGCAAATGTGGACAGGTGGGCCGCCAGAGCCTCTGCGTTCTGCAGGCCCAGCCTACCCAGCGCAATGGCGGCGTTCTCGTTCACACTTATTGGGATCGTCGGGTTCGCCATAATCTGTACCAGACGCTCCATAAGGTCAGACACAAATGGCGCCATGCCCTTGCCGTGCTGCATGGCGATCTCGCCGGCACTCCAGCAAGCATTGTTGATAACGCTGAAGTAACCGTCGATCTCCTCGTCAACAACGTTGTCGAAGTCTAGTTGCCGCAACAGTATGGGGAATATTGTAGGCAGATGAGCTTGGAGCTGAGGGTAGACGTATTTGGCAGTGTCGCCGAGCAGAGCATATGCCGACTGGCGAACCTCATCTGCAGGATCACCCATGCAGAGGATTAACAGTTCGAAGAAGGCAGGCTGTGCATCCTTGACCAGCTCTTGTGCCTTGTCGTCCTCGAGGCACTGGATGATGGCACTGAGAAGATCGAGACTCGTGACGAGGAAGTCCTTGTCTGGCTGGTCGAAGTTGTGGTTTGTCTTTGCTGCCATTGTCTGTTCGAGGTTCTGGTGGATGATGGTCACGCAACGCCTGAAAATGGGATGCGCATACGGGGCGAACTCATCTCTCATAGCCATGGCAACATAGGACATGCACTCTAGGAGTGGGAATACTTCTCTAGACTCATCCGGTACCTTCTGCCACCGGTCGATCAGCGCAGGCATTAGCTGGCCAGCATGCTGGGGCAGTGCCAAGACGGGACCGACGCTCTCCGCGAGTGTTTGTACGCAGTCGTAGAGGATGTACATGTTCTTGTCCTTGTATTTGGCAAAACACCGGATGTATTGCTGGATGATCGGTCCCGCGTATGGCTCCAGGACTTTGCCGGCCTTCTCCTCCAGATTGGCCATCGCAGAGGCACCAGCCTCTTGCACCTTTTTGTTCGGGTCGAGCATCTTGTGCAGTATGCCCTCCATCATAGGGACAAAGTAGGACTGAATATGAGCGGGGTCCTTGAGATTGGCAGCCCATGAGGAGTAGCGGCCAAGGGTCCAACATGTGATTTGCCTCACAACGGGTTCTGAGTCGTTAAGCAGTGAGATGAGGTATGGCACCAGGTCCGGCAGGTGGGGCGTGACAACCTGGACGCAGCCCTCGGCAACTGCACCCAGGGCGAGAACTGCGGCCTCGCGGCGCGGCCACTCCTCATGCTTCAGATGTGTTGTCAGGTAGGGAAGGATGCACTCGAAGACAGGATCCCTGAAGTCGCGAGCAAAAACGTCCAGGGCGGCGGCGGAGCACTTGCGCAGTGTCCACCTCTCGTCGGGGTTCTCGTCCCCGTCCTCGTCGAGCTCATCAATCTCGCCTTCCTCCAGATTATCGTCCATACTGGCAAGCTTCTGGTATGCATTGCCGTTTTCCGCCTGGTCGGCGGACTGCTGGGCGCCAGCTTTGCGTGCTGACTTGCCCTGTGCGAATTTTGGCTTGATGTCCTCGGCGCGATCCTCCTCGTCCTCATCATCTGATGCGCCACCCAGCAGGGCAATATCCTCGCCGCTGTAGACCATGGATTCCAGGAGCACAGGGATGATCTTCTGGATATAAGGACCCAACGCCTGCCACAGGTTATCGTGTTCGCCAACCGCGAGCCAAAACTCGGCCGCCTCGCAGGCCAGCTCCTCCTCCTCGCTCTTCTGCTGCGTGATGATGTAGTCCACCAATCCACCGATGTGGGGCACGAGCTTGTCGGGCCTGGTGTCGACCAGCTGCACGAAACAACGGCAGACCTGGCGTCGCACATCCTCGCTGGGGTCGTTGGCCAGCACGAACAGGTGCTGGAGAAGGTCATCTATGCAATTGAGCATGGCCTGGGATTTGCGCGGGGAGAAGACGTTGATGGCAGTAAGCGCCTGGGCCCGCACCCTGGGCAGAGGGCTTTTTGTCGCCTCGATGAACTTTGGCAGCAGGTAATTCAGGGGCCTCTGGCCGTTCTGCTCGCGCTGCAGCATCTTGGCGTTGTCCTCACAGATCTTGGACATGGCGGCCATGGCACCCTCCTGACCCTCGGGGGAAACCTGGCCGGACTCATTCCCGATCAGCTTGAGCAGCTCGGGCAGGAACTCGGGCCAGCCGTAGATGCCGACCCGGTTGATGAGTTCGGTGGCTATGTTTCCGGCGTAACTGCGGATCTGGGGGGCCTTGTCCTGGATGCCCATGGGAACAGCCAGCTTGATGAGGTTCAAGGAGGACTGGTCGATCTCCTTGAAGTGGAGCTTGACATTGTTCTTGAGCATGACCGCGGCGGCTGAGCGGACGAGGCTGTAGTCCTCGGGGGAGAAGTTGAGGCCTGGGGGCAGCTGGGAGCTGGAGAAGATGTAGGCGAGGTAGTTGTTGAAGTCTGGGGAGTTCCTGGCTTGCGACAGCATCTGGGCTGCGGTCAGCATGGCCTGTTCTTGTCGCCGGGGGTTGCGCCAACTGCGGCATCAGGAGGGGGAAACCAAGCGACTTACAAGCTCTGCCTTCTTCTGAGCAGTCTTATCGAAGCCGCTGAGGGAGTCCTTGAGGTAGACGGCCAGAGTCTGGAGAGACTCCGGGGACGGTTGCCACGCCATGATGAGGGCGGGTGTTCAGCGGGCACCTCCTCCAGTACAGCTAGCTGGTGGTGGGCTGCGGGATGGGGAGGGCGACCCCGGTTCTTGATTTGTAGTCGGAGGTGCGAAAAGCAGGGTTTCCGAGGGTGTTGGGTTGGTTGTAGAGAGGACAAGAGGTTGGAACGGGGGTGGGTTGTCGTCAAGAGCGCATCCGTCTGCCCTGGTGCAGAAGTGGGAGTGGCAGTAGTAGCGGTAGCGGTAGTGGGAGTGGGAGTGGTGGTGGTCGCAGTGGTGGGGTAAGGTTTGGCTTGTTAGTGGATCACGGGTCTTGGGGGACCGCCTGCAGCTTCTTTCAGCAACAGAGGGGAAAAGATAGACACACACTCGGGGACGGCTCATGGGGAGAGCTTCTTCTAACAACAAAAGACAATATACATACAATCAACAGCAGACAGCCATCCTTTCAGATGGGAAACAGCCATGTAAATGTGAATCACTTGCATGGGCTGTGCCTCTGTTGAGCTTGAAGTGCTTGTGGATTTTTTTTTTGGACATGGGTGCAGCTAGGTACATCCAAACACGGTGCAACGCTCCTGCCGGACTGCGGTACCTGTCAAGGGTCTGCTACATACCAGGAGTGTGTCCAAGTTTAGAAGGGGCCAGCAGGTCAGAGGATTTCAGATCTGCTGGGGCTGGACCAATTCTGCAGCCTGCAGTCCCTGTGCTGTTGGTTGTTTTTTTGCTCTCTCTCTTCATTTCTCTTTCCCCCCCTCTCTATCGTCTTCCCCCCCCCCCCACATGCTCGCGATGTGCGGCAAGCCTTGGAGCCCCATTCAGACGGCCTGCAAAGCTTGGATAGAAATAGATAGCACTAGCAAAGAATTCTAAGTGGGTCGGTTTGTGCCCTTCTTATCGATAAGAAAGGCAGGACTGGCACCTCCTTTGACAGAACTCCCCCTCTGTTCTGCCCATGTGCCCGTCCGTCTGTCTTGTCCCTCTTGTCCCTGGCCTGTCCGGGTTCGGGAGTGCTTCCACTGTTACCGTACGATGTACGATGTGCGTGCAGCAAACTATAACCTCCAAAACGGACTATCTCTCTCTACCGCTTGGAGGGTTGACTCGTATTCTTCGTCTTTGTCTTGGCCTGGCCTGGCCTGGCCTGGCCTGTTTTGTCTACTGGTGTTGGGCTCCACAGATTTGACCCTCGTCCTGCCCCGATCAGAATGTGGGCTGGTCCTTTGACCCCCCCCCCCCATCTTGAACCCAAGAGGAGCATATTGAGACACAGTGACGTCTTTCTGTCTGTGACTTCACTGATTCTGCCATCACCACTCGACCCATCTCGTCTCGGGCAACTTGGCCGATTCACCGCCACCGGTTGAAATACCTGAAATCCCGTCCTCCTTCACCGGCCTGCCAGCCTGACGTAGCATCACAACGTCCATGCATCGTCGTGCTGTGAGCTGTGAGCCGTGTCACAGCAATCTACTCCCCAAGTTGTCTGCTGCTTGCCACTAGGTGACACAGTCAATGTTGTGGACAGGATTCACGAGCCCAGCAGCCACCAGGTCGTGCCACCTGCGCCGTGCCACCTGCGCCGTGCCACCTCAGCACCTGCACCAAACAAAGGCGTAGAAGAGGGGCTATGGCTGTTCTGTGGATACAGGTGGAAACAGATCCCTCTTCTGCTTCTATATTGAACTACCTGCCCTGCCAGTCCCCCAGGGCCGGCTTTGGGGCTCGTGGGAATGATCCTGCCAGCCGAGTAGACCGGGCTGCTTCCTCGTGTTTCCGCCGCCAGGGCCCGAGGCCTTATGAGGCCAGCCAACAATAAGGCTCAGTCGAGACGGGTCGGCCACCTGAGCAATGTCATCATCTATCTTGCTGTGCATTTATGTGTTGTTGTGTTAAAACTCCCTTTCATAATCCCATTTGTCAATTATACCGTGCTGCTTCTCCCCAGAATGTTCATGAAGCTCATACTGAGAAGAGCATTGCTGCTTGCAAGCCCAACTCCACACCCAGAGCCTGCTCAGGGGTGTAACATGCTGGCATCCTAGTCCATGAGGTGATCTCCCGCCTTACTCTACGTCTCCCTCGTTTAGGCACTATGATATCAATAGCATATTCAAGCGCATGACACCCATACGGTCCCTTGAGACCAGCGTATGGCCTGGGAAACTTGATCTGTAGTCCTGCGGAGAAAAGTATTGGGCCACGTGAAATGCTGCATGGCCTATTGTGGCAACCTTTCCAGGCGAGGTTACGCAGGCACTTACGGGGCTCCTTACTCGGCCGAGTTCGCAGCACTACAAAATGGAGCAGGATTGTCAAAACCAAATTCGATCCTTTGGCGGGCAGTCAATGTAGTACCATTCTCGATCATAATTCACCTTCAAATCGATGAGCTGCAGAAACAAAAGCTTAGTTGCGGTTGAATGTGTCCGTTTCAAGCGCATGCGTCAGATGTTCAGCTGGGCAAGGACGTGCGAAGGCACACCGAGAATGGAGATCTGTGTATCCAGGCGACCTGCCAAAATCTCCGAACCAGGGCGGACCTTTAGGGGCCCGGTGATAGAACCTGCTCATCCCCTGTAATAGAAGTGCTTGCACCATCCGATGCTTTGTGTCCCCCGCTCCGTTGAGATCTGGGGGGACATGCAATGTCTGTATCACCAGGCCAGGTGCGTTGGCTGCTTGTGGATGGCCCAGGAGTGTCACCGTGGCAGGTGTCTGGGGGTCGAGCCCGCCGGATAAAGTAGCACGGGCTCCCCTTTCCCGCCAGCTGTACGATGCAAGCCCTAGTCGGCCTGAAAGTATTCTGGTACTTCTGGCTTGGGCAGAATCGCGATACTGTTTCCCTGCCTGAGTCACACTGGCAGTGGACGCCATGATCCTGAGATCGGCCCAGGCTGAGCAGATTGACGTGGGCTCCGATCATGAGCTGCTGACAGACATGGCCGCTACGCCGTTCGTGACGCCGAGCACGTCCTGCAGCTTCCCGCTGACGACCTCGACGACCCTCCTGAACGCCTCCATCTCCTCCTCGACCGTGCCGCCCAGCCCGGTGGTCGCAAAGCTGATCGAGCTCGCGACGTAGACGGGCAGCTGGGTCTTCTTTGCGAACAGCCTCGCCATCCTGGTTGTGAAGTCCTCTGATGACCCAGCCGAATACAACGGGGTCGAGAGCGGCTGGCCGGGGTTGAGCTTCTAGTCGACGGTACACAATCAGCACCGGGATGAACGACATGGTTACGCCTCGGGGGTGACCAACAACAACTCACATCTGGAAGGGCATAGACGAACGAGCCCATGGGAGGTGGTGTCCCAAGCTCGTCTGCCGCCGCGGTGGTCAGGAAGATCATGACGGATTTGGCTTGGATGGTCAGTTGGACATAGATCCGGGCCTCGAGGGACCGCGGCAGGGGGAAGGAGAGCTGGAAGGTCTCCATCGCCAAAGCTAATGCCAACGCCGGTTGGGGAGTTTTGGCTTGCGGCTGACGAGAAACAAGACGGCGCGGCAGGTTCCAGAGCCCGAGTGCCACGAATCCTCTGGCTGGTGGATGTGCCGGAACACGTTCCTACTGATGAATAAGGTTGCTTGAGGTGTACAGCCAAGGCGATGATCTCGGCACAACTCCTCTTGGCCCGGTCAATCGCTTCAGACCGGAGTCAAGGTTGTTGGGCACGCCATACTTACAGTGGCTACCCAGGGTCACAGGTAGCACCTAGGTGAGCTCCCCTGACTGCAGGCGGCCCCTAGCCCACTGGGGCCCTGGAGCAGGTGTGACCCACTTGAACAGCTCTCCAACCCCTGCTTTTCGAGCAGGGCCAGCTAGGCCTGAGCTGCAGCGTGCCGACGTACGCAGCCTGCAGGTGTATGCTGGGGGGCATATCGTCACCAAACTCGGAAGGGAAAACAACAAGCAGACCAAAAGGACGCGAACAAGTCTGGTTCTATGCTTACATAGGCGCTCACTCTTTTCTCTTTTTCTTTTTCCTCCTCCTCCTCATTTTCTCCCGAGTGTTATCTTCATCTTGTCGTCTCAATTGTTCCACCTCTCCAAGATGCAGCTCAGCAGCGGCAGCCCGAGTGCTCCGTGACTGACCAGGCCTGCGTTGTTTCGCCGGTTTCGCTGTCGGACTTACTTTACCACACAGCTAAGCAGCTCCAGCACAACCCAGACTCGGGCCCAAGAAGACTTCGACCACGACTCGGCCATTGCAGCACTAGCCAACCTTACAACCTCCACAAATGGTTGCAAGCACGCTGGAGACAGATATTATGGCTGACCCAGTGCATGCAGAGGAGCGTGACTGGCAGGGCCTGGAGGAAACGGTCTCGGATGAGGAGGAGGCGAGAGTCATCTTCTGCGCCCTCGACTCTTTTCTGTGAGTGCCCCTCACCACCGCCCAATCGGTTTTTGAGCTTCTTTTCAAGTGGTCAGCCACACCATCTGTTGTTTTTACATGCCTAGGGAGAACTGACGTTGGCTTGTACTGAACCTGATCTGTATTTGCAATTGTATTTTTTGTCATATCCGCTGTTGTTCTCCCGTCTGCTTGTTCGTCTGTCTTTCTGTTTAAGAGTCCTATTGTATTTGTCTTTTTCTGACTTTCCCCCCGTACCCCAACCTGCTTCTTCTCACCCCAACAGTTTTGGAAACTCACACAATCTCAGACAATATGGCAGGGTGGCTCACTTCAACTGCACCCACCTGCGGCGGCAGTCATTCTACGCGCTCCCAGAGGCGCACTGGAAAATGTTGGCCGCCCCACCGTTCAATTACCTCGAAACTCTTGACAAGGTCGACGCCGCCATCGATTCCAACGCTGAGCTCGCTAGGGGCATCGTAAAGCAGGGGTTGAGGAGCCTGGCCGTGAAGGAAACCTCGTCAGACGCCGACTTCCCTTCCATGCCAGAGGAGTGGGTTGGCGTCGCCAAATACGGCGACATTGACAAGTCCAGGAGCACGATCCGACAGTTCTACCGCGACTGGTCCGCAGAGGGAGCAGAGGAGAGGGAGGCCTGCTACGGCCCTGTCAAGCGAGCCCTGGCCGCCGAGAGAAGCAGGCATCCGGAGGCCCAGCACCTCAAAGTCCTTGTCCCCGGGGCTGGCCTGGGCCGGCTGGTCCTCGACCTGTGCCTGGAGGGCTTCGAGACGGAAGGCAATGAGATCTCTTACCACCAACTGCTGGCGTCTTCCTATATACTCAACAACTGTCGTCAGGCGGGACAGCACACGATATTCCCCTGGGTTCATACCTTCTCCAACCATCTCACAAGAGATCGCCACCTCGCGAGCTGCAAGATCCCGGACATCCACCCTGCTACTGTCCTCGGGAATACCGAGGGCGTGGGCGCCATGTCCATGTGTGCGTCTGATTTTCTGTGCCTCTATGGAGACGACGACCACAGTGCTCAGTATGACGCCGTGGCGTCCGTCTTCTTCCTCGACACAGCGCCCAACCTCATTCGCTACCTGGAAACCATCTTCCACTGCCTCAAGCCCGGCGGTATCCTGGTCAACTTCGGCCCCCTCCTCTGGCACTTTGAGGACAAGGCACCGGGCAACCACGGCCACGATGACGACGGCGACGGAGAGCACGACCCCAACAACTCGACGGGCATAGCTGACCCTGGCAACTTCGAGCTGTCTGATGACGAGGTCAGGGCGCTGGTTGAGAAGATCGGTTTCAAGGTCGAGTCCTGGGAGACCAACATCCGGGCTCCCTACATCCAGGACCCCAAGTCCATGCTTCAAACCGTCTACCACGCATCCTTTTGGGTGGCCCGCAAACCAGCCGTCTAGCGAAGCCTCGGGAACTAGCCACACTTACTGCGGCTTCTTCTTCAGTTGGGAATATCGGAGGCCTCGGCGGCTTCCCCACAGATCTCTGTCCTCCAGGACGCAAGTCGCATGACAATACACTCGAAACACTCTCAGCTGTGGTGGCGATTGACGCGAAGAGGAAACAGACGTGATCTTTGTGGCAGTCACTACTCTGTGTGAACATTACCGCATTGTATCGATATAAGACGCTCTCAAACTCTTGAGGTGGGTCTCGAGCGAAAGAAGAAGTGAGCGAGACACTACAACCAAAATGCCTATCGACCCACACACATGAAGGGCGGGGAATAAAGTCACGATGGGTTCTTGGCATTGAGACCCAGTGTTTGTCACGTGGAGCGACAGGCCGACTTGTACTCGATGATTGCAGAAGATCTATGGTTGCGAGGCCTGTGGGAGGGTGACTTGTTCCAATTTCTTCAGGAAACGGCCCGAGCAGCCATACCGGCTCTTCAGAACTAGAGGTGTACTTGTATAGCTCTCGATAAAAAGGCTCGATTTGCATATTAGATACACATAGACACCTGGAGACGGAACGAATCTGGTATCTGATATAGAACACAGAATTGACATTACAACACGAGAAAAGCCAATGCATCCGTGCCTATTTTTCATCACACTTGACATTTACTATTTCTACAGCTTCGCCTGGCCCGGGGCGATAAGCTCCCCACGCTGCCACAAGGCCCCTCCGTCGATCTCGATAGCATCACCGTTGACATGGCTTCCGGCTCTCGAGCACAAATACACCACGGCGCCGGCGATGTCCTCAGGCTGGCCGAGCCTCCTCATGGGGTTCCCCTGGGCGAGCTTCTTAACACCTCCAGACATCTCCATCAGGCCGCTGGACATCTTGGTGGGGAAGAAGCCAGGGCAGATGCTGTTGACGGTGATGTGGCGGGGGCCAAGCTCAAGCGCGAGGTTGCGCCCGAGGTGCAGCACGCCCGCCTTTGACGCGCTGTACCCATACGTCCCCTGCGCGCCCAGCGTGCCCACACCGAGCCCCGCAACGGAAGAGGTGATGACGACGCGGCTCGGGTCGGCGACGGAGGCGCGCTTCTGCAGCAGCGGGGCAAAGAGCCGCACAGTGTTGAAGACGGCGCGCACGTTCAGGTCCATCACCTTGGCGAAGGCGCTGTCCGGGTGCGTGTCGAAGGCCTCGCCCCACGTTGCGCCTGCGTTGGCAAGCAGGATGTCCACGTGCGCCGTGTGCTTCTTCACCCCGTCCACCAGGGCCTGGACGCCCTCCACCGTGCTGCTGTCCGCGGGGACGGAGATGGCCTGCGCACCGGGGGAGAGGTTGGGGAGCTTGTTGAGCGCCGCGACGGCCTCGTCGCAGGCCTTGGCCTTGCGGGAGGTTATGAAGACCTTTGAGGCGCCTGCTTGGAGGAGGCTGGGGGGATCGTGTGTGTTAGTGAGTTCTTGATTCTCTCTTGTTGTTTTGATCTTTTGCTGCGGGAATAATGGGGCGTGGTTTGAGGTGCATGTTCTCGCTCTGTTGTAAAACTCACGCTGAGGCGGCTGTGAGACCAAGCCCTCGAGAGCCGCCGGTGACGACGGCAACTTTACCCTTCAGGCTGAAGAGCGAGGAGAAATCCTGGATCTTTATATCCTCCATGATAGTTGAGATGAGCCTCGCTGGCTGCAGTTCACAGCTTGGGATGCTTGGTGCTGTGTGTCATGTCAGTGGAGACTCTGTAGTGACAGGCCAGACCGAGACTCACTGCGAGTAGGATGAAGTGAAGTCGCGTGGCCCGGGATCGAATCGTCGGCGCAGGCCTGAGATTGCGGCGGACTGTTCCCAAAATATAGGAGCGGGGTGAGAGATGTCCCAATTGAGCAACGACGAATGAGGACTAAGAGCCGTTTGATATGCAGTTGTTCCCGAGTGAAGTGAAGTGTAATGGTAGACTGAGGTAGACAGTGCTGTGTTGATATATCCCCCCGGATTACTGACGGTCTGCGGGGAATTGAACCGAGGCTCGGTTGCTCCAACCGGGGCAAACAGGGACCGGGGTATCAGGCCGGCCGGGGTTCATGAGCTGGCGGCGAACTGGGGACAGTGCGCAGCAATAAATCACTCCAAGGTTTTGTGACAGGTTGTGTAAATACAAATAATTACTGCTTAAACGCCCCTTGGGGGTCCTGGGTGCTCGCTATTTTCCATGGCATGCAGCAGATGCTCTGCTTGGCCTGAAAACACGTACCGTACTGTGAATTGTCTGTTGTTTTGGCCCTTCAACTCCGTGCTAAATGTTTCGCGCTGATGCGCTCGCGCTGGATATCTCGGCGTTCCTCCCCAACTTGTTTTGAATCGCAATACTAATACAATATTTCTGGAATGAAAATAATGTTGGAGGTCACACATCCTCTGCTGGACCTTAAGTCGCGGCCATGGGGGCTTGTTGCTCTTGCTGCTGCTCGTTTCCTCCGCCTACATTCTCCGGAGTGTCTGCATTCTGTGTCTCGCTGGAGGCCGCAGTTCCACCTGTCCCAGAGGCTGTCGCCTCCGCGGCCGCACGCTCCTCGGCCTCTCTGAGTTCCCGCTCGGCGCGGTCCTCAGCCTCCCTACGCTCCCTCTCTGCCCGTTCCTGGGCTTCCAATGCCGCGATGTGGCGCTCTGCTACCCCTGGAGCGATACTGGCCAGGAAAAGTAAGCCAGCCCGCTCGAGGCGACGGAACTGATCAACGAACCAGTTCGCATTCTGTTGTTGTCGCTGAGCCATCAATCGCGCGGCAGCCTGCGCGGGATCTGGCCTGTCTTGCTGCTCCCCTGGTTGTGCTGCTACTGCGTATTCATATCGGACGCCGTTGTGTTCTTCAACTCTCACTGGTGGAGGTCTGTTGCGTTCTCTCTCGCCCACATCTGCCTCGGGGGCGAGTGGGATGATCCCGTCAAGGTGCCGGCGTATGGGGTTGAAAACGTTGTTGGCTGGCCCGTTCAGGAGACCAGTGTTGATTAGGAAAACGGCCGTGGCGATAGCCATGATGGTGAACCAACGCGTCCAGCTCGTATCGGAAGACGTGAACCACCACACAAAGACGCCCAGTCTGATCAACAGCCATAGGTGCGGCCAAAGAGCGGCGAGTAGTGCCCCTGCCAGTCCACCCTCTGGATTAGCTGGGTGAAACTGCGGGCCGCCTGGCGCGAAGTGCCGCGCTTGGGCTTGCTGTTGCTGAGCTTGTTGTTGCGCTGCCGCTCCCTGGAAGACGTTCACCCTGACGTTACCAGCCTGTGGAGCCTGCTGTTCAGCTCGAGCGCCGGCAGGTTGCGGTTGGGCAGCTTGCTGTGCGCTATCGGCAACAAACGCCGGACGTGGTTGAGGCGCTGGTGGCTGGAGCCACGCAGACGTAAAGTTGGGTATCACTTGGGGTACAGGGTATCGTGGTGCGGGTGTGTAGTACAGGTCTGACTGATTGTTGACCAGCAGGGCTCGTAGCCCTTGTGGTGAGCTCAGTATGTACACCTCAGGCTGATTTGAACTTGGCGTTCTCAGGGAAGGGTTTGCCGGAGGCGCTGAGACGCTACCGTGGCTGGAAGACCTCGTGGGATCGGGAGTGGCGGTCCTGCTCAGAGGAACCGTAGACCCAGGCCTCCTAGGGACTGTGACCCCGGGGGTTTGGATCGGTTGCCGTGAGCCATTCAGATTCAGGTTCGCGAGAGAAGCGCCGGACGCGCTGCGATGCATAGCATTCGTCAATCTGGACGTTGCTTGGCTGGCATCAGCGTTGCGAATGATGTTTTGCACGTCGTTTGTCGACAATGGACCCCCGGGCGTAGGTGCGGCGGCACCCCCGTTACCGTGTTGCAGGTTCTGCAAATTCACCGGGAAAACCTGCCTATTCGGAGCGATGAATGCAGAGTTCATCGTGACGCGGACAACTTCACCATTCGGCCCGACAGTTTCGCGCACGTAGCCTGGATATTCTGGGTGAGGACTGTTCCTTCCCTGGCCAAGATTCGGAAATTGTGAGTTGACTGCCTGTCCATGCACAGGCAAACCCTGCAGGGCGGCAGCACCTCGTGCTTGTGGGCCGTGATGTCCTACTGGTCGCTGATTTAGCTGGCTGCGGTACTGTTGCATCAATTGTTGCTGTTGAGCCATAAGTTGTGCGCTTGTCTGGCTGCCCGGCGCCGGTATCCCGAGCCCATGTGCGGGGAAGGGCGAGTGAGGTTGGCCAACATGGGGTGCTGGGCCTCCAAACCTGGGAGGGAGGTGGTGGTGGTGGTGGTGGTAGTGGTGGTGGCCAGGGTGATGGTGATGAGGTGTGGCGGCGGAGTTGACAACAGAAGGGGCGCTTTGGCGAGAAGGAGGAATCGGCGCAGGGCTTTGGTCACGGGTGGGAGCCCCTTGGCTGGGGGCGTGCTGAGGTTCGAGGTCTCGGATGACGAGGTGGACGGCCACCTGGTCCGATCCACGAAGCTGTGTGCGGCCTGTCAGCTCGATATGCTCCAAGAAGGGTATTTGGAAGGGGTATCCAGTACCTTTTGCTCCCCAAAGACGTCCAACAAGGTCTCGCTCTCACGGCTCAACAGCTTGCCCTGGTGGATCAAACGTTGCTGCTCGTTGGCCGGCTTCGCATCCAAGGCTTCACGGATCTTCTCCTTCAGCTGGCCGACAGTCGTAGAGGCCGGAAGGCCAGTAAAATTCAATGGGGCGTTGACGGCGAGCGAAGGAGAGATGATAGAGATGTTGACGGTCGGCGGATTCTCCCCCTGGGATGGGGCACTCGACGAGGAGGGCACGTCTTCAGCCATGACAAATAGCTCCGCAGGTGTTGAGGTCGTTCGGCTCCCTAGGTTCCACTGGCATCGACAGTAGGACGAGGCTGGATGGTATCGTGTGTGTGGAATTGCATGGAATGTTGTCACTGATGGCGAACGTCAGGCAAGCTCCTGAGGCCAGACCCTTCTCACGCCGGTGCGGTCCAGGACGGGCCAGTTGAGGCTGCCAGGCTCGTTGCACAGAGCTATGGATCGATCGGGATTCGGTGGAGTGCTGGATCATCGGCAAGCAGTGGATTGCATTTTCGGTGGTTTGCTTCTTGACGAGATTTGCTGGTGTCTCGATGCGGCGGGCAGGAGGACAGCTTGTTCGTGGGAAGAGGGGAAGGGACAGTCTCGAAGCCCAAACCAGTCCAACCGTATGTGTGAAGTTCAGTGTGAGGGTGCGAGTGTTGGGCTGAGGATGCGTGGAGCACAAGCCCACAGGAAGCGATTCGCAATGTCAGATTGCCTGCCGCGCGCTGAATAATGGCTCTATGTCCGATGCCACGTTTCCACTCAGCCCTGGAGTGCAGCTGGTAGATGGAGTACGGGCCTATGGGCCGGGGTACCTGAAACAGACAGCAGCGGCCTAGCCCACCGTTTCCAGCAGTTCGGTGCTAAAAGGCACGGACAGTACGGCGTGTTGTGCAGAACGTTCCGGGGCCTGGCCTGGAGTCCTGGTCCGTCTGGCTGCAGGAGCTGCGTCATAAATCCTGCCAGGTTCCCTACCACGAGCAAGCCCAGGTGAGCTTGCCTGCACGCACGCACGCACGCCATCTGTCAAGCGCTCATCATTTCGACACGACTGGCTGTGTTTTGTTGACGTTCTTAAGTCAAGTCTCGCAGTCTCCCCCGGCCCCAGCCAAAACCTTCACCGCAAACCCAGAAAAAGGCCCCTGATCATACGATGGGTCTAGCCTGCCCATGTCGATATCGATAAGCCAGGATTCCCTCCGTCCTGTTTAAATTTCCACCCGCGTGCCCGCCCGACCTGTCGAGTCTCTTCCTCCTGGGCCATGATGGCTTCAATGTCAAGATCTCTTGGCAGCGGCCTCGCAAGAAGTAGGCTCTTCGATGAGTCTGCTGCCGCCCTGCGCTGTCCGGCCTGTTTTCGCCGGCAAGCCCTCCACCAGACATCCGTGAGGCCGAGGCAGTTCTCTCCCAGCCGTCCACTGGGCCCCGCCCCGGCCAGCCGCCGCGCATACTCGCAGCAGTCCCAGCAGCGGCCTAGGTTCACGTCCAGGTTACGGATGGCACTGGGCAAATCCAAGACCGAGTGGTACTTCGTCCCGGTCGGCGTTGGCATAGGCTTCCTGGGACTCGTGCAGGGCTATAAGGTCTACACGCGTGAGAAAGAGAGGCAGGAGGATGAAGAGTTCGAGAGGAAGCCCAAGAGGCGCCCCCGGGTGAGGCCCGAGGGCCCATGGCAGGTTCGCGTCATGTCTACCCTACCTCTCAAGGCCCTTTCGAGGCTATGGGGAAAGTTCAACGAGGTAGACATCCCCTACTACTTCCGTGTTCCTGGCTTCAAGCTGTATTCCTGGGTATTTGGCGTCAAGTGAGTCCGCGCTCCTCTTCGAGGTGTGACCAGTTCAAGTGACTGACGACTGTCCAGCCTCGACGAGGTTTCCGAGCCTGATTTGCATGTGTACCCCAACCTCGCAGCCTTCTTCTACCGCACACTCAAACCTGGCGTCCGTCCTTTGGATCCCGACCACAATGCTCTGCTCTCGCCTTCGGATGGCAAGGTGCTGCAGTTTGGCCAGATCCAGGGAGGTGATATCGAGCAAGTCAAGGGTATGACCTACAGTATCGACGCTTTGCTCGGCAAGAACACGCCGACACCAAGCGTCAGGTCCGGCACTAGTACGCCTGCCTCGGATGGTACCACGGCTGAAGAGAAGCACAAGGATGCGGAGGTCGTCAAGCAAGACGAGGAGTTCGCTCGTGTCAATGGCATCTCGTACACCCTGCCAAACCTGCTGACCGGCCCCGCCATGTCGCAGAACCAGAAAGGCCGGCCCGAAGATCAGTCCACTGGCGCCTCACCAACATCTGTCTCCGAGGTCCGTGCCGATCTCGCGCTGGGCGAAAAGCCATGGTATGATCTCTTGTCCAAGGACAACCCGACCTCGCTGTATTACGCCGTCATCTACCTCGCACCTGGGGACTACCACCGCTTCCACTCGCCTACGAACTGGGTCGTTGAGCGGCGGCGGCACTTTGCCGGTGAGCTGTACAGTGTATCTCCCTACCTCCAACGTACCCTCCCCGGCCTCTTCACTCTCAACGAGCGAGTAGTGCTGTTGGGTAGGTGGCGATGGGGCTTCTTCTCGTATGTGCCCGTGGGTGCGACCAATGTTGGGTCCATCAAGATCAACTTCGATCGTGAGCTGCGGACCAACAGCCTGACGACGGACACCGCGGCCGACAGGGCGGCCGAAGAAGCTGCTGCGCAAGGGGAGCCGTATAGCGGCTTCTCCGAGGCCGCCTACGAGATGGCCAGTCCCGTCCTGCATGGACACGCACTGCGCCGTGGTGAGGAGATGGGAGGGTTCCAATTGGGAAGCACCATCGTGCTGGTCTTTGAGGCGCCGCTGGGGCAGGAGGATGAGAGTGGCAAGCTCAAGGGCGGTTGGGTCTGGAACGTTGAAAAGGGGCAGAAGGTCAAGATGGGCCAAGCCATAGGAAGGGTCGATGAGGAGTAGGACGGGGAAAGCCATCTTAACGATGTATAATCCAAGCTATATATACTATTTGGTACCACTCACATTGGGGAATGCGTACCTCGGTCATTCTCAAACAAGCAATATGGCTGCTGAGGAAACCGTAAGCAATGTCATCCTGATTTCGAAATAAGTCACAGGTCGGCTTGATGCTCTTCAGTATCCTTCAGCAATCATTCAAGTGTATCAGTTGATCCGTTCCCACACGAGTTCTCATTAGCAGCTGCTCGACGTGGAGATAGTGGTCCTTGCCATGTCCTCACGGCTTTGGTACTGCTATGCAGACAGGAACCTGTGGAGACATAGGGGCACAGTCTTGATGGTCTTCTGGGAGTAAAAGTTCTTTAGCATACGTCACAACTTCAGAAACTCAAAAAGCGTCAGTTTTGTCATCCTTTGGTGAGTTGTGTCAATCAGCGAACTAGATATCATCTGGTAGATCAGGAATCCAAATGGAATGTCACACTATGACCTCGTCATAAGGCTTTACTTCACTAAATAAGCTCCCTCTTGCTATCATTCTTGACGCAGGCCAATCTGCTGCAGTCCATTCGAATTGGGCGGCCGCCACTTCATGCAGGTATCCATAGGCCAAGCTTGGCTCCATATGCTCACCCATCTGCACGATCTCTTGGATATGAGGATCCAGGGGCAGGTCGGGAACCACATGCTTGATCTGCCTTCTCTCCTACACAACTGCCGGATCTGATACAGGGATTGCTCTACTAGAGCCACCTGGAACTGCCAGTCCCCTCGTGCTGTGGTCGCCCTCGTAGCGATAGCTGAAATAATCTGTTACTTACTGGTACCTTCTAAAAGCCCTGAGAGGCTTTCCAGAAAGGCTACCTAGGTAGATAGAAGTGTAAACTGTCTATTTGAGGTTGTGGCCATGAAGTTGGCCGCCGAGCCAATGTATTCACACACAACGCGGCTGACCCGGGCGGGGAGCCCTCAATCGAGCGTATTACAGTACATTAATATGAGGCGTTTAAGATCCCCTGTACGACTGTACGACTGTGGGAAGTTTGAGTCCGTACGAGAATGGCGAGGCTGGCAATGAATCGCGTCGGCCTCCCCCCCCCCCAACAACAACCACCAAAACCACCACCACACAAAGATAACTAGCCGACGCATAGGCTCGTTGATGCCTGCCATTGGATATCTCAACACAAATCCTTATGAATGAAGCCCGCATTGAATTTAAATAATACCGGTCAGCCGGTACGACGGCAGAACAGCGTAGCTAAACATTTTCGATGGCGTACTTGGCTGGAAGGGCTTCATCTCGCTGGCCAACGCCGAACTGAGAACTGCAAATTTCGGTACAAATCCTTACTGACCCTGCACAGAGCCTTTTTTGGTCCTCGATCGACACTATCTCAAGACGAGGCGCCGCCATTTCTGTTCACGACATGGGACAGCCCCCCTTGCAAGCACCCAGTGCCCGGTACAGCAGCGATCATGGCCTGACCTCGATCACGAGACAAGCTCGTGTCGCAAACAGAGTTTCCTAAGGAGAACAAGGCAACTCCTTTACCCGCCCTCATTGGCCCTGGAGCTGATCCCGGTTTCTCCCTAGGGTGATATTGAGGCTCACAATGGCGCCGGCTATTGGGAGATAGACACGCCGGTAGTGGGGGTTGGTGACACTGCGTGACCGCAGCACACCCTGCCCCTTCCACTGTGTCACCCGCCCAGATGCTCATTCGCTGGAGATGCGGGTTGCGGTGTGAGACAGATGGTCGGCACTTGTGTGATGTGCTGCTGGCTTTGTGGCCCCCAACGCGGGTGTGGCCGACCACAGATCAAGGGCAGCAACTGCGTGAGTGGCCAGGGGCAGCAGTTGCTGGGAGAATGTGTGGACATCTTTCCAGTCGGTGGTCCATAAGGTAAATCAGGCTGGCTGCCTTCGATCCGGATAATCGCTGTCGAGAGAGTTGGCTGTGTTCTCTAATCTCGCCGAGGTCTGCGCTAGTACTTGAAAACTGGTTTTTGGAAAACTTCCGAGCATGGCCGAAGTTAATCAGGGCATGCTAGGCGATGTGTGTACCCCTGTGGCATTCTGTCCGTACAAAACTATAAATGTTCATACATGTGGGCGTGCTCTGTGATCTACCAGCTAGAATTCCAATAAAAATACAATATATGTAGCGAACGTTGTACCAATGAACATGTGATGCCAATTGACGACCGGGTATCTTAAAAATGAAGATGACTGTTTGTTCATGAATCCAAATTGTACAACAGTTCCAAGCGCCTCGCTGATCAATAAGTGACAATAAAACGTTTACACATGTAAAAGAAGGCCGCTGAATGGGTATCAAATCATTGTGGTGTGGCCTCACCGAGGTGATCGAGAAGGTCCCTGCTCGTGACGCCTTTCCCGGGTCTTGAACCCGGGTGCGTCGGCGGCAAAACGTATCGTGAAAGTATGTTGTAAAACATACCTCCCACAACCCTCACATAGAGGTAAAAATGGAACCAGAAATTGAATCATGATGCTGAAGGGGAAGCCGTGTAGGCTTCTTCGGATGGGTCGCTCTGAAGCCTTGGCTTGGCGGAGGACTCAATAGAGGCAGATCGACCTTGCGTGTTCTCTGATGTGACGGGTCCCATATACCGCTCGGGTGGCAGGCGCGCCTGCTCATCCCTTGTCCAATAGAATAGAACGTCCTGTTGCCACTTCTCAAAGTCGAGAATCGTTAATGAAGATGAGGAGATAAACAATGAGTAGAGAAGCTCCACTTCCCCGGTAGAAGTTCTCAGTCTGTGCAGAAGCCAGCGGTTGATGAAGTCAGTCTTGTCGGATTCCTTGGCGTCTTGGATCAGGTGCTCGATGAGAAACTCTTTGGCGGCAGATGCGAATATTTCCTCCTTGAAAGGATAAAGAGGGTCGCCATCCTTCAGGCTCACAGCCCTCTTCAATGCTGCCTTTGCTGTGATCGGAGGGTCCTCGAGAAGATGCTTGGGACTGTAGAGCAGGACCGCGAAACGGGAGGTGAACAATGGACCGAGCTCTTTGCCTTCGAACGGTTCGGGGCTTAGAAGCAGGTCGTCACCGAGATCCCGCTCAAATCTGTAAGCCTCGTGTAGCGGCGCGTGCTTGGGGAATACACATCGATTTTCACACATTTGCCGAAGCCGTTCCACCTCTTCCCGGAGTCTTTCCATCTCGTCGAGACTTTTTCTCATATGAAGACCAAAATCTCGGAGAAACTTCAAATCCTGGATCTCGAGCCGCTTGATTTCGGCCGGATAGTAGTCTTGAGCAAGCCTCAGATGATCTTGTTCTCGCTCGATCGATTCTTTCCGGAAGAAAAGATCTTGATGGTGTTCCTCGGCAAGCTGAAGGTATCCAACTTCTGAAATGAACTTTTTATACAGAGGATGGAAGTCCTCAGGTCCCTCTGCGCCAATACCAAGGAGTAAAGTAGGGGGAGGAGAGGGGAGATAGCAGCTCGTAGGCTCTGGAGGTTTCCCGTTGTTCGTAATTTTGGCGCCCGGACGGAGTTCATCAAAGAGTGACTCTTCAGCGGAGGTAAGTTGATCCTCCGCTTGGCTTAACTTCTCTTCCATCGACTCCAGGGTAGTTTCCACATCTTGACATTTGTTGCGAGCCTTTTGCATGCAGTCAAATAGCTCCCGCAGGCGAGTGTGCGACGTAGCGATGGAACTTGTGCCCGTGCTGTACACTAAGAAAGGGCGCAAGAAAGACATGAAGACGTTGTCAGCGGTGTCTTTGCGCAAGCGCCTTCTTTGCGTCTTTCGTCTCAAGCGCAGAATGTCCGCCCTCATTCCACGAACCTCGTCCCTCTTGCTCTCGAGCCTCCCCCATATGGCCTCCAAGGTGTCACATCTCCTTTTGTCGAATGTAAAGTTGTCTTCGTCCTCTGACGAGTATTGTGCCCTTCCGTCAAGCTTTCCCGGAATTGTAACGATGGAAGGAATGCCGATATGGAGATGAGACCCGCTAGTGGACGTCGAAGATTCGTAACTGGTGGAGCTGCAGGCATCGCTCGAGGACGATCCGGATTCCACCTCTATGCTC
Organism: Diaporthe sp. PMI_573; assembly: GCA_021399435.1. Taxonomy (NCBI): domain Eukaryota; kingdom Fungi; phylum Ascomycota; class Sordariomycetes; order Diaporthales; family Diaporthaceae; genus Diaporthe; species Diaporthe sp. PMI_573. Next base: position 282,204 of record JAJTUP010000022.1, on the reverse strand, counting down.
GTCTGGAAATGAGTTAAGCTTGGGCCGGCAAGCCGGTGATGGACAGCTGTCGGCTTCGAGTCCGGCAGATCCGGGGGTGCTGTTGGAGGCACGGGAGAGCTCCTATGAGAGCTCAGCGGTGCCTTCTCCGATGGACCTTGTGGCTGAGACGGAGGTACGGTGCTAACAGGAAGCGGTGGTGGTCGCGATAGCTTCGGGATTCTGGGAAGCCATCGGAAGGGCTCGCTGTCTGCCATGTGATAGTGGGCTCATGCTCTTTGTCTGAGCAAGGAAGTATGGGTAGGCTGGTGTCGTTAGACGCGTGGGGGGAGTGTAAAGGCTGCAGGATGTATCATGACTTGCGGAGACACGATGGAGGGCTTGAAGTGGGCCAGGAAGCTCACGAGTATGCTGGTTTGCGTCGTTGGCTGCGAGCAACCAGTGTGCTCAGCATCAAACGCGTCTGGCGAGGTTCCAAAGCGGCAGCGCCCAGGTTCCAGCTAAAGAGGGACGGGCCGTCCTGAAAGCTAAAAATATGGGAGGGGTGCCCCTGTATTGCTTGCTCCAGCCCGGCAAGGATGCAGCCATCTCGCGGCGGGTGCAAAGCAGGAGAGCGTGGAGAGCAGTCGAGATGATGCGCCACAGGAATTAGCCCACGTTCCCATCGATCATCATGCCCGAAGCTCCAATCATCCCGGCAGCCAGCCCACCTAAAGGCTTGATGGTTAGCCGTTGTGCGACCCAGAGCGGGCTCTGGAGGGCAGCGTCCTGTTTGACCGGCTATTGCGCATCCTGGTCCATGACACCATCCACCCACCCGGCCCACCCGGCCCACCCTGCCCAGCCTGCTCCTCTCGTGGGCACTGATTGGGAGCTCGTCCTCGCGAAGGGACACAAGCCAGTGCAGCCCGTTCCTACTGCACCCTACTGCAAAGCACAGTTCGTCGGGGTCGCATCAACACCGATACAGGATCTGAGGATGTCACCCGCATACTCGTTCCACGCGATGACTTGCTTGCGAGGAGACCCTGGCCTATATCGCCGTGGGATAAACTGCAGCATGTGCTATGCGGGCAGATGGGCAGATGGGCAGATGGGGCAGACTTCCTCTCTCTCCGCTCGACACGCGCGGAGAGTTGCACCATCAAGCGTTGATGCGAGTCACGTTTGCAATGGAACACAAGGCAGCCAGTCCGCTGCATTCCGACAATCCAGTCCGACAAACCACCGCGTTGGCGTCGCCACACCCTTTTGCCTCTCGCTGTCTTCCTTCAGGGTCTGACAGATGAGCACAAGTTTCTCTCTCCTCTGAGACTCTCAGAGTCGTGCGCTTTCCAGCCGGATGAGACCTGGTGGTTGTTGTGTCTTCGGCTCCAGCTGGTCACCACTGTGGAGTGACGCATTGGTCAACGCGCCGAGGCGACAGGGCTGCCCCTCTCTTTGTTGCTTATCTCGAGGGTGCGGTGGCTCCAGATCCCGGGCCAATAGATGATATCCCACGTCCTCTCCTTCTGGATGTCACAGGATTGGAGGCTTCTTGGGCGCTTTGCTTCGGCCACCCACCCCATCCGCCACCCACACCATCCACCCGGCACCACTATCCCGCTATGAGACGGCAGGAGGGCAGGATAGGCCCTTGACCCTCAACCGTCTCCGCTTCTCCCGTCCAGGGGGTGTGCTCCGAGCCCTTAGATTGTTTGGAATATCAGTCCAGGAAGCTATTGGCTGCCGCTGGATCACGCGTCGGCACGGGACTGTAAGAGGGTGGGGTTATGTGTTGCGCTGTGCTTCACAGTCACAAGCAAAGTGAAGTCCCGGTGGTGGATCACAGCATGCATGCGCTTGGCCCGGCTTCTTTCCGGCCTAGCCTGAAGCCTCTGGAGGAGAAAGATATGCTCCCATGAACGCACATCCGCCACAGACAGCGCATCCGTTACGCCGGCCCTCCTGCTGGCGCGATGCTTGCTCGCGGTGATGCTGCCGCAGATCCTGCCGCGAAACCACACAATGTCTGTGGCCGCAGGCCCGTTCCCTGACCGGTGAGTTTGCGGCTCAAAATCCCCCTCGCATGCACAAGACACACCACCTAGCATATCAATGAGACCTTGGGACCCACTCCACCTGGGAGCTTCTCTGCAAATGCCAGACTAGCAGATCACCACGGGTCCCACTCCGTTCCTGATCTGGGGCCAAACCCCTCAAATTCCTCTATTCAGTCCTTCGGCTCTACCTGTGTCTATCTGCTCCGCCATATTTCTGCGCCGGTAGCTACCATCTTCTCCCTGTTGTGTCACATGGTCATCTATCCCTCGCTCGTTACGGCCTGGCGACGAAGATGTGATCATGGATGACTCTGTCACTTGGAACTATGACAATCCTGTTTACGATCAACAAAGGGGCCGCTGGTACTTTGAGGGCAGGAGGCCTGGTGCGCTCATTTACTCCGTTATCTCGTCTTTTTCCCATGTCCAATGCTTCATAGTCTAATTCCACCACCTTCAGATGGTTCCAGAGTTCGAAAGTATCCCCCGGTCGGTGATAATCAAACGGCCCAACAGGACACCAGGAGTACTTACCAAGTGACTCCTCGTAACGATGCTTCAGCCCTTGCGGCGGGCATGCAGGCTATGAGCATCCAGCCTGTAGGGTCCTACGACGGCGACGCTCAACACTACACGACTGTACAGCCAGGTGGGTTCAGCCCAGGTACGCGCTCTTCGCTCCAAGTTTGAACCAAGCCGTGGTTGCTCAGCACGAGACCACTCACAAGTTCAATTAGCGACCTCAGGCCAAGCACAAACTTGGTCTGACCGCCGGCCTTCTGTATACGCAACAGCGGGTCCAACCACTACGACGTCATCTGGAGCCGGAGTGCAGCAGAGTGGCCCTGACTTGTATTCCCAGAGCTCAGGCACCTCCCCGCAAGACGCCCGAGCCGACACATATCACCATGACAGCCACACCCAAGGCACTTATGCAACAGAGTTTGAAGGCCCAGGTGTACCAGGTCACCAACAGTATGACGATGTGAAGAGGGAGCAGCCCGCAACTTCCTACCCAGGGCCTGCCACATCCTCATATGACCGAGGGGCCGCATCCAGGAATACCTTACACGGTGCGCTTGGTGGCAATCAAATGTACGATAATGGATACGGCATCCCACCTTCTACGCTCAGTAAGGGCGCTTTCTTCCACCGTCGTAAGCGTCATGAGCTAACACGGCCTCAGTGGACCCCGCCTTTGCAGACAGCAGGAGCCAGGACAGGTCACGAAAGCATAAGCATGGTGGTAAATCAAAGGGGAAAGGCCGCGCGGACACGGATCTTTATGGCGGCGCTGGCGAGGGTAAGTCGTTAGCATACAATGTGCCACAGCCTAGCAGTGACAGGACTCCACAAGACGATTACCAACAAAACTATTCCCACTATGGTTCCGCTACCGGGCAATCGTACCGGACGAGTTCTTATGCAGGACAAAGTGACTATGGAGGACAAGGAGGATATGCAACCAGCCAAGGTCAGTCGCCATCTGTGAGATTAGCAGGCAGTGGTACTTATTCGAGCCCACACAAGCGTCACGATACGGCACCAGTCCCACTAGCACATCATCCTCTGCCCCGAGAAACTTCCCCGATCTTTCCGTCGAGGCCACTGTCGGCAGCACCGATGGAGACCTGGAGTCTTTCACCAGAGGCATGTACGAGCAAGGAGGCGGAGGCGGAGGACAGTCGACAGCTTGTAAGTGATTGGTGCAAATAATGTTGACGCATCGATGAGGAATTAAGAATTTCACAGACCGAGGCTCCACATACCAGGCTGCAGCTGGAGGCAACCAGGCGCCGCCTAAGAGTCAGTCGAAATCAACGAAGCCAGATGTCATCAGAGGCATACCGGCAAACTCAGAATATCTGGATGGCAGTGAGTCGAGCTGCACACACTAGGACAGTGGCCCAAGCCGAGGAAGCCTAACACTCTCAGGGTACCGAGTCGAGCCTTCGATGAAGTTCGAGCCGGGAAATGTGAGACCTGAGTGCCTGCCTTTATCCTTGCATCTCTTCACTGACCTAGGAGTATTAGGTTTTCAAAGTAATGTGGTCCGAGCCAAAAGGAGGCACCATTCCCGGCGGGGGCAGCATGTTTTCTGACACCCTGCTGCACGACCACATGAATGGGGTGTGGACAGGCTTCCGCCGCTTCATCGTCATCAGGAATGGCGAGGGCCATTGTAGCTGCGTGTAAGACGTACCCCTCCTCCCAGTTGCATCTCGTCGTGAATAGTTGCTGAGTCCGGAACAGACCCATCTTGACGTACGGAAAGCTCGGGTGCCTGAAGAACGGCGTTAAGCCACACCACCATGGCATCGTGTTCGAGAGGGGCCAACAACCGATCAGACTGCAGAACGAGCCGGCCCTCAGGTTCGACCCGATCTGTATGGAGATGAATCCCGGCGAGCACATCTCGGAGGAGTCGAGGGTCAACTATTCGAAGCTGGTCACCGTCGAGCACAACGTGAAGGTGCTTTTCGTGGGCCGCATTCTTTACGATGACTGGCCCGTCGTGCAGCAGGCTGTTGATGAGTGCTGGGATGCAAAGAAATCGCACAGGTCTGATCACCCTGGCGGCGGCCACAGCGGCCACGGCCACCGCAGCGGTCATCGGAAGAGGAGCAAAGGGTCGTAGGCTCGGGCCACGACGAGCAACCTGCTGTCGGACACTGCGCTATAACGAGAAGAGTTTCTTTGACGCCCGGCGGATCCGAGACAAATGTCGATTCTGCTCGGGACAGCTTTCCTTACAATACGTTCTTCGAGGGTGCTGCGAAAGGCCTCTCTCATACACGCTTTCGAGGGGTTAAAAAATGGCGGCACTCGAGGTACTCCCCCGGACTGGCAACTTCCGCCATGTTCGTGTTTTCCTTTCTCTTTGATTTTGACGTACGAACTCTGCGGGCTGGACTTGGCCCTTGTTGGGTTTCTCAACAAACTGTGCAGCTAAAGTTCTGAGATTGACGTTCTTGGGCAGACTGGACACGGTGGTAATGCCTTGGCAGCCGTTGCATTCATGACGACAGAGACGCAGGAAGCGTCATTTGTTTTGGTATTCCTGGTTTCTACTATTCACCGTTCCGTTTTACATCCCTTTCGTGTGGAGCCCAACAGTATCCAACACCAGGACTTCCAAGTCCATGAACGCCTGCTCATGTGCAACAAGTATTTGGTGGCAGCGATTTGGGAGCGGCAGCCTTTCCCCTCTTTCCTCTAGGGACATGACATGCACCAATCGCACATAATGTTTCATTTCAGACGGGTGGCAGTCTCGGTATTAATCATGTCTCTCGGGGAGACTGACACCCAGGTGGATGGAAGCTTGCAACTCGGACCAGAATACGTACATCCATAGCTTTGTAACATCTGGCTGAAATGAAGTCGAGAAAACATGCCCTTGTCCCAGTGAACTGTTGCATAATAACACAAAGCCTCTTTCTTGTAAGAATTGGGAGACAGTACCAGCCCAACGGTTGCATGTGAAAGCCGCCCAAATGAGTCTAGACTTGTCACTAAGAGGTGGGTCCCTTTCTGCTGGGGTTGTTTCTCCAGGGCTGGGACCGGGAGCCAATGGAAAACCAGGAAAAGAAAAAAAAAACCGGCAACCCGCCCCCATGTCAGCTTTTGCGATGCGTGCATCTCCACTGCGGCTCTTGCCTTGGGCCTCCTCCACATGCAGGTAGTTAGGGCTAGGTAGGTACCGTATGTACTGCGTCCACATTAGGTGGCCTGGGGTGAATGGAGCGCAGCCTTGTTGGATCCCTTCTATGCTGGTGCCTGTCCTGCGGTTCTTCGATGTGCGTACTGTGTATAGATTGATTGTGATTCCTTAGTGGGGCCCCTGCCAAAACGGAGTCAGAGAGCCACCATCACCCCACCTCCGCGCCCCCAACTCCGTCATAACCACTGCACACCCATCGGCGCAGACATGTCACTGCCTCCATGAAAATCCACAACAATCAGAACCTCGCCTGGAAGCATTCGCTACCCACATCCCTCGCCATTTCATCTCTCTGCCCCGTTATCCCTTCAGTCTTTCGGCGTTCCATTTTGCTCACCACTCGGACGTCCTCAGCGGGTCGAAGAGCTGGCGACACCGTTGCCTGAAGCTGCGCGACGTTGCATGCTCTTCATCTTCCTCCTCGTGCGCAGCATCATCAGGTGGCATCATCAGGTGGCATCATTCTTCTTCTTTGCGCGACATGAAGTCTGAATGATCGCGACAAAAACTAATGAGAATCTAATACACCAGTGGCTACGCTGCGACTGGCGGCACATCGCCAGCAACCAGGCACGCCACAACGACCGCCGCAGGTCTCACCATCTGCGCAGCTCTGCCCGCATCATCCTGTGATTGCGTGGGGGAACCCAGAACGGGAGAATTGACTCACTTCCTCTTCGGGTTCAATTCGAGAAGAGAAGTCTCAGGAGCCCCGTCATCCCTTGCATTCTACTATCGTGCTTCCTAGCGCCACGACCCAACAATGTCCGGCCCCTTGTGTCCATCTCCACGACCAGCTAAGCGCCGAAAGATGTCCGCGAGTCCGCCCGCCTCTAGTTCGGCCTCGAGTATCCTCGTATCCTCAGCCTCTGACTCTTCCCCCATGACAGCCATCAATGTCCGGCCAAACCGCTTGATGTCTGCTTTTACGATGTCTGACGACGTGATCGCCGAGAGCAGCGCGTCTGGTGCCGCGTCCAACCAGCCTCAGATTTACATGCCCCGTGCCACGTGGCCGCTGGATGCTGTGCCGGTTGAGATCTTCAACCTGGTCATTCGATACCTCAATCGAAAGGATGTTCAGGCAATGCGACTGGTCTCTCGAGAATTCGACTCAAAACTTGCCGACACCTTCTTCCGAAACGTCGTCGTTCCATTTCGTCCAGAATTTGAAGCACTGTACGGGACGTTGAACGTTGATTTGGGATTCACGCCGGAAAAACAAAAGTACGGCTTGGTGTTGAAGAAGAGAGCCGACGAGCCCCCCGCCCTCGATGGTGGGGACGACGAAGAAGCTCGGGGCGGCCCTGCAGCGAAGGGTGACGAGTCTCTGCTCTCGGATGGGTACCGTGTCTTCGAGCAGTTCGGACCAACTCACATTCAGAAGTTCGCTCTGGCTCTCGAGCTCGATGAGATGGACTTGGCTTGTCCACCTGTCAAACTCAACCAAGAAATCGTTGCTGCTCCGTGGGGTCTTTACAGATGGCCCATAATGGACTACCAGCGTTATGCTCAGCTAGAGGGCATAGAGAAGCTCGCAGATGAGACGCAGCACATGAAGAGAGCTTTTCAGTCCCTCCGAGCCGTCAGCGAGATTGGTCTCTCTTGCGATGCTGGTCTAGGTTACCTACAAGGCCCAGACACGAACTCCTTGTGCCGTCGAGTTCAGCCGTCAGTCTTCAGACCCCCCATCTACGGCAATGTGGAAGCAGACTCGGAAGATGAATCAAATGAGGACAGTCACCGGTCCATGGGCCTCGTCATTTTGAAGCAGATGGCTATGAACGCAGGTTATGATTCCAACGAGTGGCCCAGAGTGGTTCTGCGCCTTCTTGAGGACGAAGGACGCGCTGTTAAGTGGGTTGAACATATTTCTGCTTCTGGAGCGTTCTTTCAAAAGAAGATACCACTCTTTGAGATAACCAAGGATACCAGAAAGGAGAAAATCATTCAGCTCATCGAGAATCTGCTTGGCGAAGACGACCAGGACAACAATGTCATTAATGCAGCTCATGCGCGGGTTTACGGACTTTCCCCCAACAACCTGACTGCCTCCCAGGTGGAGATGCTTCTGGAGCTCGAGTGGGCTCACCGGGCTCTCATGGATTCCTACGTCATTGCCGTGATGGACAACAAGGACTCGTTCCAAGCCCTCCGCACCCTGACGATCGCACGCTGCTCCGGCCGTCACGTTCCCTCTCTGATGAAGGCAGACTTTTGGGAGTCTATGACCTGTATCCGTTCATTCCACCTTGGCGTCATCCCGGACTGGCGCCGACTCCACAAGGACGACGCAGGCGGTGTTTCCCAGAGCCGCATCAGCCCGATCGAGACATACGGATCTGTCTTCAACCTACTGCACAGTTTTGTCGGTGAGCAGAAGAACATTAAGCACGTGTCCTTTGAATGGATCTGCGGGGGCGAGTTTGCTGTGGGCAAGAGCCAGCGTGACCGCTACATCATGCCTGCTCCTGTACTTGCAGATGCAGCCAACATGGTCGATTTGCAACCGCGACATAGCTTTGGCGAAGGAGATGTCATCAGCTTACCTTATGTCGAGAAGTTCTCGCTGAAGAACTGCTGGTTTACCCCGCATGTGTTTCTAAATGTTGTCAGAAAGATGTCAAGAGAAATGCTGAGAGATCTCGAGCTGGAATCTGTTTCTCTGACCGGACCCCCTACCAAGGCCAACGAACCCAGCATTCACCCCGGCCCACAGGGAAAACCGTCGCACTGGCCTTGGCCTCTTTGTGTCGGAGGGGAGCCTGGAAGTTGGTTCCAACTTCAGCGACCGGTTGCGAATGGGGCAAACAACAACATTAACAACAACCTCGTCCCGGCACCTATTCCTCTCGGAATTAATGCCCCTCTCCCTGCCCCCGGTGCTGGGCCAGCAATGGCTCAACACATCCAAGCCGTGAATGGCTGGGGCCAAAATGGACACCATTGGCTCACCCAACATTCATCTGGCGCCGTCGCCGTCAATCAAGCATTGGCTCCCGCGCAGCAGGGTGCACCAACTCCGGCCATCTCTAAGTGGCGTTTGTTCTCTTGGCCCCACATCCTTGCCAGTCTAGACATGTCACCGGAAGCAGTTCGCGCCCACCTTGAAGGCGTGGGCCCTGACGACAACTATTACCGAAAGATTAAGGCCAACGAGCAATACTGCTCCAAAATGTTCCATAGAATTCTCGGGAATGGTGGTAAACAGGATCGACTGAAGACGATCACGCTCAAGTCTTGTGGTTATGCCCTCATCGAGGCGTCACACATTAGCAACTGGAAAATCATCCCGAATGAACCACTGATGGTGCAGCATGACCTCGAACTTCCAAATCAACTCAAGGACCTCGATACTCAAATGCTAATATGCAACGACGGTCTTCTTGGCAAAGTTCTCAACTACATCCCGGAATCAGAGCAACGGATTCTGAGCGGCATATTTGGACTGTCTTTCGGCTGGGATGACATTTACGACGACATCGTCGCGCAGATCGCCGTCGTGGATGGAAACCCTGATCCTGGTGAAGGTCGTTTCCATGGTAGTGTGAGCAGTTCTGCCGAGTCGGAGGTCATCAGTCTCAAGTCCAAGGGAAAGCAAGTAGCAGTGAGCCGCAATACCTAGAACGATGTGGCTCCTGCGGAGCAGGATGGATTGGACGACGATCATGACAGTGGCCTGGACGTTGGTCTGAGCGGCGGCCCAGACAGCAGTGGCAGTGCTGATTCGAGCCTCGACGAAGACGACGACCACACCGAGGCTTTAGCTTTGGGGATTTACGAACTTGGCAGGGGCAATCGAGGCCGTACTGAAGCTATGATCCGAAATGGAGGGCTTTCGGCGGAAAACTTGGCGAGATTCAGCAACTCAGCAGGCCCCTCCCGCTCTTATAACCTGGACCAACAAATCAGCCTCATATCGGAGGGTAGACCTGTCCAGGAGAGAGAGCAGATGACCATCAGATTGCGCGGTCACCGCAGCCTGAGCAGCGTTGTATCGGAGACTGCTGTTGATCAGGAAAGGGAGCTGAAGAACGTCAGATTGCGACGCCACCGCAGGCAGAGCATCTAGCAACAAGACGCGATGCACTGTGGTCTTGTGCAGGCAAGTGAGCAGCCGGATGTTGCTTCAGCGGACGACCTTTCTTGGAACAGCTCAAGCTCAGACGCCGCTTCTGACGGCGGCCAGGACGAATGTGCTTTGATCGACTCCCGCCTGGATACCGACAAACAGAGAAATGCGGTGTCAGTCTGTCGCTTGAAAAAAGGTCGAATAATGCAAAGACGCAAAGGAGCAAGATGAAGAAACGGGTGGGAAAGAAAGGAATGGAGGTCGGCTGCACCCTTGTTGCTCGATGTATCATCATGGAAGCATTGTCTACGGTCAGTCTTGACTGTGAGGGCGAGGAAGTCTGGGCCAGTAAGGCACATTTGGTTTCTCCCATGATACTGTACCAATCAGCAACGATCACAAAATCTTATTGTGGATATTGCACCTGGCGCATCGCCTGGCATCAGTCATGGACTTGCTCCCTAGAGCTTCACGGGTGTCCGAACATCGGACACCAGAGGCATGGAAAGGGGATTGCTGTCTTCAAAAGGGGCGCATACTGACCCAGAAAAATGTGTGCGTTGGACATGTTGGCTAGTCAAAGGGTTGAATTGAAAGCCGAGGTAGAAATAAAAAATTCTTGTACTTTGTTCTTATCCTCATCGCAGCGGAGGTCTTGATTTACAAGGGCACCACTTACCACCGCAGACACCGCTTTACCTTGCTCAAGTTGCCGGGCCCACAATACACATAATTGACAAGTCCGAGTGCCAAATGTTGCGGCCTGGTAGCACATGCGCTCATGGTACTGTCACGAGTACTTTGCTCACAAATCAACCATCTCTATTCGCTCCACAACACACTTTTGGCCTTGGGTCTATTGCCTTGAGGCGGCCGGTAGCTGGTACGGGGTAGTCGGCCTCTACCCAACACGCGCACACGCCCCGTCTGTCTGGGGCCGGTCCCTTCTTCACTACCGCGACCAAAATTTCGCTGGATGTTTCTCGGTATTCGGGGAATTCATTCATGATTTATCCGTTTTTGGATATGATTTTTTCGCATGCCAGACCGTTACTGCCCGAAATGCCATGCCTCAATACACCGGTCCCAGAAAAAGCGAAGCCCGTCCCTTTGCACAAAAGCCCATTTGCTGGCTCGTGAATAAGCCATCAATCCATCACAACACCACCGAATCGGGTAAATTAGGCGGAGGCAATGGCCTTGCGAACGCGCGAACCACGCTGTCTCGAGTTCAGGCGCTCCTCCTTACCGACGACAGCCTCGGACTTCTGGACGACCTCCTCGGCCTCGGTGAGGATGAGCTCGATGTGGCAGGGGTTGGACATGTAGGGGTTGATCTAGATCACACAAGTCAGAACAAGTTTCCACACCCGTTTGGCACCTGTCGCCTCCGATAAGACTTCGGGTCAAACATACACGACCGTGGGCACGGTAGGTTCGTCGGCGCTGCTTGGGGGCCTGGTTGACTTGGATGTGCTTGACGACCAGGGCGCTGGTGTCGAGACCCTTGGCGTCGGCGTTGGACTCGGCGTTCTTCAGGAGCTGCAGGAGGAACTCGGCGGACTTGACGGGCCAGCGGGCGCGGGAGACACCCCACTGCTTGCCTATACATCGTAATTCTGTCAGCCTCATGTCGACCTGCGACGATAATCGCGTCGTGGTTGCGACTGATTCCCTGCCCAAGTGGTAACCCATCAAAGCGTGCTGTGACATTGAAACCCCAAGCTCTTTTCCCGTCTACCGCCCCGCTACCGATTCTCGAAATATCCAATGTCGCCAGTGACGAGGTAACTGCGGGATTGTGGGATCGTTCGTACCTTGCGAAGCACGACCGATGGAGCCAGCGTAGCGGCGGAAGGGGACGATCTCCTTCTTCTCCTTGACGTTCTCGAGGAACTTGACGGCGCGCTGCAGCTTCCAGCCGTTGATGGCCTGGGCGGTCTCGCGGGTGTTCTTGAAAGAAACACGGAGGTAGGCACCGCGGGCCTTGGCCGACTTGGAGGGCGCGATCTCGGTGGCAGCGTAGCGAACCTGTTGGGGGTTGAACGGTCAATTGTCACGAACTTCAAGAGTCGCATCGCCCTGTGCCGCCTTCCCCTTTGCCCCATCGCATTCCCCAGCTGCCCGCAGGGTTTCCAAACTTTCGGCAGCCCGGGGCGCTGGGGCAATCGGCAATTCGATCGTTTTGGGGTCTCGGAAATCGGTATGCACTCACCATCTTGACGGTGTTGATGTGGAGATGGTGTCGTCGTCGTCGTTGGGTGTTGATGGTCCTCTACGGGGTCTGGCTGGCTGGGAAGTTTTTTGCTGGTCTAGGACGAGCCGCTCCTTCCCAATCAGACTGTGGGCAGCCCGGGGAAATCATTTTGCGCTCCAGCCAACCACGCGCGGCCCTTGTGCCCCGCCGAGGCAAGAGCTCCATCTAGCGCTAGGCGGGGGTACCTTGGTACTGGGCCGACCCTGGTCTCGAAATTTTTCAACTTTTTTTTGCAAGCAGCAAAAGCTCTTTGGGTCGGCCTCACCAGCTGCAACTGCAACACTCGACAGCGCCTCACTTTACCCACGGGCATTGAATTCCTGCCCCGTCGCAGTCACGCAGAGGTCGATTCGATCGTTGCGGCTCCAACTCTCTTAATTATCAACAACTACATCAGTATCACCTTTCATCATGGGTTTTGCCCCGAGAGGACGTGGTGGTGGTGGTGACCGCGGAGGACGTGGAGGCGGCTTCCGTGGAGGCGGTGATCGCGGCCGCGGTGGTGGCAGAGGGGGCGGTGGCTTCCGAGGTAAGCAGTCTTAAGTCTCCGTCGGTCTCTTTACAACTCAATTAATCGATTCATCTTAGGCGGCCGTGGCGGTGGAGGTGACCGTGGACGTGGTGGCCCTCGTGGCCGTGGTGCGCCGCGGGGAGGTGGTCGCGGCGGCCGTGGCGGCGCAGCTGGCGGCCCCAAGGGTGGAAAGAAGATGATTGTGGTATGCAATGTCCCCAGAAGTGAACGAGCAAGCTCGCATATTTCCGACTTGACGCTCACACATCCTGTCTTCAGGAGCCCCACCGACACAAGGGTGTCTTCGTCGTTCGCGGCGGCAAGGAAGATCTGTTGGCAACGGCCAACCTCACCCCCGGCGAGTCTGTCTACAACGAGAAGCGTGTTGCGATTGAGAATGCCAAGAGCGAGGATGGGACCACGACTAAGACCGAATACCGTGTCTGGAATCCTTTCCGATCGAAGCTGGCTGCCGGTATCCTCGGTGGTCTCGAGTCCATCTACATCAAGCCTGGCTCCAAGGCCCTGTACCTTGGTGCCGCCTCTGGAACCTCGGTGTCTCACGTCGCCGACATTGTTGGACCTACCGGAACTGTCTACGCCGTTGAGTTCTCTCACCGTTCTGGCCGTGACCTGATCAACATGGCCACCCGCCGCACAAACGTCGTCCCCATTGTGGAGGATGCTCGCCAACCCCTCAAGTACCGGATGCTTGTCGACATGGTCGACTTCATCTTTGCCGAGTAAGCTATCACGGCATGACTATGGGAGACTAGGCGCCAGGGCTAACTATATCTCTTCTTAGTGTTGCCCAACCTGACCAAGCACGTATCGTTGCTTTGAATGCTAAGCTGTTCTTGAAGCAAGGTGGTGGCATGCTCATCTCCATCAAGGCAAACTGTATCGACTCAACCGCACCACCGGAGCAAGTCTTTGCTCAGGAGGTTGAGAAGCTGAGGCAGGAGAAGTTCTTCCCCAAGGAGCAGCTTACTCTGGAGCCTTACGAGAGAGATCACGCTGTAAGCCATGCACTGCCCTCTTTATCCCCAAATACTGAAGAGATCCTTTCAACTCGTCAACATGAATCGTGCCGAGGAATTTCACTGACAACAACATTCAGATGGTGTCGGCAGTTTACAGGCAGAAGGAGTTTGTGCCGTGAGCTAATGATTCTTGAGCTTGGAAATGCTCTCTTCTACTGCTATTTGATGGTTAAGGGTGTTATGTCGGTTGGATGGCTTTTCTCTCTTCGATTCGGCACGGGCGAAAGACGGCGTTCATGGGCATCATCTGTCAGGCTTTTTACGTGTAATGCAACACGTGTGTTTTACTACGTTCTCCGAAGGTGCGGTAGGCCGGAAACTTCGAGATATCCCGTGGGCTCGAGCGGCTCGTCGTCCAGTGTTGTTACGTGCTCCAGCGTTGCTACGTGCTCTGCGGCCTTCCAGTCTTGTCCCGACTCGAGGAAGCGGCTGAGACACGCAAAGTTCGGAGCACAAGCTCTCTCTGTATGGGGAGCTAGAGTGGCAAACGGCCACCAGCATCAGAAGAAAAGCCACCTGAACAAGCTCCAGAACACCCCGGCAAGCGAGAGAAAGAGCCCACGGGAAAGAATCATGTTTCAAGTACCTGCCTGGCCTTGATCACACATTGTGAGAGAACTTGATCATTGCCCGATAATCGTGGCATTCGAAGACAACTGCTCTGGATGCCGCAGAAGGTCACAATTATCTGTCACCCCATAAAGTTATGATCAATCAACAAAGACTGATTCAATGGAGCCGTTCACATTCCGACCTGCGATGTCAGTTTGAAGTCTGTCAGTAGTCACATCGCTGGATAGTATCGTTCATTTCCTCCATTCAGTCATTGTTTGTCCGTTCAGTTGAGGTAATGGAGCAGCCTCCGGAATGTATGCAGAACTGCGATACTGGACCGAAGGCGTCACGGCCAACTGAGCGGCTCGAGCAGTACACGGAATCTCCTCCATAGTCCGATTCAATAACCCGAACCATTCACTGCATCCTCCAATTCAAATATCGTACGTATCTTTCTGAAGAAAACTGCACCCCTCCGTCGCGAACCCTGCATCAACGCTGTTTCCTCACTCAGCACCCCCGTTGCTTCCTGCTCCACCCGAGAACCAAGAATGCTGTTATCGACAAGCTCTCGTTTTGTGCGGGTCCCTCTTGTCGGCCGCTACTTTGGAATGGCGTAATTCGAGTTGGGATACATCGCGACAGGCCGTTCAAAGCCACTACTCCACGGCGGCTGAAGGGGTTGTGGGGCTGGCAGTTGGGTCTGAGATGGTGGTCCAGGCCGCTGATCTTGTAAGCCCCCGTGCTCAGGAATTGCGACGAGGGTGTGACGGGCCTGGAGGTTCACACCGGCGAGAGCAGCAAGTGGGTCATTCGTCCGCTGGGCAAAGTCCACCCCCGGACCGAGATGTGAGAATGGGCTGATACCGGTCGAACCCTGGCAGGGTGTGTTCTCAAGCTTCCCTTGGTACAAGTTGGAGGGGAATGGGATGCTGGTACACCCGGATGGTGGCAGAAGTGGCATGGCCGTTCCCGCCACGCCCTCTGTCCTCGGCGTATAGGGGTGATGCTGTCGACTGCAGCGCCGGTAGCCCTCCGGGATGATCCTCTCTGGCGCAGGCTCGCACTCCATGTGGTCAGGGGAAGCGCCAACCGCGTAGGCCCAGTCGCCGATGGCATTCTCTCCGTCCTTTAGGATATCAAGCAGGTAGCCGTGGAGCTGGCGGTTCAGGCGGGAGCATTTGTCGCACCACGGTTCTGCCCGCTGCGCCGAGAGCGTTGTCGATGCCGTGGAGATGATGCTCAGCCGCTGTTTATTGCCTCTGGCCCTCGTCCTGACGTTTGCGCCACCTCTTCCGCGGTTGCCTCCTGCCTGTGGCGAAGGAGAAGCTTTGGCGACTCTGCCGCGTCTGTCGAACTCATGCTTTGGCTTGAAGCTGGAGTCCTTCGCCTTGGATTGAGGATGCTGATTACGTGTGAGGCCGGCGTCCTTCATTTCGACATCGCTTCCAAAGCTAGTCACATTTTGTGACTTGCGCGAACCGCCCCGACCTTTGCCTCTGGGCATGATCGTGCCAGCAAGGCCTTGGGTTTTCAGGGAGTAGGAGTTCTTGGAAAGATCGCAGACGTAGAGGACGGAAATCTGTTGGGGCGCCAGTTATTCGTCAGCCGTTGTAAACTCTTCAGAATTGGTTTCCGAAGACCTTTGGAGAGGAGACCGCCGGCCAACTTATACGACACATTGTACCTATTCAAGATCTCGAGCTTGTTGTGCAGACAGAAGACAACATTGCCGAGTCAACTGGAAACAAAGGGTGAAACGATGCAACAAATGGAAAGCAAAACAAGGTGCCTGCTCTTTCGATTATGAGGCATTCCGGAAGACTTGTTGCGAGACATAGGGCAAGTACCAAGCAGCAAGCCTGAACGATGAGGTACAGCATGCAAGACATGATATAGGCAACAGGAGGTCGCTATACTCGAGACAATAACCTAGGACAATGACAATGGTTTCTCCTGATACACACCAAGGACCAGTCAGTAAGACATGACGGCAATTTCGATGCCACTGAATTTCGTAAGGGCTCTTTGTCATTCTCGCTCCATGCTGTTGCCTCCGTCCAGGGGGTTGGCCATGGGTATAGACTGAAAAGGCAACGGATTTTCAAGACTGGGGATATCACAGAATGTTCCAATGTGAAACATGATCCAGGCCTTCCACTAGATTATTGTGAGAACTCGGATAGAATATATCAAGGTGGATCTGCGTCATGCGATCTTGAGCCAAGTCAAAGACCTGATCAAACATCAAAACCGTGTGAACATTGTCCGCAACGACAGTGATACTTGTCCAGGGGCCAACATCACATCAAGATATTTACTAGAAAATACAATCTAAGTTTTCCAAATAGTGGTAGACCGCAGAATAAAGCAGATCAACAAATTCATTGTCGTGCAATGACCGAGCTGCAGCAGCCTGAAAAGTATGAGCATGGAGCGTGACATGCCTGCTCATGTGAAAGAATTTTGTTCAAACCAATGCTCGCCGTGGTCTTCTCCAGGATGTGCAATATTTTCGATATGCTTGCAAGGGTTAGGTTGTTCTCTCTGATGTGAGGGCTCTGTGGTCAAACAAGGTGGGCCATCTACCTAGGTACCATGCCGGAGTTTTAGTATATGGCGATACCGAAGAACCGTCTTCGGCATGGCTATGAAAACCTTATACCTTTAGATGAACGAAACCTAGGCTACTAGAGTGTGTCTTGCAGTCTAATGGCTGTGCACTATCGTTCAGTACTATGGGGCAAATGCTTCGAGCCCATTCTTCGCGCGTCATAGAAATCTAACCTGCAAATTTGCACTCGCGAGAGCTATAACACCATAACTGTCTAGGCTGAAGAGTCCGTCAGGTCAGAGTTGACTGTAAGGCTGTCCAGGACAGGGACAAGCCGCATGCACACGGATGGATGCGTGTGCTGGGAATGCTTTGACCTCGAGAACAGGGGTCATGCAGAGGGAGCCTATAGCTGCCCACGCGCTTGGTCAGCCATCAAGCTTTCCTGCTGATACGTCGTTACAGTATCTCTGGTGTAATGCAGAGTTGCAATGGTTTTGCGGCTCTGGCAGCACGCAATGTCAAGCTAGTGTCTCGGGCGATTGGGTGTGACGGGGTTACAGCGGCTCATCGCACGTCCTCAGTACACAGCCTAGGTTTTGTGACCATGGCCAGGGCGTGGCAGCAACGGCGTGATAGGATTTGGGCCAGCTTGAGGAGCAGTCAAGGTAGCTGCTATTGGGAGTGCTGGGATGCTCGAGCCTGAAGCCAGCGGCCGCCAGAGGAGTTTTCCCACGGTTCAGGACACTCGCTTTCCGGGGTCACAACAGCAGAGTTCAGCGGCGAAACAAACTCTATATCCGGGGAAACATTGTAAAATTGATTGATATTGAACAAGTCGACGTCGACGTCAACGGCAGCTGTCGGAGCACGGCAGATGGCCATGTTTGGGTGACTAGAATGAAGCGTCTTCAACAAAACAAAGGAGTACAAGCGGGAGACGGGCTGCAAATCCAGAGGGAAAAGAGGACCTGCAGCGCACCGCATCGCATTTGCATGCATTTGCAGTTGCATGCAGTTGCATTCGCACATGCAACTGCATCTGCACTTGGCTTGTCATCCAGTAGGGCAGTAGGGCAAAGGCACAGACAAGCATCTCAAACACTGGCTTGGCATGGCCCTTCGGCCGCTCCTGCTTCGTTCAAGCTTGTCTTGCTGCGTCACCCTCTCTTGACCACCCACACGCACACGCACCTCACTCGGCACGCCTGTCTGTCGTCCTCAGATTCTGGCTCTGGCCCCGATGACTTACTCCGTACCATGCCCGCAAGGGCACAGCACACGCAGCGGAAGTGTCATCAGAGCATGAACACCGCAATCAGACGACGAAGCTGCTGCCGATGCTGTCTGATTATCGCAACGGATCGACACTCATACCCCTCACAGCTGTGTGCCGTCGGTGCAGTGTGGACGAACGTGTTCGGTCCAGATCCACCGAGCTGCGAGGATCAACGACCCGTCCCAAATCCCCGACGTATGAGAGAGCCAAGATGAACTCCTATTCGACGCAATCCTCCCTGCTCGGTCTGCCGGTCGTGACAGTCTGCTTGGAGAGTCTGGACCAGGGACCAAAGGTTTCAGCTCCACAGTAACCCACACACATCCACACACATCCACACATCCACACCACCCCATCCCATGTGGATATTGAGAGACCCTCCTTGACCCAGCTTGCCCCACAGTCTCGCTCCTTCTGGGGTTCACCTCCTGGTCCCCCGGCAGATGGCATCAGCTTCCACGTGTGCTGCTTGCTACTCGCCCAGTGCCACCTATCTTCGGTCCAGAATCATACGGCCTTCATCTGCCTCGCTAGGCCAATTGACGATCTACCAGAGCTCAGTTGGTAACCTGATGCAATGGCCTGGGCCAAGCAGGCGTGGTGGCTGTTGTGTAGGTGTCTATCCACCACCCGCGGCTTTCGACTCATCAACAGCTCATTGCAGTCACTCATAGAAGGACTATTCATCGCTCAGCGGGCAGGTTCTCGTGCCTTAGCAGACGTTTTGCACACATCAATCTTCTGCTCAGGCACTTCGACCACCCAGATGAGATGGCGACCTGAGACTACCGATCTGACCTCTGCTCTAGTCCTTCTAGACTAGCGCATGTCGTCGACCAACTCGCTCTCGGGCAAACTTTTGGGTGACTGGTGTCACCATAGGCCGTAAGGCGATCTGCGTCGTCGTCTGATCAAGCGGGTTTCAGGCCGTCAGTAATCAATCGCATTACGGATCACGGCTTGAACGTCTACAGCCCGTCATCTAATCAAGAGCCCATGAACGACAGATTCATCCATTGCTGAGCCTTCACTTTGGCTCGAGATGGATCAATTCAGCCACCAGCGCACTCAAAGGAAAGATGCTACCGGTACTGGAGCGCGACCATGCCGATGGTTAAAAGGAGCCTAACAATCGCATTGAACATCTCATCCACGCTCATCCGGTTGTCCCCTCCACTGCGGTACATGCCGATACTGTCCCGGGTTAACCCACGCCGGCACCTCAAGTTTGCGAATTCTGCTATTGGTGATTACCCCGGCCTCGCCTATCATGGTACGGTATCAAAGTTGGGACGGATGAACGGGCACGTTTCCTTGCATAGTTAACACACAGGCCTTATTCCCGAGCTAGGTATGGGTCCCATGTCAAAGCTTTGGTCTCATCACACAATCATGGCCCCTGACTTTGACCAAGGATGGCGTATTAATGTCTATCCCTGCCGAGCACCTCCTCCCAGTTTTCCGGTTATCATGGATCACGCCCATTTTCATACCTCTTCCATGCAGCGTACCTTGCCGCTTGACGGTCTTACCCGTCTTGTACAAACGTATACAGACCATTTGCCTTTTGCGATTTTATTAAGGCCTTGGGGCACGCCTCATCTGTAAATGCTTTCTACAAAACTGCCCTCCGAACTTCTGGCGCCCACCTGGTTTACTTCTCTGAACTCATCATCGCCCTGTGCCCAAAACAACCTAATTCGCCCTTCAGACGCATCTACATCCTGTCAAAATACTATAATCTACCCTCAGCCAACATTCCTTCTCTACCTTCGACTCCAGTTCCACGCTATCGAGACATTCGTTCCACTTGCTGACCGCCTTCGTGTCTCACCTTACACACGCAACCAAAATCGGTACAGGAGCACAAGGCTTCGATTTTTGGATGATCCAACTCACATTTCAGTCCCGGAATCCGGATATCTGACACCAGCCTTCCAAACTGAGCGAGCGCACATAAGACAAATCCGAGCTGTAAAGGCGCCCACCCGGCTCCCGATCCAGTATAACTGCTTCCGCCTGATCCACTGCCCTTTGGGGGCTGCTACCACTGCTTCCATACATGGACCTCGCCCGCGGCTCCCGGCCCGTCGATTACCCTGTTGCTCTTTCTGTCCCGATATCAATGCTCCAGGAGCCAGTACGAGAGTCGGATTCGAAACCACCCCGCTAGCCAGTGCAACTTGGCCGCAAAGGACAAGTTGGCTCAAAATGGATTCCGACAACATTGACAATATCGAAAACCTTGGGACCCAGCTTGATGTCTTCAATGTCATCGAGCGAACATGCTCGGTGTTATCCCTGGTGGGATGTGTTTTCATCATTGTAACCTTCTGCGTATCGGACGCTTTCCACAAACCGATAAATCGTCTTGTTTTTTATGCTTCATTGTACGTGGTGCCCACCTCAGCCTTTCCTGAAATCGTGTCCTGTGCCAAGGACGCCGTGAGAGTAGGGCAGATGCTTACTTCGTCGTCCTCCAGCGGTAATATGATGACAAATGTCGCAACACTCATGGCAAGGGTATACGTTCCATTTCCTGAGTCCGCCGGTTGCCAGTTTCAGGCCTTTCTGATTCAAATGTTGGTATCCTCCCAGTCACGAGTGTAGCTGTGGCTTACACGCTGGTCAGGTTCATGCCCGCCGATGCCTTCTGGATTTTGGCGATGGCTATCAACGTCTATCTGACATTCTATGCCAAATTCGACGCGCAAAAACTTCGGAAGATGGAAATCCCATACCTGCTATTCTGTTACGGGGTCCCGTTCATAGTGGCGTTGGTATTTATCTTCGTATCTGCCCCATCCAAGGGCAAGATATATGGCGATGCCACCCTGTGGTGTTGGGTGAAAAGAGAGTGGGATATCTTTCGAATCATAACATTTTACGGACCCGTGTGGTAAGCTATCTGTCTTCAAACCACCCAAACCACAATTGATCTGACAAGGCCTAGGGCGGCCATCGCCGTGACGACATTTATTTATATCCGTGCTGGGCGAGAAATTTACAGGAAGCATAAACAGCTCAGGGAACTGAATTACACGAGCCACTACGAACCGGAAACGAACGCAATGAATGACCCCTTCAGCGTCAAGATCACCGAGGTGTCAGTCACCTCTGAGATAGTCACAACGACGCAAGACACGCCCATCGACCTCGCACCGCTGGGCCGCGTTCACCGTGACAGCTCAGCAGCCACTCTATCCAAACCATCTGCATACTCGGTCAGCATCTCCGCAGATGGATCCAAGGCGGCGGCGACGGCGCCCACCGCGACAGTGACTAGCAGCGGCAGGAGCAACGAGAACACGACGCAACGATCGGGCCGCAGGAAGGCGAATTATGATGCAAACAGTGCGGCATGGTCGTATACGAAATGCTCGATCCTCTTCTTCACGGCCATTCTCGTGACGTGGATTCCCTCGACAGCAAACAGGGTCTACGGAGTTGTGCAGCCCGACGGAGTCAGCCTGCCCCTTGAATACATATCAGCGTTTGTCCTGCCGCTGCAAGGCTTTTGGAACGCCGTCATCTACATGGTCACGAGCTGGAAAGCATGCAAAACGCTTATGGATGATGTTCGCTACTTCTTCAAGGGGGGCCGGAAGACAACCGTGCCGAGTCGGTTAACGACCAGGTCTCGGCTGGGAGTACGGCGCGATAACGTACCTGGGCCTGGGAGGACTGGCAACTTTGAGATGATGAGCAAGGGACGGAACATGAGGACGGCGTCGGATATGAGCTCAGGCTCGGACTCGACGGAGGAGCTAAGGTACGGGGTGGTATGATAGTATCGAGTGCTCTTGACATGAATTATTTCTCTTTTTTAATGACACTTTTGTTGAACCGCGATTACAGCATGGACCGGCAAGACGAACGTTAAGGCCCGTCCCAAGGCCGCAGGAGTCAAGCACGATGAGGTTAGTCCTGTGAGACTGTGACATGGCCATGTGCTATAGTATGCTTGTGGGGCGTGTTCTGGCAGTCAGCCATTGAATCCACGTCGCGACTCAATGTCGTGTGCAGTAAGTACTATACCCCAGATTTTGGCGGGATGTAACCTGCACACAGCACGCGGGCTGCGTTGCGTTGCGTTGCGGCGCAGAGGTTGCGTCTCTGCGTCGCATCGGGGCAAACTTGGCTTGTTCCAGGTCCAACTTCCGCCCTACCTAACAAGGCTGGCCTCCAACACTCGAGTGGCAATGAAGGTTTTTGCTTGTGTCGCAAGCCAAAATGGCATCGCTGCCTCCGAGTGTCTTTAGCCTGTAGCAGACACGAGTAAGCTAGAACAAGTGGCCCAGGCTTGCTTTTCCTCTATTTTTCCCTATTTGGGGAAGCCCTTTTCCCTCTCTTTTTTCCCCTTTCCTCCAACTGGAGACTGTACCGAGATGCGCGGCCCTGAGACTAAGCCCCTACAGGGCAAGGGGGGAGCTTCCAGGTACACACGCAGTAGTGGAACAGGACCCCTGCCCGATTGATGATGATAAACTGCTGACCACCAACCAAGCGCTCGCATTATCAATGCTGGGTCCCTGGATACCACCCACACCAAATCCCAACTCCAACTCCCGCTCCCTTTTCCTCCTCTTTTCGTCCTCCGCCATATGCCCGCCCCCGGCCGCGCATCACGCACATTACGCACACATTATCGGGCCGGCCAGGGTATCGGGCAGAAGGGACCTGATGGATTACCCCTTTCATCACTACGCCAGCCGCCGATCGGATCAATCTACCCCTTCCTGGTGCTGCTCAGCGAGAAGTGTGTGCGTCATATGCTTGCTAGACTACCTTGCCAAACACCGAGGAGCGTTTTTCCGTTCGCTTTTCCGTGGCTAGCTGGGTGGCTAGAACACTAGACTATTTCCGGTTCCTGTCCGAAGGGCTCCCCTGGACTCCCGGTTAGAGTTTTGCACTAAGCTCGTCACAGGAAGGGGCAATCTTAACCCAGACGCCCTATCATGTCAGTCATGTCTGGCAGCTAGGCATCTGGGCTGTGTGGTCGGGAAGAAAAAGGGCTGGGGCACCGGCTGGCTGGTCCAACTATACACACTTACGTAGTTAGGGCCCGTCGAGATCCTCGTGGTCGGGGTTCCGTCTTGGGTTTCTGCCCAGCCGCGGCTTGGTGATACTTCGAAGGCTCGCTTATTTGCCGGGGACCATCCCCAGGGCTTGGTATGCGGTGTTATGTGGTCCGTCTGGGGTTAATGGCTCATCGCGATCCCGGCCAGGCGGTGGGTTCCCTCCATCAGGTGGTGGAGCCCGGGGAAGGAATGCTTGTGTTTTCTTGGCCTCCTGCCCTTCATCTGCTACTGCCGCGGTGCCTACCGCGGTACGAGTGCTCATGTGGTGGCTGGCTGGCTCATCAGTCGCCAGTGGCTCAAGTGAATAGGCATGGAAAGCCACGCCGTTGATCGTTGTGAGCGCATTAATGGAGGTGCTGAGATGGGATAGATATCTTGGGACCGATCTCCAGCAGGGAAAAATATAGGACGCCGCCACTTCGACAGGCCCTTCAGTAGTCGGGACGACGTAGAGGTGCGATTGCGAAGCAGGTTGCCTGCGTTCCTACGGAGAAGCACACCGCATGCGTTGAGTTGCCCGATTGGGAAATAGACCCCTGCGTTAGAACAGGCTTTCTGACACCACACACCCACCAATACCCACGACTCGCATGGCAGACCGGCATGGGTGTTGCTCGTGGACCTGTCAGAAGTCCGGGGTAGGGCTCCACCCACGGACGATCGGTGGGTGACATCGGGGCATTTTTCCCTTGCGTCGCGGCCCACCCACCCCCATGGGTCTTGCTGGAGACCCCATTTCTGGGCACCGAGTCTTGTTTCGACAACGTGCGCGCCCATGGCTGTGGGGG
Organism: Diaporthe sp. PMI_573; assembly: GCA_021399435.1. Taxonomy (NCBI): domain Eukaryota; kingdom Fungi; phylum Ascomycota; class Sordariomycetes; order Diaporthales; family Diaporthaceae; genus Diaporthe; species Diaporthe sp. PMI_573. The sequence goes on along the minus strand of JAJTUP010000022.1, from coordinate 258,319 downwards.
ACTGGCTCATTTGTCCTGTCCTGCCCTGCGATATCTCCCCCTTCCCAGATGCTGTCTCGGGATATGTGAAGAGGAGATAGACCAAGAATGCGCGGGAGACTCGCCCTCCGATGTTCAACTCCCCTTAATCTGACCTTTTCACCAAGCCGTCTCGCTGGTACAGACCTTACGGCCGCTCGACATGGCCTGCAGCCGGCAAGTTCATGTCCAGGGGTCACCGGATTAGACTCGGCAAGGGTCGGAAATAGGACGACAAATTGGACACACTTTCTTTAGCTTTTGAGGCTGGAGCCTAGAACACGCTGCTTGGGAATACATTCTTCCCGCCGGGTCGTCTTGTCGTTGTCAATTTGAGGAGCATCATGTCGTGTAGATTTCACACGGCAAGTGGTGGCCAGACACTGGCGGCTCTTAAGCGAGCTCCAAGCTTCATTCCTGTGGTGGTCTGAGCTGAGGAGGGCTCGACAAGCAATTATTGAGTGCAGACTCCCCCCTTATTTCCCCTCCCTTGAGATATATCAGACTCCGTGGTGTGGAGGGCTCACGTGACTGATAGCCCAAGCATGTCCTCCGACACGCCTAGCCGAGACCCCCAGGTCGTGCGGCTACCGAGTTTCTGCTCAGATGTGTGATCTTCTGGTTCCGTTTCGCGGCCCGGATGTGTTTGCCCACCGTATACCCAGCACTCGGCGGTGTTTGTCGTACAAGCGTTTTACCGACTCTGCCTCCCACGCCCCTTGCCCCAAGTTTGCACCCGGCTTGCCCATCGACCTGTCAAGACCTTTGCCGAGCCGGAGGTGGAGAGTCCGCTGGTCTGGGGCCGAAGCTGGATCCCGAACGTCTTGATCTAGCTCACCCACCATGGCAACCTGAGACTCACACGGAGGCAGAATGGGGGCAACACCGCCGTAGTATGAGACTGGGAATCACACAGAGGGCGCATCTCGGCGGGATACTATCCTCAATCTTGGATGACGGAGAGCTTCACTGTGCCGCATGGTAATATTCCGTGTATCAGAGAAACGTCCTACCTAGCCAGCGTTGCTCATGGCCCACTCGAAGCACCTTCCTTCTGCCCGAGCCTCAATGAGCGACTCTTATTAGGGCTAACCTCGTACCCGATGTAGGTGCCTGCTCCGGGGCGTGGCTGTGATAGTGCAACTGAGGGCACCCGTATGAATTTCTCCTCTCCTTCTTCGATTTAGAACCAGCTGCCGATTGGCACGGGGTATTTCCTCCAAAACATACATGCTCCAGTCCAAGAACGCCCGCAAGCCATGCCGTACCCTTGAGGCAACCGCCAATGCATGTAACAAGTGAGTGGCGGATCCATGGAAGGCGGACAACGAAGAGACCCTCGGGGTAATGCTCAGCCCTCGCTCTCCTTGCAGGCGGCTATGACGCTGTACTCCCAATACGTCTCCCGGCTCACGCACTCGTCGACGATCTTGGGGACCTCCCACCACCACCTGTCGGCAAGCACGAAAGGGCCCCAGATCTCACGCCACAGCATGCGGCCGACGACGATCCGCAGTTCCCTCATCGTGGCCAGCTCGGAATCGCCCGAGCCGACGCTGCCGCCGCTGCTACCCGAGTGGCCCTGAGGGATGATGGCCTGGAAGCGGGTGGTGGTGATGATGCTGCCCTTGGCCCTGAGGCCGGCCTCCTGCAGCCAGACCGGGAAGTTCCTGCTAGGATTCGTGCACCGGAACTGCTGCTCGAGGTTGAAGATGAGGTTCTCGTCCAGCCACTGCCTCAGCAAGGGTCCCGCGGAGGCCAGGTTGGGCAGGGGGTCGACAATGACCATGTTCAGGAAGCCGCCCGGGGCGAGGACGCGGAAGATGTTCTGGAGCAGCCTCGGCAGTTCCGATGATGGTAGGATTGACGCGATGGGCAGGCAGTTGACGGCGGAGAAGGCCTCTGTTGCCACGCCTACTGCGGAGGTCGAAATGGCTGGGCAGGTGATTGGGTGGATGTTGGGGTATCTTCTGTGTGATAGAGGATCCGGGGAGAGGTGGTAGACGGGGACGCTCGGGTTGGAAATGGCTAGGTATGAGGTGGCAGCTTGATCATGGCAGTCAAGTCAGCGTTGTTACCTGATGAGAGGGAGGGTTTACCAGACGTACCTTGGCTGTCGAAGAGCGAGAGGATCTTTTGCACCTTCGGCTTCACCTTGGGCTTGGAGATGAAAGTGCTTGGTTGCGTATTGGTCTCCATGTGGTTCAGAGCAGACAGCATCCATCGCTTCCTATCCATCTCGAGCTCCTTGTACATCAGCGCCTGATCGACGGCGATATCAACGTCCTCCCGCATGCCCTCAGAGCCACTCTCCAGAGCCACGTAGAGGTCCTCATCTCCCCACCTCCCCTGCAGGCGCAGAAGGATGGTCCGAGGACTCGCCTGAAGCATGCGACTGGCCTCACGCTGCATACTCGCCAGGTCAAGGGCGAGCTGGTTGATCTCATCCGAGCCAATGGGCACAACCACCTCGTCGATAGGCGAGACCTCAGGCTCGCTTGCGCTGTATTCCCATACCTCGGGTGCTTTCCACAGATCGGGATTCCCCACGTACTGCTGACAGGCCGGGACAATCGCAGGCGCCTTCAGAGGGGCCTTGGGCTTGCGCTTCAGCCCCAGCTTGGGCTCATTCTGCATGGTGGAAATCTGGTTGGTCGTGCGGGAAAGGGAAAGATCAGTGATCACTGGCGCCAGATGACGCTCGTCTTCAAGGTTAGAAGCAGAAGGCGATTCTGGAACGGTTGCCAGGCCGTGAGTCGCCCCTGAAACCTGCGGAGGGGGCTGCCATTGACTACGAGATTTGTTGTCAACTCCGCTCGGTTCTGTACAAGATGCGTATCACAGTTTCACTTACGTGGGTTTGACGGATAAGTCTTTGGCCTCGTCTTCAGAAGAGCTCACAGAGAGTGTCACCTTGGACACGAGGTAGTCGGGGTCCTTCTTGTCCCGAGGCTGTGAATTGACCTCAATGGTCTTTGTGATGAAGGAGATTCCATCCCCGAGGTCCTGTGTCAGGGTGGACTTCAGTCCTGGCTTGGGCGAGGCCATGTCGTAGCCAAGGAGGGAGCCGCCTGGAGGGTTCTCGTTCCAAGTGTTGAAGACAGCCTCAGAAAAGCCTGCAGTGCTGTTAGCGATTTCAAATCTTGGTTTGCAGATCAAGACACGATCCCTGCGCAAAGGCTTGTGGAAGGCACAATCACATGGCAAAACAGAGCGAGCCATGTGGGCTGGGGCCGTCGGATGATGTCGTTCGGGGATAGGGGTGGGAGCTCACTGCGGTCCAGCCTGTCAGACGCAACAGGGGAAATCCGGCCTTCTGTATTGACCGGTTCGCAATCCTGAGTCACGCCAGAGGATGCTTCCGCCAGTGGGTCGTTGGGGTTGCTGTCTTCTGGAGGCTCCTGCTCGTGGATGGTTGGAGCCCCAGTGGAGGAGCTGGCTATCGACTTGTTGTTTCCCAGAACACGGCCTTTCTTCCTGTTCTTGCCACCAAAGAAGCCAAACTGCTTGTCCACCGAGGACATGGAGCTGCGGACAGACCCAGGGCCGGATGCCTGGCTGTACTGTTCATCCTTCTTGCTGTCCTTGTCTGCATTGTCTTTGTTTGGCGCCCTGTCGCTATGGCCTTTCTCCTTTTCTTTTCTGGCCCTTCTGTCACCAACAGACTCCCTGTTGGGGTCACTCCAATCGACATCAAACATCTTGCCAGCGGCTGACTTCTAGTCATGGGCCATTTCGGGTACAACAAATGTTGGATTTTACATAGCTCCAGCCAAAGCTGGCGCAGGGAAGTTGTTTGAGAAGGGCGGTCACTACAGCCAGTTCAGGATTTGCTGTAAACCTAGACCATGTTCAGGAGACTGTGATCTATCAGCAGTTGATTCTTGGATATCAGCATGACTCCACGGTGACGAGGTGACTCACGCTCTGGCAAATGGCTAGGCATACCTCATGTTATTGAGAGCCACCAGATCCTTGCAGTGGAGATGACTAGTTCAGAAGAAGGGAACCAGTGGTTCACTGGCAGTATTCGAGAGAGGATGGAATGGGCAGGCTGCCTTTGGAGAGTAGAGCCGGTTTTCCCAGGTTCTGACACTGGACAGCTTGTCTGGTTGGCAACAGACAAGATTGGCCAGGAGTAAAGTAGAAACTGACACAGAAAGATATCGCTTGAGAAGAAGAAAAGGCAGATCAAAAAGGTGGATGGTGAATGAGGCACGCGTTCCTAGGTCAGGAATCAGCCATTTCGCGTGGTACCCAGCGGTGGATGTGCAGGCCATTGACAGGGAGATACAAACAGCTTGCGGGGCAGCCCGGATCTACCACAATCCCAAAGAAGGAGACTTAGCGAGTGGAGTATAATCGATAGAGGCTCTGGGGCTGAACAGCTTCAAAGGGATGTCTGAGTGTGACCAGGAGGAGGGAAGTAGGGAGGAAGAGGTCGGTGGTGTGGTCGTCCCAGGGACTCGATCGCCTGGAGGGCATCGGCATAAGGTAATGCAGAGCACCCCGCAGGACCAGCACAGAAGGAGCAGTTACGCAGCCCTCGCTTGCATTTTCCTGGATGACTTGGAATTGGGTAGCTCAAGCTCCATGGCAAACATGCCCCAACACCCAGATCGCCCGATGGGTCATGTCGGTGAGTACGTCCTCACCATGTGAACACAAACTCCATAAGCTTGCCACCACATATCATCCACAACCACCAATAAAGCCTCTCCCCCTTATTTCCTGTCTGAAGGGGGCTGGACTGGGTGGGAATTTGGCAGCTGAAGTGGAGGCAAGGCCAATGCTGAAGAGATTTTATGAGAACCGCATCCCCATTAGGACATAATAAAGAAAAGGGCAGGCAATGGGAGAAAGTGGCCACGATCTAATGAAGCCACAATAGTGCACCATCGCACAGCTGTAAAAGTTGGTGGTTTCATGAATGGACCGGGCGTTTGCACAATGATGAGATACGGTTCGTACGAATTCAGATGAGATGGATGCTAAGAAATTGGCGGGCTCTCTTCCTTGCCGGGAAGGAATGGTTTTGCGGCACATCCAGCCAATGCCCTCGAGTCATCGGTCCAGGAACATGTTGAAGAAATCCAGTAATCTCTCTCCATGGGGAGTCAAGCATCAGCAATCGCAGCCGACACCCCCGGCAGGCGGACGAGGACGCACACAGGTGCTCATAAGTGGGCCCCTGGCAATCTACCTACGTATACAAAGCCCAAACCTACCTAGGTAGCGTCTGATCTGATGTTGGCCAAGGAGCTCAGGCGGCTCCGGAGAGACATCATCATAGTCATGATTCTTTGCAGGAGTCGATTTCCGGTAACAGATTTGACAGCAAATGTTGTAGGTCTAAGTAGCAGCGGAATACTATGTTGCATCTAATTACAAGGCATAGATGTTGTTGGATGGGTGGCGTCCTCCAAGCTTCCCCATACCACGGGAAATTAGGTCAGTAAAAAGTCTAGAATTCCTCGAGGTATCTCAACCTCATGCGCAGGGAAGTCGAAGCTCAGATGGCATGCGGGTTTCCGCGGCCATCACGGTCAGACTACTTCAGTCAGCTACCGCAACTCAGGGGTTGGGAGCTGGTCATGCTTCGATAGAGCAGGGACGACTACAACTGGGGTCTGGGCCGGGGCTATCTGTTGTGACGCCCGATGATACCTAAGGACATGTCTCGTGGACCGAAACCTCACCTGCCAATAGATTTACTGCCATCACATCCAGCATCGGATGACGTGGCGCATCCGCAAGATTTGTTGCTGTTCGCTCCCAGAGGACCTCTTGGAACCCACTCACTACGCGCTTGACTGGAATAGTGGTTATATACCTAGGTAAGGATTGTGAATTGCGATGCCCTTGCGACAGTTCTAGAGTTTCTGTCTCCCTTCTTATTTCTTCATCAAGTGAAATACGTGATAAGATTCGCGCTTGAGATGGTTTGTGTCAATAACCTTGCAGGATCTCACAGTTCATCCAGCACAATTCCTGAGTGAGACAAAAGTACAAGACACCGAGCCTGTAGGTTTTTCTGCTCCCCGTCCATCAGTGGCCGGCTCGGGTAAGCCATCCAGACAAATTCCTTTGCTCCAGCGGCGACATATCTTGTGGAGTCTCGGGCGGCCGGGGCACGAGTGTCACCGATTGGAGACAACAGGAGGCTGTGGTCATGCAAAGTCATTACCTTTGGCCCTTCGTATGTCTAACAAAGTCGAAACCGGCGATGTAGGAAGCCCCAGAACGCCCGAGCGTGCTACTTGCGTCCCGCCAGCCTCGAGACGCAATCATCTTCCTTTCCCTCGCTCCTGTGATCCCCACACGTCTTGCCTGGGGCCCCGCCCTCCTCACCCTGCAGCCACCCGCGAGGCCGTGGCCGCCATCTCTACCCCCAGTCTGGGTAAGCAGCTAGCCACCTCAATGTAATCCCATGTCCTGTCTTGGTTGCAAATGGCGCGGGCCATGGCGGTCCCTCGGGAGGGACAGGGTGGGCGCCCGCATTAGGCCTGCTTGCCAGAGCATCGTTGAGGTCCGGCTCACACGGAAACCGGAACGTGGAGACACATTCTTTCGTATGAACGGACGAGGTGCCTCTTGCGAGCCACGTCGATGCGTCGGTAAGTTGATGCTGCTGCTCAATGGCTGGCATACCGCTGGTTTTCTCTCCTCATCCGCGAAACCGGTCCAACGTCGCATGCGCGTCCTGTGCATGCAATACTTTCTTTTTTTTTTAAAAAAAAAAAAAAAATACCCGGAAGTGTTGCAGCTGTCCATGTCGTGGAGCGCGTGCTAAGCGAATTTAATCTTGCTGCCTCCGATACCCAGCTGCGCATTGCCGATTAAGCAGGTCCCTCGCACCGAGGTGTGCGACGGGACTTGATGCCGGAAAGAGCCAGCTCGATCGGAGTCGACCCAGCTGCATGTCTTCGAGTCGGGTGGGCCAATGGTGGCCCTCTCCGGGTCCATCCCACTGAATCAGTGGGTTTTTGGGGCTTTCTCTCGTTATTGAGGCTGGCTAATGACAGCTTATTCCAAGCTGTTCTGTAGGTGACACCGGTGTACAGAGCAAGACACGACCTCGACTGTCTGGCCAGTAGGTGAGCCGGGGAAAGCACCGAGAGCTGTACGGACTCAGCGGAATAGAAGAAGCCGGACTGAACCTGGACACCTCAGTGGCTCTGAGATCCAGAGCGACCCCGAATGGAGCCCCCGATCAACCACGTCCGGTCGTGATAATTGGCTCAGAAACCAAGCAGATTTCGTTACCCAGCAGCAATCCGTACCGGTAGGGCTTATGTGTGATATTGACAGAGTGTGTCAATATGCAGAAGACGCGTACAACCCCCCTTGCCACGACTAGTCACCTCTCGGTGCGCTAGGCCTGGGGGTGAGGATACTCAACAGGGCACATGCCCCATTGGCATGAAGAGGAGTAATACGGCTCGGGTTCTCCCAATACATCGCTACTCAAGTACATGCGTGACCGAACCTGGCCACTCAAGGGGCCTTGGGTCTTTTTGAGTCACTCTCTTTTGGCGAGAATATCCTCGTCCGTATGGCGGACTTAAGATCAATGGCCCGGGGTTCGCACTAATATGTGCTTCCAAGTCTGATGCAGCGACTTGATGTTTCTGGGGCCCCTTTCTTTCTCATGGTTTCCAGTGAACACAAGGAGGCGGCGTCGTGACACACCGTGACTCAAAAGTGTCTCTGCATTCATTTCACTATACCACGAGATTTCAACCCACGTTTCTCTTGTTCTCCTTCTCTTCCCCATCCTTTTCGTTCCTAGTTGCCCTCTTGCCGCTCGTTCACTACAAGCCGTCGACCGAGTCTAACAAGATCCGGGTGTCCTTGTAGCCCACGGTAATAATGGAGCTTCAAGACCCAATGGGGGACCAAAGAGACTATGTCCACAGCCAGGGATTTATGGCTAGGAACTTCGAATGGGTGACGGATAGGCTTAGGAGGGTCGAGACTGCAGTCAACACGTCGACGTTCGGCCGAGTTTTTCGACTCGGTGGGTGTGGCCACGTATGATTACATCTATCTCCCTTTACTCGACACAGAAAATCGTGGGCTTAATGAGTTGATGCTGACACCTTGCCCGCGATGCAGCCTCAAGAGATCCAGGACGCCAGCTTCTATACCGAGATCCGCGCCGGCCTCACGACCTTCGCCACGATGGCATACATCATTGCGGTCAACGTGAGTGCCTCCAATCGCCACCCAGAAAGTCTCAAGCCGTACCGGCTGTTTAACATCAGATCCAGGCAGACATACTGTCAGAGACGGGCGGTACTTGCATTTGCGAGCCAGCATTTGGCCAAAACGATACTTGTGCGAACGAGCAGGAATATGTATTGTGCCAGAACGGTAAGAGAATGACATATTTGGCTTGGAAAAGGACAACGAAGGAGGCGAAAGCAGTCGAGTGCGCGACACTAACATCTGCAGTGGTCAAGCGAGATCTTATAACCGCGACCGCGGCCTTGTCTGGGCTCGCCAGCATTCTCTTCGGGTTCTTCACAAACCTCCCCGTGGCATTGGCGTGAGTCGATCCTATTGCCAGCCTTTCTTTTCCTAGAAACCCCAAGTGCTAAACGTGCCTGCAGTCCAGGAATGGGTCTCAACGCATACTTTGCCTATCAAGTAGTCGGTATTCGTGGCAAGGGCCCTGTACCATACTCGCTAGCCCTGACGGCAGTCTTCGTGGAGGGCTTCATCTTCATCATCCTCGCCCTGACGGGCATGCGACACTGGCTCGTGAAGATAATCCCGGGAACGATCAAGACAGCGAGCGGCGTAGGGATCGGGCTGTTCCTAACCATGGTCGGCATGTCGTACGCTGAAGGCATCGGAATCATCACCGGCAACCCCAAGACACCGCTGGCCATCGCCGGCTGCGATGCCGCGTACCTCGACTTGAAGACGGGCGCCTGTATGAGCCACCTCATGACGAGCTCGAAGATGTGGCTCGGGGTCATGTGCGGCGGGCTCCTAACGGCCTTCCTGATGGCGTTCCGGGTCAAGGCGGCCATCATTATCGGCGTCGCCCTCGTCTCGATCCTGTCGTGGCCTCGCAGCACCCCCTTCACCTACTTCCCCAACACTGACGAGGGCGACCAGCGCTTCGACTTCTTCAAGAAGGTGGTCAGCTTCCACCCCATCACTCACACCCTCAACGCCCAGCAGTGGGATCTGTCCGGCAACTATGGCGCCAGCTTCGCCCTCGCGCTGTTCACCTTCCTGTATGTCGATATCATCGACTGTACCGCGACGCTGTACTCCATGGCACGTTTCTGTAACAAGACGCGCAAGGGGGACGGGGACTTCCCCCGATCGACAGTCGCCTACTGCACCGATGCTGCATGCATCTCCATCGGGTCGCTACTGGGCTGCTCGCCAGTCACCGCCTTTATTGAGAGCGGAGCAGGCATAGCTGAAGGTGGGAGGACAGGACTCACGGCTATTGTGACAGGGCTGTGCTTCCTGATTTCTGTCTTCTTCGCCCCCATATTTGCTTCAATACCCCCTTGGGCCACTGGATGCACCCTAATTCTGGTGAGAAACCCCTGCCTCCTCGTCCCAGACGAGTCGTCACTGACCAGGCATATGCTACTCAGGTTGGCTGTCTGATGATACGGCAGGTGACCGCGGTCAACTGGCGCTACGTCGGCGACGCTATACCATCCTTCGTGACGATCGCTTTCATCCCCTTTAGCTATAGCGTCGCGTACGGGCTCATCGCGTAAGTTTCACCCTGATCCCCTGTGCACCAAAAGGCCTCCGCGGCGGCCATGCTGACAAGACACAGCGGCCTCTTCGTATACACCGCCCTCAACGGCATGATCTGGGCGGTAATGACTCTCAGCCGCGGCGGGCTCGAGCCGAAAGACTACCACTACAAAGAGTACTGGACCTGGAAGCCCGCCGGGGAGAAGCCGTGGATCGTGCGCGTCTTCAGCAAGGGCAAGTTCTGGGAGGACGAGCGGAAGCGCCAGCAGCGGGACGGGGCCGACGCCGCAAAGCACCACGACGAGTTCGCCATGTCCGAGGTCGACATTGACAGCACGCGCACCTCACACGTCGGCACGTCGTTTGCGGCCTCCACCCACAGGGTCTCGGCGATGCCGTCTGATAGTCACCGCCGGGACGGGAGCGCTGGGGAGGCGCACGAGATGGACGTTGTGGCACCGCAACAGGTGACGGGGACGTCTCACCACTAACGTGTCGCCCAGACTTTGACGGAGCACTCTATGACCTTGCACGACACATTTATCGTGGATTTGCCTTTCGTGCAAAGAGTCCGAGAGCTGGTACTCCCTATGAAGACATGTCACCGATTCCCTGGAGGGGATCGTGTATGGAACAAGCTGTGGGTAAGACACTTTGACCAGGGCGTGGGCAAATTACGCAACCAATAGATTAGATGGTAGTCCATTGGAGTCCAAATTTCTTCTAAGATAGTTTCAGGGAGTTCAGACAGACCTGCACGGCGCTCAATTGTTGATGACGAGAAGGATTGCCGTATCACGAAATGAATCTGATGTTTTCAAGTACAGTAACAGGATTTCTGGCACATAAGGTGTATGACTTAATTATCCAAGCTCACTGAGCAGTCAACATGGGGATATAACGGTGCATCCCAGAGTCCATCGGTATCTTCCAATATAGTGAGGCTAACTTGGGCAAGTGGCTGCAGGTTTAATGACCTAGCCAAGAATACTGCAAGGTCTAATTACAACGGTTACAGAGCTGATCTCATTATTCCTGAAATCTAGATACTGGAAACCCAACGGCTGTTTGAGAAGCCGGCGAGGGAGATAAGATGTCAACTTGGTACCAACGTATGTGCGATGATGCCTTTTCAATGTTTGAGCTGGTTATGTGTTGTTTTGTAAGATGAAATCATTCAATAAAGTCAAACTTGTCAAACTTCGGTAGTCCCTCTGGCCCCCGAAGCTTTGGACACAAGTGCCAGTGAGGTCTAATGCTGCAACTCAAGTGCCACCCGGATAAGTCTTCTGTCTGTTGTCAACTACCCACTGCCGCTCAATAGTAATAGCCGCCCCACAACCAGGTCTTCTTTCTCCAGGGCCTCCTCTGACAACGATCTCTGTGAGTGGAACATCGTCATCAAGCCTTTCGAAATCCTGTGTACGTGCCAACGTTGTATCTATTTCATGACCGTGTAATTTCCTCTGATTTGAACCCGCTGCTCTGCTTCCCTTGCGAGAAGAGAGCCGTGTAGTAACAGAGTGTTTTGGAGGTGTGTCCAGTTGGTTGGGCTTCCTGCCTGCGATTGCCAGTATTGCAGGCTTGATCGTGGGCAGACACGTGTTGACAACACCTAGTACTGGCTCGAGGACTGTGTAAATCTGCACTAAAATGACGGTGTATGTTACGTCATCGAGGTCCCATTTAGCGATCTCAATGACACGGAGAAGTGAAAGGACACATATTCTGTTCGGAAAGAACAAGGCAAGGTCAGTCACACATATGAACAGAAACATAGCAAAGGGGAGGGAGTCTGAGCACTCACAGAGCTCCAAGACCAAACATGGACGCTATGCTCAATTTCCTGGTGAGTGTCATCTGGAGGCTAAAGAGCTTCGGCATTGGTAGCATGACAACCCAGGCATCGATGACAAGATTGGTGACAGCGGCCACAAGATAGGCAATGTTTTCACCCGTGCAAGTACCACCTGGTATTGACCTGTCCCAGCTATACTGCACAGGGTGACAGAGCACTAGGGCCTCAAGGATGACTGATATCAAATACGCTGTTGTCAAGGCCATTGTTCCGTAGCAGAGTAGGGTAAATCTGCGTCCTGGAAAGAGCGTCATGTAGAGCAGCAGGATGGAAAATTTGACACAAGAATTTGCAGCGGCCCACATGATTTGCCCAGAAACATACAACTAATTAAATGTACTTGTCAGCAATCAAGACGTCACGATCAGGATCTCCTTGACGAACCTTGAAAAAAAGGGAGATTTTGGCAGGCTCATTTTCTATAAGTTCTTGGAGATGGTAACCAATGCCTGCATTGAATGAAGCTGGTGGACTATCAGCACTGCAGAATTTGAGGCTCTCTGGTGATGGCCGTGAACAAAATAGCCAGTAGGGTAAGCTTACATGCCACGCTTATGGAAGTCGAACCAAGAGCCAGTACCAGGGCGATGCTGGCCATCCAGTCATGGGAAGCTAGTGGCGCTCTCTGAATGTACCTTGACCACAGCCGAAGCGCCACTGCGGTGATAGAAAGCGCTATTCCAATGAAACAAATGATTATGACACGAACGGCCACAGCAGCAGGACCCCTTGCCATGATGCTGATTTGAATGGTAACTGAATAAGATTCGTTTGTGTAAGAAAGGAAAATACTGAAGTGTTGTTTGAAGGCCTCATTGAGGCGAGAAGCAAGACCTTGAGATGGTCAGCAGCATAAGCCAAGTAGATCAAGTGCGCAATTATATCCGCCGGTCTACGGCACAGTCTCTGAGTGGCAGATCTGATCTTAGCTGCTGGGATCTCATCCGTGATGTAGAGCAACGGGCATTGATCATCTCATTCTGTGCAATGACAGGTGCAATGACAAGTCACTGTTGAGGATGGCAGGGTTTGAAGTATGCATATCATTTCTTGGAAGCATTATTACTATTTCGAGAACCCTTTCTGGCCCCAACATGTTGGTAGGATTCTTTGCCAACACAGTCAGCGCTGAGCAGTATCATCGGATGTGGAGAACGAGGACAAGCAACTGTGGATATTTTCGCATTAATGGATGCTGACTCCTCCCAGGCAGTCCGGTGTAGAGAAGACCCACACCTCATATAGGGCCAAGAAATGTGGTCTGTATAAATTGTTGGCACTAAAGGCAAAATGGAAGGTCTTGTTTGAGCCCTCAGTTCTCTTTAATCCTGTTCCACCGACCGGTCTAGCAAGGTACAAGCACTGTAGATCTTCCTTTAGTTTGCTATTCCCGATACCCGTGCTACTGCGTAGAAGACAATGTTGGAGCCTTTGCTCACGATAGCCTGTACAGCCAAGAACAGAAGGAAACCCTGTAGGTCAGTCTGTATTGTACGCTGTTAGCTGGAGTCACACCTTACAACGGGCTGAGAGTGACAGAACTCTTGGTGAGAACCACGTCATCTTTCTCTGTGAGAGCAATGTGAGGACCGTGCTCAGTTCTACGGAATGTGTGCACATTCCGTCGAACCTAACATCAGGATTCTGGATGTATTCAATGACACTGTACGCATGAAAAAGACAGTTGGCTGGCTGTTCATTGATCGCCTGTCTTAAGGTGATAGATCATGTTTCCACAAGTGGATCTCTCAGGTCATCCATGATTTGTCAAGCCTTTAGGTAAATTATGACAGTAGCGGAGTTACTGGCACAGGTTACTCAATGTCTTTGGGTCAGCCTAATGATGTCCGCTTCGGGCCGCCTATTGTGGCTCCCGTCTGTCTCCAGATAACCATTGGGCAAGGGCAAGATGTGATACCGCTGTGCATCTGCTCTGCCACAGTGGTATCCACTCTATCGGATTCCTCAGATGTGGATTATTTGCATGGCGGAGTGTATCATTCTGAAATATAGAACCAACGTGAAAAACACCATTTGACCCACAAGCAAACACCTCGGCACGGGCTTCCATCGGCGATCAATGCCTTTTGTATCATTATTGGGATGGCTTTTCTCCATAATCAGGTGATTCGGACGCAGTATATGCATCTAGGGCTCATGTTGGTTCAGGGATTTGATGGCTGGCTACTGAGTTTCCAAGGCTACCAGCAGATGCTTGCGTGCTCACAATTACTGTGACTGCCCAGTGTAACATCAATGCTGATATTCGGCTCAGCCTCGCTACACCTTTATTGTCTCACCTGGCCCTACTTTCCCGGGGGAATCACGCAGTGGTTTTGGCCCCGTGGTTGATCACATCCTCCAACCAGTCTCATTGGTGGTACAAGTATTGATGAGGCTCACTCACTGTTGGGTTCGGAGTGGGGGTCGATGCACACTCATTGAGCCTGGCGGAGATTATGCTCTTGAAAATACTCAGCTGAATGTGACAAGCCACCAGGAGGGAAGTTTGTGAACGTTGTTAGAACCACTGTAGGGCAGGACGAACTGCTTCCAACTCCCAACCAACACACAGTGTGCAGACTTGGCAATGGCAAGCCGCTCCACTTTATCTGCACTACCCAGGAAAGTACCACACGTCAGGTGAATGTGATACGTTTGGGAAAAGCTCGGGGAAATTGGAAATGGTCATTGGGTCTCTCGAAGATCTGATGAGTTTAGTCTCACTTCAGTCTGCATGAGAAATCCACTCCAACATGAAGACACTGATGCACTAATAGTGAGCACTTGACGCTCCTTTGCTCACCTCGAATTCTATTCTACCAACACTTCATCTCTGCTAATTGACTCGAGCCATATCACCCAATCTCAGAAACTCTGGACAGATCAGAAGATGTTACCATCCTACGACTTCGTCATCATTGGAGGTGGGACAGCCGGCCTGGTTGTCGCCAACCGTCTCTCCGAAGTTCCTCAATCCCGGGTCCTTGTGCTGGAGGCCGGAACAGACCATAGCGACGACCTGCGTGTCAAGGCTCCGGTTCTATACACCACCTTGTTGGGAACGGAAGCCGACTGGGGTTTTCAGACAGTGCCACAGGTAAGGCTCACAGCTGACTAGATGAAAATAAGCTAACTATTCGAAAGGCAGGACTCAATGGGAGATGTGCCACTGTCAATCAGGGCAAGGCACTCGGGGGCTCCAGTGCTATCAATGCCCATGTATTCGTCCCTCCTGCAAAGACGCTCATTGATTCCTGGGAGGCTCTCGGAAATGAAGGCTGGAACTGGGAAACTCTCCAGACATACATCAAACGGACGTATACCAGTCCCTCTGTGGACAAAGACACACAGATAGCACTGGGTATTGAGGGGTGGGCTGCTGAGGATGTTCCTGCGAATGGACCCATTCTCACCTCATTCCCCGGCAATTCCTCTGTACCAACCCAAGAGGCCTGGGCTGCCACTTTTCAGAGCAAAGGCTTACGTACAAGCAAAGATCCCTTCACCGAAGCTTCTGTCGGCTCATTCAATCATATCAACAGCGTTGATCCGGCCACCAAAGAAAGAAGCTATGCTGCCACTGCTTACTATCACCCGGTCAAGGACCGCGAGAACCTCGCTGTCATCACCGGCGCAAACGTCGAGAAGATTCTGTTTCATACGCAGTCCTCTGGCGAGATAAAGGCCAATGTCGTTCAATATCGCCACAACGGTGAGGTCCAGACCGTCACCGCCACCAAGGAGGTCATTCTCGCTGCCGGTGCCTTTCAGTCCCCTAAAATACTTGAATTGTCCGGCATAGGAAACCCCGAGCTGCTCACAAAGCACGGTATCGAAGTCGTCAAAGATCTGCCGGGAGTGGGGGAAAATCTCCAGGACCACCTAGTCTGTGGCGTCTCCTACAAGGCAGTCGACTCTCTGGAAACCCTCGATGCACTCGCAAGACAGGAGCCTGAAGCAATTGGGCAAGCGATGCAGGAATACGCGACAAACAGGTCCGGCCTACTTACCTCCACGGGAATCGATGCTTATGCATATCTCCCCGTCTTAGACCACGGCTCTGGGCTCGGCCAGGAGAGACTGCTGAACCTTATCCGGGAGAACCGCCCTCCAGAAACAGACCGCGCCGCCCAAGCGATGTACTCTCTCGCGTCGAAAGCCCTACTCGACCAGGCTTCCCCTTCAGGTGCATACCTCCCTTTTCGTGCCCAGGACGGCCTGCCCGTCGACTTATCCTGGTGCCCAAAATCACCCACTGGTACCTCACCGGGCAAATTCGTCACCATCACCGTGCTCCTGTCCAACCCGATCTCCCGTGGATCTGTGCATATACGCAGCGGAGATCCTGCCGACGCGCCGATCATCGACCCAGCCTACCTATCGAACCCAGTGGACGTCGAGATCCTGGCGGAGCACCTGCTCCAGATCGAGAAGATCGCCGCCTCGGAGCCGTTCTCCAGCAAGATCCTCGCTCAGCCACTGCAGCGACGGAACCCGGCCGCCGACCTGAAAGGGGATCTGGACCACGCGAAGAGACTGGCCAGGACGAGCAGCATCTCCATGTGGCATCCGGGCGGTGCGTGTGCTATGCTGCCGTTGGAACTCGGGGGCGTTGTCGACAGCTCCCTGCGGGTGTATGGCGTCCGGGGGTTGCGTGTGGTTGACTCGAGCATGATGCCCCTCGTGTCGAATGCGAATTTGCAGGCCTTGGTCTATGGCGTTGCGGAAAAGGCGGCCGACCTGATCAAGAAAGAGTGGGAGCAGATCTGACGGGGGATTGGGAAAGTTCTTGCGTCTTAACTCTAGAATAGTCAATTACAGATTGCAGACGTGCCGGAAGCATCCTCATTTATTTAGCGCAAAACATCATGCTCAAGCTAAATTGAAAAGTGTGTACATTTCGAAACTCTGGCCCGAGTCTTGTGACAAGATGGTCTGGAAGCTCTGGGCGCTTGGGTTGCAGCAATCTACGGTCTTCTGTTGTTTAAGGGGCATTGTGACAGCCATTCACAACTGCGGAAATTCAGCACCTTGATTGGTCAAGTGGTTCCGAGAAAGATTCAATATTTGCGGTTTCTGAAATATTCTGAAATCATCAGTCAATCAATTGGTGCTGGCCACTGGTCAAGACACGGCCTGACTGAGACTAAGTGGTGGTTTCGTTTTTAATCCGTGTACATACGCTTCTTAAGCAGTATGTAGGCGGTCCCTCTTTCCCCTCACATCCACAATCGACACACGCTCACACAAGCTCCCAAGAAAACCCTCGCCAAGTAAGCCTGCAGAGTGACACCACCGCCCGCGTCCAAGCAAACAGCTGCTAACTTCAATAGAAGTCAAAATGGTTAAGTTACCCGTATAATAAGCCTTGCCCATATACAAGCTCGCATATCCTCCAGCACCTGGGAGAGCCCAAGGGGCAATCTGATTTCTAAGCCTTATCGATAAGACAGCTGCAGCGGCTCGCCAGGGTCTCCCAACGTCATAGGGGAGCTCCCCACCACACGCCTCGCGAAGCTCTTTCTCCATCTTCTACAGCGAGCTCAACCGATAACTCTGAGCGTTCAACCTCACCAGGCCGGCATTGTGTGAGGCACGCTTCTCGACTGGTCGCGCCTCCGCTTTCTCTGTGCTTTACCCACCCCGTCACCGTCTCTTCGACCTGCGTCCGGTGATTGAACTTATTTCTCCTTGTCGCGGACTGCCCCCCCTCCCCAAACCGTCAAGATGAGTGGCGGTTGGAATACAAGTGAGTGTTGCGCCTTTGCCCCAGCATCCTCCGTGGTCAGCGAAGCTTCAAAATTCTAACTGGTCCTAGTTGAGTCCGATGCGGTATGTTCTCACCGTCCTGGCCCGGCACCTACGAGCTACTATAGCCGCGCTTACCTGGGCGAGACGTGACGTTCGCTGACATTCACAAGGGCGTCTTTACATACCTCCTGGACAACCTCGGCGTGAAAGATGTGCAGTTTGAGGAGCTCATAACGATGGATCCCAACTCTCTTGCGCAGCTGCACCCTGTCTACGGCGTCATCTTCCTCTTCAAGTACCCCACCGACACACCCTACACCTCGGCCGAGAAGCCCCACGAGGGCACTTTCGACCACGACGCCGCCCAGCGCATCTTCTTCGCCTCCCAGACGATCCAGAACGCCTGCGGCACCCAGGCCCTCCTGTCGGTGCTCATGAACAAGCAGGACGAGGCGTCGCCCGAGGGCGAGGCGGGCCACATCGACATCGGGGAGAAGCTCCGCGACTTCCGCGACTTCACCATGGCGCTGCCGCCCGAGTTCCGCGGCGAGGCCCTGTCCAACAGCGAGCTGATCCGCGACGTGCACAACTCCTTCGCCAAGAGCAGCCCCTTCGCCGACGAGACGCAGCGGACCACCGGCGAGGCCGAGGACGTCTACCACTTCGTCGCCTACACCCCCGTCGGCGGCACCCTGTACGAGATGGACGGCCTGCAGCCCGCGCCCATCAGCCACGGCGCCTGCACGCAGGAGGAGTTCCCGTCCAAGGTGATGGAGGTGCTGCAGCGGAGGGTGAGCCGGTACGACCCGGCCGAGATCCGATTCAACCTGCTGGCCATGGTGCGCGACCTGCGCATCAGGGCGAGGGAGATCGGGGACCACGAGCTGCTGGAGCGGGAGCAGCGGAAGCGGGAGGACTGGCGCTTCGAGAACGCGCTCAGGCGGCACAACTTTGTCGGGTTCGCCGGGGAGGTGCTGAAGGGGGTGGTCGCCTCGAAGCTGAAGGAGGGCGGCGAGGACGCGTACAAGAAGTGGGTGGACGATGCGACGGGGAAGATGAAGCATCGGGCCGAGACGAAGAGGAAAGCGGGTGGCGAAGATGTCGAGATGGCGGGCTAGTAGTGGACGATGGTCGCGGGAGGGACTTCACGGCGGCTCATTCTTAACACATCCTGGGGCCTCAACTATCGAGACCCACTGGATTAATTTTGACAGATGGAAAAGGCATATCAAGTCTTGACGCAGGGATCCCATGGCAATCAGATTCCCCGAGAAACACATGCAACTGGCAAGGCTGACATTTCACAGTTGCCCACTGAGGCGTGCGCTCGGCATCTACCAGGGACAGGCGTGATGACTGTCCATTAAATGCTCACTGGGACTTTTCTAGGTGATTGAGTCGTGCTGCGAAACGTCTCTGGCCGGTAAATACAGGTACCACGTAACCAAAAGATTGCTCCTGCCAGGGGAAGCAACTTCAAATCCGCCCAAGAATGCGCGGCATCAGTAAGATCGCATCTCTGCTAATTCTCCTGGACCAGACTTGAGTCTTCATGGCAACCAGCGCGGCGACACGCTCGCAGGTGCCTTAACTAGTGCTCTTAGCTCAGTGTCTTTGCACAGGACGATTGACATTACACTTCCCTCGCCATCGAAGCCAAGCCAGCGAGCCCTTCAGCCCATGGTGATCACCAGCGGACGAAGACGTAGCTCTCAGGTGCTGGCCAGCGACGATGATCAGGGTTTAGTCTTGAGACCGACCACTTATATGACGCGGTTATACGGGGGTAGGTTTTCCACGCTCGGAATGATCGGCACGGGCGTGCCACCACACAAGTCACGAGACGACGGGACGCTCGCGCGGGCGTGGAGCCAGGCGGAACGGAACGATCCGAGGCTCACTCTTGTTTCGACAAGGCCACCCACTCACGCGCTTGAAACAAGTGCGCCACTTGATGCAGGTTGGACTGCCCAGAGGTCGGCGGCAAGGATGAGCACAACTATGGTGACATGTGCCAACTTGACGGAGCGCCTGTAACGGCAGAACAGTCGCCCTTCACTTCTGTACGGGAAGAAACAAGTGGGCAACTGTAGCAGCAAACCGGTTTTCCAATATCGGGAGTCAAGCAGTAAAGTATAGAAGCTGTGAGGGCATGGCGCTTGCTGCACACTTTAGTACCTACGTAGTCACCAGCAGTCACCAGCAATCACCAGCAACACGACATCTCTCCGCTGAAGACTGATTTCCATGATTTGGTATCTCGTATGTCTCGCTATCGATAGGTGCTACAAGAAGTGCTAAAACCCAACCCGCTCCAAAACCCGCGACCACAACTTAATCAATCCTCCTCGTCTTCGACCGTAGTAGCAGGCGCCTTGCCCTTAGCAGCGGTCGAAGAGGCGTCCCCGTGCTCCTCAGCCGCTGGTGGAGGAGGAGCTGACGCGCTCGGCTCGCCAGGCCCGCTCGCACCACCGTGGTCACCACCTTCCTGAGTGGTGCTGCTGTTCTCCGCTTCGCGGGTCTGGGAGGCGGACGGGCTGGAGCCAGCTTGTTCTAGGCCAAATGGCAACGAAGCGCCGCCGCTTCTGTCGCCGCCAAAGAGCTGCGCCGGCCCGCCCCAGACAGGTGTCACCGGTGTTGGGGCTGCCACCTGGGGTGGCTCAGCTGTCGACTGACGAGGAGCTTGTTGAGCGGCTGTGCCGTGGACGTCCTCAGATGTGGTGCCTCCGTTAAGGCCCGAGGCCGCTCCGCCAGTACTGCTCGACGACTGGGGTGGAATCGCTCCGTTAGGCTGGCCATTACCAGTCTGCTGAGGCCCCTCTGGCGCGTGACCTGGTGTGGCACCGCCGTGCGCTTGAGGCAGATTTGCCGGGACCGCACCCGCGTCGAGTCGCTGAAGAGGCATGAGGGACCATCCCGGCGGGATCACAACACCCTCGGGAAGGTCTGCGCTGCCAGAGGGAATCGCTGCCTGCTGTGGAATAGCCCCGTGGCGTGTGACAGTGGGTGAGCTCATCCTAGGAATGAAAGTGTTTGACGCCTGGGGCATTGTCGGGAGGGGCATTTGGCCGGCGGGATATATAACCGGTGGTGGTATTGGCGCAGCACCCGCTTGTTGGGGAGGTACACCAGCAGCCGGAGCCGGAGCCGGAGCCGTCCCATTAGGAGTAGGTGTCGGCTGGCCAGGCTGGGCTGTGGGGTGTTGCTGGCCAAGGTTCTGCTGCCGGATGCGTGTGAGCTCGGCAAGCATCATGTTGATCAGCTGGAGTTCGTGCTGGGCAGTGTGGACGTTCTGTATGCCTTGCTGTATCTCACGAACTTCCTGCTGGATCCTCTGATCGACCTCCAGCAACCTATTACGAACAGCTTCCATTGTCGAGAGATCTGCAGGACTTGTTGCGGGAATATGGGCCTGTGCTGCCGCTGGGGCATTAGGCCCATGAAGATCGACGCCCATTCGGTTCGCCAGCTCTGCCACCTCCTGCCCGCCCTGGGCAAACCCTAATCTTATCGGGCCGAGGTTGATGTATCGCATGGCGGCCCTAGGGCCTGCAGGTTGTTGTTGACCGCCCTGTCCGGCCTGCCCGTTAAGCTGTGCATCCTGCCCACCGGGTGCCTGACCATTCGGTGGTGCGGGCTGATTCTGCCCGCCAGGTAGGTTTGGTTGTATATGGAACGCCATTCTGGGCCGGTATTGGCCATTTCTCGGTGGTTGGTCAACGACGACAGAGCTGCGACAGGTCGGGCAAACTTGCTGCCTCTCTAACCAGCTCTTGAGACAGCCAAAGTGCAAAATATGGCCACATGGCAATTTCTTCGGTCTGGTTCTCTCCACCTGTCCGGCGTTCGGGTCCCAAGGCCGCATCTCCTCTCGGCAGATAATGCAAGTATCCTCGCGGCCCAGGTCTTCCGCCGTGGCGTCTGGGTATCGTTCCATGTCCCTCAGTGCCTGCTTATATCTGAGCAGGGCTGTCAGCCGCTTGACGAAGCTTCTTGTGGTCATGAAGAGGTCCCTCATAATATGAATGGGTAGACCGTAGAAGACGAGCAAGACACAGAAGAATGCGGTGTAAACTGAGAGCTTGAGCAGATCTGTTATTTTGTTAGGGGCGTTCCCATATCGATCAACTCCACTCAGACTCACCAGCGAAGAGGTCCAGGAACAAGATCCACTGGCCCTTCGTATCCCAGCCGGGGACTTCAATATCCATCTCATCGATGTCCTCCTCGTCCGGTAGTGGCTCGGCATCTTCGGTTTCCTCGCCGGCCGCCCTTCTCCGCAGGCTCTCCGCTCTCTGTTCTCTGACCTCGCGCCTTCGTTGCGCCAACCTCTGTGCGGTCTGCCTCTTGACAACACTCGCCTCAACCAGCGAGATAACATATCGCAGGCCCGTGTGGAGGGACCCAACCGCAAGGACCGCAAATTCGAACAAGAACATGACCATCATGGTGGGCTTCGCCTGCGCGATGACCGTGTTGATGCAGTAGCTCAGCAGCCAGGAGTTGTATATGATGCTCGAGAGCAGCGACACGACGAGGCGGGCGTGGAAGAGGCGGGGGTTCGCAGGCGGTTGCTGCTCAAAGACCTCGACACGGCCCTCGCCGATCCAGCCCCAGACCTTGCCCGTGATGAGGGCGGTGAACATGACGATGAAGAAGGCGCCGACCTCCTCGCGGAAGACGGTCATGGCGAGGCAGGTCTCGGTGATAGCGAACCAGGCCTTCTCGTAGAGCTGCTCGACCTCGACGGGGCGGAGGGTCCCGAAGCAGAGGCGCTGGAGTCCGTACATGAAGGAGCCGTAGATGAGGAAGACGAGGTTGACGAGGATCTGTGGGAGGGTGACGATCATCAGTGTCGGCCCGCTCTGTCACCGATGGTCGCGTGCCTCAATGTCGACGTGTGGGATGCGACGGAATTGGGGGTTGGGGGGGTTGGGCCGGGACTCACCATCAAGCAGAGGTTGCTCTGCGACAGATAGACCATGGCGGAGTAGAAGTTGGCGCGCTGGTAGAATGCGGACGTGACAACCGCGGCCGCGAGGGCCGCCGAGGCCTATAGAAAACACTCATGTCAGCTCCGGGCCGATCTCGCGATCATCAGCACAGCTGCAACGACTGGGTAGCTCCCATAGATGCTGGGCCATAAGGATGGATCGGCAGCAGTGCAAGTCGGGTGAAGGGGGTGGGATGTGCTCGGAGGAGGGGAGCTGGAGCTGGAGCTGGAGCTGGGGCGCCAACATACCCCGGCGTACATGGCCAAGCGCATCTTGACGACCTTTCCCCCGGAGCTTGAGGATTCGATTACGTCGTCTGGTAAGGGAAAACAAACGAGAGCAGTGGCGTCGATCAGGTGCCCATAGTGGCAGACGGGATGCGAAGTGGATGGCGACGCAGCTGGCGGGGAGGTGGCGTGCTCTTGGGTGTTGTTGAGCTTGATGCCACGTTGAAGTGTTCGGAGTTGTGCAGTGAGCTGAGCGGAAGGCCGGCCATCATTCAATTACCAATTCCCTGGCTCTCGGCCCTGCTAAGCCAGGAACTGTCTAGGCCAAGGGCCTTGGAGCCTGCTCTGGTGGGCCGCACGGGCCACATCACTTATCTTGGTGCTGGTCTCTCTGTTGGCCTTTGTCCACTGCGTTTGCCTCTGCACCTGCTGAGTGTGGACGTTTCTGGTCGAGACAACACATGCGCATCCTTTACAGTAACCGCCCACGTGGGTGCAGTGACTCTACGGGTTTCATCCACGTTGAGTCCGAGATGCTACAGAAAATCAAATCTGGCACGGTCGGTCTAAGGAACCACATCTAGTGGCGCAGCTCGCTTGAGGAGACGAGCGGAAGTCATCACAGGAGCAGGAGAAGAGGGAACTGGACAGTAGGTAAAAGGCTTTTGGTATCAAAGAGTATTAAACCCATCACGCGCGCTCAGATCCATTCATCATGATCCAAAGGCAGCACAGATTATAAACGGTGGTTGTTCCCACACCAAGACAATCCAACATAACTCCGCGCATTCCCGACCCAAGCCAGAAACAGGAGGGCCAAACCAGGAGAACCCCTCCCAAAAAAGTATATAACCATGTAACCCGGGTATCGTCGCAGCCATCAGGCGAATAGTTGTAGTAGTAGGAAGTAAGTAGGTCGGGAGGAATGGTCCGCATCGTGCAAGACACCCTTTTGTCCCCCGGATCTTTTCACACCAAGAAAGTATGCCGCCCGCCCATGCCGCAGTCCCCGAGAGGAAATGTAGAAAAGAAGATCCAAAGTCAAAATAAAAAATAAAAAAACGTCACTTTTACTTGCTCGCTTCCCAGAAATACAAAACCGTATCCCGCGCATGTGTGAGTGTTGAGGAGTGATGGAAAATGGGTATCAAGATTCTCTCTCCTGCGCGTCGGGCCTGTCCCGCATCCCGAATCTGTGTAGGGTATATAGGGGCGGATAATCATCAACGGCTGCCGGCTCAATGCATCTGAGCATCCAGCATGGCCTTGATGTCCTCCTCGGTCGGGTCATCCGAGATCCAGATGCCCTTCTCCTCCTCGGTGGCGTTGAGGAAGCCCTCGGCCCGCTTCATGGTCTGGACGTCCAGGTCTGTGACGTAGGACTTGCCGTCCGCCAGCGGTACCCGCACCTCGCGCTCCGTGGACAGCATCATGTCGTCCTTGGCCAGCCGGCGGGGTCCGTCAAAGACGGCCATCACCCGCTTCTTCATCGTCATCTGGCCCTTGTCGAAACCCCACGACGATGGGTACTCCCTCCGGTGCTTGCGCGCCCGGTTGCTGGCGTTAGACTTGGACATTGAGACACCGCCACGGGAGTGTGTCAGACCTCTCGACTTCTGCACGCCGTTGGCTGGGTTGCCCTTGGACTTCTTGGTGGGCGAGGCCGACGTCTTGACGCCGAGTGCCATCAGGCTTTGCTCGTCGAGGAACGAGCCCTCATCGTCCTCCATCAGCTCCTCGTCGTCATCGTCCTCCGTCATCATCGTCTGTGTCGTGGTCGGCAGGCTGTTCTTCTCCAGCGTGGCGTGTACCTCGCGGTCGTTCTCGACCTCCGCGAGCCTCCTCGCGTTGACAGCCTCAGCGGGGTCTTCTTGCTGGACAATGCGCAGCACACAGTCGTCCAAGTGCTCGTAGAAGTCCTGCGCGTTGCTGAAGGTCTGCGAACATGTCGAACACTTGCCAGTTGCATCGGGAGCGTAACCCGGGCCTGGCTTCTTGCCCGTGGACGCCGAGGTGGAGGCGCCATTCTTGTTCTTGCGGCTGTTTGGAGGTGTCTGCTCCACGCCGTGCACCGCCGTCAGGTGCCTCTTGAACACGTCTGCCCTGTTAAAGGACTTCTCCGCTGCAGAGCCGGAGCCTGGGCAGAAGCCACAAACCATGGTGCCTTTGTAGTGGGTGAGGGTATGACGGTTCTTGTCATATTTCCTCGCAAAGCCCTTGATGTGGTATTCGCACGTGGTGATGGGGCACTTCTCAGGGCGCTCCGTCTGGTGCGTCAACATGTGGGCTTTGAGGTCCTTGAAGGTCTTTCCGCAGTCGGGATGTGGGCATCGCTGTTTCTCCTTCGAGTCACTGTCGCTGTATGCCCCAGAATGACCGGATTGGTACGAGACAAGACTGGGCCGCCGTGCTTGATCCATTGGTGCCTGGTAAGGAGAGTAGTGGAAGTTGGCGTTGGATGGCATGAACGGGCTTTGGCTGCCCGTCCTCAGGTGAGGTGATGATGCAGTAAGAGCGGGCGAGTTGGGGTATGCGGATGAGTTTTGCTGGAAACCAGCGTCATAAGGCGGCATGAGCGGCCGGCTGATCTCGTGGTGGATCAAGCTTGGGTCTGATGAGAATTACGAGGTCAGCAAAATGTCTCTTTGGAGAGCTGAAGATGATTAAAGGAAACCAACAAGAAGACCCGAGAGGAGCAATAAAATGACCACTAGACTGGGAAAAGAAAGAAGAGACCAGTTGAGGCGTTGTCGGACTTGTCCAGCCAGCCGCAGTGGGAGAAGAAAACGCAGTTACGGAATCAGGAGAAGAGAAGACACTGGACTTTCTGGACAACGGGGGAGAGGTTGGCGAACTCGACGTCTGCGCGTGCGAGGCAACAGAACAAGCATCCACAGCAGACCAAGGCTCGGCGAGTACAGTACATGGTGATTGGCAGGACACAGGAGGGGAGATAGGACCAGAACTCTGCTGTTCTTGCTGGAAATGCTCGGGAGCAACGGATGTAGAAGTCTTTGGTGACTCACCAACAAATCCGGGTGGTTTTGAAGTGTCTGCGAATGTGAAAGGTGCGAGATCCTCCATACCTTGTGGGGCGTAGCTGTTGTATTCGGACCCGGTGAAGTACTCGTGGGAGCCGACGATGCCGGGGCTCAGGGCGATGCCTTGAGGGCCCGCCCACTCAGGCACTGGTGCTGGCTGGCCGTGAGCCGATTGTGGTGAGCCGACTGCTGAGGAAGGAGCCGATGGAGCAGAAGCAGTTGACATGTTCGAGGGGATGCCCATCTCTCTGTCTTCTTGGAAGATGGGCGGTGACATGCGACCACCATAAGACCAGCCAGTGGGGCCGTCGGCGGCATATGGCAGGTGGTGGTCGAAGCCGTTCATGTTCGGGGGGAATTCCTGGCCGAGGCGGGGGAAGTAGACGTCGGAAGTGAGGCCCAGGTCCATGCCGGCAGCAGAGAAGGCGCCTTGGGGGGGATCAGGGTAGATGGAGCTCAGGTGGTCCTGCTCCTCGCTCATGTGCCTGGGCAGCATGGCGAATGTGTGATGCTCAAGAGATACCATTGTGGTGGCGACACTGATATGACTCGGTAAAAGAGGTCAAGTCCGAGAGTGGCGACGGAGCTCAGGCTATGGCGACGGGGTCAGTCAAGATGGCTCGTCTCACACAGCAGACAGACGAGGCGAGGCGTAGTAAGCCTTACATGCAGATGTCTGGCTCATACCAGACGGTCAGACCCTGACAGGAAGGTGCTGAGGTGGGACGCTGGTGAGAGCCTGGAAGTCCCAGAGGATGAAATCTTTCGGCCGAGATCAGGAGCTCATACGTGCTCCTAGCTTGTGTTGGTTTTCGACTCGTGGGAAGAAGGGTGACGGTAACCGACGGGGCAGTCTGCGAGTCTTGTGCCGGGCTGTTGTGGGACTTTGCCTAGCTCTTCAAACTCTCTTGTGAGATCCCTTGATCGTCTTCGCACGTGCTGAGTGGTCGTGCACCTCGAGATATCCCGAACTGGAGAGTGTCTGTCGCAATCGAGGGCGTCTGTCCGGGAGGTGCCAAGGGCAGGCGGTGGGTGGCAGGCGGTGTTGGGTGGCCGTGGAGAGCGCGTGTTTGGCGATGTTGGAACCGTGAAGATGGAGCGCAGCGAGGCCGTGGATATGACAGGAGTGTCTGGGGAACATGAGGTCGGAAGGGGAGTCAGCTGGGATAAGATGGGTTGGGGGCCCTCGGGGTTGATATAGACGGCGTGGTGTTTTACGTGTCTGGCGGCGGGCGGATGGCTTGGGTCGATGGGCTCCATATTGGATCTGAGGTAGGGCCAGAGGCGAAGCAAAAAGATACAAGGTCCCCGTACCCCCGTACCGCGCTGTGCAGCAGCAGGTACTGGACGCGGCAGGGCAGGGCA
Organism: Diaporthe sp. PMI_573; assembly: GCA_021399435.1. Classification (NCBI taxonomy): domain Eukaryota; kingdom Fungi; phylum Ascomycota; class Sordariomycetes; order Diaporthales; family Diaporthaceae; genus Diaporthe; species Diaporthe sp. PMI_573. The sequence continues at coordinate 231,324 of JAJTUP010000022.1, read as the reverse complement.
GGGCAGGGCAGGGCAGGGTAGGGCAGGGCAGGTCGGTACGTACCCCCACCCCCCTACCCCCTGCCCCCTGGCCCCGGCCTGCACCCATGTCAGCAATTGGTGTGGGAGGGCAGCCAGGGGGTCCCCGGGCAGCCCAGTGCAGCGCAGGTCGCCCGGTCTCTCGCTCGACTGCTCGACTGCTCGACTGCTGGCGTGGGACCAGAGGGGAGGGGTGGAAGCCATCGACGGGACTGAGCAGGGGTCTGTTGCCCGCGAAGGGTGCCCTGCCCTGGGCCAAGCCTAGCCTCTCTGCCTGGCCCACCCACGCCCAAAGCGAATTCCGCGCGCAGGCCCTCCCACTTGATCTCTTGGTCCTCTCGCTCTCACTGTCCGTCGTCACAGTCCGGTGCCCAAGGCTGTGGGTCCTGGGCCTGCCTGTGTGCCTGTGTGGGCTGTGGATGCACGTAAACTGCAGGTTGCTTACCAAAATAGGTGTCGCATCTATCTGAGTGCGGTTTACTGCTGCCTACGGGTCCTATCCCACTTGGGCAGTAACCTCGACGCCGTCCAGGCCGTCCAGAGTCGCTTTTGGCAAAAGTACCTTTTCTGGACGGGCCTTGTGGGCTGCCCGGGGAATGATGGGAGATGGGACATGGGACATGGGACATGGGAGACATGGCCACGGGCTGGGAGTCAGTGCGGTAGCATTCTTTCTGGTACCATGTCGATCCCACTGATGCATAGTCGAAGGATTCAACCATCTCAAAGCCTCGTGGTAAACAGATGCAATGCGCTGCGGGTTCTCGATCCTTCAGGGTGACCTTTTTTGGGACGGCAGACGAGACACAGGGACCGTGGGCCGTGGGCTATGCTGTTGCTACTCTGCTACTCTGCTACATTGCTACATACCGTCTGAATACTGTTAGCATGTCTGTGTTGTGTGTGCACACCACCCAAGCTTGGCAGACAAGACGAACGCGCAATGCGCCCCCAGAGCCTGTTGTTGATGTTGGCAAAGGGGGGCCGGGATGGATTAGCATGGTATACTATGCATGGCATTTCCTTTTCAAACTCGAATAGTCTGCCGTGGGCTGCGGAAAACTGCGCCATAGCGTCTTATTTTTGTTGGGTTGTGTGATGATGTGATGATGTGATGAGGTTAGATGAGATGTGATGCTTGTTGGAGGTGGTAATTGATGTTGGTCCAGTTCGTTTCTGCGGTAATTGCGGTCATGTTCCATGTGGACCGCGCCCATTCTCCTGGGTCAAAAAGGGTCTTCCTACTAGTCTACTTACGACATGATGTATTTTAGGCCTTGCTGTGTATTGTCACATCCTGCAGTCCCCCTACAGAGTGCCGGGGCGCGCACCGACTCGTTCGATCGCCCTGTAAATTCTGGACTGATTGCCGCCCTGCCCATCGCCTATACATTCCCGCCGCCTACACGGCACAGCGTGTACGTACCTGCGGTACTTAGCACGATAGGTAGCCCTCCTCGCTTATTACCGGGGCCTCTGGTGTGGTAAGGCCCTCTCTGGTAAGGCCTCTGGGGGCCCGCTCTCCTCACCCGACTATGCTTTTTCCTCTGCTTGGCACTAGCAGATGCGCTCCCCTGAGCCATTCTCCTGACGAACAGACCCGGCCTGGGCGATGGCTGTGATGGCGACCAGACACTTGCGACTGGTGTCAACGACCTGTAGTGCGATGTGCGTGCGTTGCTTGCTTCTGACTGAAGGGTCTCGGCCACTTAGTACTGTTAGTCAAGTCATGGGCAAATTGCCTAGCCGGCCCTTGGCTGGATGACCTTGCGTGCGGGAAGGCCTCCTGCTAGTGTTAGTGACCGTTTAATCGTAAAGGTCAAATCCACGGAGATGCGTGAAAAATGGAATGGACCCGACAATGCTTAGCTCCAGGGCCCATCTGAGGGTACTGTGTATTGTCGGCCACATACAGCAGCAGACTGGATAGGTGCCATTAATTCCACTTCCGGGGATGGGAGCCCTCCTTGCCCTCATCACTACTAGACAGACATACTGAGTGAGAGTACACAGTAGCAATGCCTGGCGGTCCAGGCCGCAGCGCGCACAGAGGGTAAGAAGTGACGGCGTCATCTGTCGCAGACCAGGATGGGACCTTGGGAACCCGCTATTTTGAAGTCACAGCCTCCCCCAGTCCCTCCTGGCCGTCGCTCCCGCCCGCCCGCCTTGCTGGCTTCCTTTCCCACCGACCGCCCGCCCGCCCTGCCCGCCCCCCGGTCCTGGCATAGTTTAGGTAGCTTGGGCTTTGGGCTTGGGCTGCGCTGCTGCTTACACAGTAGTCCCGTCTGGTCATGGTCGTGTCTCTCTAGCCCCGGTGGCCGATATTCTGCTGTCGCTGCAGCACCTAGCACCTCCCAGGGTTTGGCCTCCCACGGCTGCTGGGAAACACGAGGACTGCAAAGCTGCGGGTGATCTGAACTCTCGCACACTTTTTCTTTTCTCCCGCTCTGCTTCGTCAAGCGACCTCGCCGGAAACGAGATAGCGGCTGCGGGGACGAGGGTGGGCAAGCGAGACATTTCCAAGATTTCTGGTCCAAGACAGGCATGGAGATCCCGTTATATTCTGACTGAGACATGCATATGGATAGAGCATCTTGCGATCCACCGCCTATGCTTACTTGCTCATGGTACGCCGGCGTGGCAGGGTTTGGGACCGGACCTGGGACCTCAGGGTACGTCTTGCTTGGCCCATCCACCAGCACCCGTCCGTGTGGTGCCATCAACCCGCGTGATGATAGTCTCTTCTGGACTGCTTGTGCTCGGCCAGCCATCGCTGCTGCCGTTATGCTTGGCCAAGGTCCGTCTATCATGTTAGTGTGGACGTTGGTTTTTCTCTTGTTCCAATGTCCCAGAGGTCACCTGGGTCGGTTGGTCACTGGCTGTTGTGCCCCCAAGTCAACTTTGCCTGGCCTGTCACCGCATGTCTCTCGTTTCTTATTTTCTCTGTACACAAGAGCAACCAGTTGATTCAATGCCGTATCCACCGCTCTCTGCACGCACACACTTCAGGATCATGCCTGCTCGCAAGATTGAGTGTGTCCTATGATCTCATCTGCTGTGCACTGGGAGTCCATCTCAGCTTCGCATTATCATTGCGCAAGAAGACGGTAACAGTAATAGACAATCTGATGTCTCCCTACACCTCCTTTTTTTTCTCCCTCGGAGCCACGCCGCGCCAGACTCGTCGATGTGCACGGGAGTCTGTGATCCCCGTCCGTCTCCTTCCCAGCGCCCTGGCTCTGGGCCGGGGAGACGTGAGGTAGTGTCGCACTCGCTGGCACCTCCCCGAAGCTTATTCTCACGGTTCATGGCCGCGACGATGCCCGATTGCGGAAGAGACGCCCCATATAATGTTAATGATATAGCTGGATCTCCCATCTTCCACGTACCTATCACCTTGTAGGTTTGTCCCAGGGCAGGGCTTTCGCGGGCCCTGTCCAATAGCGTCAGCCAGTCATCTGAGCAATGACAGGCCAAGAGCGCACTATCAATCTGGCTCCCACCTCTTCCGAGCCTTGGTCGGGCTCGGCACCGACGGTCGGCGGGGATCAGGGCCTGGGCTGGTGAGGTCACAAGCACAGCTGTGGGCGACGATCCAGATCGCTTCGGGCCTGGGTTGACAAGGACAAGCCCCTGAAACATCGCCCACTTCCTTGACTTGTACTGAGGTTAGCAAGTGCCGCGAGCGCCCTTGTTTGCCAGAGGCAGCCGCTGCAAGGTCGAGAGCCTGCGGGCGACCCTATTCTCACTGTCATATCATATCTCTGCTATTTTTGTTTTGGTGATCGATCACGATGCATGTCTCTTGCGCTGTGCTGCGAACATGCGAGATAGGCACCAGCCAAAAGCGATAGTGCGTGCAGTCCACACCGCGGGTCCATGCAGCACACGGCTACCCGTGGCCGTGCCTGGCGGTCAGGAATCAAGCATACCTCACTCCTGTAACGCAGGTAAGCATCATGATGAACATCCATAGTAGGCAACGACGTGGTACTTGACGTACGTCGAGTGTGCGCTGCAACTGTACAGCCCACAAGGCAATGAGGAAGGCCACCCTTTCAAGCAGCGTGCGCCCCGGAAGGTCTATTGTCCCGAACACCAGTCGGTTGGTCGGTCGCTTGCGACTAGGGGCCAATGCCCGTACTAGGCCACCAAGGAGCAGTCCACAGGCGTGCCGTTCCCGAAATAAGTGCACAGCCTTACCGCACTACCCTTCTTCTGGCTACTGTGTGGTGTCATGTCCCCCTTTTCCTCTCAGCATCAGATCACCTCACCCGCGTGAGAGGCTCATCGGCAGGGTGACTGCATTGCTGCTGCTGCTGCCGCTGCTGCAGCAGCAGCAGGCATTGATGTCGATGCTGACAAGTCGTCATCGCTATTTCTAATGTCCATGCAGAACCGAAGGTCGTACTCTCACCACTGTTGTGCCATGGGATTGTTGCTGTCTGCCCGCCCACACATACCGAGTACGAAGTGAGCTCTCACCAAGCCTTTTCCGTGCACAGTCAGCATCTTGTTTGCATTCGCTTGTCTCGTTGCGGTAATGGCCCAGCTGCTTCGCTCCCACCTCCCAAGCATTCGTCCGGCCACAAATGGCAGACTAATGAGCCGCTGTGAGCTGTCAGTGGTTGTATGGGATGACTGCCTTACAAATATGCTTAGGTAGTGGTGACTGCTGTTGCTGTCATTGCCAACTCAGAACCTGCTCCGGCGGGGTCTCCGTTTGCGACTCTATTCACACGCTGGGATGCATCCACGCTCCTCGGTCGGTCAGTAAGCTTCGGGTGTGTGGCGACAGGTGGAGACCACATTTGTATGAGTAAGACTTGCCTTTCTTATCTTGAAACATGCCTCGGGGTAACGAAAATGAGCCTCTCCCGCTCCGCACTCTGTCCTGGGCCCAGCCTGCATGTCTGCTTTCGCTTGGAGGGGCTCTTTGGTTCTGGAGCATTGAGCGCTAAAACAAAGATCCACGCGCTCCAAAACAGCACCCCGCGAAGCTCATCGTTCCTCGGGTACGAGAAGCTTGTTCCGAAGAAAGAAGTTTCGTTTGCTATCCGGGCTACACCGGAGTTAGTTTTTTTTCGGTAGTTTCGTACATATTGCCAATTGAGCATATGGATATCGCTGTTCATATTTGCCAAGGTTCCATCTCAAATGCGTGTCATCGCAGTAAGCCTTCAAACAGCGAGCATCAAGCCTCTCCCGTGGTACCTCACAATTTGGCCTAGGCATGGTTCAGAAGTCCCTGTCTGACGAGGCGTGCCTGTCTCTATCTGCTGCAAGTCAAAAACTTGACCGGGTTGGACAAGCAGATGAATCTGGGTCAAACGCCGAGGAACAGGCTCAAATCTCTCCCGCCTTCTGTCTCTCTAGCAATGGTCTATCATTGCTCTGTGAAACCAAAACCAATGGTGACACCATGTGACGGCACGCAGCAAACAATCCTTTTCTGATGAGTCGGCGTGAAGATCTGCCCCTCGAGGATTGCCTCCTGATGCGGATTAGCTGTGGCTGACGTCCTCTGGGCAAAGCCAGGTCCCACACAGACTCCCGACAGAATGTTCCTGCCACCTGATTGGAGGAAATGCGATGGTCAGAAAAGCTTGGGCCGGGAAAGTCCCTGCATTTGTGGGGATGGCTTGCCCATGAATAAAAAAAGAAAAGCCGGGGGAGAGAGAGAGAGGTGAGGAGGCTGTGTCTGCCATCCCCGTAGGTCGTAGGGTAGGCAATTGCTGCTGCAATCCCTTGCCGACCATCGCAGAAAGCTGGCCCTACCCTGCACGGTGGCAGGAGGCTATCCAGGAAGCCAAGGTTTTCGAGCTTGCAAACGGTTGCCATCACTGGTGGGCAAGATGGCGCTCGGGATCCTGCCACTTCATTGGCGGGCCGTGTTCACCGAACCCAAGTATGTGTTAGTGTGGGAGCCGGTGTAGGGCCAATGCAGAGGGCGCCTTGGGATTTGCTTTTGGCTTTTTCGGCCCTGCAGCTGCATTTACGTCCTTTGCGTCGGTTGCTTCCCATCCAATCGTTCCCGGCTGCCTCCAGACTGCTGGGTCCTTATCACAGCAGGTCCAAGCTGCAATGCTACGCCGCGATGATGCCCTGGATGTTATGCATTGGGTCATCTGCTCTGCGTCAAGCGTTTCGAGCAATACCTGGACCGGATGGCCGCGCCGCAGTTCTATTGCACACCAGGCGTGCGCCCTCGTAACATCGCTCGAGATGAACGCGTGACTTCGTAATCTCAGCACTCATGCCAACCGACAAGAGATGACCCAGTCAGGACAGTCAAGGACGAGCCAGGGCTTTGATGGTGGGCATCAGACAGCCATCAGGACGTCCGACACTGACTTGAGACTCGGCATCAGATATGACCTACATCGCTTACAAGAGGTTGTGGCTTGCTGACAAGCATGCAGCCATTCTGGAGGACTCAATGGGGACAAATATTCCATAACGCACCCTTGCAACCATGCATTCTTGTCGATGGCAGGAACGATAGAGTTTGAAAGTTGCGTGCCTGGCGGCCTCGTATGATGATAGCTCTGAGACGACAGCATTGGATGGGTCCGATGTGTTCGGGCGTCCCAGGCTCTTTGGCCTGCCAATGGCGCTTGCAGCCCTGCGCTCCCGGGGCTACTCCACGGGAAAGATGGACAAGGCCACCTCCACACGAACATGGCGGCCGTGCGTCTACAGCGGTATTACCCTAGAGGCCGCGGGCGTTCGATGTAGGTTAATCAGTTGAACAAGGACAGTAGCTATAGGCCTTGACCGTGCTCATGTCCGTTGTGCTAGCGACGACCACTCGCTCGCCGCCAAGATGGATGAGGCATCGTCTGCCTTGTAGCCAGTGACCTGTGAGCCAGAAGCATGCAAGGAAAAGGGGACCGCTTCGCTTTGTCTTTCGACAGGTGACAAGCGAGAAATCAGAGTGCTGACGTCCGGCTGGTGAGGGAGGGAGTTGGTTTGAGGGGGCCAAATCCTCTCAGTTGGGATTTGTAGCAGATGCTTCGAAGGAAGGTCCCCGTGCACAATGGCACGCGACGTGGGATCCACAATCAACGGACAGTGCCCATACCCACGTTCGGGGGCTCGATGGAGATGGGCCGGGCGTGAAAGGGTGTGATGGTGGGCTGTAGGATCGCTGGGTACGCCGAATGGCTGGATCGTAGCCAGGGCGACCAGCAGGGTTGCCTCGTGGTATGCAGCGCATCATGTATGAAGGAGCAGGGCTCCCATTGGCGGGCGGCACGGGTCGTATTGGGGAGAGTTGCAATCTTCCGGATGGAGTGGATGGATCCGTGAGACATGTGGAAAGTATGCTTGATGCAGAGTCTGACATGCTTCCCAAATGAAAGGCCAGGGAACGGGATGCATTGACTCGTCGGGGAGTTGCGGTCAGCCCTTGCATGCTACCAATCCGCTCGCAAGTGGATGCCATGAACGATGTTGTTGGCTTGATCCGGGACAGGGCACCTCGACGACGCAGATGGCCGGCCTGGCAAGCTCTCGCAAATGAGAGAATCTCTCGAGACCCTGGTCCCGCTATTGGACATCCGAATCCTGCGGCCTGTCTGCCAACGGACTGCCCTTGGTGATTCGCTACGTGCTGGCGCGCATAGGGCTGACGAGACAGGCAGGACATGCAAGGCCCGCTGTCCGCTGCCCGCTGCCCGTACCACGAAGTCACCGTCGTTGGTGTCCCGAGCCAGCCGGTACCCTCAAGGGACGACTCCTATTGCTGCCCAGCACCGACCAGGTGTCTGAAGGCCTGCGCCGCACCCTTGCAGGTCCCTGTTGAAGCGCTGCGCTGCCATGCGGTGCGATGCTGGCGTCTGTATGGTGAGCCAGCAGGACACCCAAGGAGATTTGAAACGCGGGAGGGTGGTCCGGATCACGACAACAGAACCAACGTCGTCTGCGGGCGTGCAAGGCTCAAGCAGCAACATGCTGCTCTTGCTCTGGAGTGGGCCGTTGCTCTCTGACCCTGGCCCTTGTCCTTGCCTCTCAGGATTCCTCTCTGACACGAACTCGTCAAACAGGACGAACGGTATTGTATGAAATATCATGCGCCCGCTGGTGGTGGCTGTCAGGTGGCTCCCGTGTCTGCAGCCAGGCATCACAGCACAGCGCAGTAGAAGACCGTAGCCTGTCCAAAGTATATGGATGATGGATGTAGATTACCAACCAAGTGCAGTAGACCTGGCGGCGCCCCTCCCCCCCCCCCAAAGGCGGCAGGTGCTAACAGCAGCGCTTTGAGGCCTCGAGTGGTTATTGTTTACAGGTCGCAGAGATAGGATGGCACGTACATAGTACCTAGTGCAGAGTCCTGCCGTCTACTGCATGGTCTGTCTGTACTGGCTGGCTGGCAGTCAGTCCGGCATTCGAATGGTCTGGGCGGGTCTCTGGGTATCTCGTCATTGCGCCCCACAGGTGTCGCGATTGGGTACAGCTTGCAGAACAAGAGGACCCTTTGGGAAATTGAGGGCGAGATACGATCATCGGTCCCGAATCGGGGGCCTAGGAGAATGCCCCCACCTACCCAGGTGCTCTTGATGTCGTCGCCCTTTCCGGAAAGCGACCAATGGTATGAAGGCAGGCGCGAGAGCGGCAACGCCGGCCAGAGGCTTGTCTGGGCTGCACTGCACCTGCCTGCCCCTCGGCTGCGCAATTTGATGACAGGACGAGGTCAATCTGTACTGCTAACAGTACACAGTACTGCTAGTCCACCCCGATAGAGTGAGGATGTTCCCTCGTGTGCACAGACAGGTACATCATGACAAGAGGTGGAGGTGGAGGCGGAGGTGGAGGTGGAATGTGCTTTCCTGGGGACTCTTGACCGGTCGGTCATGTCTACGTTATGCACCTGCTAGGCCAGTCTCCTTTGGGCAGTATACGTCGGGGCTTGCTTGGGCTCTTGGGCTCTTGGGCTCATGGGCGATCGTCTCGGGGTCCGTCCTATCGACAAGAAAGCCACCCCAATCTCCCAAGCTACGCCAAAGGAAAGCCCATATGCTGCAGGTGCATTTGCGCGACACACCCAGCGGCCTTCTTCCCTTCCAGAAGCTCGCTGTTCGTGGTCGCACCCGGATGCTCATCCTCTCCCCGTCGAAACTTGTTGTGTCGGTGAAACTGTACTACACACATCCTTTGTTGGGCAAGCAGTCGATAGGTCGGCATTCCCACATGTCAAGCGGGCCTTTTGTTGTGGGGGCCGGCGCCTCTAACGACGACATTGCCGTGGCTGCACCTTGGCCACGGCCCATTCTTCCCACCAAGCGCAGTACCCAGTGTGAACTGTGCATACATACGACTGACGAGACAGATGAGAAGCAACCCACCCTGTCTCGCAAGCAACCCCAATTCAAGGGCCTTTTCGGAGCCTCTCCAAGACCTCTCCAAGAAGCATCTTCTCCGCCTCAACAAGCAGCTCCGCGAGGCCTAGCTTTGCCAGGCCTAGCTTGCGAGGTTCAATCGGGGACGGGTCTCTCCGCTGTCAGGACCTCCTGGCGGCGCCGGCAAGTCTCCCTGGACAACCTGACCCCAGCTGTGCCGTCTTGCCACTGTGCCGCGTGTACCGCGAACTAGCATGCTTGAGTCGACTACACGCCGCGGGGCTATTTCGTAGGGGAACAGCGACTACGTCTGTCGACCAGGGAAATCTCTCTCCCTTCGACTACATACAGGTCTGAAGCAGGCCGAGGAACCACCCGCGCTCGTTTTACATAGCCTGAATCGGAACGGAACATTTGCACACGTTGGTTGCACTGCCGCGGCCGATTTGCCCCTGGAGAGGCCGGCAAGCATCATGCGGGCCTCCCAAAAAGACCTGGTGTACTGCAAGAGGGGAGCTGACACGAAGCGTCGATGTCCACAGAGACCCTCCCATTTCAAAGCCTTGTATGGCCGTATCACCGCGGAACATGTTCGATCCGATATTGAGGCCCTTATAATCCCAAGCACGCATGTGACCTCAACTGGCTACGATTGGCCTTGTCGCGGCGCCAGCGGAATGAGCGTCTGCAGGCTTGCCCCACACCTCAAGCAGCGATGCCATGTTGACTGGCATCGCGGGTGTTCTCACTCGAGATCGGCAACCAGGACCTCGACTGCTACACAGCGCGGATGATGGGAACAGAGCGCGGTTGATTACCTTGCATTTCGGCCACGCACCGCGACATCCGGGGAAAGACACCACAAATCTCCAACTGCTCTACCCCCACCAAAAGGACCTCAAACTCGTACCACACTCCAAAACCACCATTCAGAATTCTAGGAAGAGCTCGGTACTACAACCCGCTCAACAACCATGCTGGCCCTGTTTGAGCTCCAGCAATGGGCCCAGATCGCCGGGGTCGTGACAGAACTGAACGTGACAGGAATCAAGGTTTTAACACACAAGTCTTAACAGCAAGGATACATCTCTGGCGGTGGGCCCTGTGATCTTTGCCCACGCTACTGCATGTCGTAGGCTCCCACGAGACCTAAATTTGGAAATGAGTACGGAGTGACCCAGGCAGAGGTGCTGACTGTTCCAGTCACATCCTCTGCGTACTATGGTACGTACCTACATTGCTACCTAGGTGGTGCCGGCACCCTAGCCGGTGCAGATGACGGAGGACAGAATCCATGCTCACATATTCGATAGCAGCTCCACTATACCTCCCTCTCAGAGGATCCCCGGCAAATTCGACGTGGTCCCCACTGCTCGAGACCCGACGCTCTGGCACCGGGGACCAGGGAGTGCGGGTGATTGAATGGGGGTGGCTTTCTTATCGCGGGCGTCGTCCCACTGCCAGAACGGACTAACCAGCTCCTCGGGTCCAACCAACAACTGACAATTTGCATGAATGCCAGAGCAGAGACTTCTGAATGCCGCTCTGGTGACCGGCAGCTCATGGCCGCTCATTCACTTCGATACTGGCCATGAGCTGCAGGTACGCAACAGACTGCTCCAGGCACATCGACCAGTGCTTCTCACCGCCGCCTCGGTCGTCGGCCTGGAGTCTGAGCGAAAAGCTAGACATTGCTACAGATGTCGGGAGTTGCATCCAGCAAGGTGTTAGTTTGACTAACCGAATCATCCCTTGCTCCTCACCGTGTGGGGGAGGCAGTCCAGATCAGGTCCAGGAATCAGAGACACACCTGGCCTCCTCGTGAGCCGGCCTCGCTTGGCGTCAGCTCATTTTGATGGGGCCTTGGAACGACACGGTACTGTCTAAACCCCCCCCCCGTGCTGCATTAGCCACGAACAACAGCGTGATGTCGCAAAGTTACGACTACCACCTCCCCTTGGGTACAGAAAAGAACTTACGCACTAGGCGGGGGCAAGCAGCTCGAGAGTACCAACAGGGTTCGGATGAACGTGGAGGAGCCGTCTTCCGCGACACCGCCAGTCTGGTAACTACTGGGAGCTCCCGTCTGCGGGCCAACCCAGTCTTGGAATGCGTTAAGATGAGATGGACCCTAGGAATGTCGGCGCCGGGGACACTGCGCCATTTGGCGGCATGTTGGCCGCCATCGACGCCCTCGACCTCCCCGCAGGGACTACGGTCCCATGGTGTCGGGTATGGAGACCTGCCATCACCTGTCGTCCATGCCTGATGCTTGTTGGGATCCTCCAAGCTAATGGACGTAGTGCAAAAAACATATATTAAATATTGACCATTTGCCTGGTCTCGGCATTCTGATCGCCACCCGTGGCAGGGTTCAAGCACCACGCCCAGCAGCTTGCCTAGCAGACACGAAGAGATTCCTCCTCTCGGGTACAACTTGGCTTCGGCGCCGCTGGAGCTTCGCAGGCAAGCATGGTGGCAGGTGGAGCCACCTGCAGCCAAAAAAGCAAACGAGCTCGGTGAAGGTGATAATGGCAGGGCGCAGAAACTAAATGATCCTTCGCCATCACATCACATCACCATGCAGCCAGGCCCAAGAGGCACGCCAGATTTGCGCCGACACCGACAGTCTGGGTCGACTAGCCTTCCCGCCGCCCCTGCTCACCACCTCCAGACAAGATCTGACTGATGCAACACCGCACGCTCGAGCTCACCCCTTTCGGTTAATCGTGCCCGTCATCTTCCTCCAGAGAGTACCCACATTCGAGGCATGTCAATCGATGATTGATTGATCACACTGCAAGACCATCAGCTTGCGGCAGACCACGTTCTCCATGCCCCTCCCGCCTCCCCCCAACCTTACCTCAGCGGTCTGTTACGTTGACCATTCCAAATAAGAAAGCTTGGCTCCATCAACTTTGTCGATCGGCCGCCCCATCTGGCTGGCAGCCCGTCTGCAAAAGAAACCGCCGGTAGCTTTGTACCAAAATCAGGACCCCGCAACCCTTCCACCTATTTTACCACCACAACCATCGATTCTAACAAATATTTTAATATGATTCAAATCAGACACCTATTCTGAAGATGATGATTTAATAATAATCAAGCACATATGATGTGGTTGTGGAATAATTAGGATACTAACACGAAAGGTTTTGGTGGTACTTGGAGTTAGCGGCGGTTTCTTTTGCAGACGGGCTGGCTGGATGTTGACGCCTGGGCCCACGCACGTAGATTCCCCGCGACTACGAAGCCCATGGAGCAGAGACCCGTATAATGCTGTTCTTGGTAGGGGGGCCTGTTGCGCGAACAAGTCTTAGACCTGGCTCGGGACATAGGCTATCCGAGATGAGGAGCCACACCCCATTGGAAGGTGTTGCTGGTGATCTCGGGATCCTCGTCAATCTAGGTCGGCGATCATAAACATCATGCACAAGGGCTTGAGTCAGCATCGGACACTCAGTATCTACCAGCTCCGCATCGACGGTGTGTCAAACAATGCAGGCCCCAGGTCAATCCACCGCCACAGTTAATACCAATCACTTGTATACCATATGTACGTCCGTGCTACCTACCGCATCCATTTGCGCTGCATAGCAGTCAGTCAGCGTTTCAAGGCGACGCCAGGTAGAGCCGCCTCAACAAAAGATGATTGTTGTGTGGATGGATGGATGGGCCGTGGTCTCCACTGCTGTTCCCATGCGACGAAGGAATTCCCTCATCGTCCCGTCCGACGTCCGGAGATTTGCGGCAAAGCCCAACATCACACTTGCCCCGTGATGGCCCGGTCAATCTCAGCACCAAAATACATCCTGTGCACTCTAATACTTCTAGTACTGTGCACTGTGAACAATGGTCGCTGCCTGTGCCCGCACGTTCCATGTCGTTTCCAGGGTGGAATGGCGATCCAACGTGATGCGTTGTCGACCTCCACCCCTCCCAATACAGGCGCGCATGTTACAGTACAGAGCAAATGCCACAGTGATAGTAAAGCACTAATGGGCATGATAGACAAAAAGTGGAGGAAGCCCGCAATCCTACTACCACCACCCCCTGCGCACCCTTGCCCGAGAGGGCAGCATGGACCCTCGCTTGGGCGCGTGGTACTTTGAGGACTTGGCACACACCGCCGCCACCACAGGGGAGCAAATGGGGACCCACGGCGGGACAGCGCGTCCGGAAGGATTCGCAAGAGGTTTCGCCCAAGGAAGCAAGGCAAGGTGCGGCCGCCAGGATTCTTCGCAAGGGGGCCCGCTCGCCTCATGCGAATCGGCGGAGGACAACACATACTCTCACACACGCACATGCACCCCTCCACCCCGGTCAGCAATTTTGAGCCTCATTCCCACACAGCTTTCAGGGTGTTCTGGACTCCCCAGGGACGCGGAACAGCGGCGGCGCCTGGGTAAGCAAGGGCGAGGACCACTAGCTGCCTGACTCACGGACTGAATTACTGGCCTCTGCTAGGCTTGCAGCAGTGGGCGATGATAGCACGACGCCCGGAGATGCGTGCCCCCAGGCCTAGCGCCTCTACCCCGAGCTTTTGGCCCCCAATGGCTGTCATGGCATGTGTCTGTTGGCGGGTTGCAATCTCATGGTACCTTCTCAAACAATATGCATTAATCCTCTCTCATGGGCCTCTCTCAAGCATGCCATCTAGGTCTACAGGGTCTAACATCAACTTCGCAGTTGTTTCTAGGTATATCGCCACCTCTAGTTGCTTTCTTGCCAGCTAGCAACGCCACGCCCCATTCCCAAGAATTCTAGTCTTGTTCCGCAGCGGGACGGAACGTTCGCCCTCCGGAGCGCGGGAATTCAGGTTGTGCGGTGCGTGTCTCTCAGTCCAACCATGTCCTGGCACCCTGGTTAGTTCACACCTCAGCCTGGCCCACGTCCGACGGCGGCGAGACAGCAAGGCCGTGTATTGCTCACGGGCAGGTCTGCTCAGAGGTCCTGAACCTCGGCCCGCCAGCCCCAGCGGTCAGGAGGGTCGTCGGCCGTGAGCAGTCGCATGCCCGACGCCCGGCAGACCTGGATGGAGACCTGTCTCACAGCGCGCACCTGCTCAACGCTTGCGCCGCCGTTCAGGGCACCCCTAAGGTGCCCTTTGAGTTGGGGGTTTACCTGTCGTGCCCGCATTAGCTCCGGCGCTGCTTGCCGCTCAGGCTCTGCACCAATCCTGTCCGCCCTCTCCTGGATTTCGCTCTCCTCAGGCCCCCTCTGCCCTTCCGGGGCGGCGCCACTGCGACTCGTTTTCCTGTTGTGCTTTCGCCTGTCGGGCGGGTACCTCACATGCGGCGCCCAACGCGCTACGTGCACCCACCCAATCTCATCCCCCATCCCCCATCCCCTCTGCTACTAGGCACCGCGGGGATGTCTCGCCCACGCCTCATGATGGCCCCGGGGAGATTGTGAGGGGTCGGACTCACATCCTGCGGTATCAGGCCCGCTATCATGACGAAGGAGGTCTCGGCCTCTGACAGCACGGAGGTGGTGCTAAGGAGGTAGCCATATGCTAGGCGCACGGCGAGGCCAAGGTCCTCGGTGCCGCAGTTGTCCAGAGATGTCATGACGCGCGGGGCGACCTTGCCGTAGCACCCGTCAAAGAAGCGCCTGCCGCGCCTTAGGATGTCTGGCGCGGACGTGTCGTAGACATCGCGACGGCGGTTGGTCGGGGACGCGCCTTGCGGCTCGTCGAGGCACCCCGGCGGCACAGCCTTCTTGAGCTCCTGAAGGGCGTTGATGGTCTACGTGCACGCGGGGGACAAATAGGTCAGGGCAGGAAAGGTGACGGGTCAGTCGGGTGGGTCGGGAGCAGAAGCAGGCTTCAGGGGACGGGGAGAGCAGGGTGATGGTCAGGGCATGAGGAAGGAGGATGGGGGTGCCGCTAGACGCGGGCGTCGTGGTTTGCCCTCTCGTAAAGGCTTGCCGCGCCATGCTTTGCTTGCTTTTGATTGCCTGCTTACCTTTGGCAGCCCGCCTATGGCGGACGTCTTGAGCAAAGCCTCGCGCAGGCGCCGCGCTATTCTCAGTTGTCGCGCGTGATCTGCGACCACACCCGCGGTACCTGCGCCTGCGCCTGCCACCACGGCGTGCCTGTATACGTCCTGGATCTCTTCCGGCCTATTCAGGACGCACAGCGTGGTGGCGACGACGGCGTACCATATGTCGCCTGGCATGCCGGGCTGGCTGCGCAGGGTGTCCAGCAGCCGCGGGGTGAGGGAGGTGGGGCGGTTTCCGGACATTTGTGGTTGTACTGTGGTGGTGGGGGTGGTGGTGATGGTGGTGAGGTCGCGACTTTGTGATGGAATCCTTCCGGGACCTTTCACAGGGACCTCGAGGTGGGGGCTGTCTTCTTAGCTCTGGCTGAGCCGTGCGCATGTCACGAATAGTCAATCTAGTTTGTGTTTCGACAAGCGCCGCGGGCTTCGGCTTTCAAGCTTTGTCGGCAATTAATCAGACGAGAAGGTCACTATTGATCCCTCGGCAAAGTAGGCAGTCTAGTAGACCCGTAGGAGGAGGATTACGGGACGAGGCGCTTCAAAGTGGAACCTGGGGACCAGATGTGACTCCCGGCGAAGGGGAGGTAGGACTTTCGAATCCGTCAGCAACAAATGACAGACAGACAGACAGGCAGGCAGAGACAGACGACATCATGGCCCCCAAATTCCGGGCCTGGGAGCCCTTGGCAAGCTGCAATGATATTCCGGTGGGATGCCGATCGAGGGTTTTCTGGTAGGAGTGGGTGGTGGGAGACACAAGATCCATCGTGCAGCAGGAGTCATGGGATGGAAGGTAGGCCCCCACCGTTATGCCCCGGTTCTTCCAGTCTGGCCTGTCTGTTTGCCGCGAAGGAGGCTCTTGATGGTAAGCACCCAAACCAACAGACCAAAGAAGGAAGCCCTCAACCGAAGAAAGCATGCACTGCGCGACAGATCGTGTGTGTGTGTGTGTGTGGGTGGGTGGGTATATGCATGGGACACGAAGCAGAGCAGCATTGGGGGCCGGAGGCCGCATCGGAGACTCTCTGCCGAGCCGTGTTGCGCGCGTGTTGGTACGTAGGGTGTGTGTGTGGTTGTGGTGTGGTGTGGACCGTGTGGTGTCGTTTGCGCAGGGCCGTTGCTGCTAGGGAATACTGTGGTAGAGAGGAGCAGGACCCAAAAATAGTGGGCTACTGCCGACAGCACACACAGCAAACTGCAGGCACAGGGGCACGGGGCCACAAGGGCACTGCCAGGCGCCGAGGGTGGCTATGCTTGCCGTGCGGCGAAGTGCTTGCTACTTGCTAACAGTAGGGCTGTGTGAAACGAACACCGAGTTTTTTTTCTCGCTACCGCTGCTGCTCACACGCGAAGCTGCAGACACGTTGTTGTACCTGGTTTATCGATTATTAATTGCCCTATTGATTTCTTCATCATCATCCCTGTCGGCTGTTGTCGCCTCGTCTGCCCGTCGCCTATTGGACCAGGGCCTCTGGTGTTGATACGCACACTCACTGCGGATACGTGCCGTGGGGAGCTATTTTGAGCTTTGCCAGACGGAAGACTGGCAGGCAGGGCAGGCAGCCAGCCAGCCACTGGCACTGGCACACCACAGGGACGAGAGAGGGCAGGCTGGAGCAAAGGCAGGAGAGCGGCTGGCTGGCTGAGGGGGACTCAAACACACATTACACAACCAGCCAATACTGGAGATACCGGACATAGGTAGAGATGGCCTTGACCTCTCGCATCACCCTCACGGGTGCTCCTGCCGAGGACCCCGAGGACTTCTTCGGCTCGTCGCTCGGCGTGATCTTCCCGGATGATGTGATGAACCAACGTGAGTGTGTCTCGATATGTGATGTGAGGTGAGGTGAGGTGAGGTGCTCAGGGGGGCAGGCGGTTGGTTATGCGCATGTTGGCTCGGAGCGGTTGAATGGCGTTGCCCTGTGTACTGTACTGTACTATTGCTACTGCAGCTGCTGCTATTATAATGATCCGCCTCTCGGCTGCGAACCAACCTGCCCTGCCCAAGAAGAGTCCCTGTGCACATTACACTGCACTGCCCAACAGAGACAGAGACAGAGACAGAGACAGAGACATGAAGACGGACACTCTTGCTAACGCCTCGCAGATGGCGATGCCGATCACGGGCTCCTGTACAAGTCACCCTATCTGCCCGGGCCCCTGCACATCAGCCTGGCAGACGCGGTAGGCGACGACGACCGCAAGCTCTTTAGCCATTACCTCTGGAACGCCTCCCTCCTGCTGGCCGAGTTCGTCGAATCCGGCACCCTCGGCCTCGGCCCGGAGCAGGGCGGCGTCGAGAGCCCCCTGGGCCCCGCGCTGTCCACCTTCAGCGTCAAAGGCCGCTCCGTCCTCGAGCTCGGCGCGGGGACCGCCCTGCCCTCGCTGCTGTCCGCCCTCCTCGGCGCAAACCGCGTTGTCCTGACAGACTACCCCGCACCCGTCGTCATCTCCAACCTCACCGCCAACGCCTCGCGCAACTCCCGCGCCGAGCTGTCGCCCTCCGGGTCCGTCGCCCCCGTCGAGGTCGAGGGCCACGCGTGGGGCGAGCTGGCCACCCCGCTCGCGGAGAAGGGCCGCCGCGCCTTCGATCGGGTGTTTGTGTGCGACTGCCTGTGGATGCCGTGGCAGCACGAGAACCTGCTCAAGTCTGTCGAGTGGTTCTTGGCCGACACCGCTGAGGCGAGGGCATGGGTCGTCGCGGGCTTCCATACGGGCCGGGAGAAGATGAGGGGGTTCTTTGACGGCCAGTGCCTGGCTGGCTTGGGACTCGAGGTGGAGAGTATCTGGGAGAGGGACTGCGACGGTCTTGAGAGGGAATGGGTCCTGGACAGGGGCATTGAGGACCCCGTGGGCCGGAAGAGGTGGCTTGTCTTTGCCGTGCTGAAGAGGACTGCGCCTTGAGGGAGGGCATCCTGTTGGCAATATGGATGATACCACAGAAAAGGGCGGTGATGATCACGACCGTGTGAGTCGTCGTGGGCCGCCAGCACTTGTCACTGGGTGCCCATATCCTTTTGGAGATGTATGTGTGTATCGAGTGGGCAGGAAACCCTCCCAGGCCGATGACCAGCATCCGACGGAGCATAAACCGCGCCTCGTCGCCGCATAGCCCAGCACACACAGTCACCGCTGAGCGACAGCTAATGGTTTCCTTTTTCCATAGCAACGGGCCAGTGGTGGGGTTGTAAGTGGGTTTAGTGCCGAATAGGCGTTGTGTGGGAGATGGCCATTGTCGATAAAGACCACCCAGCATAGAAATTTAGAAACGCTACCGATCCAGGACTTTCTCCGCAGTGAGGGCTTTGCGCGCTCTGTATAATTCTCCCGCTTGGTTACCGATGATCCTCATACTTACCGGGTCGTAGCTGATTGGGAGCCGGTGCAATGCTACTTCCATAGGTACGACCGCTGCGCGCCGGAGGAGGTGGGCAGGAGATAGGTCGCGGCGCCGGTCGCCTCGGATGCTTCTGGAAACAAAGGGCGTTGGTTGCTGTCGTGATGCGCCTATATTCATCACATGGTGCGGATATCTGATATGGAATGGGATATTGGGTGGATTTTGTGGTTGACCTTCAAACTACCAGCGCTCTCCATCTAGCTTCCTTGTGTGGACTTTTATATGGGCAAAGCAGGTGAGAATCCGC
Organism: Diaporthe sp. PMI_573; assembly: GCA_021399435.1. Lineage (NCBI taxonomy): Eukaryota > Fungi > Ascomycota > Sordariomycetes > Diaporthales > Diaporthaceae > Diaporthe > Diaporthe sp. PMI_573. The sequence continues at coordinate 212,313 of JAJTUP010000022.1, read as the reverse complement.
TCGGGCACCTCCGAACATGGCTTGTTGATGCTACGACGCATTCTCTTCCACCAAAGTTGTACGATGTCTCGTACCGGCCGAGGTCAGCACCTCATTTCTTGTTTTGTTCTGATAATTCAACATTTCGGATGGGCATGATGTTCATATGATGCCCGAATTACACCACGATCGTCACGCATTTCCTGGAATTTCGGCTTCCAGTGGTTTCACGACAAGTACTGTCACAACCGAGACAAAATCACATTTTCAAGGGTTGTTTGATGGATCATGTCGCACCACATGGAATCGACTCGGTCGAGATCTTCTTGCTGACTGTCTGTGATCCCATACGAACAGCCGCTCGGCTAGATGGAACAAACTCATCCGGAGGGTGCCGGAATTGCTGTCTTCGAGGGGTTTCAGCAGTGTTCTGGGAAGATTGAGATGAGAGTGGAAGCTGCGTGGGAGAGGTACGAGATGTTCTCGACATGTTTGGCCAGCTGCGTGGCTGAACTTGGCGCAAATGTATGCTCACGAACGTCTCATCTGCCATGTTCGTCCTACCATTGCCCCAGTGTTTCTTACGTCTTGTCATCCATTTCGAGGTCGGTTTATTGCACCAAGGGAGATCCGAGGTTGAGGTCCTGTCCGATTCTGAATCTGATCATGCGTCTGAGTCCATATCCTGCTACCAATCTATAATCCCGTGGAGCAACATCGTTGTCTTTGCAATGCAGTAGCAACGCTTACGTGACTCGGACTCAGCCCTGAGGCTATAGCAAGTGCTACAACAGCGTCAAATAGCAGGAGCGAGAACAAGTGAAGACTTCACCGTCTTGCCAATCGACCGTGGAAGAATCGTACTGGAAAGAATGTCGAATCCCGGGCAGCCAGGGGAGTAAGGCAAACGTTTTCGCCTACGATCATCGAGTAGAAACTGCCGAGAAAGTGATAGTCTAGCATGGGCAGAGGACAGTATTGTAATCTCTTATCCAGTTACTCACAACCACACCTCGAGATGTTGTGGGCAAGCACATGGGTGTGGAAATGCGGGAGCAATGCAGGCCTCGGGGAACGATCCTGGGCACTACAAGGCTTACAGCACTAGAAGAAGGGTGCCAGAAAAGAAACACGGGGAGGGGGAAACTGGAGGGTATGGAGGCAGCCGGCGGATGGTTCCTGCTGGCATTCCACAGTCATAATCAGAACGCAGGAGGCGTCAGCATCGATTCATTCCAATGTGTTGTGAATCAAATTACTATCGGGTATCACAGCGCCTGGCCGATCTCAACCGCCCGTCTCAACCGTGGGCCCCTTCTCGTCCATCTTGGCGATCAGGTCCCAGCTCACCCGGAGGTTCTCCGCCGAGCTCAGCCTGCTCGCGATGTCGGTCTCGTGCCTCTCGGCGACCAGCCGCCTCAGCGCCGTCGCCAGGAAGCCGGCCACGACGTCGACGGACCACTCCTCCGGGATCAGCTCCAGCACGTCCATGACGTCGAACCAGCCGCCGAACCGCTCCAGCAGGGCGCCCGTCTGCTCGACCCTGTCGCTGACGTCCTCGATCGCGAGGAACTCGCCCAGCAGCGCGCGGAACAGGCCCGCCTGGGTCTCCTCGCTGGGCAGGGACTCGCGCCGGCCGGACTGGGGGATGTAGATGCTCGCACCGCCGTAGAGGCAGTACGACACTGCCGTGTCGAAGTCTCCCAGGCGGTGGACGAGGAGCCGGAGCGCCTCCTCGTGCTTGCGCTCCCTCCCGTCGAGGATGATTGCTTCTGGGACCAGCAGTTGCTCCTCCGCCTTGTCGGCAGGCAGGGCCTCGCTGATTCTCGACCTGATGGCCTTGAAATCGTACTCATGTGACTCGCCAAGCAGCTGCAGAAGGCGTAGCCGACTGTGCCAGACTTCGTCGTCCGGAGGTGCATTATCCTTGAGGAACTGCCTGTACGTCGGCTTTGGTGCCCTCAGCGCCCTGTACGCTTGATACGTGGAGGCTATGGCCTCGCGGGCTTGGGGTGAAGATTGGAGCTCGCGGATGACGATGTCGAGGTAGTATGTGATGAGCTCATTCACGTACTTGGTGTGCCCCTTCCCAAACACCAGATGCTCTAGGTAATATTTCACGGCATCGGGCGCTTGCTCACGCAGGATGCCGACGACGTGCGCTGGCTCAAATTTCGGAGCGCGGCCCTTGTCATCTGCGAAGACTTGCACACCAAGCTTCGGATTGCGATTTGCGAGCCATATGCCGAATTCTTGCACGAGAGGCTGGCTGCTGACTTTGGAAAGATACTCGCGCACGCGCATCTCACCATCGCGGAACTCGCCGCCATTGTCTTGCTCGCCTTCAATGATGCGCCTCCACGTCGCCAGGACGTCGGCCGACATCTTGCGGCTTTGATAGAGACGGCTCAGGACGAAGAGACGGTTGTAATGTTCGAGTAGGTCCACGGCTCGGTCAAAACAATCAACACCTTTGTCCACTAGCTCGTACACCTCGGATCGAATGCTACCACTCCTGCCCATGCCCTTTGGCGAGTCTTTGTCAAGCTCCAGCAGAGCCACCAACAGGGCAGCATCCACGGTTCTGAACACCTCGCTCGCGTTTGCTGTGCTTGCCATGCCTTTCTTGCGACGGACGCCCCAAAGGTATGATTTGACAAATAGGAGGGTTGTTTGCCCCAGACTGTCGATAGTCTGCCCTTCTTGATTGAACTTCTCAGAGGCCATGTACCTCTCAACTGCTGCTTTGACGCCCCCAAATATCCAAATCCCCTTCCTGGTCTCGATTATTTCATTTCGTAAGCCTGGGATCAGACCGAGAACGACTCTCGGGTCTAAGCTCGAATCGAGGAGTACTTCTTCCATGGCCTTAAGCTCGGGCGGGAAAGGTGTCTCCTTTGAGTGAAGGAAGCTCGTAAATAAAAGCACGCTTGCCCTCTGCTTGATATAACTGAATGTCATGAACTCGAGCTCGGTTCTTGCATCTCTTCCTCTGATTGTTGCCAGGATGGAGAACAACTGACGGCGTTCCTCTGCCGTGTGAGGTGCTTCGTGTGCCTCCATGGCTGAACACTCAATCTTCGCATCAAGTTGCAGAAGTAGTGGGTTCCTGACCGCCCACCATATGTGATTCCCGGACCAGACTGCGAGGCGGGAGGTGGTCGTGGCAAATCGCTTGGCGAAATCCTGCTCTTCTTCGTTCCTCATAGCTTCCCAGCCATCAGGCAATGGGGATTCGTCGTCGTCCCTTTCGAAGAGTTCCCTTTCTTTAGAAACTCTCTCCATTGAAAGAGCTGTCCGAGAATCCAAGCTTTTGAGTGACATTGCCGATGATTCCAGCTGACTTCCAGAGAACGGAGAAAACTTCTTTTGGCAAAGCTTGTCCACAATTTCTTGAAGATTGGATTCCTCTGTCCCCATGAGTGACTTGATACCAAGTGAAGGTGTCTTGGCATCATTTGGAGATTCTTCGGTTGAAGGAGCCTCGAGCCAGTGCTTGGTAGGCACTTCCTCACCAACATTCAAATCCCAGCGCTGTATTTCAAGGCCATTGTGGAGACCGTCCTGAAATTCCTTGCCCATCGAAGCAAGAACGTAACCCTCCTCTTCTTCACCCATGGACGGCCTTGAGGATGACAAGTCCGCGACTCCTCCATCGACAACTATCTCCTTGGGATATCTGTCAAATTCCAGAGTAGGTCTTGTGGGGTCACCGTCGAGGTTCACAAAGATGCCTATGCCAGGATCATGAGGACCAGTGCCGGTCACAAGAAGAAATTCTTCAGAGGTGGGTGATGCTATATGTGCCTTCAAAATCACCGGAGCGGCAGCAGGAGGCTTTGAAGCTTGGGCCATTCCACTGGGAGGGCTGGGCAAAGATTTATCTGTCGAGACTGGGCCTTGAGTGGATTGTTGCGCAGGGCTGCCTGATCGCTGCGGAGTGTCGGATCCTTGCTGATGATCGGAGTCATAGCCTTCGCTGTTATTCTGCCTTTTGATGGCCTGGGACATGAAATTTCCTAGACTTGTACTCCGACTATGGCCGTGACCGTCGTTGGTGCCTGAGCTTGAAGGTCTATTTTGTGCCGAAGACGCGCTGCGCAAGATCCCGACGTCGGAATTCCCAGCAATGTTCTGAGCCTGGCCCATATTCGGCTGCGAATCGTCGAGGGAAGAAATGGCCATAAGGGGTATCTTCAGCTGGCGGGTTACATCCAAGAGAGCGTAGTTCCTCGAGTCGGCTACGCATGCTATCGAATCTCTCCGGACTGAAATCGTGCTGCCGGCGAAATCGATTTGCTTCGCCCATGTCAGCACACACGCAGGCCTCGTTTCGCCCCCATTGCGCCGTGATGTCTCACCTTGAACACTCTGGCATCCTCACCAACCCGAACGACCTGTATCTTGCGGGCAAGTGACAACAAGATGGTCTCCCCGACGGGACGCCCGTCATCATGGCCATTATTATCGTTCTCTGAGATGTTTAGATCCAGGCCTCCAATCCAATAGCAGTTCTTGACCCGTACGGTCCCAAAGACGGGGCTGAGCTCTGGGAGGGAGTAGAATGTGACGGTATTGTTGCACAACACGCATGCCTTCTGGACTCTGGGCAGCAGGAGAATCTGCTGCACCCCGGGCTTTGCGTTTCCGGCAACCGAACTCTCGATATATGTCGGGCGCAACCTTGAGGCGAGGATGAAGACTGGCTGGCTGGCTCTGTCGGCGGGATCGGGCGGGATCTGGACGAAGTGTAGGAGTTCCGAGGCAGAGGTGCCTATGTAGAGGTTTCCGCCTGGCAAGTAGAAGTCAGAATGGGCCAATTGCTAAGCCGGAGTTACCAGGCTGGTCTTACCAAGATACTCGACGAAGTTGATCTTGACATCGTCGTTGTCCCCGTCCTCGGAGAGTGGCACGTCCTCGAGCAGCGTGCGCAGCACGAAGGGCCCAGTCGCCGGTAGCCGCTGTGCGCCGGAGCTGACATCTGCTTTGTCCTGGCTCGCTTGGCCGTCGAAACCCATTTCGAGGCCGCTCATGTCATCGCAGACACTCTGTAATCATTATCAGCGCCGGTGACAGCGGGCGTGGAGCTCTGGGATCAAGGGTACGCGGCGCAATGGGTCGAGCTGATGGGTGTAATCCGAGGTGGGCTGGCAGGGCGGGCAAGCTACTGCTGCACTGTGGTACAGCTGCCTGCCTGCCAGCCACTAGAAGCTTGGCCCGGCTGGCAGAAGAGGGACGGACCCCTGTGACGTTCCCCGGATCGCTGGCACGCAGCCTGCATGCCTAGGTAGCCAGCCCAGCAGGCGTGCTTCCGTGCTCCGAACAGACCAGAAATAACACATCACCCTCGACATACCTCCTTCAACGACGGTGCTCGAGCCCACATTGCGACCACTGCGTGTTGCCATGAGCTTCAGCTCCTGAGCTGCTGACCTGCCTATTCTGTATTTCATGACCGCAACGCAGCAATAATGGCCGAGCCAACGAATGATCAAGCTCCCTCTGCGCCTGGAGCTGCGTCAGCTCTGGACAACACGACCAACAAGTTTCAGGCCGCCATCTCAGCATGGAGGAGTGCGTCCTGCTCGCCATGCGTTCTCAAGTCGCCAAATTGCGCATAGCTGACTGTTTGCTACTCTAGATATCGACATGACCACCTTGGTCTCCGGCCTCGACAACACTGCTTCCGAGATTGTAACGTACCAGCGGGATTCGACCGTCCAGAGGAAGGATTTGGCGCAAAAGACCAAGGATTTTAGGAAACTCGACGACGCTACCAAGCTGTCCGAGATAAAGGGATTGCTGAAGGGTAATGGGACCCTTCGCGCCGCCATGCTCGGTATGATTCTGACATGTCGACAGCGTACCAAACATTCATCGATCTGTTGACGAACCACTCCAAGTCGGTCAACTCCGCCTTCCTCCATGCCTACACATCGCTCTCCGACGCACCGGATCCGTATCCCCTACTCGAAGCGGCTGTCGACTCCATGCTTGTGTCCGAAGAGACCCTACCGAAAGTCACGGAAGAGAACGAGCGCCTGCAGGGCTCTGTGGCCGAGCTCACGGCGCAGCTGGAGGATACAGAGTCGAGGTTACAGTCGGAAAGAGAGGCTCGGAAACAGCTGGAAGAGACCCTCGAAAGCAAGGTGAAGGAAGTCGAATCGTCCTGGATCGCAGTGCTGGACGAGAAGAAAGACAATTGGGCGGCAAAGGAGAAGACCCTGGAAGACAAGGTTGAGAACCAGGAACGCCTGCTCAACGAGGTCAAGGCCAGCTATGAGGTTAACCAACGTCTTGGGAAGTCTGAAGATGACGAGGACGAGCCCAAGGGCCACGTCACCAGCGCCGAGCTTGAGATGGTTCACTCGGATCTGGAACGAACGAGCATGAGACTGGCGGAAGTCGAGGCGCGCAACGAACAAATGCGGCTCGAGCTTGCGCAGGCCAAGTCACAGGTACCTAGCCAGCAAGCCACATCTCTGGAGGATGACCCGGGTTACATGCGCATGAGATCCGAGAACTCGTCTCTGATACGAAAACTGGATGCGTCGAGGGTAGAAAAGGAGTCCTTGAAGCGAGATCTGGACGCCAAGCTGCGCACGCTGGAAAGGGAGGTGAGCTCTTTGAAGGAAGACCGGGACGCATTGAAGGCGAAGGTGCAGAAATGGGGCGACTACGACGATATCAGGCAGGAATTAGAGGTGCTCAAGAGCATCGAATTCTCGACAGGCGACGATGATGAGACCAAGGATCTTATAGACGACCAAAACGGGGACGCTGCAAAGGGCAAGGGAGATACGCTGGAGCAGCTGCTACTGGCGCGGAACAAGAAGCTGAGTGAGGAATTGACGATTCTACGGGTGTCTCACCAGGACCTCCAGGGCAGACTATCGGATCTGTCTGAAGAGATGTCTCGAACCAATGCGGAGCTTGAGAAATCTCAAAACCTGAATGAGAAGCTGGAGAACGACCTCGCCACCATCCAGTCGGAGCATGCCAATGCGTTCCCGTCAGGAGCATCCGTGGCGGGCACATACGTGAGCAGATACGCGCCGTCCATGGCACCGGGCCGCAGGGGTGGAGGCGGTCGTACATCACCCACGTCATCTATAATCAGCGGCTTCAATCCGCGGGACTCGGGCGGTGAGCCCATGGGCGGCGGCTCTGGGATCCTCCCTATGATCACGGCGCAAAGAGATCGCTTCAAGAAGCGCAACGCCCAGCTGGAGCAAGAGCTCTCCGAGACCCACCGCAGCGTTTCTCAGCTCCGGCAGGAGATCGCAGCGCTCCAGAAGGACAACCTCAACCTCTACGAGAAGACTCGCTACGTGTCGTCCTACAACCGCAGCAGCAACAGCACCGCCGCGGTGACCTCGTCCTCGTCCTACGCCGACAACCCCAACCCGTCAACCGTGACCATCGGGGGGAACGGCGGCGGGTCTGGCGGGATGGACCGGTACCGCGCAGCCTACGAGTCTAACATCAGCCCGTTCGCGGCGTTCCGAGGGAGGGAGTCGGCGCGGGCGTACAAGCGCATGAGCTTCCCGGAGAGGGTGGTGTACTCGGTCACCAGGATGGTGCTGGCGTCCAGGACGAGCAGGAACCTGTTCGCGGCGTACTGTGTCGCGCTGCACCTGTTGGTGTTCTTCTCACTGTATTATATGGGGTCATCAGATGCGGACCAGCAGGCCACCAACTTCGGGCAGACGGCCGCAGCCGCCGTGGTTGCTGCTGGTGGTAGTGGGAGTGGGGCTGGGAGTGCAGGGCATGGGAATTGGAAGGAGGGTGCTTTTGATGATAAGCCATGAAAAGGAAAGAGATCAGTTGCAAAAGAGACAATACAAGAGATATTATCATGGGCAGTCAGTATCCGGGTTTTGGCCCCGGGTTTCTGGCTAGAAGGAGTCCATTATGGCCGTCCTGGAATAAGTTTCTCGGTGACCTGAGAGACACTTATGGGTTGGCTGCAAGTTGAAAAGTACAGACTCCATTGGTTCCGGCCTCATGGTAATGTGGGAGCAGGAGGACATGTACAGTACGCGTTGATTACCCCGTAATATTGAGTGTGGGAAGACGCTGACATCATTGGATGGGAAGCGGTCGGGAGGCTGGCGGCTGGGATGCTGCCGGCCCGCTCCCGATCTGATAAGATAGATGGTGGCCGGAAGCGAGTTCCTCGGCAACACCGACCTTTGTGACTCACTCTCAGAAAATTTCTTCTTCTCAACCCCCAAACTTGAATGAGCAATAATCCTTGTCATCCAACAGCTACATAGCTCAGGGGAAGAGTGAGTTGACTTGTTCCAATTGCCAAATTCTGACACACACTAACAATAACAGGCGCCGGGCTCATAACCCGGAGGTCGCTGGATCGAAACCAGTTGTAGCTACAACAAGTTGTTTTTTGGCTTTCTTTTTTGCCCTTCTTTAACTGAACCTCCTTTGTTAAGACATTGCCACACTGTGATCGACTTGGAATGAGTAGTGATTACTGAGACGAATGTGTCCATGCCTGCCTTTCTTTTCTCTCCACATCTGCTGTATGATGCCCCAAGCCTTTGTCTCTTCGAACCTGTGCCATGCTGAAGCTGCCAACCCTTTTCAACCTTCAAACAATTGCACCAAGGACATCCAATCATTACAAATGATCCTACTCAACCCCTTACTTCACATTGTGTTTGTGAATGTGCTTATTCACAGCCGTTTCTGCCACCACTCCACTTTAGCAGCCAGGTTCACACAGCCCTACGCCCTGTTGTAGCTTGATATAAGAGCAGACTTCACTCATCCTTCTTTCCATAAATCTAACCAAATGATGTCTACAGACGAGTCTGTTTCGGCAACCTTCGGGTAATGAGCTCGGCACTTTTTGGAACACACAATGGCCATGCTAACGCTCAAGTGCTGCTCTTCCAAATCCACCTTTGTCCAATTGTGAAGATAACCTGTTGCATACTCAGTGCCTGTAAAGTTCCCGTGGCCTCCTGACATCTGATCACTTTTGATGTCTGAAATCTCATATTGGTACTTGGCAGAGATCAAGCAGTTGTGCATGACTAAAAAAACTTGTACTGGTTCTGGTCTTAATCTCATCTCATCTCACCAAGGCGAAAGGCAAGAAAAGCATGTCTTCTTATGCATTCTTGCAGCTGATAGATTTCTTCGTAGTATATTTGCAGAGGCTCGAAGTATCAGGCATGCATTGCCACTCGTCCAATCTCACGTCCGAAAATAGCAAAGGCTGCCAGTATTCAGGTGTACTGGCGATCGTTTTGGGGTCATTCTTCTCGCCCTTGGCTTGTCATACTGTTGCCAAATCTTGAATTTCAACTCATCCATATCTTTAGATAAGTTTAATCGAGGAATTATGATCCACTGATCATCTCAAGTCCTCTGTACGAAGAATACGTCTAGATGTTTATCCCAACATCTTCTAGCACATTTGGCTGGTTCCGTATCAGGCGTATCATGCGAGAAAGACACACAGTACACCCAAGGTTGACTTGCTTCAGCAGTCAAGCCTGGTGTCAGTAACAATCGATCACGTAACTGATAAGTACCTTCACCTCAAAAGCCTAATTCAGAATGACATCAATTGACAATCAAGTCTGGTATGCAGTCGCAGCACTGGTGGCTTGGTTACCCTTGAACTTTTAGGCTTTCCAAAGGGGAAATTGAGAAACTTGGCAGGACTTAACGAGCGTGTATCAATCCATAGGATGTCAGAGAAACCTCGAATTGGAACGTCATCATGGTCGAGGCTTCGACCTATTAACTCAAAGCAGTACCGACACGAGGGAGGAGCAAGGACATTCTGAGCAAGGACACTTCAAGGATCAAATTTTCCAGATAGAATCAAGCACTCCAAGACTGCAGAATAACGATGATGGCTTTGGGAAGAGAGAATTAAATTGAAAGATGCGGCCAAAGTAATCTGTTCGCACCTGAAGCCGTGGGATTTCAGCCAACAGTTCAAGTACTCCTAGTCCGCTCTACTGTGCACTGGTTCTCAGGCATCGCTCGATCAGGCGAGTGCGCCACGTTGAAGGCCCTGGCGTGCCGCGACCTGGTACAAAAGAAAGAGTGGACTTTACAAAGGACTTGTCTTCCCAACGTTTGACTCCACTCCCAGGAATAGTTCGATCTCCATCTATGTACACATTTACATTGTAAGCTCACTCCAGGCCACCACACTTCATTACCTTCAACCCAACATCCATAATAGCAAAGCATTGGGCCTCGTTACCTCCCGCCATAATTAGCTTTATCTTAAACTATATTACCCGAAAAGCAGCTTCGGATCATACCCTCGCCCGATATACTACTATCAACAAAGACTAGCAGTACCTATTCAAGCAGCTTACTTCAGGAACCTCAGTCTTAGCCCAGATAACTTGTCCGAATTTAAAACAACGATATCAATTCATTCCAAGCGTCGCAAATGGCTTCAAGCAGTATCATTCCATAACCGCGCCGATGGCGGTACATCGGAAAGGCTATTCCTTGAGCACAACCTATCTCAAACCATGTTCTCGCTATTAGCCCTTCTCAAGAAATAGGACCATAATACAAACTTACGTCTTACACTCTATCTTTCCACTCACACCACCAGCAGTCTTAATACACAAAGGGTAACAATACTTTATAAGAATACTGTATTCTTATACTTAACTAACAAGCCTCGTCTACTTGAGAAGAACTGCCCTGGCTATATAATCGGGAAAATACCAGCTATAAAGAGCTTCTTAATTTAATATCAAGAGAAAGAGGCAACAAGTACTCAAACAGCCATAAGCCTCTGTTTAAAATTACCCGGGCTAGAGGAGCTCTACCCCTAAGATTTAGATCATCATGACAAGTACACCAAATACTTTAGGATTACAGAACTAACCCTAGAGCTGCTTACAACTCTAAAGCGCCTATATATTCTAGGCTAAGGTAGCACAGGACCCTAAAGTATATGTTGGTTTCTCATACAACGCTTGATATGGTTCGGTATAACGATACTATTAGAGGAGCTCTCTATAACTATAAGTAGAAAGGCCGTAGACGAGTTCTTCGAGAATATCAGGAACTTGGCATCCGGCTCTACACCAACCAGCAGGACCTTACAATGGCCGGCCTTAGAGTCTCTGATACTCACCTGTTCGCTCCTAGGGCTAGCCACTTCTCGCCCCGTTGTCAATCGTTTTCTCCATCAAGCTGGAATCACAGCATTAGGCCTGCCAAGGTTGCGGAAGTTGCGGCTCTTGAGCGGCAGTGCTAAAAGACGGGGAGAGGTTGATGGGCTCTTTCGATATGTCATCGGAGGGCAGGGGAAGGCTAAAGACAGCGAATGAGGGCGTACGAGATCTGTTAGGCGCTGTTGTATTCTTCGTGGCGTTGGTTTCATTCTTGTCATTGCTAGTCAGACAGATGTCGTGGAAATAGCAGGTTACAGGGTAGGATGTCGTACACTGGCGGCGCTGATGATGATGCCGTCCTCCCACTTCTGGGTTATATAATTCGCTACACTCAGAGGGCTTACTTTTGGAATGGGATTCCACCAAACTGCAGCCTGTCGTTACCAAGGCCTATTCCTGACGGCGCGCAATGAAAAGGAAAAATGTTAGACAAAGCTGTGGTATATCTCATGGATACATCTGTCTTTAGACTTGCTTATTCTAAAGCAGATGATCCTCTAGATAAGTTTCCTATAATATGTCATTCTATAGGAAACTGTCTCATACTAGGTCATCTTATAGAAAGTTGTGTGCCTAGTACTGCCTAGGTGGAATACTAGATACTGCGGCTGCATAGCAGGCACTGGAGCAAAGCACGTCCTCGTGATGCTTATAAATTTTGGGCACCATCTAGTTGATACTCTGCCAGTCCTAGACTAAGATTGTTGGTTGACTTAGACCGTGTGTTAAGACATGTAAGGCTACAGGTAGTCCATTTAGTCACCAAACGGGTTGCATCTAGGCCCGTTTCCGTTGACTTTTACCCACAAGGCCAGGCCTGAATTGAATTCTATTGTGTCTCACAGATCTGGCTCGACTAAATTTCATCCACTATATTAGGAAGCAAAGCTCAAGCAGCTTGTCTCCCAATACCTCTTCATCCAGATTCCGGCCCAATTCCCGATCAAAGTGTGTTATACATCAATCCTTAATTCTCAGGGCATATCATGTAAGTGTTCAGGCATCTCAGTATTACCCTACCTCAAGCAAAATGTGCCTATGGTATCATCAAACAGCGCATGCATACCTGCATTGCTTCGTTACGTCTAACGTACCCGCGATCAACTTTCATTAAACGAGCTGACTGGGAACAGTTCCGCCACCAGCAGGCCGCAGACATGACCTGGTATGAGCCCAGGCGCATCCTCGCCTTCCTCACCAACCCGATGCCAAGAAAGGTGGTTGGCGGCAAGCTGAGTCCGAAACTCCTCATGATTGCCCGACGAGCGTACTGGATTCAGTCCCGAGTACTATGCATTCCCGACCGATTTGGGCTTATCTCATCCGGACCACCTCTCTTGCGGGCACTTCAGGCCTATAACCTCGCCTACCATATCTCTCTCGACGTGGTCAACCTCCTCCTCATTCCCATCACTCTATTGATAATTTCGAGGATGCTGGGGCCCGGACGGCGGAGATCAGCATATTACACGGCATGTTACCTGGCTGCATGTTGCTTCTGGAATCTTGTTATGGTCTACGTCCAAGAGGTCTTTTTCAACCCAATGCGCGCCCCAGACTACGACTGGGAGGCGTTGCACAGGGAACTGGGCTTGGTGCAGCCATACTATAGCCTAGGCGTCAATTCTGGCCGCTGGCGGGTGGCCGACAGGTAGACCTGCAAGGCACTGGCGGGCCTATACATGGTGCAATAAAAAAGTTAACACGACAAGGGCATCACTACCTCCACCAGACGTGATTGTGGTAGGAAGTGTCTCTAGCTAGTTCGACCAAACCAACATCTTGGACAGCGCTCCAACAACCACCAATTCAGATCAAGCAAAGTTCTGTGAACAATGAGAATCGGAATGACTCCTGTAGACGACAAGTGAGCACCTCTCGCCATCGGAGGTCAAGACACTTGACCTGGTCAACGTGGTCAATGGTTCCAAGGGTATCTATCAGATGATCAAGATGGCCGCTACTTCCGTCTAGCACGAGGATGCTACTTGGAGAAGGTTATCTTGAAATAGATCTAGTATAAAGCCCTCATTATTAAAGCACGGTTTTTTTTTTCAGCTGTCAACTTAGAGCTGTCAGACCCTTGAGTTCTTTCGGCGCTGTTATATCTGAGACGGCTCAGCCTTACCAAACAGGCGGCAACCGGTATATCTCACCCTGCAGTGCCTGCACCGAGTCGGGCACCCCAGAAAGAAATGTTTCAAGCAAAGAAACATCGTACGTGCCTTACCCACATGCCGTCACAATGGGTCCGGGGTTGTCAAGAAACCCACCATCGATGGCCAGCGCCACCAGCTACTACACAGTATATCTGTGGCGCGAGAACGACGTATCTCGCACAGCATGGCACGTGCGAGCCCGTATCGTAGTCAGTACACTAATTGCAGCACCGGATATAAGATTATTCGCAGGCCAGCGAGAGTAGGCGAGACCCCACACGCGCGTTGGATGGCGCAATGTCGAGCTGAGCAGTGTGGATGAGCCCATCGCAATTGGAGCCGCTGCGGTGCTGATCCTTCATTTGGTGCGACGTCGCGAGTGCCGTTCAGTCTATTGAATGAATAGCCCGCGCCTACCATCCTGTCCCCCGCGACTCGGATCGGTGGCGCTCCGTGGGGGGACCACGGTCATTGTGTCGAGTCAGTCCGGGCGAGCAGCAGCAGCCGCCAACAACACGTGGGGTCCTCGGCGGGAAGCAAGGCAGAGGCTGGTGCCAAGGGGTTTGTGTCCATGGATGGACGGCTGCAGAGGGTGCCGGTGGTGGTCGTTGCCGGCGAGGCTGAAGGTTCCGCCTCGTGTGGAGCTGGGAGGGCAATGCCAGCCTGGTGGTGTTGATAATGATCGCTCGCCTCCCCCAGAGCAGGGCTTGTTGCCTGTGATAACTCGTCAGCCCGCCGATCAGCAGCACAAAGTTGTGGCGGGGGTTATGCAGCTCGAGATGAAGAGCGGCAGGTCAGGTGCTCAGGTGCTGTGGCGGGAACAGGGGCACACGCTGGGTGGACGATGGTGATCTCTGGTTTGCGTCCCTCCCCCCACAACACGGGGCCCACGTCCTTTTCTCTGGCTCGGCTCCCAGGCGAAATCGACCGTTTTGTGAGAACCGTCAGGACCGTATCGCAAAGCAAACCGGCTCTGCGACATCCCGGTCTAAAATCAGTACCATGCAAAAAGCTCCGAACTGCAGGCTGCAGCAAAAGACGAGTCAGTCTGGCGATCCCGAAGATGGACCCATCCCCCCACCAAGCTTCATCGTGGTCGGCTGTCCCCGGCGGTTTGCAAGGGGGGCGGTGGGTTCGAACTGTCCCCATGGGACCCCAAAGGCGGGAAAAAAAAAGTTATTGACCCTGTGGCTGGTGGGAAAGGGTGACCGCAAGAAGAGTGCTGAACTCTCTTGCGCGGACAAAAGACAGCCTCTCATCTGAGGCCATTCTATAGGATAACATCTTAGGAAAATCCACTCGTGAGTTTTCTCGAGACGTGTATTTACTGAAGGCAGGTGCTGGCCTATGGTAAACGCGTAAACACAGATTGCCCCTCGAGTTTATCGAGTAGCCTGTAGTTCGTTCGATGCAACATCATGTTCACTGACGCGCTAAGCTTATGGATCCTCACAAGCTGTACGGAAAGGCCCACACCACCACCATAAATAACAAGGTACGGGGTCGACGAGATATTGTTTGTCACCGCTCTTTGCGCGGGAGTTGCGTAGGGAGGGGTTGGAAAAAAAAAATCTGCGCCCATGCGTGCGTGTCTGAACACGGTATCTTGATACGCGACGACTGGGTGATGAATCTCTGGGCCGATTAACCTACCACCCATGCCAACCCACAGCGCTCCACCTCTTCCATTCGCCAGTTCCCACCAGCACCCCGTAGAAGCACTACACCCTATTGGCCCATACCTAGTCCACACTTATA
Source organism: Diaporthe sp. PMI_573 (assembly GCA_021399435.1). Taxonomy (NCBI): domain Eukaryota; kingdom Fungi; phylum Ascomycota; class Sordariomycetes; order Diaporthales; family Diaporthaceae; genus Diaporthe; species Diaporthe sp. PMI_573. The sequence goes on along the minus strand of JAJTUP010000022.1, from coordinate 197,231 downwards.
CCGATCGAGCTTAGCGCCGCAAAACTTGCACGCCCAGCCGCACGCCCGCCCCGGCGATAGCCAACAATATAGTCCATCCTCCATCCCATTCTCCAACGAACAAGGCGTCCTCACAGACGCCCGGCTAGCTCAATCGGTAGAGCGTGAGACTCTTAGTACAGATGATGATGAGGATCATCATGAGGTCCTCACGATTCTGACAGAGATATATCTCAAGGTTGTGGGTTCGACCCCCACGTCGGGCTCAATTCCCGGCGATAATCGCCTCTCTTTTTCTCTTTTTCGCCTACTTGTTGTTCAGATGTTGTTAAGGACTGCAGAGATGATGCTCTATGGTCTGCGAAGTCTCTCTGTGGTATCTTTTTGAGGCTGCTAGGTGCCCCTCTGTCGGGATTCGCAGGACTTGAATCCCGGATTCCGGACGGGTGATAGATGGAACGTAGTGCTACTTCTCACAGTGCATGTCTCAATATCCTCGTACTCGCCTGTTCTTTTGCTCGCTCTTGCAGTTTCAACTCGGTTTCTGCTTGCGCGACATGTTGGCAATCTTAATTGCCCGATCACACATATCCGGCGCTCTCGGGGGAACGTTGGGGCTGGCCGGTAGTGACCGATTGGGCCGTTGGTTCACGGAGCCAGCAGAGGCTGTCGTCTCCCGACAGAGTTCGGTGCCAGATGTTCAGTTGATGCCCGAGTCGACAGTTTCCCTCGGGTGCTTCGGCATCATGGGTTTTGCCCACGGGTTATTACACATATGGTTGCATGGCGGCGTGGTTCTGCGCCGTCGGTTGGTCACCGCCCCCCCCCCCCCACGTGATATCCAGGTCGACGGCCCTCTTGCCCTGCGCAAGGTTGCGCTTAGTGGAAAGCATCAGCATCGGGCGTCAGCATCTTAGCACCGGCCGCCGGCGCATCTGTGTCTGTCTTGCATTATCTTGCATCGGGACCGAAGGCCAGACTAACCGTCACATACTAACTAGGCTACCGCAAGTAGAGCAGGCATGCCAATGCTAGGGCACTCGCGGTGGGAATGCTAACGCAGAGCGCTGGTGCAATTCATGCAGCTGAAATCGCAGCGGACGCCAATGTCTTAGTAGTTCGCATCATCTGGTGGGGCTAGGGCTGGCGATGATTTAACCCAAGAAGCTGGCCGGAGCGGCTGCGAGTGGGCGTCCACATCCACACCCACATCCCACGTCTTAGATGATGCTTTGCATAAGACTTGTGGCGCCCTGTGATGACATGCAGCATATCACGGGCGCCACCACGATCTGATGGCCTAACGATCTGCCTAAAACTAAGGCTGATTTGCGGGGATATCGGGTCGCCGGGCAGCGTCTTGCGCTGTGTAGTGCACCAAGCAGATGTGGCTGCTCTCGTTGTGGCCTCTCGCTTACCTGTCGGCCGACGGCTTGCGGGACAGGCAGCACGGGTGTGTCGCGATGGTATGACTCGTCGGAGGTCCCCAACTGGAAAGATTTGTTGACCTCATGGCACAAATAACGCCGATCGCTTTTTACACTCCCCTCACCATGCTTGCTTCCTGGCGGGTTGGTTAGTAAGGCACAACATTGTTGTCGCTGTCGTTGTTGTTGTTGTCGTCGATATGGCAGCTGATAATAGTAGCCGAGAGGCACTGCGCCAAAGTGGGCTTCTGATGCTTGGTACGTGGTCCAATTATAGAATTAAGCTTAGCCTGCTTCGCCCGTCCCGCGCGGGCTGCAACTGCGGTAGCTTGCAAAAGTGTACGTACCTCAGCCACCTGCGGCTGGTGCGTGTGGCAGGTGTCAGGCATGCGTTCTGGGCTGTGGCGGGCGCGAGTCGCGCTACCGACCCACGCTGGACGAGTAGCAGCTCCACAGGGATAGGAGCTTGGGCCACGCAGGACGATGACGACATGGTCGTGATTGTGGGATGGTCCCTCCTCCAGATCTTTGGGTGACTCCAAGGTTGTTATCAGCACGCCTTACTCAAGAGCCGGGATTGGCATCTGAACGATGATGTATCCCTCTGCCAGTGCAACCACATGCCGGACTAAACTGGGCAGAACTATGCATCATCGCACCATATCGTCGACGTGGCCCGACGAGGCCAACAAGGCCGAGGCTGCCAGTGCCCGAGCCCGAGCCAGAATCAGGGTCTCTATCGCTTGATGGCCATACCCACGGCCGATTCGCTTAGCCGACTGCTGCAGGATGACGGCGGCAGCGCGCAATTGCCTTTCAGGCCGTCTCCCGAGGAAAGTGCACCCACATCAGAACTCTAAGTGAGATGGTAGCAAACCTTGGTTTATCACTCAAGAAATCGAATACCCCGCCGGACGCCGTGGCGCATGTGCTTCCCCACGGCAGCAAAACGGTCGTCGACCTTGGGCGGGAGGTAGGCTTACATTATTCGCTAGAAGAGTAATCTCTCCGTCTCGCGATGCACGGGGCAAGGCTGAGCCCGCACCTCGATCTTGCTCCGCGGCCCCGGACTGGGCAATGGCAACTGCGCAGCATTTTGGCCCTGGCCGGCTGAACGTGCGCGGTGGTCACGATGGCCCCCGTCAGCCGCAGATGACTACCAGGGCTGTGATGCCTAGGCTGCGATGGCTGGCGACCGGATAAAAATCCTACACATGCAAACAACACACAGCGGCCGTCCGTCTGTAGTTCAGATGCTGTTTGAGAAGTGTTTTTGACAGGTTTGATGATGAACAACCTCGAACCGAGCCGTCGTCCTGAAGCGGAATGGGGAGGTCCGTGTGCGGTGGGAACTGTCAGAGATCCGCCCTCTCCAGCGGGAGAATGTCTCAACCCTCTGATTGGTCTGCTGCGAAGTGGCCCCTGCCGGTCACATTCCACAGGACGCACAATGCCGAGCAGGGATCAGTCGCCGCCAAAATCTGGGGCATCGAATGTTCTTCCTGGGAACGCACTCTGGTGGGGCCCCTTGAAAAGGGGCACGCCAGATGTGGTCATTGCCCGAACGTTGCCCAAGACGGAGATCTGTCGGATAGAGATGACGGTGATAATGATGGACAGGAGTAGCGGCCCCCGCCCAAGCTCTACTCAAATCTGACAGCCGACATTGAGTTTCTCGCATATCGACAGATTTCGCGCCATGGGATTTAGCGGGTGACGACCATGGATGATTTCGGGATGGTTCGGGGCAGTGATTTGTGGGTGGAGCGAGGGCATTCAGACGCGGGCGGAATAGGAAAACGATATGAATGGCCCGGCCTGCCAGTCTGCCAGTCTGCCAGTACTCGTTGCGGTGAGGGAGGCATCCCACCATCCCACCATCCCACACCCTCCGCAGGCTGCAGGCCGTGATGGTCCTGCCTGTGAATAGGGGAGAGGGCGCCAATGTGCATTCTGACTGGCTCATGCACGAAATGCTTCAGCCTGTATTGCAACCACTTGGAGGTGCCACCAGCTCTGAGCGGCCAGTACTAGTCCTGGGCACACTACCCCTGCACCCGCGGTTCGGAGGGAGGTTGACCTGGAACCCACAGGCACTCGCTTGCACTCAGATGCACCCACCTGATCGTATAAGCTGATGTTGAAGCCAGCACTGGAGGCCGAATTTGCGAGATCAAGAGGCTGAGCAGGGCCGATGCGGTGGTAAGATAAGATCAGCTTTGAAGAGCTCACCTCGGGCGGCCGTTCCGCTGTGCAATAGCAGGGCGGCAACTGCGGCAAGCCGTGTAAATAACATGGGTTTTTGGCCAGCGGCTCCAGGGAGCATGGTAATCTGCATCTGTGTGAGCACTGATCACCAGCTCATTTCGATTTGGCGTGGCGCCGCTGTTTTTTTTTTTTTTTTGGGCTAACTCGGTTCTTTGCCGAAACCTCCAGTGAGATTCAATATCTTGATGACCCAGAGTCCGAGGGCGGCATCATGAAGATTTTGTCAGACATTCGCAGTCCCGTATCCTTCACCTACAGGCCGTGGAATCCTGCTTCCGCCAATGTCCTCACAGCAGAGCATTGGCAGGAGCACGCACGCAACCCTGCAGGTCTAGGCTCGGTGACAGGGGCGCGCGCCGTTGAGTGTGTTCCGTTTTCTACCAGACAGAGTGCGGCTGGCTGACGCCTTTGCTGCATGCGCTGCGTAACTGGCGCCGTTGGATGGTCTTCCGAACCCCAGATTCGGCGTGGTCGGCCGAGTTTTCTTTTCGCATGCATGCAAGCCACCAAGCACTGCCAGTCGCACATCTGCCCATCTAAGATATGGAGGAGGGGCCAAGCGAGCTGCGACGAACCTGTCCAATTTCGCTCGCGCAGAGAGGACCCACAGTAGATGGCTCTTTTCGGAATGCTCAATGTCCGTCGCCATAGTCCAACAGTTGATGCACTTCTGGAAAAAACTTGCCGGGCAGAGGTGGCGAACAAGAAATCATGTTCTGACAGGTTGAACAAGCCCTGGAGAGCTGGTCGGCCACTGAACCTGTTGGCCCGTGTCTGGTGGCAGCCATCCATCCAGCCAGCCAGTCACCGGTAGCGAAGGCGCGAGGGCGATGGGGGCGAACTAGCTGGGCAGCCTGGCAGCGCAGTCAAGCCAATCAAGAAGCCATACGCATCCCCCAAGGTCTCCGGGATGCTTGCGGACCCTGCCAATCGATCAAGAGATGGGAGGAAGAACCACAGCTACCAGACATCCAGGCAGCCCAGGCCAGCCAGGCACGCCAGGCAAGCCATTAGTAGCACACATCCATCTCACGTCTCCTGTGCCACCCTGGCCGGATCAGCGGCTGGGGGTCAATCATGGGTGACAGCCTGGGGAGAAAACGGTGGATCGCTGGGAGGAAACGCTCCAGGGCTGGCGGTCCCGATAAGAGACCGGATGACGAAAGGCCAGCCACCCACACTGCGAGACCTGACTGGCCTTGGCATCCATGGATGTTCGCAATGCACCGGATCTCTTCGCTTCGACGGCGCGGACGGGGCAGCCGGGGCAGGCCAGGGCGGGAAACAAGAGATGTTACGGACGGGTGACAAGGCTCAAGCCGCAGGCAGGGCTGATGATGCTATGACGACGACGGTGAGGCCGCTCTTGTTTCTCTATTTGTTTCGCGAGCGCCATGTGCTCGCCAACAAAACGCCAAAACGTGGGTTGACCGGGCCTGACCTGGCTCGAGTTGGGTTGACTTGATAACAGTCAATCAATCAGTCCGGTCTGTCGATGGCGACGGGCTCTTGGCCAGCCTGACCAGATAGAGCACAAAAACTGCTAAGCACCACTCGGAGGATTCAAAGTGGTAAAAGTCCCCACGTTCAAGATAGGCCGAGTGGCCGTACCCGCCGAGCAAATCATCCTCTGATGGGCTTGTTCTACCTGAAACACCGTTTGGCTCGCCGCCTCCAGGCGACCGCAAGCGATCAATCAGTCAGTCCGTCGTGCCGAGACAGGATCTGCCGTGCCAGGACCACGGTGGCCCTCGGCCAGGTGAGAGCTCGACGCCGAGTAGGAGCCCCTACCTCGACCGGAGCCGTTTCTTGTGCGTCGACTCGACACAACACGGGTTGCCCATCCCGGGTGCAGATCGATACGCGGCGAGCCTGTGAAACCGCGAATCACGCCCGGCGCCAGAATACTGCAAGGCAGCTTGATATCCCCTTGGTGGCGCAAACAAGAGAACTTGAAACCTGCATGCATCGACGAGACAGACACACCTCCAGACCTTGTGTGGCTTGCCCGAGCAGTTTACCCAGAGTGCCGTACTTGGTAACCAGCAGTAGTGCTCAAGGGGCGGATACGGACACAGGCGCAGAGACAGAGAGGCAGCGAGACCCGCACCATTCCCGGGCGAGGCGTGTAAGTCACCGTTTCCGTCCTGCCTTGGCTCCGTTGCAAAGTATTATGAGGGCAATTAAGGAAGGGGACCGTGGTGCGTGGCTAGCAGGGACAGGGGCCCTCACTCCAGCCCCCCTGCCCCCAGCGCGTCCCCACCTCGGCTTCAGGGGACCACCGACATGGGCCTGCTGGGTATCTCCAGTTTCAGGGATATGCCCGCTTCCCTTTTCGTTTCCAGCGTCTGCTCTGGTCTGCTCGCTCACACACCCACCCGGAGTCCCAGGACAAGACCGGCCAACTCATTAAAACATCCTCTCTCCCATATCTCGGAATATTCTACCACCAGGAGCCCCTTCATATCTGTCCCAATTCAACCATCTGACCTAGAGACCCCACAGGTGGCATACAAAAACAGCTGCTCACCCCATAACGTAGCAGTCGCTGGACGCAGGCCTGCTTTTTACCGAAAAGACATTGTCTCTCATATACTCCCTTGTCCGCACCACAGATTACCCTGTCGGCCCTGGCCCCTCCCAAGAAAGAAACAAACCTCACCGTCTTCTCCACCGACATGTCCCCGGTGGAGCACGACTATCCACCCAGGGAGGTGCACCGGCCCAAGACTGATCGCCAGGCGGCCGAGCATTCATATATCGAAGCTCTCCCCAGCGCGGCCGCCGGCCGAGTCCATATTTACACAACCAGCAGTCCCTCTCACAGCCGCACCTCTTCCGATTCCATTCACTCCAACACATACGCTGCAATGGAGGACCAAGTCATGATACCAACAAAGCACAGCCAACACGGTGGCCAACAACCAGAGGAACAAGCCCCCGTCCTCCCACAGAAGAGCGCCCTGCGAGCATCGCGCCTACTCGACAACCTGGTTGGCCTCAAGTTGACAATGCCAGACCCGCCCAGCTTCACACAAACACCTCATGACGAGTACATGTCCTCGGAGGAGGACGCCTCCTCCACGGCCGGTGACTTCTCAGACTTCGAGTACGACTCAAGTAGCGACGATGTCTGCCCTTCGCCTGCGAAAGATCGGAGGAGCCACGAGGTCACGGCCCGGGTGGTGTCAGTCATATTCTCGGGGAAGCCGTCTGTCGTGGACGTGCCACAAAACCGGCGGTCAATCTCGCCCACCTCGTTCGAGAGACGGCAGAGCATCATGGATCTAGCTGCACAGTCGCTTGCCCACGAGGACGCTGAGGTCAAGAGGCGGCGGATGTCTGTCACAAGCACGTCTTCCGACTCGGTCTCCACCAAGCCGGCACGGACAGCCCACCCTCCCCGAAGCAGCAGCATGCAGCCCCTAGCCACCCACAACACAATCAAAAAGACGAAACCGGCCTTCCTGCAGATCGACCCCTATGCCAACGGCAGCGTGTACTCGCTGGACGTGCTTCAGGAGCCCAAGGAGGCAGAGCAGGAGGACGACCGCCCTAGAACCCCCAAGACGCCTACCAAGATGTTCAAGGGTGTAGCCAGGACACTGAGCCTGATGAAGAGGCGAAGCACCCCGAGGATGAACCAAGCTTTCCTGTCATCCTCAACAGACAATGTGCCCCTGGCGACGTCACCGTCGAAGCGCAGCATCCTGGGCGAGCCGTTGTGCGAAGCGCCGCACGAGATGAGCCAGGTGGCGACGGAGGAGACCGCCGAGCTCGCTTTCCCGCCACCACCGCAGAGGCCGCCACCACAACCCAGCCCGGCGGCGGTCACGTACGACGAGATAGTCCGCGTCGCCAAAAGGAACGAGAGGATGGAGAGGAACAACGAGAAGTTGCTGTCTGTCGCCCGGACGCCAACTTCAGAGCTCGCCGAGTCGCCTATCTCGCCGATGTCTCCCCTGTCCGCAACCAGCACCAACACCACCGCCACCACCGGCAAGAGGATGTCGAGTTTCAATGCCGCACGGAGGAGGATGAGCATCAAGCTCACCGGAAAATTGCAACTATGAGGCACGCCATGCCTAGTAATCTGAAGTCGCATGGTTTTGAATTTTGCTTTGTCTACTTTGTGGCGTTAAGAGCACAACAACGGCTCATGGGTTCAGCGTTTTGAGATTTGGCGGGGATTTTCTTTTTTTCCCACCGAAACACAACCACATGCATTGGCATCACGGCGTCGGACATTCAATCATTATGTCCTCAACAACACCAGCAGTCACTTTCGTCTGCGGGAGGGAGATAGGCGACAGCCTCGGAAAAGGAGGCGCAGGGCCGAAGGGAGAAGGGCGCGGGATGAATACATAATGGGGGGGGGGGGTTGTTTTAGCCTGTGGCTACCGAGGTCTTCAGCAGTACCTCACGAAGCTATGATACCAAACTGCTTGAATCGAACATCCGGGAGAAACGCTCTCCTGCAAAACGCACTGCATCTTGTCTACACTCTCTACTCCTTGATGGTGAACCACCTGCCAGTGAATTGTACGTGTACGTCTGTGTGTAAGCCCACACCTGCGGTTAGCCGTGATCCGACCAGTTCCCGACTCAAATCCCTTGACCACCTCATCAGTGATCGCTCAAACTCCATCATAGCGTGCAGCGAACATCACACACGAGCCGTACCTTATCCCATCTTGTGTCCCTCCCGGCCATCAGCTGTCAGCGTGTGGATCTATCTATCTACCTATATGCCTATCATGCGGACATTCCATATCTCCGTGCTATATACGTGCCCGCCCACTCTGCCCTTTCCAAGCATCTATCACACCCTACAGTCTGAGCCACCCAGCTTGCAACCTGTCCAGCAAACCTAATTCATCTTCAGCTTCACACGCTGCGCCCGGCAGTCAGTGTCACAGCATACAACACATGCTCATGCTCATGCTCATGCTCATGCTCATGCTCATGCTACCTCCCCAAGCTCCTGGCCGCGGTCCCACCCACTCACACCCCGTTGGGTTCCAGAACCTTTTTCCTTGACTACTCTTCTTGTTGCGCCACACAATTCCCGTTTTGACGGATTGTTTCGAGCGGAAACGACCCAGGGGTGGGAAAAGGAATAAGCCGCAGTTTCCTCTCCCGAGCTAACCTTGTTCTAGCCTGACCGGGCGAGAGCCCACACTCCTGTTCCTCTTTCCCCCCTGTGCTAGGGGTAGATAGCTAAGCTAAGCTAGAAGCTCTCACCTTGTCCCAGAGTTCACCTACCTGCTCCCCGCATTACCGGCGGTGGGTCTTGTTCATGCGAGCCATTGCCGCACAGGGAGAGGAGGGAGGGAGGAACAGACCACCACCATCTGTGCGCAGGCCCGCCTCTCGACCACACACTGGGGAGAACGGCGCCCAGGCGGAGGGTTTAGAAAGAATAAAGTCACAGGTCCGCGCGCCCCCTTCACCCCTACTGAGAGCTTCTGGGATCAGCAGTGGCCGCCCCTTCCGTCCTTCTGGAACAGGCTTGCAGAGGAAGAGGCGGCAAGGGAAAGTCTGAGAACTCGCCCAGCTGCCCTCTACCATGGCATTGTCCTAGCTGGGTGAAGCGATGATGGGTGGTCGTCCCCCTTCCCCCCTCCATCCCTGCACGCACATAAGCGTCCCTCCGTCCATGGTGCGATGCGGCTGCCGTTTGCACCTCGTTGGAGGCACGCGGGCCAAAAGCTGTAGGAATCTTTCCTCCACCTGCATTAGGTCGCCCTTGCGTAGTAGGCTGGACGAGTGCGGCGGGCTTCAAAGACAGCCGTCCATCTTCTACATGACACACCACACGCATGATGCGTGTGTACGTCAGGGTGGATGGATTCTGCAAGGCGGCGGCGCTCTACTGCGAATACGTGACCGAGGGGGAGGGAGGAGAAGCCTCAGCACGTGCAGGATCAACAGGCCTATCCATCTACTGTAGACTCTCATTCCCGGGCCCCTTGCCTGCCCACCAGAGAGGGAGAATTGTTCAGTCCAGGTTCGAAAGAAGAGAGAACAGACCCTTTCCCCCGAAGCAAAAAGAACGGCGGAATCTATCCAAAGCCGGGTGGGCCCTGGCTCGATTGGGTTCTCTGCATCAGGTATCTTTGGCGATCACCTCGGTGGGCAGACAGACAGAGAGCATGCTTCTTTTACTGTCCAACAAGGCAGATCAAAGGTTTCTTTGGCCGATCAAGCATGCAAGCACGCTGGACCACTGCAGCCACCACACACACTCGGCACACGTGGGTCGGGGAGGTGGGCGGCTGGGCGTCTCTGAAACTTAAAAAAATGAACAGGGCCCCGGCCAGTCGGCATTTGCGGCCTCGCTGCCCAGATTGTGACGAGTTGCTGGTTGGGCAATCTAGTTTTCCGTCCGATGTGCTGTGTGGCTGCAATTGTGATTTTTTGTTGCTTCTCGGTGTGGTCTGATGACTTAGACGTGCGTCCTTGGCTCCTCAATCTCATGTACTACGGTATGCCTCCCGGGTGCCGGGGTCCTGGTGGAGGAGAGCTGGTCCATCCTCTCTCCCCCCGGGGATTGGACTGGCATTCCGTCGAGGCAAAACGGTGGCGGCCGAGAATTGGTCAACTACATACATACATGCACTAGACACAGGCACGCACGCCAGGCAAGGTCTGGTTCCTCCCAGCGTCGCGGGAGCCATCGATAGTCAGAGCTTGGAGGCGGCCGTGCAGGTTCCCGAAACCACGCACGCGGGAGCGATGAAACGCCGGCCGGCGTCCGGGACCTGAAGCCCCCCAACGACGGCGTTGGAGGAAGCCATTGTCACAGTGCAATGGCGTAAGAAGTAATAATGGTCTGGTGATAAGGCTGTCAACTTGTTGGCTTTTGTGACGGGCCCCCTGCAGGAGAAGTGTGTGGTGAGTCAGCATGAGCAGCAAAGGGGCCCAAAGCCGTGACAGACCAAGACGACTTCTGGAACGAAACAAGTTTCTGCCGCCTCCTCTCGTCTCGTCTCGAGAGCTCATGGTTTGGGGTTCGGTTGGGCTGAGCTGGCAAGAGTATGGGAGCCTGGTCTTGCATTCTGGGCAAAGACAAACCAACTGAACAATGTGCACCGTTTGATATCAGAAAGCACCGTTTCTGTATACACAGTAGAAGGCGTACATCTCAACTGCACATCCCGGCGCCGTCGTGGGGCCAAGACTCAGGGTTGTCGCCGGGCCCGCGACCTCGGCCGGAGACATTGTCTCCACCACCACCGGAGGCCACATACACGGGTCTCCAGAAGATGACGAACACCGTGGCTGAACGTCCAAGGCAGGCAATGTATTAGAGTTCTCTGCTGCGAGATTGAACTACTAAACCACAGACGTGATCATCCCTTCTGTCTCCATCGCCAGCGCGACCACGAGCCCCACGAGGAACACTCGAGGGTACCATCGCCACGCCGCGCCGCACACGATGACACTGCAGGGAGATTGAGCTCACCGGATCTTTCTAGAAGCGTTCGACAATGGGAATCCCACCAGATTAGATTAGCAGATCAATCCGAGCAGGTCACCTGCGGTAGCAGCACTACGCGTTTAATTTTTCTCTTGTCCCTATCCCTATTTCCCAACCCCTCAGCCCCTCCAGGCCCCTCCATTCCGATCGACTGGGTGGCGGCCGGATTCCGTAAGCCCCCATCTCGTCCTCGTCTCGGTGAAACGCCAAGACCTGCCCGAGCTTCCGCATTCGGCCTGGTTGCTCCGTCGGCCTGGGGGCAGTTCTGCTAGGACGGGAAGCAGCCACCACGACAATTCGGGGGCCAGGTGACAGCCAGAGCTGCAAGTGTTGGGCGGACCAGCGGGACGGCGAGTCTGGTACGAGTCTAGTGATGCGACGGCATCTAGGTACGATTGATTGAGGCTCCTTGAATCTGGAAATTAAAAAAAGCCACTAATTAGATGGCGTGGTTATTACGCCTCTGGTCTAAGTGGCCGTGGCTTGTCCTCTGTGCTGGCATCCTGGCATCTCAGCAACCTGGGGTTCAACACCCTTGCGATGAAATTATGGTCCGTGGGAAAACCGTTTCCACCTCTGCAGACCAAGCTACTAATTGGGCAGACAAGAGAAAACGCTACAACGGCATCGGTCCCATCATGATGCGGGAAGGAAAACGACGGGCGGCTCCGTCCCAGACGTCGAAGTCAGGTAGAGGGGCGGCATCGATTGCTCCGAGGCCGACACAAGTGAGCAGTGGCCTCAGACAGATGTATGATGCTGTGCCACCATACCGGCCTCGCAATAGGTGGACGACACCCCAGCGTGCTGGCCGGGCATGATATCTTGACCCTCATGGGTATCAAGCCAGCTGTCTGGCTGGGCCTGGACAACGCAGCAGAGTCAAGTGTAATGGCTCAGCTGCATTACAAGTTCCAACATACACGTAATTGCGTACTGTCTAATCGAACATATCAACTATCAGAAGGGGGTACAAAATACTTCACGACAGTCTTTGAGAACTACTTCGGGCCAACAGTCGGATGAATACTATCTGGGGCCCATTAGAAGGACTCTGCACGCCTTCGCCTTCACGGTGAAGCTTTGTCATACTCACAGGCGATGGCGAATTCCGCTTGTCGTATTCAAAACAAAGACGTGAAATCAGCCCCTTGGTCGAGCATAGAATATCGTATTTGACCGCCTGCAGGAGTGTAACAGTAGATGCTGTGCAACTATGCCCTCCGAGAATCGCCGACACAGGTCTCGAGCTCGTCATCCCAAAAGGACAACTACACGCAGCAACTCCTGAACTGTGCTTACACCGAGGTCTCCTGGGTGCAGTGTGTATGTAACCCAAATCCCCTTCCCGCTAGTTTAGATTGGGTGTGTGTGTGTCCATTGGGGATGGGGACTTGTCGCAATGCCAAATCCCCCATGGTCGTGCATCGCTAGTCCCGCCCGCCATCATCTATCTCGCCCATGTGCCGCATATCGGCATACCATAGCATAGCATCTAGACCTTCCCTCTTGCCGTTCCTCGCTTCCAGGTCAACGGCAGAGGCAATACGGCATGGACCACTTGTTGTCTGCCGAGTATACAGAGTACATACATACCTACGGCACTGCGAAGCGGCACGACGGACTAATTACTGCACACACACACACACACACACACACAAACGCAACGAGCCATCTCCACCCACATGCCGCGCAGTGGTTGCCGTCCGTCCACAAATAGCATCACAAGCAGCCCAATGACAAACCTCCCCTCCCACCCCACGAACGCCCATCGTCCCGGCCGACTGGTGCTCTTGGCCCTGCCCTCCCCCCTTCTTCCCTTCTGGGTAAACCACGCGGCGGCACCGAGTCCGCAACAGACGTTCCCGGCTCTTATCCACAACGGACCCGGGCACCCGGGGGCCGGATGGGGAAGAATCAAAACGAAACATTTTTTTGTTCCCCCTGTCTCTGCCTCTTTTTTTTCTTCTTTGGTTTGCTGATTGTACTGGGATGCGAGACCGGGAGGAGGACCCCACCAGCTTCGTAATGCATGCGGAATCCCCCCTTTCCCAAACATTGTCTCTTCACAGCCGCTGTCTGACTGATGGTTGATTACGACTCTGCAGTGCGTGTTCGGCGCGCGTCGAGTCATCTTGGCAGCAGGTCCTTATACTCACCCACATCCCGGGGGCGGCTCATCTATTCCTGTCCATTCTGTCGAGATCCAGTATAACAGCCGAGGGCGGGAGGCTTGGCCCGGTTATCATTGCTCCAGAGGGGACATGAAGCACAAGCTTTGTTGAAGCCTGCTGGCAAGTGATCAAAACAGAAGGCGTGCTCTCAACGGCTTGTCTCAAATGAGACTGCTCAGTATGGCAGTCCATTCGGGACAGGACGCCCAACCACGAGCCTGGTAAGCATTCGCGGTTTTGGAGACCCACGCCGGGTGAGGGAAGGGGGGGGGGGGTGGATGAAGGTCATGCACATGGCCAGCGTCACGAGTGATACATGTTGTTTTCAACCCATCGATTATGCCCGCTTGGCCCTATCCACGACTCTGTCCATCCGAGTAAACCCTGAGCGCCTCCATGCCAATGCTCCAGCCCATAGGGGTATAGTAGTAGTAGAAGTATCAGCACAGCACAACGACACAGGGGCCTTCGCAGCTTGAAGGGAAAGCACTCAGGCCCCCATCTCCCCATCCCCCCAAGAGCCACACGCCGTGAAACTCCTCATCTTCGAATTGTCAGGATCGCCTCCGCCCTCCCCTTAGGAGGCTACTTCGCGCACCACTGGCGTCATTGGACCTCCGCTGTGAATCAGGGATACATGCAGAAGCAGTCCCCCTTGTAGTGACGCCAAGTAGAAGACGCCTTTCACACCTCCCGGCCTGACTTCTTGTGCGGAAACACTCCAATCCCGCCAGTCATTCTTATCAGGCTTGCTGGCAAATGCCGCTATGCTGATTGCAGATGTCTCAGAACTAGGAAATGCCGGCAGACCAGATATAAAAAAGAAATCAAGTAAAGATCGGAAGAGAGTATAAGCCCTGCTCTTTTTGATGGGAGGTTCCGAAGCAGAAGAATCACTTCAAAAGCTCGGTCCTCCTCACACATATTCAAATAGTGATTATCCAGAGATGTCGCCTGGCTTGAGACCAGCATGACAGTCTCATTGCGTCGTGCACATCCCACCACCACTTCAGGCCTGGGCGGCCGTGATGCAGAAGGTACGTCTTGCCAAGGCTCGTCATTGCCGACGAGCCACAGGTGGACATGTCTCCTCGCGGCATCTGGTGATTGCTCGTGTCATCGACCACGTTTCGAAGCTGCCGCGCAGGCTAGAACGGGTGCTAAGGGTCGCCCGGTCAGTGGCAACCATTCTGGCTTGCTGCGTGTCCTTTGTCAAAGCGAAGCTCGACAAGGCCACAATGTGCGACCGAGTCCAACACATTCCAAGCGTTGCTTGGTATTTAAAGCCGAATGTTAAAAATCTGAACCATGATATTCCGTTCAACGCCACAGATCGATCCTCGAAGAGCGTTTCTCCTGCGTCGCGGTGCTCGGCCGTGGCCAACCATCGCCACCACCCACGCTCGGCGCACTGCCCCTCCTCGGGCCACCAGTGGCTTCTGCCAGGCCGGGAACAGCCAGGAAGCCACCGGTGCCATCTCCCATGAAGACGGATCGGCGAGCCCCGGCCCGAGAATTCCAGCCGCTGTCGCTGTTATCCAATCCATAGCTACTGGAAGGACGTGCAGCGGCCTCGACAGGCGTGCTGCTCTGCGCTGGGTCCACCTTGACCATTCCCCAGTTCAGCTCATCGTCGCCCTTGGTGAAGACTTCGAGGGTCTGTGGGAGTCCAACGGGCCCGTTGGGGCCCGCGAGGGATGCAAAGGGGTTGTTTGAGCTGAATCGTGGGTTGTGGCCTGCGCCGGCGAATGGTTTCTTGGGTGGCTCCTGGAAGGGGTTGTAGCTGGCGCCTCCATTCTGGAAGGGCCCCGGGAAGCCAGGAGAACCAAGACCATTGCGGGAGAAGGAGGATTTGTGAGAGCTGCTGCTACCGGGTCGCTTGTAAGGATCGGCCGCGTACCTGGGTAATGGAGGTGGCAGGCCAAGGAGCGTGTTTGGGAAGTTGGCATCCCGAACGTAGAGGGCACGGAGATTTGGCAGGCCACCCATGAGCAGGGAACCGGAGAGATAGTTGTAGAAGGAAGGAAGGATATTAGAGTAGGGGCTGGCCGAAGGAGCACTCGTCACTTCGTAGTGGAAGGTTTCGAGGGAGGTCGAGGCCAAGGGTGGCACCTGGGGCGTCCCGGCGGCTAGAGGCAGGGACGTCGAGGCCTCGTAGGTTATGGTGAGTCGCTTGAGCATGGGGGCTGCCGCCAAGACGTCTTGCAGATTCCAAGGTTTGACTCCCGTCTCGGCGACATTCAGGACCTTGAGAGTACGCGATGCGTCACCATGGGTTAGATATCCCCTCAAGCCTTTTGACGAGACCCCGGGCACATTGTCCAGAATGAGCTCCTCCAAGGCCGGGAAAGGCGGGAGCATCTCATTGTCGTGCGCAATCATGTCGTCGTTTACAACATTCGAGCCGGATATTTTGAGGGCACGCAAGCCCCCGAGGGCGCCAAGGGCGTGCAGGATAATGGTGCCATCCATTTGTATGTTCTTCAGCTCCAGAACCTCGAGGTTGCGGAACACCTGGCCACTTGCAACGCGCTCCAGACTCCTCTCGGAGCCGTGCATGTAGGTCATCTTCCTCAGATTCAGGCACCTTGCCTCTACCTCCATTCGCAAAGTGATGTATGCATTATCGTCTTGGTAAAGGCCCTCGGGAAGGTCGACATATAGTAGGTTGGGAAGCACTGCTATCGTGCGCGCTATGTCGGCCTGGCACGCCTCCCTCAGCATGTAAGGCAGCTTGAAGTATTCGACAAGCGGGCCTAGCCGCGCGGGGTCTTCGCGAAGTGTCCTGCATAGCAGCTTCAGTCGTTTCTGGGATGTATCCTCGGGCACGCCGTTGCGGTCCAGAAAGGTCCTACGCTTGCGCTTGTCGGCCAGAAGCGCCTCACGGTTGCAATAGTGTACTGTCTCGATGCGGATACTATGGTAACTGTGGCGTGGCAGGGAATAGAGTCAGCACATGTCCCCCTCGGACGAGGCATTGGCGCCTCTCTTTAACACGGGTTTGGCAGAAAGGAATGGCACCGCAGATGGGCACGCGACACAATACGTACAGGACTTTGGGCGCCGTCTTGGACCACCTGCGGTTGACCAGGGCACAATGCGACAGGTCCCGTGTGTCACAGAGCATGCAGGCATCCTCAAGGGAGCTCTGCTCTTGCGTCTCGTATGAGCAGTCTTGGGTATGGGGGCAGACAAAGGCGAAGATGCGCTCGAGGACGGGGGCTGGCAGCGCGGCGAGTCTGGCGGCTGAAGCTCGATTGGGCGAGAAAGGGCGAATTGGGCCCGGGAGAGGGTAGTCATCCTCGGTGAGAAAGTGAGGCTGCGCGGGCATGCTGCCGCCGAACTGCCTATACTTCTTGCCAAAGACATCGGCGCCGGGGGCCTCGCTCTTGTTGCGCTGCTTGCGCCGCTTGAACAACTTCATGAGCTTCATTGTAGCTGGTGGTTGCTTGTTCTGCGGAAAAGAGGATGCAACGGGTATGAGAACGAGTGACGCGAGAGAGTATTGGTTGAAGGGAGGCAGGCAGGGAGGAATGGAAGGCGAGGGAGAGGGAGGGAGGGAGCGATGTGGGAGAGAGAGCGGAAGTGTGGACGGAGGGGAACTGTGGTGGAGCAGAAACCAGACCCTATGTACAGGGACAGGAATAGAGAGACAAGGACGACCGCATATATGGAGTGACGGAGTGAGGTGAGTGACAAAGGCGCTATGCCGGTAACAATGCTTGGGTGGAAATGCAGGCAGGCAGGAGGCAGAGCGGAGCCGTGATGGACTGACTGGTCGGCCAGCGGTCCCAAGCTATGTACAGAGCAAGGTGCAGGACGCCGTTGTGGTGTTTCTTTCTTTAGCCGCACGTTATTTCGACTGCATGTGCGGCACACCAAGAGCCTGGTCCTTTTGATAGGCTCAGAAGTGGCAGCCGCGAAGTTGGAGCTGGGCGCCCGCCACCAGAGCAGCCAGAGCAGCTCCGAGGAAGGGGACGGCAGGTGGCAGGGACCTGTAGGCTCCTGCTAGGGAGGGGGGTGATTGGACGGCACCCAGTAGTCACACATGCTGGCCCCCACAAATCTCATCAACCCTTGTCCCCTGCCCGTTTCTTGTCTGGGGAAACACATTCCCTTCACCCTCTCGGCCTCAGGTGGGTGGTGGTGGGCAGGCAGGGGTTCAGGGGCACTGGGCACCTGCCTACCCAAGATAGGTACCCCCGTACACGCTTGGATGATATTTGATTACAGGCTTGGTGTTGTTCAATATCTCGCCAACCTTATTACTGCAACATGAGCACAACGATCATCGGAAAGGGAATGGGGTGGGGTCCCGGTACGAGGGCATACCACAATATGGGATTTGGATTGCTTCTCGACCCGAACACTGAGGCCAGGTGCTGTGCCTCCATCGCTCCCATTACATCACCCGGAACCGTAATTAATCAACAGCAATCGGCCTTCTCAAAAGCGGATCCAGGCGGGGTCTCTGCCCGTTCATTTCGCGCTGATCGGTCGACTACCCGTACATATTCCCACTTGCCAGCCTGTCACGCCTGTCTTGCCCCTCCAGCTCGGAGATCGCGGGCGCCTGGGCAGCCTGTGCTGAGCACAACCGATCTACACTACCTGTGCATAGCAGCGCCGCTTATTTCGAAACAATGGCCGTTGGCACCCTAGATCTGCACGCCCCAAATTTGGCAACCCCCAGGGCACATCAACGCTTGATAGATCAGCCAGCCAGACAGCCAGCCTGACAGCCTGCTCGCGCGCAGTGCAGGGGACAACGGCCTTTGCGTCCGCATCCGCAGTTGGGCGCACAAACTATCACCAACAGATGGCGCTAGATCAGCCTCAACGATCCTGCCTTTCCCCTATCCAGGTGCCTAGGTCCTCAGGAGAACGCAGGGGTAACGATTCGGGCTTGGAACTCTCGCTGCTCATCACAAAACTCAAGGCTTTTCCGATCAGTTTGGCGCAAAGGGAGAAAGAAATAGAATAAACAAAGAAATACACAAATTGTCGAGACGCCACCCGGACTTCTGGGCCTGTTGGTGGGTCAGCCGCATACAGTGGCTGGCTACGTACGTGCTCAAAGAGAGAGGTGGAGAGAGCTTGTACACAGTACTGTGTAGACTTGATCACTTCTGATCGGTCCCAACGCTCAGCTCCATTGCTGGGCCACCAGATGCTGGTCCATGTCAAAATACCAAGCTGGAAGGTTCGATCCGAGGAGGATGAGCCCAGCGGCAACCAATCCGTCAACAAAGCTGACACGCCGCGACGGATCGTTTCAGCAATCTTACAACATCCTTCGAGCTGAGATCGCGCTGCCCTGTGCTTGAACCTGTTGGCGACGGGGTGAGGCGCGGGATACCGGCATCCTGCGGCGCAGCAGGAAATCCAGATATACTAGGCGCAAACGAGGTCAACCTGCCTGCTTCAAGCCCAATCTGGGTGGCAGTGATAACGTCAAACCCGCGAGAACACCCTGGTATGCTTGGTCTCGGACCATATGAAGTAACTAATTATACATGACAGACTACGTCCCCCCTTTGTGCAATGCAATATGTCGTGCTTGTGCTGGCATCCGTCGCTTTTGGCTTTCAGTCCGGTATCAGTACAATCTTCCATATCATGTCGACCTTTCTCGCTCAATGCCCGCGGGTACAGGAGATGGACCCCAATCATAGATCCTTCACTCGACTGCTTCTAGTTTCCGTTCAGTTGGACGCCATCCAACGGACTGCCTGGCCCCGTTCGCTTCGTCCTCAGTGTCAGAGGGAACGCATACTCATCAGGGTCTTCCTCCTCACTGCAGCTTGTGATCAGCACTGTGCCCGGGTACAGGTCGACGGGCGGGGGTCAAAGGAACTTACGGTAGCTTCCACGCCACATAATCCTCGGTGCTGAGGCCTTCGTGGCCCTCTTGTATGCTGGCAAAGTCACCAGGTGTCATCATGCCCGTGCGGTCACGAGGGGATCCGGGCACGGAGAACGGCCTTGAAATCTTCTGTTCCACCCCGGGGATGTAATCATCGTCCTCCGCGTCGCCCTCGAACGAGTTGGGATACGCCCTCCGCAGAGCAAGCTGCCGAGCCTTCACGTACTCCATGCCCATTCGCTTCCAGTCGAGCAGGTCGCTCAGGCGCTCTGTGCGGTTCCGCTGGTTGATGCGCTGTCTCCGGCTCTTGAGGCAGAAATCGAACATGGACGCGGTAAGCTGGTTGACCGAGTCATCGACGCCCTTGTTTCGGCGGTCGACAATGTAGATGCCGTAATCGCTCGAGTTCTCGATGAGCTCTTCCATGTAGCAGCCGAAACCAGACAGGTTGGTCGTGATGCTGGGGACTCCCATGACCGTGCACTCGGCCGGAGTATAGCCCCATGGCTCATAATACGACGCAAATACACCAAGATGTGTGCCTCTGACGAAGTCGTCATAGTCCAGGGGCAACACAGGGTTTGCCGAGTTCAAGAACTCTGGGTGGAAGACCACCTTGACGCGGTCCGTTGGGTGGTTGAAGAGTTGCACGCGACGGATCTGGTTCAGCACAGGGTCCTCGCTGTCGTTGAGCATGTTGTGCGTCACAATTGGTGGCAGGCCGTGGCGCTTCATGGCGAACAGACGCCTCCGCAGAAGGACCCGGTCCTGAGCGGTGATGAGCTCCTTCTCGTCAGGCAGAGGGTCTCCGTCGTGCCATTTGATTGATCGCTCGAAGACACGCCTCCCGATGCTCTTTTCTATGATGTCGACGGTGTCCCTGAGTGATTTTATCACGGCCTGTCCCTTCAAGGCTTCCACCGTCAACGAGGTCGTCTGGGCTGGCATGATGATGAACGCAACGACTGTAATCTTGCTTCCGGCAGCCTTGAGCCGATGGTTCAGGCGCGCGAGGGACTCGATGAACATGTCCACGCCTTTGTTCCTGAACTCGTAACGTCCCGCCGTGAAGAAGTAGAGTGTGTTCTCTGGGTCAAAGTCGTAATGGCCGTAGAAGTGCCCACGCACAAAATCGTGGATCTTTTCCTTTGACTGCTGATGCAAGTTCTGGAACTCGTGCATGGCGGAGAACTTGGTGACATTAAGCCCGTTGGGCAGGACACCGTCCGGCTTCCGCTTCAACAGGTGCTCACTCTCGTAGGCCGTGATGTGGGAAACGGTCGTGAAGACGTCGCAGGCGTGAGCTGCAGCGCGCTCTATGCAGTACCTGTGGTAAATCCCGCGCTTTCCTGCCTCCGCGTCGACATCAAACCATTGTAAGTTGTTGTAGAAGTCCACAGATCCAGCACACAGGTATCTGCCTAGCAAGGTTGCGTGAGTGGTGAAGATGGTCGTCACATCGATGCGTCGCTTCTTGGTCAACGGGAGGGCGACGCCCGCCAGCCACTCGTGGAAGTGTGCGATGACGGCTTTCGTTTTCTCGTGGCATACGTACTGCGTTGGTCAGCTTAACACCGAACCTGTTGCTCTCCGGCGGGCACATACCTCTCCAAGGAACCAGGCGACGAGGTATCCGAAGACAATTGCTTCATTTGTCTCGTCGTCACCTGGAGGTGAAGGAATGGACGCGAGGTTCCACAGGTCCGATTTCCACTCATCCAAGTACCCATACGCGGTCTTGGTGTCAATCAGGATGACCCGTGGAGCTCCTTCAATCAGCCAGCGCCCATAAAGTATACCGATACCGCGATCTCGCATAGACTGGATGGTAGCTGCCAGTTCTGGGATGGTTGGTTCGAGCTCCTCGACTTCGACAGCAGCCTGCTGGGGTTAGCGAAAACGGCAACCTAGAAACAAACATTGCCGTGGTGGGACTGACCGATTGGTGGTTCAGCGGCCCGATGAGAGTGTAGCGTTCGCCATATTCTGCCGTCGTCACTGGCGCCTTAGACTTGATAACCGAGTAGATGCCGCCAACTGCGAAGAGGGTCAGTCAAGAGCCGGGCCGGTAACATTGCTGACTGCCCACAGACCTCGATGGGCGACCTCAGTGGCTATCTCGAAGAGGATGTGGTTCTTCACCTCCCGAGGGGCGCGCTCTCCGCCTTCGGACATTGTGAAAGTTAGGAAACGATCTGTGCGATTCGCAAGGAGTCACGGTGCCTGGTTCTCTCTTCGTTGTTAGCCCAAAGACCGACAGCAGCTCAGACGGCCTGATGTGGGAGGTGGCGCAGGAGGTGTAGCTCAGAAGACCAGAGCAAAGCGTCGCGTGACAAGGTGTGAGCTTCTGAGAGTGAATAGGCCACTTACAACTTGGGCTGGCGCAAAGGCAAGACACCCAACAAAGAGTTCGCCGCGCGCACTGAAAAACTGGTGACGTTACAGTCGATATGGGGAGCTAATATACGGCGCCAAACAGCAGAAACAAACAGTTTTTGGGTGGTGGATTCCAATTGAGCCACAAGAGAGTAGCCAGCTGCAGACGGGGATGCTTAGGTGGGAGAGGCCGTTGATCTTGTGACCGGTGCTCGAGGCCTTTTAGGTGTCGGGAGGGAGGAGGCGGGCGTGGCAGGACGGGCAGGGAAAAGCAGGTGAGGTGAGCTCCAGGTAATATGCTCGGCGTGATGCTCGCAGCGAGTTTGTGTGGTTGGGCAATCCAGGATCGGACTGTGACGCTACAGTACAGTAGTAGCAAGGGCGTTAGGCCACTCTGGGCTAGAGGGACAGGGAAGTGCTACCCCAAACAGCTCTCATCCCCAGCTTCTTGTGGCCTCTCAAACCGGGGGGAGAGGGGAAGAGTTCGAGCCAGCCAGGCCAGCCTTGGAACGCTACAGGGGGGGGCCAATTCAACGCTCCACCGTGCAGGGAACGGACGGCGTCGGGCGCAGGATTTGAGCAAAGCCCCCCAGCCGTGCGGTGAAAATAGAAGTCTTCCTGCAGATCCTATATGAGACAGAAGTCAACTCACCAACACATCATCCAGCCTCAGAGAGCCCACGGTAGAGAGTTAAATTTGCAGGTGCCTGACCGGTGCCTGGACAGTTTTTGACAGCAAAACCAGCCATGGTGTTACCCCCGAGCTGATCCGTCACGAGACGGGCGCCGCAGTTTTGCATCATGAGACTTGTTGGGGAGAGGCAGGCCGGCAGCAAGTGTGGATCCGGAACCAGATGGAGCTTGGCAGGTAGACGCAGCTAAACTTTGCGCTAATGTAGACAGACAGACAGACAGACAGACATTTTCTTCATGATGGCCCTGGAAGCGCCCATAAATTATTTGGGCACACAAGATTGGCATGCTTCCCTGCAATGCAGAATAGACACATGATGGGCAGGCTCGACTGCTCTTGCAGTTCGTGTTGGCCCTTGTTGTTAACCCCAGCCGCCCAGCTCTTCACAAGCGCCCCCAAGGCCTCAGCAGGCATGATCTTCTGCATTGTGCGAGGCTCCTCCCAAGACAAAATATCATTTTCGTCATACGCGGGTGGTGCCACGGTCGTCTCGTCCCGCGTCAAGCTTACCCATCCTGCCTGGCTTGCCCATCCTGCCATTCCCTCGGTTGGCGTGGAGCACAGCCCCGCGGAAGGGGTCCACCTCCACATCCTTAGTCAGTTCTTATGACGTCTCCCAGCACTGGCACGCGCGCGGGGCAGGGCCTGGGGCCGTCAATTCGGTTCAACTCAATTCAGTCTATCGTCAGTAGGCGCAACGTGCTTGTGTCTGTACCACATTCGTCATACCAGCGAAATGTGATGTGCAAGGTGACCGAGTCTACCTTATATTGCCACTCCTCTTACTGCTCCCTGCCTACCCTTGCAATTTTGGTCCAACACATGCAATGCGTGGCCCTCGCTGCTTCTACGGGGATTGCCTGGCCGGCCACTGTGACTGGGAAATGTGATCCACTCCCACTGGCGACTCAGTGTGGCCTTCGTCTGGAGGTCTAGCTCATGGACAAGAATAGTAAACTGGAGAAGTCGCCTACTCCCAAGTTCCCTGAGCTGTTCAAAATTAGCTTTGTTGGGCACGCAGCATGCCTAGTACTCAGCGTTGCTAGTACTCAGCATTGCAACTCGAGCTTGTGCCGCGAGACAAAGACTACAGCAGTGTGTTCTTGGTCCAAATTGCTCAAGAGACAATGCTCTTGCTTTAAATTTAGTGTTACTCAGGATAATGCCTTGTCTTATTGTTGGGGTCCCCTCAGCTGTCAAAGAAGTGTGGATCTACAAATTGCCCAAGACAGCCCAGCAGCCAGCCATGTCTGCAGTTCAGCCAATGTTGACTTACTGCAAAGCTACACCTCCAACCCGTGGATACTCGCACAGTCTGTCCAGACACGTTCAAGATGGCAAAGAACAATCACCAAAAGAACAATAAAAACAAACAGGGTTCGGCAAAGCCCATGGGCAAAAGTCACAATAAGCAGCCCTCAGAAAAACCTATGGGCAACCACTTTAATAATCAGCCTACTAATATACCAAATCCCACAAGCAAACCACCCAAATGTCAAATATGTGACAAGCCACACAAAGGTGAGTTATGTCCCTTCTGCCTTGTTTACTCCAATGTGGGCAGATTGACTGATCGTGAAGCAGGTGAGTGCCGGTACAAGAACGCACAGGCAAGGCCCACAAGCAATTGCTCTTATTGTGGTAAGAAGGGACATGACGAAAGTGTGTGTTATAAGAAAAATTCGAACAACAAGCACAAGACTCCTTCCTCAACGTCCTTTGCAAAGAAGTCTTTGATAATCAGACGTGAGGGCCGTTGGGAGGCGCCATTGGACTGCCAACGGGAGCGAGACCACAGTACAGTCTCCTTTCCCTTAACTCTCGCCGGAACAATGGCAATGCCTCCGCTGCGATATGGATTAACGTCTGACGCATGGCTAGAAGATTCCGATAATGACGCTATCATGTGTCTCCACGATTGTAGGTCAGGGGGTAATTTCTGCTACAGACGTTTTGCTGTCAGGTGCGCGAACCAGCTGAAGCAAAGCATTAAACAGCTGGATCAAGGGATCACCGAGCCGGAGCATATGCCACTCGTGATCTCTCAGAGAGACGAGGAAGCCATTTGGCAGGCCATGGTCGGTTACGGTGTTCCGAACAATGGCTTCTCTGAGTCATCGTTAATGGACATAGATGAGGTGTTTTAGTAGGTTGACCAAAGATGTCTAGATCTAGCCAACTCATGGCTGAGTCGGCCCTACAAAGTTGGTGCAAGGTACCAGCAGCTCCCGCGTTGTTATAGATTACCTGTGGGATGGGAAGGGCGGGCCGTAGAAGAAGTCTTAGAATATAAACATCCTACAAGACCTTTCATTGAGCTTTTGTTGATTGGAAATGTGTGAGAAACCAAAAGAGCAAGACATGCACTGTATCGCGTCGCTTGAGGGTGGGTAGCTGAAAATGCTTGCTTGAGGCGCTGACCCCCCCCCCTTTCACGCATCAAAGGATCGTGGGGTAAGGGCTAGGGTCTTGGACGGGAGGCCAAACACGACCTTAGTGCCTCAGGAACCGACTCTGCTTCCGGACAGCACGTTTCCCTCCTGCAACCTCCGAACAAAGCTTCATTAGCCATTCCTGCCCCCGCCCCCCGACGCCCCAAAGCCATCTCATCATCTTTGCACATTTACGGGCCTTGCGGAAGGAACAGATCACGACGACTTACAATCGAAAAATTGTCAGTGTCAGTACCGGATGCGTTGTAAAGGACGGGGAGCTTGGATGGGACAACACGGGCTCGCGCTAGGTAATCTACCCGGCGAAGCCTGAAGCTGCGCGCAGCAACGATGGATCGCAACAAGAGAATCGCCGACGCGGGGATACCTGATGAGGAAGCCCCAACGTTGGCTGCGATAGTGCGTTGAAGAGGAGGAACACCAAACCGTACTTGCCCTGCTCTCCGCCGAGAGCGCGGGAACAAACCAGAGCGGGCTGATTTAGGAGCACATGAACCTGCCAGCAGCCCTCAGCGAGACCTCGTCTCCTTGCCCGTGCTGGTCGCTTGCGTCAAAGCCTTGTCGGACAGGCCGCAGCGTCTGCACAAGTCGCCCTCATGCTCAACACAACTGGCAGGAGACCCTCTTTATCATCCGCCGCCCAACTGCCAAGACCGGCCTCATGAGCTCGGTCATCCGTGGGGTGCATTGGCATGACGACCTGCAGAACCCTTGTCTCGCTATCTGTCGACATGCTCCAACGTGCCCCGGCAATGAGGTTCCATAGAAGATGGTGATCGCTCGAACGTTTCCATGCATCACCACTGTGCTGCAAACCGTTGTCAAGACGTTCTGCCAAGATCTGGATACCAACTAGGAAGCCACCAAGTCGAACCTTCGGCTTGAGCACCTTCACGCATACAAAAGAACTCGGCCTGTTCACCTCATGCCGGCTGCCCAGGGCTCGCGGTGCCAACCTGACCAGAAGGAAACCACCTTGGTATTGGTGGGCGGTATTGCTTAGCAGAGTTGATGTTGTCCAGACCACGATGTGCTGATGAAGGGCTGTTTCTTGGCGTGGACATGATCGCATCCTACCTGCCCGACCAGCATTAAATGGCTGCCGTGGCTTGAGTTGCTTGCTGGTTATCTGTCACGATGGGAGCTGACATACGCCAGCTGTCGTAAACCACTATAGCCCTACGTAGATACTTGACTGCCTGATACTGAAATGCTGGGCCTCGATAGAGGGAGGCTCAAGCAGACAAGGTGGGGCAGGGGCAGCCTTGGGGGAGCTCCGAGTCCTGACTCTTTAGCAAGCTCTCTGGGCGATGCTGCAAGGACTCTGGGTTTTGATCCCAGTCTGCGCCAGGTCGTGTTGCTTGAATGGAGGGGCGGAAAAAGGTTGGTGAGCTGGCAAAGAAACACCGACTCGCCTTCGCGACAGTCGATTGAGCAGAAGGGCACACACTGTTGCCAGAGGCACTGATCACGGCGAGCGGAGGACTCTGACACAGCCAAAACAAGGGCCTTGCCCGGCTTGAAGAGCTTGCGCCTTGACGTTGAACGGGTGGTGGAAAGTCTGAACCTGAACCGCCGAAGCGGCGAGTTGAAGCGAGTGTCGCTGATCGCACGACAACACAACTGCGCGCTATCTTGAGTTCGCACACAGATCTTTCACGGCACGGCTCTTCACTCGGTCCTGGCTGGAGCAAAGGAGTGTCGCCATTACCATCACCACTCTTTCTCTTCGCCTCGACTCTCATCTTCAGCTCGCTTTGTCTGGCGACGCCTGCAGTCTCGGGCCTCTTGCTGCTAAGACGCCTCGGCAGCCTCTTCTGCCGTGCGACTCAGCCTGTTGCGTTAACACGACCACCGTCCACCGTTCCAACCAGAACGCGGACGCGAAAACCGTCCGCCGGGCTGGTTCTTGCGCTGCAGCTGTGCCCCGGTCGAAAAGAAGAACCCAGCGCAAGGTCGACAGCCATATGACCAACCAGAAGGTGCACGCCCAAATTTTTGACGACCCGACCTCTTACCAAGCGCGAGCCTCGCGACGCTTGCTGGCTGGCAGCCTTGGACCAAGCACCTGATCTACCAACGCGCACCTTTGGTCTCCCAATGCTCCGTTACCTGGAGTCGGCCAAATTTCTGCCTTCGTTCTGTCTTGTCTTTGGGCTACTGTCACAACCCCCCAACCCCTCTCGGGCGTTGACGCCGACATCCATAACACCAGCAGCAGGTAGCGGTCGCAAAACGGCTAAAGGCAGCGCCGCATTTGAGCAGAGGTGCCGCGCTGCGTCTTTGGGACTTGAGGAGAAGACGGGCCCCCGAAAATCCACTGACAGCGCGCTGTGGTCCAGCGCGCCTAGCGGCTACCTAGGCACCTCAGAGTGCTACCCACACCCGCAAATCCTGGTCACCCCGGCTCAGCTACCGCCTGGGGTTGGGTCCTCTTGGCCACCGAAAAGCCAAAATGAAGTTCTCAAAGCGCAGGCGGTTTCCTGCCTCTGCCTCTTCCGCCTCCCGACCTGGCTTTGCTGTCTCGACACGCCACCAACCCCGACAAGATGATGCAATGCCAGACGACAGCCGCAACCTCGGCGACGACCCAGATGTGAGAGGACAGATTCAACGAGGCATGAGGAATCCCGCCAACCCCCCTCGACGACCCTTGTCTCCCCTACATATCGCTGCCCCCCACCCTGCTGCAGCGCCGAGTGAGAGAGAAGCCGCCCATCGCAGAGGCCGAGATATTATACGCAGCCCGCCTCCAACAGACCGTGACCGAAGCCACCGCAACACCAGACCTCACGAGCGGCCCCACAGCCCTCCCAGGCCGCCCAAGCACGCTCAGCCGTTTCGTCGCAGGTCCCGAGACTCTAGCAGAGACGGTGCCCATCGCCCTGGTGATTTGTTCCCTCGACACAAGCACCGAGGCCCTCGAGGCACCTCTTGGGGTCGCGAGGCTGCACATCCCACCGACCCACGCCAGCCGTCCCCTCACCAACCCAGGGATCCTCACACCGACGTGTCCGCCCGACAGCCATCACGACCACGATCACCGTCACCTGCTAAGCGACGGCGGAGCCGCAGCCCTCTTTCCACTGCACCGTATCCGAGGCCGTCCCGTCACGAGCAAGGCTCACGAAGGACCGAACAGGAACTAGACGCGGGCAGGGCTTCTCCCTACTCAACCCGACCGGAGACATCGTTTTCCCGACGAGAGCGTTCCTTGACGCGTAGGGAGCGACGCTCGAATAAGAAGGCCTCGGCTGCGCAAAAGGCACCACCTCCGATCAGCCGTGGTCGGTCGCCCCCTCCACCCCGCGGTCGAGATTTTTCGGACAATCCAAACCTTTGTCCCCTCGGTCAGAGAGCATCTCCTCATCGCGACCACAGCCCCTCGTCATTTTCCAGTCGCCGTTTCCCATCCTCCCCACCTCGCCGCGAGGGTCCTCCGCTGCAGCCTGGCCGACGCCGGCGATCAATTCAGGACAACTTGTCCCGGGGTGGAGACGAGCCGTTGTACGATAGAGAGAGAGACGACTATACGAGACCGCCAACCCGGTCTCCTTCCCCAGGTCATCGACGACCATCCTTTTCGTCCAAGCGGCAGAGGAGGCTTGATCGCTTGCCACCCACGGGATTACCTCCAGAGCCAGCGTCTGGCTCGAACAGCATAGAAGTCAACATGTCGGCGCGAGGCAATTTCCGTGGATCATACAGTGGTCAGTATCCCTCAAGGGGTCATTACAGCCAGGGACCACATTCTTCCGGCCATGCTACGCCCAATTCATCTTATCATGGAACCCCCCCGGCCCAGTCGCCTTATAGCGGCGGCAGGGGCAATTGGGGCGGACAGCAACAGTATTCACCGCAAAGGTAGGCTAGGAGTACTCCAGGTCTTATCTTCGGATCACTAACATTTGGCATAGCCAATACCCACCGCAATACCCACCGAACGGCTACGCACCGGCTGGGCCTGTGGCACATTTCTCAGGCAGCCAGGCCAACTCGCCCCCAATGGGCACCCCCACCGGGCCAAGCCATCAGTTTTCTCAGAACTCGTATCGCGGAGGATATAGAGGCTCATCCAGCGGCGGATATCGGGGAAATAGCGCAGGCCCTGGTACTGGTCGGGGCGCCAGCCGTGGAGGATTCAAGAGCGGACACTGGGGTTCCAGTGGTAGCGGTTCTAGAGCTGCTTCGAGTCAGCCTGAAGATGCAGGCTCAGGACGTGCAACACCGCAAGCAGGCTCCAGTGTAGGTGATCAGGGCTCAACCCATGGTGAGGTGGCAACACACGAAACCGAAAACCCCTTTAGGCCACCCAAGGAGTTCCAAGTGGAGGACACGGCCATGGATGAGAGCAACGAGGCCGAGCCAATGCCAGCTCCGGCAAGTCGTCCGCCTCCATCAGGCCCTGCATCAGAGAAGAAGATCAGTTTCGCGCTCAAATCGACCCCAAAAGCACCCGTCACAGCTCCAAAGTTCGAGATATCCTCGAAATTCAACGCGCCTACGAAGAAGGAACCGCCAAAGGAGTCTAATCGTCACGAACCCCGAGACCGAGACCGAGACCGAGACAGTCGCGATTTTCGAGACAGCCGAGATAATCGGGAGAGCCGTGACCACCGTGACCACCGTGACAGCCGAGATATCAAGGGCAGTCGAGATCATCGAGAGCCCGCTCCACATAGGGACGTGGCAGACGGTCGAGATCTACCAAGAAATGTGCCAACGGAGCCCCGGGCGGTCAAAGAGCAACAGAGGCGCCAGGAGCAGCAAAAGCCCCGAGAGCCTAGGGAGTCTAGGGAGCCTAGGGAGTCTAGGGAGTCTAGGGAGCCTCGGGTTCGCATGGTGAAAAAGAAGGTGAAGCGCCTGAAGGAGAAGCCCACCCTTCCAGACCACCTGGCGGCTTCCGATTCTGTCTACTTCCGTAAGCCCGGCAATGAATCTGTGATTGGTGCCGGCACGTACGGGAAGGTGTTCAAGGCCGTCCACGTCTACACCAAACGGCTTGTTGCTCTGAAGAGGATCCGCATGGAGGGCGAGAGGGATGGCTTCCCAGTGACAGCTGTCCGAGAGATCAAGCTTCTGCAGTCCCTCAAGCACGTCAACATTGTTGCATTGCTGGAGGTTATGGTCGAGAAGAACGAGTGTTACATGGTGTTTGAGTACATGTCGCATGACCTGACAGGAATACTCAATCACCCTACCTTCAAGCTCGAAGCAGCACACAAGAAACATTTGTCGAAGCAACTGTTCGAGGGCCTCGATTACTTGCATCAGCGTGGCGTTCTGCATCGAGACATCAAGGCTGCCAACATCTTGGTTAGCAGTGATGGCATCCTCAAATTGGCCGACTTCGGTCTCGCTCGCTTTTACGCTAAACGGCACCAACTCGACTACACGAACCGGGTCATCACCATATGGTACCGCTCTCCAGAGCTACTACTCGGCGAGACCCAATACAGCCCTGCCGTGGACATTTGGAGCGCAGCATGTGTCATGATCGAGATCTTCACAAGGCGTGCCATCTTCCCTGGCGATGGTGGCGAGATCAGCCAGCTGGACAAGATCTACTCTGTCCTCGGCACGCCGCACAAATCGAACTGGCCAGGTTTGTTGGATATGCCTTGGTTCGAGCTCTTGAGACCAGGGGCAAGGAAACCAAACGTGTTCGCAGAGCAGTACGAAGACAAGCTGCCCCCCGCCGCATTCAAACTCCTGGGCGAAATGCTGCAATATGACCCCCTCAAGCGACCGACGGCCGCCCAGGTGCTGGAGCATCCTTATTTCACCACCGAGTCACCGGCTCCACGGCAGGTAGTAGAGTAAGTGGAACTTCCCTTCGGCATGTGTTTTCCTTCATAGAGCAATTTTACTGACAGATATGATAGGCTCCAACACGTGGACGGTGACTGGCACGAGTTCGAGAGCAAGGCGCTGCGGCGTGAAAACGAGCGGAAGGATCGAGAAGCTCGCAAAGCCGCTGAGAAGGGCTCCGGCTCCACAAGCAAGGACAACAAGGATTCTCGGAAACGTCCACCAGAGGCGAACGATGCAAACCGCGAGTCTAAGCGCCAGCACGTTGAGAAGTCGGCAGATGCGGTACCAGAGGCCAGCGAGGTGGATGCGTCAAAGAAGGCCTAGATGTCTTGACTTGTGGCGACGATCATTCGAGGATCTCGACAAGAAACGGCGGAAGACCTCGAATGGTCACATCCTGGGGGACCGAGTGTAGACGACGTCCCATGGAATTTCTTCGGCCACCGAGGGTGGGTGGAACGTATCAATTCATTCTTGCCCAAGTAATAGAGGATACCAACCCAGTGGTGACTTGCTCGGATACTCGACTAGCATAGCAGATTCAGGGGTATGGATGCGACAAGGTTGTCCTTTGTACTTGTGCAATACACAGCGCGACGCCATACTACAATATACCAGTTCCCGTTTAGAACCGTCCACGAGTTTATGCCAAGACCATAGACTTCGTGCTATGTTGGCGTCCTAACCTCGTGAGCCGCATTGACTGGCTGGTTCCAAGAAGCCATCTCTTGTAATTGTGGTCTTGGGGCCCGACTCATGTGGCAGAATCACTCCCTGCTGCGCGCCAACGACAAGGTGATAGAGGTTGGGTCTCTGAGTTCCCCCTCAATGCCGTGTAGCAAGAGACGAGAGAACAGTTGCGAGTAGTTGGAGGCTTCATCTTCTGAGGGGACAATGGATACCATTCGCGTCTTCCTAGCGTACCTATCAAAAACGATTTAATTATTAAGGAACCTCTCTAAAGGGGGAACCACAATTGCCGGTGCCGCCATCTATTCCAGAGCACATAATCATCCCCCGATCCTCCTTCCTCCGCTCACATCCCATTTGACGGACTCGACTCGGCAGACCGATGCTTCTAAGTAGGTCTGTCTCCACAGCCTATGACAACAACACTGGAGACGAGCGTCCCCCCCCACCACCCTCTTCTCTCCAAACCTCTAAAGGCCAATCCCACAATGCTGAAAGAAAAGCCCTCCACCCAACCAACCGGCTGACTCCCCTACTCCGTAATGTGGGAAACGTACCATGTCCTTTCCAATCGACTCCGCCATACTAGTAACAATGAGAACCAACCACGCCCATGGCGAATGTATGACGGCCCCTACAATATGCACGCACAGGAACACACCACGCGAGCGCAGAAGGGGGGTGGGGAAACGGTGTGTGAGGAAACAAGACAAGATGGAATCGAAGCAGATCCAAGATAAAGGACGGTAGATGAGAACAGTCTTTTTTTCTCTCCAGTTCCGGAGAAGAGTTGAGGACATTTTCTCTCTCTCGTAGCCGGCAGTAATAAAAACCCCCCTTGACACTCCACGCTGATGCGGAACCAACCAGTGACTGACACCGACACCGAGCCTAAAACCTACCCCCCAAGTCGCCGCCGCCGCCGCCGCCCAAATTCCTTTACCAATCGTCCACCACCGACCATTCCATTCCGTGACTGGTTTCGACCGTTACAACTTAAAGACAGTGCGGTTAATAAACAAGAAAGAAGAAGAAAAACGACAAGTAGCAGAATGTAGTAAGGGGTATGACACATTTGACGTCCCCGACCCCCTCCCAGCAGAAATAAATGCGTTCTGGGGAAAAACTCCCCACCGAGGATGCAAAAATGTACACCGCCGTGGCGCGCTACTTTTGTCTTTCCGTTGCAACATGTTGCTTTTTTTCCACCTTGTCCCCTGCAACCCCCCAGATGCCGCCGGTCCCGTGAAACGTGTGGTCTTCCAAAAGCCAGCCGCCCTCGCCCAAAGGTTTGGTATGTTGAGAAGATTGCCGAGCTGTTTCGGTTACTCTATGTCCCCAAAGTAGTCGCATATATAGTCACAAGTGAAAGTCGACAGCCGTGTTGGTCTAGAAAGATGACGCTGAGGCCCAGTACGGAGCCGTCATGTACAAACTTTAGGCAGGCGACTTGCTAGGAGCTCCGCCGCCGTTCTGGCGGGGATCACCGCCGCTGACCGAGAGACCGCCGATCCCGCTCGACAAGAAGGCGAAAGGGTCGTTCTCTCCAGCCGAGTAGAAGTTGTTGGAGGGCCCAGCAGAGGCAGGGCCGTTCTGTGCCGACTGGAAGGCAGCCTCGGCAGCGCGACTGTCAAAGGGCCCGGCAGAGTGCGCACCGGGGCCGGGACCAAAGTGGGTGTTAAGGGAAGGGTAAGGAGCTGCGCCGCCGCCGATGCCGGATGGCAACGCGTAGGTGCTGGGTGGGCCGCCAAACTGCTGGCCGTAACCACCCCCAGAGTTGAATCCACCTCCGGATCCAAAGGGCCCGGGCCCGGGGTTGCCGCCCATGGATGCTTGGCTCATGTAGCTGGATGGGGTGTCCATCGGAGTAGGGTAGCCTGAGTCTGCAACAATGGCAGCGCCAGCGCGGCTGGCACCGCAGCGGAGGCAGCATACGTTCTTGGCAAAGTTGTGGTATCCACAGACCTCATTGCCACACTTCCAGTCTCCGGCACGGAAAGGGACGACGCCGCTGCCTCCCATACGGCCACCGCCGCCGTGGCCCATGTGTCCGTGGTGATGACCGCCGCCGTGGTGAGGGGGACCCATCATCGCTGGTGGCCCATATCCACCACCACCACCGCCGCCGCCGCCGCCGCCACCACCATAGCCGCCGTAGCCCATGTCACCTGTCGGGCCAGCACTGACCGCCGGGTATGAGCAGCGGAAGCAAGCCGTGCGACGCTGGAAGTTTGAAAATCCACAGCTAGGGCAGGTCCAGTCTCCAGGTCGAGGTCGGTTCTTGCTCGGCGGGAATGGGGTCAATATCTCCTGGGCCCGATCCAGCACTCGGCTCGACGATGGGGAAACCTCGATGGCCTTCTCATTGAGAGCTCGGCCATTCATACACAAGCTCTCAGCCGCCTGGAAGCGAGTACGGTTAGCCTTGACAGCTGCACATCGCCTATCGTGATCCATGCTTGTAGGTCTGACTGCACTTCGGACGGGGAAAAGCTGCACATCGGACACCAAATCAAGTCCACACGAGAGTCCACTTGGCTTGAAATGAAGGTGAAGGAACGGGCAAACCAACGATGCGAGGGTATCGACTTACTTCCTCATGAGATGAGAAGACTGCGAAACCAGTGCCCGTGGGCTTGTGCTGCTCAGGCGTGCGAAGGGTCCAAAAGGCGATGGGGCGGCCACCGAATTGGGTGAACCAGCTCTCAAGCTCAGATTGAGTTGTGTCGTGGGGCAAGCCTGACATGTGTAGAACCTTACTCCGTTCAGAGAGGAAAGCCCTCACGTCCGCGCGAGCATCCATCGGTCGGGTGAGCACGTCAGGGTGCTCATTAGGGGGCTGGGACTTCCGGACCAGGCCGCGGAGGACACGAGTGAGGGTGATGGCTTCGTCCATAGCCCTGCGGGGTGAAGCAGGGGCGAGCGCCTGCAGATGGAAAGGCAGGTTGTGCTTGATGGGAGCACTCGACTGCACCGCCTCGACCTCGAGAGCCGCACAGATATTAGCCAGCGACGACGGGCCAAAGGCCAGGCATTCGGGGTGGTGCTGCTGCCATCTCTGGTATTCAGTCCGCAGGTCGAACGTCCGAGAGTGCTGTAGATATGGAGGGAGAACAACGGCTTTGTCGCGGGCTTCTCGGGGGAGCTGAACCCGGAGGTCCCAAGCATCCAAGGTTACGAAGACGAAGTCGAGGTTCTGCGAGTTGAGATGCTCGGAGGCAAAGGTATCGAAACGGTTAATGGCGGCCCTGAATGTTCCGGCATTCCTAACGTGCTCCCATGTCAAGGTGGTCAGGCTCGCTGGACACGAAGTCTGGTTAGTTTTGTTGGCCAGTGGAAACGGCGACTAGAGGGGAGACGGGCAGAAACTGCTCGACAAGGGTAATGCGAGCGATGCAAACGCGCCAGACTTACTGCAGAGAGGGGTGATTGGCGTATTGATAGGCTTGACCAGAACACTCTCATGATGCAGCTGTTTAAGAGAAAGATAGCCGTCAGCTTGGGGACCATTTAGGTCACTACATCCCCAAGTAGGAGCAGCGATTCGGGGTCAGAGCAAAAGAGCCCACCTCCTCAAGTGTCTTGGAGTCCACCAGAATCCACCCAATCTCGATAACCTCGGCAGAATCCTTGGTCACGTAGACGCCGTGTTCGTCGCAGGTGGTGGCCACATGGATGACCACATAGCGGTCAACATTTAACGGAGCTGGAGGAAGGGCTGCCATGGTCGGGGCTGCTGGCGGTGAAGGGGTCGAAAGGGGTAGCTGGTCGACAGCGGGAGAAGGTATGTCCGGGATAGCTGATCCAGCTGCAAGAGGTCAGTTGAAGCGCAAGAAAACCCGTCACGATCTCGGTGGTGCAATCCAGGCCTGCGCAGGTGGAGCGGAAGCCACGAAAGCGGGCAGTAGGCCTCTCGAGGGGTTCGCAGACGAGTCGAGGAGGCAGGGGGCACTCGACTTTGAGCTTGGATGGCCGGGGACTTGAGCTGGAGGGCCAGGATCGAATGGACACGTACTGTTGCTGCCGCCAAAAGCTTGCCTGAGGAACCAATGTGGACTCGGGGAAAGTGGCTGGCCGCCGGATTGATTCGAGGAGGGGGAGGTAAACACAATGTGAGAACTCGGCAAGGAGATGCCGAGCCTGCAGGATGGATTGTGTGCGGTGCTGGAGTGAGCTGCACACGCCCTCTGGACCTTGTTTTGAGGGGGGAGGGAAGGAAGGTGAGGGAGGTGAGGCG
This sequence comes from Diaporthe sp. PMI_573, assembly GCA_021399435.1. Lineage (NCBI taxonomy): Eukaryota > Fungi > Ascomycota > Sordariomycetes > Diaporthales > Diaporthaceae > Diaporthe > Diaporthe sp. PMI_573. The sequence continues at coordinate 161,770 of JAJTUP010000022.1, read as the reverse complement.
AGGTGGTTTGGAGAGGAAAAGACCAAACCAAGAAAGACGAGACGACGGGATGGCAAGAGGACTGCCAGGTGGACTGGACGAGACTGGACTGGACAGGACAGGCCCAGGACCGAACCAGGGGGAGGGAGACGAGGACCAGCAAAGTGGAGGAAATAGAGACAGACACACAAGATCAGACAGATCAGATAGACAGACAGACAGCAGAGGAGGAGCAGAGCACGCACGCACACACACACACACACACACACACACACCACCTGCGGTAACCAACTCACTCGCTGGGCCTAGCACGCGGCAACCGTCTGGCGAGGGAAAAAAAATGATAACAGGCATTTGGGGAACAACGCTGCTGTCCCGCTGTGCTGGTGGTGTGCTGTACTCCGTGCTTTCCCAGTCTCCTCTTGCAAACGACGGGCCTACCCCTGTCGTCACTGTAATGTAATTGGAAGCTGCCCTCGAATTGTGGGCCGGTTCCCAGCGTGCAGCGCAGCATCCTTTCCGATTCGGGCCTCCGTTTTTGCTGCTTGGTGAGAGAGGAGTGCTCGCCCTGCAGCGCTGGCAGCAGTCGCAGGAGCTGCGAGCTTGGAAATACTGGAGCTCTTTTCTCCTCTTACTGCCCAGCCCAGCCCAGGACTGACCCGACCCGACCTGATCTCCTTGCCCCTCGCCCTGTCTTGTCTTGTCTTGCCTTGCCTTGCCTTGCCTTGACCTGGGATTCGACCTGACCTGACTGCCCTCTGACCTTACGTCGGCCAGGGCGGGAGTGTATGTACACAGTGGTGGTCCAATCCGGGCGAGCTCGACTCCTCCCCCACTCCCCTCGTCCGTCAGACCGAGCGTGGCTTGCTCTGTTGAACCTCTATTGATATACCGCTTCTTTTCTTTCAATTTCTTCTGGTTGTTTTTTCCGTCAATTTCAATGCCGTTCCAATTTCCTACACTATTGCGTTTCCAATGACTCCAATGACTCTAGAGTTGAGCTAGGAGAAACCGGCTGCACACCGGCGCGGGAAACCCTGAGAAGCTTGGGAGCTGGAAGCTCGGGAAGGTCACCCCTCGGCAAACCGACAGATTGGCAATGCACGGGGAACTCGACCCTGTATATCCGGCGCATCTCCACGAACTTCAGGGGTCAAAGCTGGGGGAGGGCAGAGCGGGATCCTGCTTCTTGAGTTGATCCTCTGTTCCAGTGCCTTGCGACAGGAAACTGGTCCGCGAATCGCCATCTGAGATGATTGACGGTTATTACCCGGCCTGTTCCGTTTTTTGCGGAACCAGACTGTTGGTCAAGAGGTCTGCCACAGACAGGAGGAGGCAGAGGCGTCGTCCAAGGTCGTCTACACGAAACTCATGACGGAGCTTCCTTGACGGTCATCTCATCAGCCTGGACCTGCCAGATGCGGCGCGCATGCACTCCATCCCTCATGTAGTGCAACAGTGATGCTTGCCTACCATGCCCTGCCCGGGCAAACACCGGCCGGCCGGCCAGCCAGCCCATCAAGGTACCATTGCTAGAGCACATGTCTGCGCCATGTACGTTGCGCGTTGTGCTTTATGCGTTGCGCGCAGGTCTCATAGGTACCTCCCTACTTGCCTACCTACCTAGGTGGTTACGAGTAGTGGGTAGGCAGTCTGATGCCTAGGTGCCCTCAACCCAATGTCAGGCCATGTTGGGAAACGTAGCGAGGACTCCCACGTTTTCCGACATGCCTCCGCTCCTTGACCCCACGCCTAGGGGTTCTGCGACTCGAACGTTCACCTTCGGGTGATTGGGCAATTCTTCCTAGTAAATGATATAGATGGTGTCACCAGCCCCATGCTTTTTATTTTCTGCACTTTTTGTTTGTGCATCTGAGCCCTCTCCTGCGCTGAGAGAATTGGAAAGAAGACGGGACAAGGGACCGTGTGTGTTTACGTCGACCGTGTTGACCGTGTCGACAGTCGCGAACACGTCACGGGCTGGGCCGTCCTCTGGACTGGGGGGATCCCTTGTCGAGGTCGACTTCCCACCTCTGCTAGCAGCTGCGGCACCTGTTGCTTGTTATTGCCTGATAAAGCCGGTCACATTTTGCGACATTCTTTCCTCGCCTTCTCGGGAAGAGGGGAGGGTCATAAATTGTTCCGTTACGAATGCGCAATTTGTCGGCACATTTTGTTTTGTTGGGCCAATTCATCAGAATTGGCGATTCCTGCCGTGGATATATACGGCCAACGCAAAAATGCAAGCCCGTCGTCGATTTGAAATTGTAAATTGGAATGAATGACGAGCTCGCCTTGACTTGCCGCATCTCTCTGCAAATCAAACCACCAAGTCGGCCAACAGTGTAGTGTACGGAGTACCTAGTGGCTACAGCACCTTGCTGTTCAGCCAGCCAACCTGGCAGCCAACAGCCATCAGCTGGCCCTGGACAGGCCTGTCCAGTCCTATGCTGTCCCAGGTGCACATATTACACCGAGCCTGTCTGACGCACCTCCATCCACGTTACACAGCTGGCCACATGGCATATTTTCATTCCGCAAGTCAGATCGCCAGGACCAAAACGTGGCTGCCGCCGTGCCACCGATTAGGTCAGTAAGCAACACTTCTTTTTGCTCCTTTTCTTTTTTACCAACTCATCGAGCCTCCCTGCCAGTCGGCCTCCCTGCGTCCATTCGTCAGGGTTACGCCCGTCACTCAGATGAGGTGGTTGCAAGCCGTGTCTGTGACGGGCCCCCGGGAGAGTACACAGTACACAGTAGGGGTAGGGGATACCTGCTGAGTCCTCCCCCTTCACAACCGTTCCAAACCACGTACTGCCAGAAACGAGTCGCCAATGCACTCGACAGTCGCTGTGTTCTCCTCTCGGTACCTAGGTATCTTGTCACCACCCAACCAACCCACTTTCCTTCTTTGACCTTTGCCTTCACCTTGTCCCGAGTCCGAGGCCACGGTCAAAGGTCAACCCGCCCCAATGACTGCTCTGAAGTTTTCCAGAACGGGGACCCTAGGCAAGCTGGGAGCGGCTCCCTTGGCCGTGCCACCCACGGGAAGAGGTCTGGACGCCCAGCCTCTACTTAAGATAAGCTCTCGGAAAGCTAGGGACGGTGAGAGTTTGTCGGAAGGCGGCATGACTCCCCTCATACACACACACATGGCATGGCGCACATCGCCATCCCTCATCAGATCATGGCCGCCCTTCTCCCCATGTCCCCGCACTCACTTTTTTTTTTTTTTTTTTTTTTTTGGATCTCACGCCGTTGGGATGTCATATCATCAAGTGGTGCTCACCAGTGTTACCTATGTTTCAGACCGTGCAGTAGCCTCTCTGGATCCAGCATAGATCCGATAGGCACAACGTGGTTTCAGAGACACCTCTCGTCATAGCGCTCCCAACGAGGTACCGTGGTGCAGACACCCTCAACGCCATCCCGTGGGAATCAGCATTGAGCCCGGGGACTGGACGGGCTGGGGCGGGTCGCTGGACCCATACTGTTCCGGACCGCTACATGGCGAGAGTGAAGTATACAGTAAATCAATTCTTGATGCTTCAAAAAGAAATAGGCCAGAAAACCACAGTGCTTAGTCGACTCTCCGTCCTCAATGCCCAACTCCTATACTCCCCATTCCCTTCACATCAGCCGTGTACCCCATGGGACACTCCATCCGCCTCGTTGTCATCGTCTCGTCTGAGGGCCGCATTTGCCTGAACATGTCTGTCGGATCAAACCTGTCCATGTGTTGCGGTTAGCTTCCCGTCTCTCCCGCGGCGCAACCAGACAGGGTCAGGGTCAGGGTCTGGCTTACCATGTCTCGAGGCTCGTCACTTGGAATTTGTCGTTCAGCTTTGCTACTGTCACACCTTGAATATCGAGGATCCCGCGGTGAGCCCTGATGGACACCGTAGATCCTTCTTCATTTTTCCCGACATAATCGCCCTTCATCCACCCCCAGTGACGCCACTTGAAAGCCACGACCGGTGGGCCGCTGTACACCTCCAGAACTTCCCAGGCAAAGTTCGGCATCATGTCTCTGAACGTCTTGTGGCTCTCATCGAATGTGGAGTTGGCCCCATAATATTTGTTGGGCGCTATGACCGCGGAGTAAGTACCACTGGAATTACTTTCGTCGTCAGCCACTTTTTTGTCAGGGAAGAAGAAGCAAAAATCGCGTCAACTTTCGCCCCTACCCCTTTCCCTTCTTTTTTTGTTTTCAAGAGTCACCATCGCTCGCAGATTGATGGTGACACGGACGTCTTGAGGGAGTCGGGGCCGGGGCCGGGTGAGGGAGCTACGCACACTTTCAACATGTGTTCCGCATCCTGAGGCGGTCCGCCATTGATTGCGAAGGTGTATTTCTCTGGGTCGACGGTTCGCCATTGGGACACGTCCATCTTATGTGACGCCTCAATCTCCCAGTTCTTGACCAGGTTCTCGACCAATTCTTCCAGAGACTTGGCCTCGTGGTTTGCGCGTTTCTCTGTTGGGTTGAAGTTAACACGGTTGAGGACATGTGTGGGTTGGTTGGTGTTAGAGCCCGACGTGGCCAGCATACCGTTTGCCCACATCTGCCTGGTGACTGTATAGTCTGGAGGTGCTCCATACCGCCAGTTTGCCTTGTCATAGGTCTAAGGGGTATGAGGAGTCAGTCAAGGCTTGGGAACTCCAACGCAAGTGCAAAGCTCGTTCAGAACAATGGACTTACGACAGCATTCGAGTCGAGCATATAGTCAGGGAAACTGGGACCTTCAGGCTCCTTGGCCTTGTCGTCCTCGACAGCGACCTTTCCCATTACTTGGCCCATGATGAAGTATGTCGAGGAGGTCTGTGTGAGGTCGAAGGTGTCGAGGGTACGTCTGGATCAAGGAACTGCGAGTGTCTTATGAGTCTTGTGTCACGATCTGCTCGGAGAAAATTCACAACATCTTACAGTTCTAGAAGGATGACTGCCACGAGGAAGGGCGGGACCTCTTTTTATACACAAGGCCTGCCATTCTGCTTCTTCTCTCAAGCCCGCCCCCCGAGCTGGGGCCGAACAAACCTCCCTGACTGAAGCTCATTTCGAGGGGCCTGCGTCTCTACTGCTCACCAATGCAGGCTTATCATACCCAGACTGCTTGGCCGTACTTGGGTAGTTCGGGGCCTTTCGGGCTAGTCGTGTCGCAGCCATTGCTCCAATATTTCGGGGACTAAGTGCATGGGAAAAGTGCGAGTGTCTTTCCCTTCACACGGACAAGAACTGGGACAGGATGAGCAGCGACGCCAGTGTCATGCACAAGTGCATTCCAGCCAGGCACTCAGCTTCACCCAACCGCGTGTCCTTTTGTCCCGGCAGCGGACTGAGACACGCTCATCCCTACGACAGGATGGGAACGTTCATCGGGCCTGCCGCTGGCTCGTGGTAGCTCTTGGCCATTCGCAGGGCTTTTGCAGCGGCCGCTTTGCAGGCGGCCGCGGGCGGCCCTGACTTGCATAGGGGCCCACGAACTGCCTGCTATCATTCGCCCAACCGGCGTAGTCAAAGTGCTGATCAGCCTTCTTCGACCCAGGGGTCCTCCGGAGGATATGTGGGAAGGCGGCCTGCTTTCGAGGCCCCCCCTCCCCCACGAACCAGCTGGAATCTCATCAAAGCCGGCGAAATTGGTGATCCTGCACGCCCGGTTACACCACGTCTCCGAAGCATTGACTCACGTATCAATGCCACGAGTCTGACCAGGTTGCGAGGGACACGATCGGTGGAACCCCCCTGCACGAGATCTCTTATCTGCCTAGCCTCGTAGCAGTGAGATCTGCAGCCATCAGGAATGGACGAGGATGCGTGACGCCCACGTTCACCACGCTCGTATGCCAGATGGGCAGGCAGGGGGGCGGGCACGCAGAGACAGGCAGAGGGCCCGGCGCCCGCCTACCGGATGATCCCCCAGTGACATGAGGTGTGGATGGACGGCTGGCGCTGTCACCTGCGAACAATGAGGGCGTGGCTTGTTGTTGGGTTACCAGCGGCCCGAGGATTACACCACGCCTAACGGCGGGGACTTGACACAAGGAATCCCACATGGTGAACAGGGACATTCTAGGAATGCGAGGATGACGGGTGACCAGGACAGACTGTGAAGTTCCGGCCTACAGTCTGTAGTCTCCTGTGTTGGTGTCGAGTTGGGCCTCCAACCCGCGTCCGCCCGTGCTGAATGGTGTTTGTGGCATTGATTGTTGGCCGCCTCGAACGCTTGGCTTTCTCTACTTGATGGTATCGCTCGCGCTTCTACTTTTCCCCCCGCCTCCGGTCTGATAGGTGTCGGGATGTGGCAGGGCGCAAGGGAGGTTAGTTAGACCCCAACGGAGTTCTCCCTCGCCATCTTGGATGGAGCATTCTCTCTCGCACCCCCCCCCTCCCCAGGGGAAGAAAGCAATCAGAACAGCCATGCCAGATTCAGATATCTGAGCCAGCCTCCGGCCGCCTCGATATTGTGAGGCAACGGCTGTCACTGGGTCTCGACGCCACCCACCGGGCGCGGATCTCTCATTTTCCGTTCGTTTCCTAACCTTGCTTGACGGTGTGATATTTGCTTCTGGCCATATGTGGCACCAATATTGACGTGCTTGAGTTAAATACAAGGATGGCCTCAAGATACTTCAGATTGAACACTCGAATCTGGCTCTTGCCGGATGATACCGTCATCACATATTTGCCAGCTGTACCGGGGCACAATGCTGCTTTGCTCCTGCTTTTCCTAGTGCAAGCATGTGTCGCCGGACATGCCTTCCGAACGGAGATTTGTCTCGGACGCCACGTACAGTAGCACTTGGCATTCACGGATCGCAGCAGTGGTCCTGACAGACAGGCAGGTTACATACACAGCTACGTGTGTGCCGAACGGCTTTTACTCGAAACCACCTCTGCCGTGCGAGACCTCTTACACATCATCGATACTCGCCACAAAGCCAGTCTAATGGAGGCCAGGCCTGCACACCTGGTTTTTCCTGATCCTGCCGCCGAGCGCCGTCCTCAAGATCCTACTAGCTATCGTTCTCAAAATGGCAAAATGAAAACTTCCAGGGATGACTGGACCATCCTCTTGCTACTAGTCTTAGCAATCTTCAGTCAGTGTGTCCCATGGGAGGTTATTCCATAGGAGGTGGTCCTACAAGAGGTTATTCTATTTCTCACGGGAGGTTATTCTGCAGGAAATCATCCTATTTCCCACAGCAGCTCTTGGTCTCTGCCCCCTGCCTACCATGCTGCACCGCCATCTTCCGCCGTCTATAGCGCCTCCAGTAGGGGCCATGGCGGCGACTCGAAGTATCTGTAAATGTGGGCGGAGGACGGCGCACGCAGTAAAAGATGAGATGCGACGAGATTCCTTGGATTAGTGGTGTGACGCTCAATGTATACCTAAGGAGCATGGATATCTGAATCATCAAGCTTCTCTTTGAGTGGGAACTACCCGGTCAATGGGAACCGAGGGAAAATGGTCTTGCATGTCACATCCTAGAATATCTTCAAGGCAGTGTTCGGGCATCCCGTCCTGGGGCCCGTCATGCTGTCGGCCAGAGACTCAACTGGTCAATGCTACCTCATCGGGGAATTTCTGGCCATGCTCCTACTTATCGGCGTGTCTTGCTCGCCATATTGCAGTACGTTGCAGTGAGGTTGCATTGTAGGGCTGAGGACTCAAATAAGCGACACACGAAGCGCCTGGTTTTGTTTGCGCCGTGACTCAGTTCAGTCAACAACAGAGACAAGGTCACGGGGTCGTTTGGGTATACGAAGTACCAGCATACAGCATCTGAGTTGTCGGATCTGACCGTCGGCGATGACGTGCAGTTGTCTGCCCCGAGAGTCCGAGACGGCACTTGATGGTAGACGGCATCCACAAATTGTACCCGGTGATCCCCCGTGCTTGCTTCCATCATGATCATTGCTGAGTGAGGGTGAGAGCGCGTGCTGGCACACGCAAACACCAAGGTTACCTCGTGGCGGACAGGATCTGTTCGGCGCTGCGACCGACTGGGGCGTCAGCTCCCCCCTCCTCCCTCCTCCCTCCCCCCTCCCCCCCAGCGTGCGTCGTGTATGCGCAAGAGGGCAGACGCCGCGGTCGCGGATGCAGCCGACCAGGACGGAGGGGGGCGGGGATTGGACGACGGAAGACTTGTTTGCTGTAGGTCGAGTTACACGCCATATCGTGGAAAAGGACCCGTGGACTCAAACATGAGGTGAGAAGCTTGGCGCGCCATGACAAGAGGGTGAGCTGGCCGGCAGGATCTTGCAGAGAGGCTTCGCTTGCCGGCGTCAGTCATAATCATCCTGGCGCGACGGTGCTGCTCCTCGTGCTCCTCGTGCTCCTCGTGCTCCTCGTGCTCCTCGTGCCCCTCGTGCTCCTCCTCCCAATGCGGGTATTGAGACATGAAGGGCAGCTAGATCGACGGCTATTGGGATGCTGCATGAGGAGGCAAGACAGGCGGGCACGCAATCTGACAGAGTTGCCTGCTGGAGAGTCTTGGTCATGAGCTGGCGAGGCAGATGTCTCCTGTCTCCTGGCCAAGTACTCTCACTGCGGAGGTATCTGGGCATGGAGGAAGCCGAGCAAAAGAAGAAGTCTTGATGTAGTCTACTTCACAGTGCTTACTGCAGTCGAGTGTGTCTACTGTGGGACTTGGCTGTTGCACAGGATGAAAACCTAAGCCAGGCACTGCAGAGAAGGGATGAACAGGCGCCAGGATCCCTCGTCTTGTTCTCCCAGGTCCTGAACTATGGGGGGGAGAAGGCCGTGCTCAGGCCTTTCTAGCCCACGGGGAAAGGAACCGGGCCACCACTCGGCCGTGGAGTACGTACCTGGCACTATCGTCCTCCCCCGCACCACGTATCTATCGTGTACTGGTCTGGTGGTTTGGACTACTCGGTACCTCCAGACACTGGGGTGAGCAGCAGTAGGGGCATGTACCAGGCACACCGGGACTTCTCTGCCGTGCTGCAGGGAAGGCGGGAGTTAGTGACGACGTCCTGCCTTTGAAGGGCAGCCACGACTGCTCTGCAGCTTGCAGCAAGGCATCGGGCCCGGTCCAATGGCGGGCCAGACAGCTTCACCCTAAAACAAGACGACTCCTCTCCTCTCTCGACACATTTCTGCCGCTGCCGCTGCCGCTGCTGTGAGAGGGCAGAGCAGGAACAGCGCACAGCGACGGTTTGATTGAATCCCATCCGACAACGCATTCGCGCTTCCGCTTCTCAATTTCAATCCCTTCCCTTTCTTTTCCCAGGGTCGACTGATTCTCGGGGGCTCGACACGGCACGCGATCCGACAAGAATACTCACAACTCTCGCAATCGTGCCTCTGGTGCATCTCGCAACCCGGCATCCGCCTCTCTTTTCGCCCTTCTTCCTTTGCTGCCGCTGCTCGTCATCCCGCCGCGACAAGCAGCCACCGCCTCCCACCCCACACCACCCGCCGACCACCACTCTCGAGATTACGGTGCGTCTGTTCAATCGACGCCGGAGGTCACACGCGCGCCGCATTGGTGCCAATCCAGCAATCGCATTCCCAAGGTGGTGTTCTTCAACACCTGCTGCATCTGAGACATACAGCTCCCCCAGAGGCCAAAGGACCACACCATGATACCTCAACTCGCCCTCTACCCGCGACAAGACGCTTTGTGACGCCTGCCTACACCGACCATTGTCTGCCGGGGCCACTCGAGAGCACTCCCGCCTGTCATCGCCCTGCGCGCCTCCCCAAATCCAAATCCCAAGCTCGCCCCCCTCGCTGCCACCACCTGCACACAAGCTCGAACACGGGGCCAAGCCTAGACCACAACCCAGTACGACTTTACACTCGCATCCGCCTGCATACGTGCTACGGCAGCACTTCGCATCCCGCATCCTCACCGCGCTGTATATATATGATAAGCCACTTAACCAACGGCCTCTGGAGGGCGAACACGCGCTCGAGAGTGGAGACATGAATACGGACGCTTCCTCTCACATCTCCCCCTCCATCAAGCCTGGTTCCCGTCATCACCCACCCACACCCTCCGACTCCCTCGGCAGCACCCAGAACGCCTCCTCCTCCTCCTCCTCCTTGTCCCCATGCCCCGGCCCGGCCCCCGCCACCTCTTCTTCTCCAACCCATGTTCCTGCTGCTCCTAACTCTCATGATACCCGAGCTGGTCCTCAAAAGCCGTCCCCTACTCCCATGAGGTCTGGTCTTCCTTTCTCCCTCCCTCTGTTCTTTCAGTCAAACAACACCTCTATTGCCTCCCTGGTGCCGTCGACTGCAGAGGGTAAGCCCATACCCCTCGATGACAGCACCGCAGCCCACCGGACACTGGCACTTCGGGAGCTGAACAACAATTTCCCCTCGCCGGTTGCTCGCCACAAATATGAGAGGTCCACCGGCGCCCAGAGCAAGACTTATTCCAAGCCTGTCATAGTTAGGACCTACAGCGGGCCATCTCCCTCGCAGGGCCACTCTCGCTCCAACTCACACTCGGCCCGGCGTGCGGGTACCCGTCGAGGGCCCCCTTCGACAACCTCAACATCCATCTCCTACATCTCCCCGGCCGCCCACTCCAGACCCGCTGGAGGGTCACAGAATGGCAGCTTACTGAGCATGGCGCGGGGAAACGCAAAGAAAAAGTTTTGGCCCTGGAAACAGGGCCATGACGAGGTACCGGCCGAGACTCTACCCCCGCATGAAGCCTTCTCCTTCAAGACGATCATGGCCAACCTCCAGGCGCAGTCCAGTGAGATGGACAATGCTCTCGACGGTATTGCCGAGATATACGCACGATCGCGCTACAGCTTGAGCAATCAGTACGAGGTACATGTGGCACCGCATGGCTCGGGGGCATCCTTTGTCAGCGCCGTACCGTCGTCGTCCATTCGGAGAAGAGGTTACACCAAGAACACCCAGAGCCAAAACGGGTTGACGCTCCAAGCCATCCAGTCAGGCGACGAGGACAACAGTGCGAGCGCACGATCCCACCGCAAACGCCGAAGCACTGGGCGCCGCCAGAGCGCAGCCTACGGCACACTGGAGACTATCATGTCATCAAGCAGGTCCTCTGAGGAGGACAAGACAAAGAAGAAGTCGGCGTCAGAGCTCAAGGATCAAGTACGTGGGCGGGCCTCCTCGAAGTCAGGCCGGAGTGGTTCCGGTTCGCCCGATGCCAGCAAGGCACCTGGCGACAATCCCCTTCCTAGAGTGCCGAAGCCCAGAGAAATGACAAGGAAGAGGTCGAGGTCTTTCGCCAATGCTATCATTCACGCTGACAGCTCGAGATACTCCTTGCCAGGCGACGAGGCGCCTACGCCGCGCACTTCGTCCGCCGCTCTCGTGAGCGAACCGTCACTACCACAGACATCTAGTAGCCATCTCGAGATCCGGACAACGCCGAATGAGTTATTGGGCGCCGACTCTCCACGGAGCAGCCAAGCGCAGTCGCCCGGCCGTGACGAGTCTCCGGTATATGCATACACCAACGGGCACTCACAGCAAGAGGACTCAAATGCCTCTAACTTCGGAGCGAGATCTGGATTGACTGATTGGGTTCCATGGAAAACCGCATTGTCAGGCGCTAAGGGCACCCCGCAACCTGGCAGTTCCTCTGCAGCCAGGAGTCAAGCCGAGGGGACCCTTCGCGAGTTGCTTAAAGGCAAAGCCAAAGCAGGTGCGACGGAGTAGTCGGCTTGTTTTGTAACTGATTGCATTGTCACCCGTTGGCGATCTCTTGCCCAGATGTGATATACAGCTGAATCGTTATGTCTGTGTTGTCCCTACATTATGGACACGCGAAGTCACCCACCTCGCAAATGTGTCTTGCGGTGGGCAAAATGAAGGAGAATCAAAAGATATTGACTGAATATACCCAGATACAGGAATTCATGAAGGAAACTGTTTTCTAGAATGCAAGTTAGTACGGGCGGACACGTGGATACTGTATGTATGTAGCTTATGATGATTATGAAGACCATGAAGATTGATCCATGTCGAATTTGCTGTACGCTTATTCGTGTCATTTTCGCATCACGGCTCGACCACCACACCCTTGAGGTCCATGAGGTGCAGACTTGCTGGGGATTTCTGACACTGCTGCTCCGTTCGAGCCATGCTACCATGCGTATCACCTCAACTAGCCTGCCAAAGCAGTGTTGCCTACTCGGTCGCTTACTGAATGATTTGGAGTGATGTCCTTGTACTGATCATTTCCACATCTCGTTTCACAAGCGCCCAAGATTGAATCGTTTTCGGCCCTGCCAGAGTTCCATTTGAGGAGCTATTTGACTTGGGATATCTGCCTAGTGGTCTCAACCTAGGTACTAGCCACTTGGACGACTCGGAAACCCCCTTCAGAACCCTCTATCAGCCAGAACGGCAACTCCTAGGCAGCAAGGCCTACGGCTTTATGAAAGTTCAGGCCCATGAAGTGAGCCGTCACGGTCACCAACCACCATCGATCGATCATCACACGTCCCCCGTTCTTTTTTCTCGATTTTTTTGCCTTTTTCTCCCTTGTTCGGCAAGACGCGATCGATCTCCCACATTCACTCGTCTCGTCGAAAATCGTCAGGTCGTGCCCCGGTAGCCAAACCCCTCCGCTCTTCTCCTCCCAGTCTGCTGGTCCATACCACAGGACAGCTCATTCAGATGCCACGATGAGCGTTACCCGACATAAAAGGACCACAGCCTAGTAGTTGATGGTATCCGGCAGCCGCATCTCAGCCGCGAGGCCCGGGGATCTCAGGTCGCCCTCGTGGGCCACACCGAAGGCGTCCTCCTCCTCCTCCCCGTCACCTCCGTCACCGCCGGCACGGTAGTCGTAGCTGCCGTCGTCCCGAGCCCTGGTCATGAGGGCCTGGAAGTTGTCCATGTCGAAGTCCAGCTCGTCGTCCGAGTAGTCCAGGTCCGCGAGGGCCTTGAGCTGATCGTCGTCCATGGAGGAGTTGCTGGATGCGTCATCGTTGTCGGCGGCACCGTTGGCGCCGTCACCTGTGTCGTTAACATCGTCGTCAACCATCTCGTCGTTGACATCGACAGCGCCAGAGGCGTCAGACGAGGCTTCGCTCTCCTTTGCAGCAGGCTTGTTCTCGATGAGGTCCAGCTTGTTCAGAAGCACAAGGCTGGCGGGGTCCGTGATGTTGGGGAACTGTCGCGGGATGACGCCGCGCGCCTTTGCGTAAAGCTTATAGACAGCGTCCGCGAGAATCTCCTGCCCGCGCTGTTCAGCGACCAAGCTCGTCACCGCCGACCGGTCCTCGGGGCCGAGGCTGTTCCACGCGTCGCGGAGGGAAGGGTTCTGCAGGATCTCCTGGGGCATGGGGCTCGTGGGCGCGACCGTCGGGTTGGCTCCTTGTTGTCCGCCGTTGGCCTGCCCGACGCTTTCCTCGTCCTCGTCCGACTCTTCGTCTTCCCTCTCGGCCAGGTAGTCTGCCTCGTCCATGCAGTCGGCGCACACGCAGGAGCCGTCGTGTGAGTTGGTGTCGAAGTTGGGCTCGCATGCCATGCACACGCAGTTCTCGTCGTGATGGTCGTCGGGCTCATCCTTCTTCATTTCTGTGTCAGCCTCAGTCTCTTCGTCCTCGCCGTCGCAGGTGCCTTTGGCGCACGAAATGCTGGTGTTCTTCTTCTTGCCGTGGCTGAGACGGCTCATCTCGATCTCGTTCAGGCCCCAGAAGCCCTCGTCGTCGTCCTCATTTGCCGCCATCTTGGTCTCGTCGTGGCCGATGTGCTCCCTCAGGGCCAGCTTCTCCTTGTCGGTCAGGGTGTCCCATCTCGCCAGGAGAGCCTGCTCGGGCTTCCACTCGCCGTACTCAAATGGGACGTTGCCACAGTTTCCAAGGATACCGTCCGGGCCTTTCTGGTGGGCCGCCAGGACTGGGAGCTCGTCGTCTGACATGTACATCTCGTCCTCGGTGGGCACGAGGTTGGCGCGCTTCTGCCAGTCGACATGGCCCCAAAACGTCATGTACATGAGGTGATCCTTCAGATCCAGGTTGCGCCTGGACGCCTCCTCGATGATTAGCTCGTCAGGACGGGAGAGGTGGATGCTGCCCCTGCCCCAGCCTTCGAGGTGACCTGTTCCCAGCTGCCAGGAGGGAATGTCGTAGTGTTGCTCCCAGTTGCGAAATCGGCGAACCGCCGGGTCACTGGCCAGGTAGCGCACGCGCATCTGCATCGCCTCCAGCATTTCGGTGTACTTCTTGCCGCGGAGCATCTGCCACAGCGGGGTGAGGCCCTGCGGGGAGCCGAGGATGGTCTCGACGGCCAGGGGCGCGTCGGGTCCGAAGACTGGCTCGTTGAAGCGCATCTGCAGCTTGGTGACGAACATCTGCGCGTTATAGATATCCTCCGTGGTCCAGAGCTGGGGGCTGCGGATGAAGCCGCGGCGCAGGGTGTTGGTCGGAAGGTCCATGAGCAACCACATCTTCTTAATGGCCTCGTGGCACCTGCTTGGCAGACGGTGCCCCGCGCGCGCCAGCTTTGCGAGGATGTCGCGGACGCGTACCTCCCTATTGACGAGCATCGCGAGGTATCGCAGTCCGGGGACCGAGCGAACCTGCTTGTCGGCGGCTGTGACGGGGCGGCGCTTCGCCCAGGGCGGCTGGGGGATCGCGTCCGCGAACAGGCCCGGCGCCTCCCAGGTGGTTCCTGAGGGGTCTACGCGAGTGTAAGAGCCGAAGAACTTCCAGTAGAAGATGCGGAAGGAGGACGGGGCCATGTGCTCCGCCCAGGCGAAGATGCTGGACTGCCAGTGCTCGTTGAGGAGGGTATGGAAGGTCTTGCTGGTGCTGTAGAGGTTGACGATGTCGCGGACGCGTAGGTGCTTGGCCACCTCGACGGCGAGCCAGACGCTGGAGCAGACCGACTCGAGGAGGTTGAAGCCAGGCTTGTAAGTAGGCTCGAGGTCGGGCTTGTCCACATCAGGAGCGTAACGAAGGTCGTGGAACTCGGTGGAGTGTGCGCCACTGAAATCGACGGAGAGACCAAGAATCTGGCTGTCGAATATGAGGTCGGCAAGGTCAATCCTGCCATCGCCGTTCAATCCACTGGGCTGCTGCTCGGGGCCGTAGGCAAACATCTTGTGCGCGCCGCTGAAGTCGGCGTTGGAGGTGATTCGGCGTCGCTTCATCGCTCTCGCAGCCTCTGCCATCGCTTCCTCGTCAAATTGCGACTGGGCTGCCCTCTTTCGTGCCTGCCTCTCGCTGATGAGGTAGCCCAGGAGTTGGGCCTGCTCTGCCTCAGTCAATGGATGGTCTGAGGCCTGACGATCTGAGGCACGACGCGCGAGCTCCCACATGTGCATAACCTCGATGACTTCGGAGTCAATCATCATCATGTCACCGTCAGGCGCGCTGGGGCCACCTTGAAGCTGAGTGTCTTCCATCCTGCTGCTTGAAGTGAGTGATGAGATGGGGTGAGTTTGAGTGGGAAGGACAAATGAATGCTGAAATCCTGATAGAGAATTGGCGGCTGGGTTGAAGACCAGCAAGCTTGTCAAAACAGGGTGGAAGATCGAGTGGAGGCAAGGAAGGTAAGGAAGGTAAAGATGGGCGACATGGGTTGATCTTAAAATAGTCAGAGTCTGCAAACGAGGGTGATGTGTATTTCTATTGACAGCAGGAAAACAATGCTGAATGGGAACCAAACCAATCCCATTGTGCGCGAGAGACCTCGAAGATGGGATGAAAATGGACTGACACGATTGGTGCGATCAGTGCTTGAAGCCCCTATTGAAGCTGCTATTGTTCGCAGCACTGCTGACTTTCACCCCGTTCCCTGTGCAAGGGCTCTGTGAAGGAGGCAGATTGACAAAATCGAAAGGTCATTAGGTGAGGGAGCACGCAACCCGCCAGCTGACCAAGAACTTGTGGGCGGAGGGTAGAAGTGACTTCAAAGTCAAGCGATAGATTATCTGGGCCTCACTCCAATGCTGCACAAGCTATGTGCCTCCAACATGTAAAAATTACTACAAGGCTTAAATCGGTTGTTGATACGACGAAATGGTGCTGTGAGGATAATCAGAAGTTGGGCTCAACGACAATGTGATCCTTAATCAGCCTCCATCAGTGTCAAGATTTCTTCTGATTTCTGAATGTATTACTGCCCAAACGTACACGTACCGGGGGTAACCTCAAATTCATACCTGGGTACTTTTTTCGCATTGCGCCCTCTTGCTCTCATAGCAGCGTCCCTTATCAAGCATTCGTCCCGCACGATTCCTCTCTCCAAACCGGCACAGTTCCAAGTGTTTCCTACCCTACAGCTCATTCCTCACATCCACTATGATTGCCCCTGCTTCACTCTTCTTCAATATCGACCGTTGAGAGCTATGTGCGCAACCTGAGACGACCTCCCGGGCACCTGTCTGCCATCCTCACATGCTGTATCAAACAGGACCTAACGGTCCATCTCCTCCATGGGCATGTCGGCGTTAGTCTCCCGGCCAACAATAGAGTCGGCGGGCTTCCAGATCTGAAGAACGTTGTCCTCGGCCGCGCTGGCGACAAGCCATGGGTCGTTGGGGTTCCAGCTGAAGTCAGCCAGATGGTTCGTGTGACCGCCGTGCATGAACAGTAGCTCTGGGGGGCCGTCTTCGGCATCATCGGGTATCTGCTCCTCTCCTATCCTAGTCAGGTCCCAGAAGATAACCCGCCTGTCATAACTGCCGCTGCCCAGTACTCCCATCTCCTGAGGGTGCCACGACAGAGAAGTCACGGCATCATTGTGACCCTCAAGGGTGTGGACCTTGTCCTTCATGTTCCGCATATCCCAGATGCCGATAGTCTTGTCAGCAGATGCCGTGGCAATAAGGAACTCGGAGCCGGGGTTGAAGGAGAGGGCATTGATGGCATCAAAATGACCCTTCTGCACGGTAAGCGCCGATTTGGTGGAATCGGCCTGTCTGGTATCAAGTATCTGGAGTGACAAGTCGTCCGAGACAGTGCCGATGAAGTGCTTGGCGACGGGGTGATACTGGACGTCATTGACGACACGGTGGTGATGGGTGAAGGTCCGGGACGGCTCGACCGTCTTGCCGCGCATCGTATTGAGGTCCCTGGAGGAGAAGTTAGATCAACGATGGGTGATTGATTAAGAGGTGGGGGCAAGGCAGATGGGCCTACCAGATGCGGACCGTCTGGTCTTGGCTCCCAGAGACGAGGAGACCGGGCTGGTGAGGGCTCCAGTTCAGGCCGAAGCCCTCTTGTGTGTGGCCGATCAGCTCGATATCAGGGCTTGGGGTGCCGCTGGGGTTGAGACTGCTGTGTTTGGTCCTGTTGTAGACCAGGATCCTGCCGTCGACGCACAGGGTGGCGATCATGTCCGGGTTCTGGGGCTGGTAACGGGCCTTGTTCACCTCGCCCGGGTGGTCGATCTTCTGGATGATGTTCATCTTGATGGCGGCAGGCTCGCGGCCGTGACCGCCAATCTCACCGCGATCCTCATCGTAGTCGTTGGGGTTGGGCTCAGCAGACTTTGGGATCTCAACCTCGGCAATCTGCAGGTAGTTGTCGGCGCCAGGTGAGGTGTGGGTGCCGATCAGGAGGCGATGCACGCGGTAGTTCTTGTCCTGGGGCTCCTTGACGTCGGGAAACCACTGCGTGGTCAGAGTGGGCCAGTCAAGAGCAGTGCTCAGGATCATGTCGTAGAGGAAGGGGCTGTTCTTCTTCCACGTCTTGTACTCTGTAGGCTGGAGTGAGTCTTGGATAGCGTTTGAACGAGGGCTGAGACGCTCACATACCCTCGTTGATGATCTTCTCCTCGTTCTCATTGACATCATCCTGTTCCATGTCGACTGCTAAAAGCCTCAAATTAGCAACTGGCCGCGGCAAGAGCCGTCTCGGATGGCTTCAATCCAACACAGGCAGGGCGGGTTGACCTACGATCGACGTCGTCGACGACGGGAGCGGGGGCCATGGTTATGGACGGTCAGGGTGGGCGAAGAAAAGATGAGGTAGAGCCGTGACCAGCAGAGGAGAAGTGGAATTGACGAGTAGCCTGAGCTCTGATGGTGGTGGTGGCGGTGATGGTGGAAGTCGTTGTGGTATGTCGCAGAGGCTGGAAAGCTTGCGGCGGGAAGAGATGAGTGAGGCCGACGCGCCTTGGATCAGCGTTCACGCGTAGAGTGGGAAAAGCGAAAAGGTGGGGCCGCAGCAGCAGCAGCAGCAGCAGCAAGGCTCATTGACAAGGATGCAGCTACCAAGCAAGCATGGGTACAAGGTGTACGTACTGTAGCCCTGATTTTCTCTAGCTGGGCAACCAAGCAACCACTTAGCTGACATACTTTGCATCCCTGCACATCTTCTCTCCATTTTAACTACAGCTGCATGTCTGCATGTCTGCATGTCTGCCTCTCCGTCTCTCCGTCTCACCCTTCCTTCTCTATAACCATGAAACACCACAAAAATACCTACAAAGGAATTTTCACCAGGACTGCTTCTGCAGTGCAGGAGGCTGGCTATGTGACACCCACGTCTCGCCAGGGCCACAAGGCATACATCTCTTGGGATTCACCCGCTGCTGCTTGGAGCACACCAAACCCGAAGCATTGGTTCGAACACAATGACGCCAAAGCGTGATGAGCCCAGCTCTTATGAAGGCGCTGTCTTAGTTCATACCCCCATCCCCGGCAATGCTTTGAGCATTGCCGATTTACATGGATGCCGTTCTACTTGGGAGAGCACACCTTTGCTCTATCCCTGGCCCGTCACATTGCTCGTCAACACCCTATTCCCAATTTTCGGTGTCATAGTCGATCGAGCTCGGCTGCTGGGGAAGCGGCTCCACGGGGTCATCGCCCGTGACCAGTGTGAGGCCAGCTGCCTCCATAACCTCCGCTTCGAAAAGGTCGTCCCGGGTTTGCCAGCCAGCCACGCCACGCACCTCGGGATTCTGCAACTCAGCATGATCCGCAGTGAGCGGGGGTTTGCCGAGAGGACTTTTCGCAGGGGCTCTGTATGCCTTTTCCCGTGTGCGGGCTGTTGTAGGTGCCTTGGGGATGTTCGCTGAGGTGGTTACGGTAGTACTCGAGGGTTCACCCCCTTTCGGTGGATTGGTGTTGGTGGCACTCGGGGCTTTCGTCACTTTCGGTGGATTGGTCGCGGTGGCACTCGAGGGTTTGGTCACTCCCGATGGTTTGGTCGCGGTACCACTCGAGGGTTTGGTCCTTGTCGATGGTTTGTTCGCGGTACCACTCGAGGGTTTCTTCGTAGGGTCAGCTGCTGGAGGTGCCTTGGGCACGGTTGGGGCCTTCACAGGATCGGAGGAGGGTTTCCCAGCATTAGAAGGTCCCCCCCCGGGCCCGGCGGTGGCTGCCCCGGGCTTTGTTCCAGGCGGAGGGCGGCTGCCAGAACCTTTCTGCGGTCTATCCGGGTTGCGGGTCCCGTCTTCAAGGAAGAGCCCTGCCCGCTTAATTTCTCTGGACTTGAGGCCGGTTTGGATCCACGGCTGCACCTGTTTCCTCAGGTGTTTCTTGCGCTGCTCCGTGGTCTGGTTCCCTCTGGCTGCTTCGACTCCGGCCCTTAACTTCTCCAGAAGTTTCGCATCGTCGATGGCATCAGCCATTAATTTTTGGAGCTGTTCGAGCGTGTGTTTGTTCGTCTTGCTGGGGGTCTCTGGCAGGTTTTGATCCTGCTCGAATACATCTTTGATTGACTCTCCTCTGAGTATATTGAAAATACCGGTCTTTTCCAAATCGCTCACATCTGTACTTGCAAACGGATCTTGCGCTGGAGATTTTGGCTTGGCCTTTCCAGTCTGTGCTGGCCGCCCCAAGTTGCTGGGCCCCGTTGGAAAGGTCACTTTATTGACAGGCGACGAGGATGGCAGTTTGTCCAACGAATATGGATCAACCGTCGCATTTGGATTGAAGCCGTCGTCCGTCTTTTGGCGCTTGGGCTCTGGGGGCCCAGATCCCGTGGCACTTGTAGCACCGGGGGCATTTGCTGCATTGCTTCCTGCCTCTGGCCGACTGGATGAGCCGCGACGGAGATCGCGACCGCGACCGCGACCACGACCGAGAAAGGTGCTGTAGCCGGTCATGATGATGGGCGGGTGCTCTTGGTGAGGTGGCACGTTGTCCTGTCACGTTTCTGTCAGGAGTACGACGTCAATGTCTCCGAAACGTGTAGCAACTGTTGAAGGATGGAAAGCTATGCAGAATCGATCCTGATCTAGCTGAGCGGAGCTCTTCTGAACATAACACCTGAGCCTTGCATTGACGTCTTCATATCTTATGAAAAATTGCAACTGGATGCAAATTGCTGTTTCCGGCCCTCGAGTGCTCAACACAACAAAGAGGAGTCTGCACCCGTTGTGCAACAATCCAGTAGGCCAAGTTGGAACAAAGCCCTACCACTTCACGGTACCGGAAGAAGAATGCGCTACTGTGCCAACAAGTACATCTGAAAAAAATACACAAGTACTTGCAAAATTTCCTTGTGAGGCTGCTGGCTCAAGTGTGCATCGAAAAGGCCGAGCCAAACAATCATGCCACGTCGGGTGTCACCCGCGAGCCTCTATATAGGTGCTCATCTCCGCCGCGGCCTCAACCAAGTCCGCCAGCTCTTCGGGCTTACTCAGCTGAGGCGAATGTCCGGAGGAGATCCTCTTCACTTCAGCGCCGGTGGCGGCCGCGAACATTTCCTGATACTGCAGGGGAAGAGCGTGGTCATCCTCGGTCATGACATATGTGGAGGGAATGTACTTGTAAGCCGTGCGGGTGATGGGCGTCGTCTGCACGGCATAGCTCTGGTCGATGATCTTGGAGGCCCAGTAATTGGCCTCTTCTGGCGGCAAATCTTGGTAAATAGTGCTCGCTGTCTCCTTCATGGTAAAACGCCCATTGGGCTTGATGTCGTTGTTTGGTGACTCGCCGAAAGTGCCCAGGACCGATTTACCTTGGTCGAGAATGAAGGCCGCGATGTAGAACAGCCGAGACACGCCCCCAGTCAGGCCCCTCTGGCGGCGGCTCTGCAGGCTCACATCCTCGGGAATGCCGTCGCTACCGACGAGTCCCCCGTAGGAGTGCATAACGACCATGACGGTCTTGCCCTCGTCAACGACAAGCCGCTTTGCTTCGGCTTCAATGGCCCGTGAATCGTCAGTGAGACCTCGCTCGGCAAAGCCAGGAGATTCATGGTCCGACAGGCTGGGAAGATGAGGTTGGGAAACGAAAAAGCCACGGGAGCGGAGCGCCGAGGCTAGCTTGCCGTAAGCCTCTGGGATCTGGAACGAGCCCTGAACGAGAAGGATTGCAGGCTTGGAAGATGCGGCTGCCATATTGAGTGACAAGTTACAGTCCGATTAAGCTGAGAGCGTTGGGGTGGTGCGGTGGCGAGGTGGTGACAATGGAGTGTGCAAGGGCACGCACCAGACGGCGTTCCAAGGATGAGCCGTAGGATTCATGTTAGTCGTCGACTATCAAAGAGCGGGGTTGATGCAGCAAGAATACTTTCCCAACATCTTCACTTCTTTGGGAATACTATTAATTATTACTAGAAAGTTCCCATGATAAACCTTATAAGCTGGTCGAATGCCAACTACTAGCACGACATCTGCCATCAGACTCCCAAGGTCAGGATGCTGACAAGCACAAGGGATGAATCTGGCCGTCTCTTCTTTGCTTAGCTCCACGAACCCGCCGGAGATATTGATCCTTGAACAGCCAATTCTTCCAAGCTTCAGCGTAGATACTTCGATAATCGCCGTGGATATACTTATCCTCTTATTGACCATTGCTCGTGGAGTCATCACTTTATACGCAGGTTCAGCATAGGCGGTGGCAGTACTGTGGCACATCAGCTACTTGTGATTCAGTGCTGTCTGAACTTTATGGAGACCTAGACAGGGAACTACAAGCCTCGAAGCCACCATCAAATAAGCAGATTGACCAGCCCAAGAAAGTATGAAGTATTTCCATGCTCATGGCTCTACAGTTTCAAGCCTAGCCATGCCGAATCACCACCCCATGAACCTTGTTGTCTTGACCTGCTTTCTTCCGAGCCCTCAGAAGGTTCCATCCAACTTTGCCCCCACCGTCCTTAACACAGGCCTGGTATTCAGGTCATCATAGGGGTTTGGTGCGCCGGTGCCGAACTTCTCCTGAAGCTCTGGTGTCACGCCGGCGTAATCGACCAACGGCTTCCTCGAGTCGAATCGAGAAGAATCAACCTGCGAAGACCAGTCAGCACTGGATGTCACAGCGAACAGCGTGTTTGGCTTACCCATTGGCCGTGGACGCCGTCGTGGGCCCGGAACGGGAGTTCAATCACGGCCACTGGGCCGGCAGTTATGTCGGTTGTGTCTAGCATCGCCAAACTACCGTAGCCTGTCTCCTGATCCTGGCAGCAGGTCAACAAATAACCGTCTCCCTCGGGCGAGGCTGCCGACCGTGGGACGAAACACGGCTCGCCGACAGTGGTGTGGTCGCCGGCCTTCCACACCTTGGTGAGGCCCGTGGCGATGTTTGTATGGGTGATTCCCTCAAAGCCCATTGGCCCAAAGGAACCCCCAAAGGCGTGGTTATACGGCTTGCCTGTATAGCGATCGTCGCAACGGGCTAGCTCTCCGGGGATATCGCTGAGGACAGTTGGAAGCTCCATCTCGGTAGACTTCGAGTTAGGGTCGATCTTGAACCTTACGAACTTCCCAATAGGCGGTACATCAGACTTTGCAGCATCGACCTCGGGATGCATTGCGGGGAATGCCCTGAGGGAGTCGTGGTTGTGCACAAAGGCATCTATGTAGATGATGCCGTCTTCCTCGAAATGATTGCACACATGGCCCCAATAATGGTCCTTTAGGGAATCGAACCACCTCGCCTGCTCAGGCTTGGGATTACGGCGTGGAAGTACACCGAACCGATTAGGCTAAAAGACGTCAGTTTGCCAGCTGTTGTAAACCAAACAGGATCATATTTCTTACCAGATAAGCATTCTTCCGGAAATGCGTCCCGGCTTCTCTCTTCATGTATTCAAGATCAAGCTCGTGCGATGTCATCACAAATATAACATAGCTAAGCCCGGTTGTCAGCACACGAATTGACTTCAGTCTCTGTGAAAGGGAACGCTGAAGGCCAGGAGAAGAGGACGAACTTATCCGTGATCGCCATTTCATGAGTCCACGTAACGGCTGGGGTCTTGATCCAGCACTCATCAATCACCTTGCCCTCTTTGTTGAATTGATAATATGCAAGGTCGTTAGACCTAATTTCGTCAGATCTGCTTCAATATCCTGAAGAAAAAAAAAGCCGAGCTTACCCAAGGCCGGAAGCTTCCATGCCATATGCTGCCATCTCGCCGGTTGTGAAATCTGTCTTTGGGTGTGCCGTAAAGGTCTTGGCAGTCATCTGACCTTCAAAGTCGTAGAAACCTGTTGTGAGTCAGCTTCGAGTAGTACTATACCGGTATTCTTGAGGGAGTAAGAAGTTCGAACCGAATGTGTCTAGTGTGTCTGGGTCCAAGATCAGGGGAGGGCTATCTTCCTTCAGAACAAGCAGCTTCCCCCGCCAGAACTGAACATGTGTGTTCCCGGTACTCTGGATCTCATCAAAGACTCTAGGATCACCGGCATACGGGTTCCTGTAGGTGCCCCAGAGAGGCTGCCGAGCTGTCCTTTCGATGATGAAACGGGGCGTCCGCACAAACTTCTGCCGGAAGTCGACCACGCCATTGGAGAAGCGCCACGCATGAACGGACCCGTCTCCGTTAATCCAAATGTCCTGCTTATTGCGGTTGGCGAATATAGGCTCGATAACGATGCGGTAGTAGGTTCCGTCAATGCTTGTGGGCACCGCTCCGCGAACGACACATGATGCTAATTCGGCATCAAACCGAGTTGGTTGATTAGGCAGCAGTCGCCTTGACGGGTCTTTCTCTTCAAATTGGAAGAGCTCGCTGACCCGAAGCTCTTTTATCTTTGCTTCAATGCTTGAGCTAGGTTGCGAAATCACCGTTTTGATGACCCTGCTCCGAGGCAGGTGTTCCATCATTGATGGTGGGATAGCCTTAGCTTCGCTGCCCATCTCAAAAGTTCTACTCGGAAGGGTATGTGATGAGATTGAATGAGCCACTGGGGTAGACTTACATGAGGAATGTTTGAACCTTGTGAACAATTCATGGCAATTAAGTACTTGACGCGCTCCGCGGCAGTATTGAGGCCGAGACGGGCTCGGTCTGGCAGAGCACCCCGAAGTATCATGGATCGACGGCCCTTTAGAGAGTTACGCAACCAATCAGTATACTCGGCTTACAAATTCTTGATAATTTTACGTCTTCCATATGGTTCGTGGTCTAAATCCGAGGGCGGGCGTCACCAGCACAAGTTTCTGGCCGGGGTCTGTTCCGCGGAAAGAGCATAAGATCGCGCGGAATAAGAGTTGCAGTCTCATGTTGGAGGATAGTATAGTATGGTTGTGGCGGAATTACAGCTCACTCTAAAATTTCCACACAAAACCATCATGCAGGGATAATGGGACGATCATTGCGGGGAAGCGTCTCCGGGATGAAGCCTTAAGGCCCCGGGGGCATTCTACCTAGGTACATACACACAAGAAGCAACTGATACAATAGAGTGAGAAGTAATGCTAGTGTTGTAGTCTCATTGCTAGGTGTCTAGGAAGTTCGCACCCCACTGGGACACTGCGTTTCAGGCGGAGCCTTAGTGAGAAGTTCCGGCATGGGAAATCTGAGAAGGCAGACATTGTCAGCCAGGTTGGGGCCTTGTTAGACAGGGCTGTGTTGGCACACATCCAGAGTTGTGAAATCTGTGCATGGATGGTTATGTTTTTGCTGAAGTCGGGCAAAGTGGTCACCTGGAACAAATGCAGCAGGAATTGGCCAGAGTTATGGGCTTGTTAGGGTTCATCCTACCGTTCTGCTTCTCGTGAAAATGCTCCTGTCGTTCAACACCGGAGCCAACCTTGGACCCTTGATCAGTACTGAACAGGCCTGTTCGTTTGAAGGCCGCAGTTCAGTGGAGCTGGGCGGCTGCCTGGATCTGCACAAGTCATCGGCATACCCAAAAACTTCTTGATAATAATCCCTGGGTCTAGGTGTCCTCTAAACTCTCATGGCTTCCATTTAACCTCCAAGCTACTCGCAGCATCCATCGCTGCAACATTAATTTGGAAACAACACAATGCCAAGGCAGATGCCACTGCAATGGGAAGCTCGGCACCGCTCAGAAGCGCCGGATCCCTTGTATATGACCGTCCCTCCTCCGGAGTTTATACCCAAAATCCGAGTGGATTAGGTCCTTGACAATTCCCATCAGCAAGCACTCGACCGAGCGCTCAAGAATATCTTCTCCGTGGCAATTGTAGAGGAGACATTTGCACAAATTGGCGATGGGCTCCCGTTGAGACATGTAGCTTTGGGAACCCGGAGACATGGGAGGGTATTGGGCCGAAGACCCTGATTGACCTTTGGTGGAGTTGTGCTCTTCGGTAGAGGCAATGCATGTGATGCTCCCGACATATGTTTCCATTCCCGAGCACCTTCCCCTTCTTCCAGGCGAAGCGCAATCAACTCACGCTGAATACCAATTATCATCTCAAACAGCGCGCACTTTCTGACCTTGTGTATCGCCAAAAATCAAGTACAACGGCATATGGTTCCATTCTCACCGCGAAGTTGTTATGAAGCGTATATATGTGTTCACAGAGGAGCAGACGGCGAGGCTGCTGGATTTACTTCAAAATGAACACGCTGATGGGTCTATCTGCCCATGAACGATACTGGGGGATATCACTGACCGACGACGGGTGGATGAGGAGGTTGCTATGCCGGAGCTCAATTGTATACTGGGACCGGTGGGAACGGACAGTCAACTACAAGAACTGGGATCACTACACTGATCTGCGTACTCACACTAGAAACGCCATAGACTGACCAGAGCTCCTAGATCAGATCTAAGCGATGAGCAATACCACGGACCACAACGTATGTACGGATGATTTAAGCGTGGGGGTGATATCATGTAGAACAAGAGACATAAGCGATAACATTTGAAGACTGAGAGGTTGAACCTATGGATCCAGTTGCTACGGTTGGCGTCTGAAGTAAAAGAGTGTGTAATTTGTGGAAACTGAAAGTAGCTTTATGAGGTTGGAAATCGTGATTGTAAACTTGTCTAGTTTTCAAGTAGGCCAAGAACTGGAAAACAAAGAGAGGTCAGTGAACTCATAATTTGAAGTGGCCCCTGGGGAGGCATTTGAGCCGTATATGAATGTAGCATATGAACGCGAAACCCACCAGCTTGAGCCCCCGATTTGTTCAACAGTCGATAACATTCAAATATGTCACATTCCCCGAACGCCTTTCTGTTTGACGAGGGGGAATCACGTTACTCCGGCCCTGGCTTTGTTCTGTGCACAGACCTCCACCCCTCAATCGGCTTCCCACAATCAGGTTCCTACAAACGGGTCGCAACCTTTCTCCATGATGCAGAGTTATTCCACAACAAGCACAGCTTTCTGGTGACCATTCGAGGGCCATAGACATCATGCTGCCGTCAACTCTTGTCAGCGTCTACCAGCAGTACAAGCAGGACACTGATTCGGTGGCTTGGTGGCTTGCAGAAACGGCCAAGGCTTGCGGATACCCGGCCGACCTGCTCACGACGGTGGGCCCTGTCAAGAGGAAGAAACATAGCAACAAGGCTTCTCAGAACAAGCATATCGTGGCCATAAAGGACTTCATACCCCTGGCTGAGTTCATCGCCGCCAGCAAGAAGCCAGCAGCTGCGGTGCCAGAGTCCTTCGTAGAGACTATCAACAGAGTCATCAATGTCAGGTCCTCCTTCGGGTCCACTCTGAAGGAACACGGTGCGAAGCCATCAGCGGAATCCAGCGAGAAGCACTCCTTCTTCGTCCGCGTCCTGGAGCAGGTCCGCGAAGTCCTACGACCTCGTATGCCAGCGACTGGGGCCGACCGCGTGCGGGCAGCGGCGACTTCCGCCACACCATCATCCTCTGGTGATGCATGGGTAAACGGCTTCCAAGCACTCAAGGTCTACGAATCTTCAAAGGAGTTCCTGGATGCACCTAATATCCAGCGGCCAGAGCCGTCAACACCGTCCGAAACCAATGTGGTCTACGAAGCAGAGGCGGCAGCTCGTCTTGACTTGGAGGACGCTATTTTCGCCTTTGCCCTGATGATCGACGACCTTAACAAGATTCGACAAGAAATCAGACACATCTGGGCTGGCTACCGCGATGGGACTTTCGAGCTGGCTGCTGCAGCCGTGGCTACCAACACGGCAGTCGACCTTGCGCGCAACCTCGCCGACGAGATCGACCCCCTCCTTCGACCCCACGGTGGTTTTTGGAAGATCGCACAGAAATTCTACCTTATTATCGCAGCTACAAAAGGCTTCTTCTCCTTTGAGGGCATGAATGACAACATCGCCTCTCTGAAACTTACCTTCGATCCCAAGACCTACGACATTGCAGATAGCACGTTCTTCGGCACCTATCATATGTTGGATGGTTTCATGGCTGTGTTGCGGCCTGGGCAGCTTCCGCTCTTCAAACCAGGGCACTATGGAACGTATAACCCTGGAAGCGACAGAAGCCGGAAAACGGGGCCAGAGAAGTGGCAAGAAGACAAGATCCTCATTATGGAAGCCTGTACTGAGTTGATGACCATCATCCGAACGCTTCCACAGTGGCCTGTGGAGGATGAGCTTCTCCGCGGCATGAAAGAGATGGACGAGACGCACAAAGTGCCCTTCTACCTCGTTTTTTCTGCACAGGTCTACCTCGATATCCATCACCTCCTCAGGGACCAGGTGGGCAGGGGATTGCAGGAGATGGCTCATCAGAGCAACATAATGCGGAACGATCTCAAGTCCCACTTGACCTTTCACGAGAACCTCAAGAT
Organism: Diaporthe sp. PMI_573; assembly: GCA_021399435.1. Taxonomy (NCBI): domain Eukaryota; kingdom Fungi; phylum Ascomycota; class Sordariomycetes; order Diaporthales; family Diaporthaceae; genus Diaporthe; species Diaporthe sp. PMI_573. The sequence goes on along the minus strand of JAJTUP010000022.1, from coordinate 133,917 downwards.
CAAGACATGGTCAACTACCAACGACAAAATCCTCACAAACGCCGAAAAAATGATTGCCTGGTTGGGAGAAGACCCGGTTCATCAGGTCAAGGTGAAGGAATACCGCAAAATGGGACTGCCTCTGGCACCAGACGCGCAGAAATACTACCTCATGGCTCAATCACCTGTCTTGGCTGGCTTGGTCCTGTACCACTGTCGAACACTCACGTACGAGATTGGAATCGCTGTTGCCAACGCTTGGGGATCCATCACATACTCCTACCATCTCTATAATGCGCTGCAGCGGGAGAGACTCATGCGGGTGAGTTGGCCTGACATGGATATCATCACCTCTCAGCTGGGTGAGTCCAACTTCTATGTCGGCGGAGGTGATGGAGCCGTGCCAAAGAACCCCGCAGCCTACTTTATTAAATTCTGTCTTCAGATGGGCGTGACCGCTGCAGCATTTGGCGACCCAAAGAAGCGGCGGGCTGGGATGGACATCGAATCCAAGGCTGGCCCGCGAGGGATCGAGCATGGCGCCCCCGTGTCGATGATGTTCGCAGAGAGATATGTCCACTCCGGATCTGCTGTGCAGTGGACCGCTGACCGCGTCCGCGATATCCTGTCCCATAGTGAATGGGAATTTGAGTCAACTGCCGAGGCGGGTGTTATCACTTACATCGGAGAAAAGGTCGACGATCCCCAGAAACTGAAGGAGATCAGGCAAGGAGGGAAGAGACAGAACGTGGAGGCCTGTCGTGTCCCGCCTGAGAAGCTTATTAGGTCTCTCGCCTGGGCTCTACAGGGTGAGTCCCTCGAGCTCGCTTTCCCCTACCTGGTGGTCCACCGCTTCTGCTGGAAGATGTTGCGGGCAGTCAAGCAGGGATGCGATCCAATACTGAGGGAGAAGTACACGCCGGCATATATGGAGAACGAGACAGAGCTCCCGTTCGTTGTGGGATATATCCTCATGGCAAACAGCGGCATGGGCGCGGAACCCCAGGATGACAGGCTGCTGAAAGCTGCAGCGGAGGTGTTGAATCCCTTTGCCGATACTGTGGGAAAATTTGGCGTGAATCTGTTGGGCAAGATGGGTTTCAACATTGAATTTGAAGAGGAAGAATAGAAGAGACTAGACATGGTGAAACCACATGTGCATGATTGGGCCCTGGGTGAGCTGCTACGGTCAGGTGCAATTGAGAGGCAAACACAAATTTAGTGTGACCCGGAGTCCTAGATTCAGATAAATACAATTGTATATCAATCTTGGGGCCCCGACTTGGAGGCTCATTCTAGGGGATCGGCCACCAAGGGCCGTTGCGAGAGGAGTGGAAAGAGTCCAACGATAGAGCCATCTATGTATCAGTAATTCGCCCTGATGAACTTTGTTCCTTTGTATCACTGAAACCATATAAACCCAATCCATTATTCAGGTATTTCAGCACAACAGCGTCGATAATACTGAGTGGGTTCAGCTTGACGTGAGGGAAATGACCCCTTGAGACGGTTAACACAATTGTATCCGAATCACACCCGCCTGCTTACTGAGGTGAACCTACTTGTAGGACTTTCTCATCCTCAGGCTGCCCAGTAAACATTGTTCGGAATGAGGGCTTATACTAGTGGATGGTTGTTTAAAGCCTTGCATAGCAAATCTCACTGTTATCGTCGATAAGACACATTGTTCCTTGTCCTTATAGGACACTCCTTGCCGTTCCAGCTTAGTAGAGGAACTCAAAGAATACAAATAGTCCATAAGGATACAGAGCCGTTTGCACCGCGTTGAGTTACAGTTAGCCGGGATATGTGTATCTGCCATTCAGCCTTATCGGCACTAGCGGTGTTATCGTCGATAGAGCCTGGTGTTTTCAGTCACTCAACTATCCTAGTGTGCTACAGACACTCCCCTGTACTCCCTCTGGTTGAAGACTTTCATGAGACGCCACCCTTTTGTTTGACAGTACGTCAAATATTCTTACCTAAGTATTCAAGCTGACTTTTCGTGAGCTGCACATGTGCCCCAGGACCTGTGGCTGTTGTACAACACAGTGCCAGTCGTTTGATCTGTTTGACTGCAAACATTCACTTGGAACAACTCACCGCCCAGATTTACAGAACACTTTCACTCAAGGTCAGCTATCAAGCATGTGTACCTAGAATCGGCAAGCACTTTGGTGTTGAACAATCTCCTCTTTCTTTCATCAGCTGCAGCACAACTTGTGGCACTCAACTCATGACGTCTGTTGTTGAAAGCAAGGTGAGCAGAGCTTTGGCGGATCACAATTGTTATTAACCTTCAAATCCATTGCCAGCATTACTTACAATCTGTTCAGCCAATCGACTTCGAATTCACAAATTCACAACCTACCTAGGCACACAATTGCATGTTGCATCTAGAGCAAAGCGACCATGGATCAAGTCACGGGCACAGATCAAGACGGCTACAAGAACATCCCCAACAGCTTGATCCAGACAGCGCTGACCGCTGAAGAGATCAATGCAATATCCAGTCGCATTTCCGAGGAGGAGCTGCCAGCCGTGCGCTCTGAAATCAGGCGGAGAGCAGAGAGTATTTACAACAATTGGGAAACTCTCGAATTCATTGTAAAGCGCCACGAGGCCACCATCCAGAAGCGATGGACAAGCAAATCCAATATGAAGAGACGAGGCCTGCTTCTCACAACCTGGCCCAACATGGCTCGGGACCACCGCCCTGATATTGCTCTAAAGACTTTCAGTGTGATTGAATTGAAGAAGGAGGCGCAAAGGCTGCTCCAAGGAAGGCCAAGGCAACTTTCGTTGTACGAGGGGAGGCAACGTGAAGCCTTGCTGATGCCATACATCAACCTGCACGATCTGACCAAGACAGAGCCACTCCTGCTCATGATCAATGCCAGAGCCCGCTGGCCTCCACAAACATTTTCGAAACGAGATCTACAGCTCTCTACGCAGAGCTTTGACCTGACCAAGTGGCGCTTGTTGGAAGGCTACAGCATGGACATGGATGGACGAAAGCCGGTCCCAGAGACGTATGGCAAATTGCAAGAGAGACCAACGAAAGACTACTCCGCCGTCTTGGGAGTCGACCCTCGCCTTGCTGACGGAACAATTAGCCCGGGAGATGGTCTATGGATCTTGGAAATTCAAGACCGCATCTACAAATTTCTCCTCGACACTGTCCAGCATATCCTCCATGATATTCCCCTTGGCGACTTAACTGGACCAAAGTACAATATCCAGCCAGAGCCACCTCTACCCTCCGCAAACTCTCGAGAAGACGGTGTCATATCCCTCGCCGGCACAAACCTAGAGGCCATGTACTCCTCTCCCGGACAAATGGATCTCCGTCGGCTTCAATTACTTGTGACTGCCAAAGCCAATGAGGAAGAAGACAAGCTGTGGGCTTTGCGTGAAGACCCTTCCCGGTTCTCAGAAGGCCTGAAGGACTACATTGCCCATCGACCAGAGTATGTTCCAGACCTTTCCGGTTCGAAACACCCTTCAACCACGGTCGATGGATATAGAGCGCGGTGGGACTCAGACGCAAAGACAACCATCGATGATGTTCTTCCAATCATGTTTCTGCTCTCTAACTTCATATGCGTCGAGTTCTGGGATGGCCTTATGCGGGACATCACGGGTCTGGTGGAACTAAAGAAGCAGCACTTTGACGGCAAGAACATCAAATCAGGTGACGCATTACCGGAACCGTTCACATTGGCGCTGTACAAGCTTCAGGCGACTCTCTGCGCGTGTGTTGAAGAACGACTCGCCGTCCTGCGTAGGGCGACGTTTTCCTCTCCGCCACTCCGACCGTACATGCAACGAGCCTCACCCGAGACCATCGACACTTTCGTTTGCAAGTCGAGCAAGCGGTTGCCACGACACATAGCAGATTTCATGGACATACTGAACGGTCTATTCAGCGAAGACATGATAACGATAAAGGGACACACTGCCGGTGTCCAGTCGCTGATGGAAGAATACGAGGTGTTCATTAACACCGTCCCAGCTGCTCATCAGGCCATTTCATCATACGTTGCACAAGAGATTTCGACCCTGGCCTTGTTGTCCGAATGTCTACGGCAGATCTGTCTCTTCCAGCCGTGGGCAACGGCATTTCCCAAAGACATAAGAGCGCCGCATGTCCAAGAGGTTCTCAGGGCACATCTCAAGGATCAAAGGCGCAAGACAATACCGCTTGAGACATTCAAGCCGAGTATTCGGATTTGCTCTATGGCTTCTGCTATAGCAAAGAGCCCGTATCCAGTTCACAAGAAACGCACGGCGGCAAATGTTGACGCCATGCAGAGCGCTGAAACATCGCTTGACGAGATGTGGGATGTCTTTCTGGCAGAAATAGAGCAGCACGACGCTCTGCCCAGACACAGCAAGAACGTTCTCTATTTTCAGCAGCGCCAGCTCCAGCGAACCCTGGAATGGGTCGAGCCAGTGAGAGCCACGACGAAGACGAAGACACCGGCTATGGTTGAAACCTTCGAGGTACTTGGGCAGTCCTTCAGGGAACTCGACATCGATACCACGCGTAAATTGCAAAGCTCCCCGCCAGAGAAGCCCAAAGTCAAGACACGCGGAACAGCCGCTCCCCAAGCCACCGCTACCTCGGAAAAGGCCCAAAAGACAGAGCAAGAAGACCAGGGCCCAGTCCATGTCATCCAAGTCGATCGGCGCGCCCTGAAAGTCTTCGGTGCTCTCTTCCATACCCCTTGTGCGGAATCACTGCCGGGCGAGGTGCCATGGAATGAATTCCTGCACGCCATGCGATCCGCCGGTTTCTGGATGGAAAAGCTGTACGGTTCAGTCTGGCAATTCACGCCGCGGAGGGATGACGACAGTGATGCGAGTATGAGCAGCATCCTGTTTCACGAGCCGCACCCGCACACTAAAATCCCGTTCTTGCATGCGAGGAGGCATGGGAGGAGACTGGGGCGTGCTTATGGGTGGAGTGGCCAGACGTTTGTCTTGAAGTAGGGGTGGGACGGCGAGCAAATAGGGTAGGACAAGCTTTGCTCGGGTGTCCGCTACGCGGCCACAACATGGGATAGACCGCCTAAGTATATAGTGCTTATTACTCAACTTCCTGTAGGATTAATATCTTACCAATTGATCATGTACAGAGTAACCTCACATAGAACAATCTCCTGTGAAACCACTTATAGAACAACCTCCTCTGGAACAGCCTCCTATGGAATAACCTCTAATAGATTAGCCTCTTTTAGAATAATATCTTGTAGAATAACCTACTGTATGATAACCAGTCAGCAAGCCACAGGGGCTCCTTATGAACGTTGTTGCAATTTTTTGTAAGAGCATGGCTGTGTTGGAAAAGATCATATATCTATGTACATAATCAGACATTACAAGTGTGTATTTCTCTTGCCCTCCCCCACCCAACAAAATCAATCATTATGCTCAGCGCTACCACCGACGTTGCAATTCGTAAAGAAGCCGCTGGCATGAATGGCACGCATGTACAGTGATGTGCCCCTGTCGACTTGAGATGCTGAAGCTACCATGAAAGTCTGTCTACCTCCTGCGCTCAGCTGTGAGCAGAGATGCTCTAGTTATGCGTACTCCTGCTGCATGTAGTCTAACTGCTGCGGAATCGACCAGTCGTATCTGACTCTTACAAGAATAGAATAGCAAAGCCAGCAACGGTGGCCATTCCCACGACCATAATTTGCTGGACAGCCGCCGAAGGAGCCCCGTTCTCATCACTATCGCTCGCATTGTCCGAGTCACCGGTGGAAGAAGAACCAGTCGATGAGCCGGTGCTTGCCGAAGCAGAAGTGGCAGCAGCCGGCGCCGTCTGCGACGTCTCGGTCACACCGGGACATGAATTTATGCACTTCTTCATGGTGTCGTAAGCGGTCGAGTCGGACAGGTCGTCCGGGTAGCTCGCGTCGGCGCACTTCCTGGCGCATGCATAGGCGGTGCAAGGCAGGGAGTCCGCGTCCCAGAATGGATCTCCGTTTAGGTGAGTCTCATACTCGGTGTAGTTGCCGGTGCCACCGGTGAAGCTGAAATCATTGCTGTAGGTGATATCGTCTGCATCGCCGTCGACGTCGCCGACTCCGATTGAGTAGTAGCTTGCCGACGGGCCTACCCCCGCCGGGATGGTGAAGTTGCTGGAAGAAGAGAGCGTGGTAGAGTTGGAGAGCCAGCCTAATGTTTGTCGCGTCAGCATCCGATCAGCATCTGATGTGCTAAGATCATGTCGATCTCGTCACATGGTCATGCGTCAGACGTACAGGTTGGTCCAGTGTCGCCTCCGAGGGCGGCCGCCAGGTACACACGATACTTGTCGGTGCTGTCGAGGTCGGTTGCGGTTACTTGAAAGCTCGTTCCGGCGGCGATGGTGTTCGGCACAGTCACGTTATCGGCCGCCTGGGCGATATTCACCAGAGAAGCAGCTAAAGCGGCGTAGTTCGCGATGTGGTAATGCATTTTGTCCAAAAGAATGTGGAGCGACGATCAGCTCAAGTCGCGATACGGATGTTTTCGTAAAGAAAAGAACGACTGGCGAGCTCAGGGAGAGTTGATAAAGGATAGAGGCCGGAAACGAACGGTCGTCAAGTTTATCTGAGAGTCAAATATGCATTTTGCACAGATGTCCGTGCAAGATACAAAAAGCGGACAAAAGGGGTATTATTTCCAGGAACATGAATATGCGGCTCTGACTCGCTGCCAACAACAAACCTGAAATCCCGGGCTGGCCCACAAGTCGGGTCGGCGCAGTATCTTCTCTTGTATGTAACATGCGCCCTCGTCCAATAATTTGGCAGCGGTTCAAATATGTCCGACCGGCACAGGGATGGCATGTTTACACAGCTCGTGATCTTCCCGTGTAAAGCAACAGCCATTCCCCGAAGCTTTACGACTCCGAAGCCTGCATGCCTCGTCTCCAAACAAGCCCTTTGCATCGCCAAATCAATATGTTTGAACTCTGGCATACATCGAGCTATACTCAAGAATGGAATGGCCATGCGAAGGATTGTGACCCAAGCGAGTGATCAACACGGGTAGATCGCCCAGGCTGAGCTTAGCCGCCGATCGCCTATGTCAACGCTGGAACATTCATCGAGGCCTCCTCGGAAGTCTCCTGAGGAAGTCTGGAAGACCTATGAGGACGGTCTGGAGTGGTCTTCGTGAAGCAGGTGACGTCGTTACGGCCAAGCGACCCGCATTTCGCTCCCCATACGTGTGGGTCGACTCCACTTCCCCTGCTCCGTCTCATACAAAATCGATCTGCAAAATGTGGACTTGGACGAAGTCTGGAACATGGATCACAAGACGACGGCGATGGAATATATATCTTCCAACGAGCTTTGACCAAAGAAGAAAAAGACAAAATATACATGCAGCCATAAGTTTCGAAATACATTCGAGCCAGGGCAGCAGCCAACGCGTTTCTTTCAATTTGAAAGAAACTTGAAATGGCTATGAATTCACCATGTAGCCATGAAACACGTAATGGAATGGGCAAAGCGCGCGGAGATGCAGTTTCTGCGGGTCTTCCTCGATATCGTGATGGCCTAACCACTTTGTGATGCACTGATGCTTTTGTCGTGGACATGCCGATGTCCAGAAGATTTGCTTGTGATATTTATTTCTTGGCAACATTCGTAGCCACTTTGTAGTATTGCGAGACCCAAAAAGACTAGATGCAACACATTTGCGAAGAGATCTTTGAGGGGCGGGGCAGACTCCAACCCTCTTAAACCGTTATGCTCAATATCTGCCTTGCCCCTCGGACGGTCAAGGATTCTCCCACCATCACATTCTCTGGCTGGACGTTGTAACGTCACAGTCTGGTATGTTTATACCAACTGTGGCACTGGCTCCAATGAAGTCTAAGGGATTGTGGTTATGAGGACGGGTTCTGCATTATTAGTCCGAGCGGCATAAGTTTACTCCCTGCGTGTCATTCGTCCCATGTTCTCGATTGGACCATGAGTTCCGGGCAAAAATGTCAGATGGGTTACCCGAACGGGAGATTTCAGCTAGAGTGACGTGAGAGTGTGCTGTTCGGGATGTGACCCAAATGAGCTTGAATGGACTGACCAAGGTCTGGACTTCGGGAGCAGACAAGCTGGCAGGTGCCATGTGACGGAATATTATGCATATGCAAGCCAAGTTCTTATTAATGAGATGTAAACATAAGGGGCAAAGTCTGTCTTGTCATTCTCTCAGATCAAAGCTACTCGTTAGATGTTTTGCACTTATTCACAATTTCTGTGCTCCAGAAATCCTTCGCTATGGCTCCAGCATGGTTCATCTCAATCGCACTGTTACTGTCATGCGTGAGCTGTGTTCCTATGTCGGACCACGGAAAGAGACAAGATGCTGGATTTGACTACGTTATTGTGGGCGGGGGCACAGCGGGCCTCACACTTGCAGCCAGGCTCTCGGAGGATCCGTCTACTTCAGTGGCTGTCATAGAGGCCGGCACTTACTACTCAATCTCGGATCCTTTACTGGCGTCAACGCCAGCGGGCGACACGGTAAGTCGACCGCAGCTGAACACGACTGGTCATGAGCCTGCAGCACCAGTTCCCCATATGAGCAATCCTGAACCCCTTTGTAAGTTTCTCTAACTGACTCGACGGCGATTAAACAGCTTTTCGCCGGCAGCTCTCCGACGGACACGAACCCGCTTGTAGACTGGGATTTCGTTACTACACCTCAGACAGGCGCAAATAGTCGCCCGGTTCGCTATCCGCGGGGAAAATGTCTTGGGGGCAGGTAAGCAAACTTTGTGGTCTATTCTGATGTCTCGTGGAATGCGATGTGGTTCAGTTCTGACTGGTTGTTCAGCTCGGCACTCAACTTCATGATTTATCAGCGTCCAGACACAGGCTCCATGCAGCTCTGGGCTGACATGGTCGGAGACCAGAGCTACACATTCGAGAATATGCTACCATACTATAAAAAGAGTGTGCAGTTCACACCACCTGACACGGATATGAGAGATCCAAACGCAACGGCGCAGTATGATGCCACCGCCTTCGATTCAGCTGCTGGGCCTCTGCGAGTGTCGTACGCCAATTACGCACAGCCATTCTCCAGCTATCTTCAGCCCGCGATGGAAGAAATCGGAGTAGCCCAGGCCAAGGACTTTAACAGCGGGACCCTTATGGGCTCGCAATATTGCAGCTCAACAATCAATCCGGCCAACGAGAATCGGGACTCGTCGCAGACCTCATTCCTCAGCGCGGCAGAGTCAAGATCAAATCTAAAGGTCTATCACTCCACCAAGGCGAGCAAGGTCCTATTCGATGGGAGCAAGGCTGCCACAGGCGTGTTGCTTGATTCGGGCTCGACTCTCTCGGCGAACAAAGAGGTAATCCTCTCGGCAGGCGCATTCCAAACTCCGCAACTCCTGATGCTGTCAGGAATTGGACCTGCCGAGACGCTTGAGAAGTTTGATATCCCCATTATTGCCGACCGTCCTGGCGTGGGACAAAATTTAACAGACCATATCTTCTTCGGGCCATCATACCGCGTCAACGTGCAGACGCTCACGTATCTCGCCAACAACCTCCTATATGTCGCTGAGCAGTACACGACAGCCTTTCTTCCATTCAACGAGGGCCCTCTAACGAACCCGGTGTGCGATTTTCTCGGCTGGGAGAAGGCACCGCGAGAGGGCATCACCCCCAGCGCAGCCGCAGCGCTGGGCCAGCTGCCCAGCTCGTGGCCCGAGATCGAGTACCTGTCGGCACCAGGGTACGTCGGGGCCTTCACCAACCTTTTCACGACCCAGCCCAACGACGGATATCAGTATGCCACCATCCTCGCCGCCCTAGTGGCGCCGCAGTCTCGCGGCACTGTGACTATCTCGTCGGACGACGTGGCCGATCTGCCCGTCGTGGACCCGCGCTGGTTGACCGACCCGACGGACCAGTCTGTCGCGGTGGCGGCATACAAGCGCACGAGGCAGGCCTTTGCCTCGGGGGCAATGCGGCCCGCCCTCGCCGACCCGAATGAGTACTTCCCTGGCGCGGCGGTGCAGAGCGACGAGCAGGTGCTGGACACGGTTCGCGACACACTCATGACGGTTTACCACGCGAGCTGCACCGCGCGCATGGGCGCCGTTGATGACCCGACGGCTGTGGTGGACAGCAGGGCCAGGGTCATTGGCGTGCAACGGCTGAGGGTTGTGGATGCGAGCAGCTTTGCGCTGTTGCCGCCGGGACATCCTCAGAGTACTGTCTATGCTTTTGCTGAGAAGATTGCGGATGATATTAAAGCTGGGAGGTAGAGGGGTGAAAGGTGGTGAAGATCGGTGTCTGAAACTTCATCAAATGAAGCCGTCGAGCCTATAATTATCGATGGTTGGAGATGGGAGGCAGTTGTTCACGGATAGCGACCAATAAGTATATAATTATCGCTCAAACACACCCCCTCCTCTCAACCGTTACAGATCGATGCGACTGTGTGCTCGTATATTCATCGTCAAATACAACAATCCTCCAACTACACGTACAACATAAGGTCTTTTCAGATACAACAACTGTCACTTCCAATCAAGCAGACTGCCTCGGTGACACAGATAGGAGGAACATTTTATGTGGCGGGGACTGACCAAATTGTTTCGTGAACGCTTCTGGATTGTGACTACTGAACCTCAATCTTGCTCATGTCGAAAAGACAAGCCCATGTTCCACCAAACAAGCCTAATGCTTCCACTCTGCTCTTCGTCCACTCGCTGGCCGCTGAAGATGGTGACGAGCTGCCGCAAACCAAACCTTATCCACATGGCTCCCCGCCGTTGACAATGACATTCCAGGGCTTGCTGTCGTGAAAGATCTGGCCACGGGTCCAGGACATCTTCGCAGCGTACTCAACACACTCAGGGATGATGATACCAGCAAGATCGGCAACTTCTTGGCACTTGGCAGCTGCCGCGTCCTCACCCTGTTTATCAAGAAGCGATTATTAGTATTGATAATTGTGAGTGCATGTCAAATGTAGACACGAGAAGCTGCTGGAGGATTTACTCACATCATTGCACCACCAAATTGCCGCATGGCGGCCCTGAAGGTCGTTGACACACTGAGCCTGACCGCAGGTTCGCGGGCCTGGACCCAGATGAAGGGTGTAAGGGATCATTTCCAGACCTGATTGAGCCTCGTGTGCCTTAGGGTACGGGGCAAGACTGAAAACATCACAGTTGGGCTTGGGACCTCGTCGTGCAGGTGTCTTGCCCAACGAGGCAGTGTTGAGCTTGCTGACGTCAGGCCAGACGTAGTCAGGGTGGTTGGTGTTGATGTAGTCGATGACTTTGTTGGCGGTTCCTGTAATGTTGATCTTGTTGGAGGTGTTTGGAATATCAACCTCCCAGGTCAAGTCAACGATGGTGTGCAGGACCATCTCGCCATGAACGTTGGGGGCAAGGAGAGTGCCGTTGTCGAAGATAGTGGGGGTGTTCTGGGGGACAAACTGATTAAGATGTCTGTCAGTAATTACTACCCTGATGGTATGCCCAAAGGCCAATGCTGGTGGTGGTTGTCTGTGGTTCGTTTGTTTGGGACCTACATCTGCAAAACAGGCTTCCATCAACAGACCCAGAAGGGCCACAACGGCCATCTTGAAGGCCAAGCTGGTCAGCATCATGGTTGTTGAAAAAGATTTCCAAGGTAGGATAGAAGGTGATGAAGTCGTCTTGCAGGGTACGAGGAAGCTTTTGTCAACACAAGCTCGACTTGCAAAAAGACTGAGGTTGCAGAAATGAGTCAGGAGTCCGTAGCAACAAGACAACAGTTGGCGTTTAAATAATTGTGTGACGAGGCACCATGGAAGAGTGGGTGAAGTGAAAGATGGGATGGTGTGTGCTGCTGCCAAACAAAGTCTGTATTTGCCGTCCCCTGTTATTGCAGATGAATTCACCGAACCCAACGCTTGTTCCAAACAAACACCTATCTGTGCCGCTGCAGAACTTTCCTTCCCCATTCACATTCACTTCAGTTGCCCAAATGCAATCTGAAAAATCGCTCAAGTCACATGGAGAAATTCACATACTGCAATTTGGTATAACAACAAGTTCTATATGTCAACATGAATTCTGACTGGGACTCCTCTAGTACTCGCTGTATGGGATGTCTCCAAAGGCAAATCTGCCTTTCAAAAGATTTGCACCGGACCAGAAATTTTGCAGGAGTAAGTTGAGGTCTGAGAACTTGAAATATCGAGCTATGAATCTATCATAGCAATTTCTGAGTGTGCAAACTCCCTTGGATGATTGAATATGGTAATCCTCGACGCTGGTGTATACCGAGTCAATGTGGAATTTAGACCCTCTACCGGACACAAAGAAGACCTACAGACGAACCACCTCTCTACCAGACCATACTCATCTTGCTATTCACACATACCCTCAGGGCTCGGGCAGATAGGTCATCGAGTCCCACGCCGCGGCGCATCGTTATTGTCTCATCAGATACCGCTGGCTGGGCAAAGTTCCCAGCAAGGGACACAGATCCTTTACTTCCCGCGCTCGATAATAAGACACAGGATATGGCCGAACAGTATGAAATCTCAAAGCTTCGAGACAGTGGTTTTCCTTTTCAGAGCTGGCCAAAATTGTGCCATCTTCTACAGTTATCATTGACATGGTTGACCCCGGCTGTTGCTATGAGTCTGACTTGGGCTCGCGATGTGTCTGATGCCCTCTTCAGTGCCATTTTCTTCATTCCCCTGCCGTCGGCGCCAGATCGCTGATCGATGCTGCCGTGAGGAGAGGGAAGAATCCCACGGCCACTACATGGAGGGTGGCAAGCTGAGGCCGTAAGCAGGCGCCTGTAGTTACTGCATAAATTTATTTAAGACGCTGACCTTTGCCATGATCACCAGTTCTGCACCTCTATTATACACTGCTGAGGGTGGGCATATTGCGCAATGGCTGTGGAGAGAGACGATGCTTGAGCTATCTTTTGTTGGGGTTGAAGATACTGTGAAACCATTTGATGTTGTCTGGAAAAAATCCTCAACAGCTCTGTTCTTGAAGTCGTGGCCCTCAACATTAGGTGGCTAGATGAGCATCCAATAATGAAAGCCTAAGCACACACAGGAACAAAGCGCAGATCCTCACTGTGATCAAAAGGTCCACAGAAGGAGAGAAACATGAAGAACCTGAGCCCAGCAAAAAAAGAAAAGATAATGCAGGAGCACATGGCAGATTTGGGAAGGAAAAAAGCAAAAGTTGATGAGACTGGGACTTGAACCCAGGAGGATTGCTCCACCAGGAATGATTGTTAAGATTAACCTTAACCTGGCGCCATAACCATCTCGGCCATCTCACCGTTTTCTGATGAATTTCAGAGTTTTGGGGGGTTTGTAAAGGTCTGCAAAGATTTGTGTGGGACCGTGGTGGACCGGAGGTAACACGGCCGGGGTTCCGGGATCCACCATCTTGAGTCGGACCGCCGGACTTCACTGGACGGCTTGCAAGCGCTAGTATCTTGGGCGCGGCCCTTAGTCAGGTGTTAAAGTGTAGCCAAATGCGTTCAAATTGAATGATAAGAGCTGACCTTGACGTTTTTGAAATATGATCTGCCCCGGCATAGTAAGCATAGAGTGTCGGGGACATCCGGCCTCAGGCCCGAGCCAGTTATGTGGAACAAGTCATGGCTTGCTGGCTGGTCAGTCATCAAATGTCTTCTTGCATGCATACAAGTTGTAGAGGTATAGAGGTACACCAAACGCGATCAACTCCATCAGTAAATTGTGTTCAATCATGTTCAGTGCTTGAGGGTCAATTGGTGTTAGGACGGTGCAATGAATACCTACTTAAGTAACTTCACTACAAATTGGGCACAGACCGTCAGAACGAGACAAAGCTGACCCTCAACTTTGTTACGTCCAGTATCCATATGCATTGGATTAGACGGGTGAATGAATTTTGGTGTACGAGAAACTTTAAGTGCTGAGGTCTAGCAAGATACCACTCAGTTTCCGAAGCACTTGAGAGTCTTCTATTATCACTCTTTATTTGTGTCATTGCTGTGCCAAACTTCTTTGCTGGAGTGTTGAAAATTAACATTTGGAAGCTGGAGTTGCGAACCAGGTCATCTGAACTATACATTTTTAACTATCGGGAGGGAATGAACAATTGATTATTTTCGGGGACAAAATTTTCCATCAGGTCTCTAACGAATGGTATTCTACGAGGTAACTACCTGCATCTCATATTGTGTATATAGGTCACCTCATCTAGGCTCAATGAGACAAGGATTGACCAACACGGTCGATACTACAAAGGAACCCGATGAAATGTGCTCGTATTTGAGCCGTTTTGGGTGCCCCAGACCTCGAAGAGAATCCCATCCTAGTTGATCGTCATGGATCATTCACGAGAGTGCTCCTCTTTCACAAAGCCGGCCGCTCTCTCCGCCACGGCAAGCACTATACTCGTGATCGTCCCCTGCGGCAGCATTGGAAACACGCTCGCGTCGACCACCCTCAAACCTTCAACCCCATATACCCTCAACCTATGGTCGACCACACCACCGTTATCCCGCGGTAGCATAGCATTGTTCCCAGAGTGGTGGTAAGCAATCAGCAACTTGTCAGCCACGAACGCATCAACGTTGTCCTCGCCAAGCACGCCATCATCGAGGTACCCAGGCTGGTACACCGTCCCATTCCCCTCCAGCAACCCGCTGAGCGGCGGGTTCTGCACCACGTCCCGCATGTGCAGGGCCAGCTGCCGCTCCAGCTGCCTGTCCATCGGGTGCGAGAGGTACTGCGGGTCGAGGCGGGCCTGCACGGCCGGGTCCGCGGACTGGATGTGCACGGAGCCCCGGGAGAAGGGGTGCGACACCAGGCTTATGATGCTGAAGTAGTTCCCGCCGTCGCCGGGGCCGGCAAAGACCTTGCTGCTGTCATTGTAGTACCAGGGGGATATGCCGCCGGAGATCCATATCTCTTGCACCGCCGAGTTCTGGCTGGAGTTGAGGCCGTCCAGGAGCAGCTGGTGCTGCGCTTCGTATCCGGGTTGTGCTGGGGTCGGGTCTATCTCATCATAGGACCCACCGATCTGCTCGAAGGAGAGGAGCGCCGAGCTGCCGTTCACGGTGGAAAAGGGCCCGCTGCGGGACGAGGTGTACTCGGCCAATGCTGCGTCGAATGCCTCCGTGGATGAGAAGTCGTCTGTGGTCGTGACGCCGGGGACAACGGCCCACCCGAGAGGCAGCATGAGGTGGTTCTGGAAGTTCTCACCCACGTTGGTGTTATTGACGAGACACTCGATCCCGAAGGTACTCAGGAGATCGCAGTCGCCCACCCCCGAGAGCTCCAACAACTTCGATGACTGCATCGACCCTGCTGAGAGGATCACCTCTGCACTCGCTTGCGCCATATTAGTGGCGTTATCTTTGACATACTCAACTCCAACAGCTCTAGGGCTCGTTGCCGTGCCATCCGCCTCGTTGTCTTCGAGCAGAATCTTCGTGACAAAAGCGCCAGTGACGACTTTGAGATTCGGTCTGTCGGCGGCACGGAGGTGGTACTCCGTCGTAGGGTAGCTCCTCTCCCTCGTCTGCGGGTCAATGTTGAAAAGATTCGTGTACCCTCCCAGCGCCTCGCCTCCCCTCGGATCCCCAGGAGGGTACAGCCCAATCCGCTCGAATGTCTCGGCCCAGGCTTCCGTGAAGGGTCCGTACGACGTAGGGAAGGAGTTCTTAATTGGCCCATCCGTGCCGTGCAGATCGGGTTCTACATACTGCGTCTGCATGTCCTCGATGGCCTCCGCTGAAGCAGGAGGCACGTACGATTCGGATTTCTTGAGGTACGGCTGTACTTCGTCCCAGCTCCAATTCGCGTTGCCAAGGGCGCCCCAGTTGTCGATGTCCTCGCGCGAGGGATGAGTCCACCACATAAAATTCACAGCGCTGCCACCGCCGAGGCCTTTTCCGGCGATGTTTGCATGAGTCCGGTTGTTGAGGTATGGCTGAGGGAGAAGGATGTCAACTTCGACGGTCGCCAGGAGAGGGCAGTAGGGTATAGGAGGAAGCTCACCTGTGGCACGCTTTTGTAGTCCCAGTCATATTCGTGGTCGCCGTACATAGACGCAAATATGCCGGGGCACTGCGCCTTGGTGTCGTTGATGTGATCATTGCCGGCTTCGAGGACGAGTACCGAGAAGTTTGGCTCCTCCGAGAGGCGAGTTGCGAGCGTCAGGCCGGATGCACCACCACCTACGACTCTGGTATGTCGTCAGCCCAGTTGTTCGTATCACAGGAGATGCTGCATGTAATCAGACTTACATGAAGTCGTAAGAATCCTGTGCAGCAGCACTCTGCCGTAGCAGACAGAGGCTGATAATAGTAACACATCTCCCTGACAGCATTGTCGTCGGACGAACGTAGAGAGGAAAACCTGTTCCTACGAGGCAAGCGAGTGACTACTAGTCTCAATAAATAATGGATTGAACCATGACCGCAGGGTGTGAGCGATCACCATCTCCGTCACCCTCAATTCCTCGGTGAGAACCAGAGCGGTGGGTCGATCCAGAGATGATCGTCATGGCTGCTTACTGCTCTGTGTGACGCTACCTGCTAGTCTGCATTCGTCCAGGAGGTAAGAGTGGGCTCTGCTGACGGGCACTCAGGGAGAATACAACCTTCTCCATTTTGATAATCGGCCCTCCTGCCCTGTGGCATGAGACTGACGACAAGCCGGCGCCGAAGGATTCGAGCGATCGCCGCTGTTTCTCGCACCTCATGGGACGTGAATGTAACCTCAGGGTATCTCCATCGGCATTTGTTCTGTTGATGTGTCAACCTCACAGGATTGGTGTTCGACTTCGTCAATACGCGCTCCTGTCTTGAGCTCGCTGTCGTCTCAATTAATGGTGGGCACTTTTGCAATCTCGCCTCACGATTGAGAACTTGGCACCGTTGAATCAACCACACATTGCCAAAACTATTTCAATCGCCGTTGAAACCAAGCAGTATTCATAAGCAAGAGCGGGTCTCCGAAATGAAAACCGTGAAGTTCACAAATTCGTATCAAATGCCAGTGTGACACCCTAGACAGCAGGGCCTCTCCATCAACACTGGTTGGCTCGCAGGTTGTTCGCTCGTATATATATTCGACCAAAGATTGAGGGACTGTCCATGCGCCAGTACTGTGCAACGACCAACCTACGGCTATACCGTAAACTCCCTGTGGTATTATAGCATGGGAATATCCCCAGATACATTATCTGTACCAAACTTTCAACATGCTGTTCCGCTCATCAAACGTACGGCATCCATGGATGTCAGACCAACATGCCACGCCAGACTGAAACTCGCGAGTACCAGACAGCACCCACGAGCATATGTAGGCCAGTATGGGGGACGGAATCGTGTCATTCTATTTATGGCGTGAAGACAGCCGAGCTCCTGCGAAGAAAGCAAATCAGGCTAAAAACGGTGCTGCGAGAAAAGTAAAGAGTTGAGATTCCGCGAACTAGTCCGCCGCTCGCCTCCTCTGACAGAAACAAGAACAATGGATATTCACAGTTACAGTATCAGACTGGTAGCAGATTTCTGCTGCTCAAATGGCCCTCAGCCAGAAACGCAGCCGGCCGGGCGAAAACATTAACGCTTCTGGAAGACACACGACGAAATCGCGATCCCCCCCCTCGCTTCGCACGCCCAATCGCACGGGCCCAAAATGACAATTATGGTGTTGAACTCAAAATTCGGATTGGGCATGACTGACGTTTTCCGACGCTTAGCATATGCAGCAGCAACGCGCATCAAGCTCGAGAATTGGGGGAATCACAGGCGCTTATTGGCAGCTAAGGAAGTAGTCTAGCTTTCAAGCGCAACGGCTGCACGTCAATGTTTCCGTGGCGGGCTCCGAACAACTCTGAAGTATACTTCCCACAATACTGGAAATAGACGCAGTTCACAAATGGTATGTTCCGGACTTATTATACTCGTCAAAGTCGATACTGAAGCTGATATCCGCACGGAGGTAATGAAGAGGGCATACAAGCAGCGAGTAGACAAGATCTACAGTTTAGGGTGCATGGTACTAGAAGGTGTCCTACGTGAGATATCAGAAGTGATCCCACGGGAGGCACTACGTACGGGGTGTTCTGATACTGGCGAGTTGCTCCTAGCTCGAATCGCGCTGGTGGCCAGACAGTCACGAGTTAGACTATTGTCTTCAGGGTGAGGAGCATTGATAGAGTCATGGTCGGTCAATGGCCTGACTCTGCGTGTGCCGCCGGCCCCAGCAGAGTGGTGAAGCCGAAAAAGTCCAGACCGGGGAAACGCTGGCATGTGCCGAAGCAGCGCCCCTCCGTTCCCGTTTTATCTAAATATGCCCATCAAGGAGGGCCAAGCGCGCTGGTAAGGAGCAAAGCGACCTACAGACGCTAATCTCGATCGAGGGCTATGTTGACCCGCAAACCAAAGTCAAGGACCCGGGCACTGGAGACGCTTGAATCACAGGGTGGTCGACCACTCTCCCGAAAGTGAATTAAGTGGTCATTATTACGTGACAGCAGTAGCGGAGAACGCCCCTACTGAGATGAATTCCGCTTCAAAGATTGTGATATCTGGTTGAAACAGTAAGTCCCTGAGCGCGGAAAGACAAGAGGCGGAATAAACATGCGCTCCCACGACCGGTCGCAAATGTGTCCTGCTTCCATGGAAATCTGGCCATCTAGGACAATTTGCTTCGTGGCTGCATGCAAAAGGCCGGCCGCATAGCCGCAGATTCCCCGGTCCGGGACATTGAGATGGGTTCGATAGCCCACACAGGTGACTCGTGAAGAGAGGCTGGTCCGGCAGGATGAGACAAACGCCTCTGGACGATGCAACACAACGCGCATGTGGAAACCTTGATAGGACGGAGAAAACGCGGGAGGACCGCACGAGACCTGCTTGTGTCGGCCAGGCTGCATCTCCACCGCATGCAGCTGTTGAGTCTGGAACGGCGACAGCCGCTGGCCTGGACTACTCGTCATACTCACCCTGCCCTGTGGAACAGGTGGGAAGGGCCGTAATAAGCCGTCTATAGGACGAGCGGCGCCTCTAAGGGTTCGCTTGGCCCTCGAAGCCTAGGCAGGCAGCCGTCATGACCAGCCGCGTGTGGGTAGTTGACGCAGCCCCTACACTCTGGGGACGAATGAGAGCGGCCCAATGCAGACTGGATACGTTGCTTGCTTGCTGACTTGCAGTGGGCGGTAGTAGTTGGGATGTGGAATGGGAGGGGGACCCGATGACAACGCGGGCCGCAGGAGAGGCCGGGCTCGATCGACGGACGGACGAACGGGAAAGAGCTGAATAGGGAAGAACTGTATGCGTGCCCAGGTCCAGATTGAGCCGGAAGCTGAACTTATGTGGCGGCGAGGCAGCGAGGATGCCGCCCACACCGGCGGCACCAGACATTATAAGTCTGACCTTGTGCGAGTTGCTGGCAACGATTTGGGCTTCAATTGCAGGTCGGGTCGGGTCAGCGAGGACGGACGAGTACGGCTGAGTGCGCCGATAATTCACGATTCGGGTTAGCAGTAAGTTGGCAAGACACTTGCCCATTGAGGCAGACCGAACCTCCCCCCCCCCCCGCCTTAGTCGACGTGCATATGGGCTGTGGACTACGGACGGTGGAGATGTCTCGAGTCAAGGGCGGGCCGGTGTCTCTGATTCTGAAGGGCCGGAAAGTGTGCCTAAGCGTGAAGAACGTGAGACAGACCACCTACGGAGCCATGTGGGATGAGCCTTCTGACCGTGCTCGTCCACCTTGTGTCTTGATCGCTGGGCCGAGGTGACCGGAAGTGGTCGTTACATTTGACGGGCCCTTGTCTCGTCAAGGTGCAGATAGGCGTCGACATGCCACATCAAACGCCAAGACGAGACTATGCAAGGCAGAGGGGAGGAGGATGGAGGGCGGCAGAAGGACCCAGGTGGACTCAAGGACTGGCTACGGTGGACTAGATGGATATTGAAGCCCAAATGAGGACTCGAGCTCACTACAGCGAAGGCGACAACAAAGCAGACCAGGACCGACATGGAAGGCCGAGGCGGAAGACGGTCGAGTGGTCGAGTAAGAAGGGGTGTTGTCAACAGTCTTGCCTGTGAGCTGACTGGCTGCATGCTTAGGTTGGGGAGGTTGGCGGGTTGGAGGTTGGGACATTTGGAGAGAATGGTTGACGAGATCCAGTCATGCTTTCTTCATGTGCTCGATGCCGATTGGGTTCTCGGTCTCGACCAGTCGCCTCGTTTCCCAGTCTGTCTTGACCGGGTTGCATCCTGCTGGCCTCGGATGGTCTTGTGTGTCTTTTTTGTGATCTGTGTGTCTTTGGGTTGCGCAGTGACTGAAGGTGAAGTCAGAAGATGTCCATGCTGGGTGTGCATCAGTCAGTCGCGAGTGGGTGGAGAAAATAGTTCGCTGCGTGCAAGCGCGCGGGCAGGCAGAGAGAGAGACCAGGGTCAGGCCTGGATGAGCAGGCGGGCGAGGCAGGCACTCAGGGTCGTGGTGCAGGAATATTGTACTCCGTACCCCGGTACGTTCCTCACCTGCCTGTCGTTGGTTCGGCTTGTCTCCCCCGCGCTGGCGTCCTGCAAATACTTTCTTAGCCCATCTGGATCCAAATACTACCAGGCAGACGGCTGCCCATTACGGAATTACCGAATCATGCCATCTGTGTGCCCTTCCTTGTACGACGTATATTTCTCGAGGCCTCGAGATCTCGAGGTCTCCAGGTCTCGTCTTGAGGTACCTGTAATGTTCTCACCATCAGGTCTACGGTCTACAGCGCCTATGCTCTGTCCACAGGTGCAGACCAGAGGGACTACTGCCAGGTCGGCAGCGAGCAGGTATATAATTACATTTTGGTTTTATCTTACCGTCATTATCGGGTAATGAGGAAGGGGCCAATGCCCTCTCTTCTTGCCACTGACTGAGGGTTGACAGCAGACGGCAGACGGCAGTCACGACGGGATCGGGGGCACCCTGGCTTGACGGTTTGGAGCAGGACGCAACGGCAACCCTGCTGCCCTGTTGACTCCAACAAGAAAGAAGGTTTGGACGCCAAAAGATCTCTCAGGGTCTACGGCTGGATTTACGACAGACCAGAGAGATGCCGACGCCGACGACCGACCACCCAGCTCGCACCCGAGAGACTGATACAACAGTACGATGAGACGACGAGACGACGATGCACGGATTGACTTTTGGACTACGTCTTGTCAAGTACCGAGTACCCAGGGCCCCGGTCCAAGTCCCGCTTCTCGCCATTTTGGGCCAGTTGCGTGGCTCCGTGTCTATCGCGCTATGCGACAGGTTAATGCTTCATCCATGCCCATGCGTCCTCTCTGCCTGTCTGCCTCTTTTCCCTCCCCTCGGCCTTCAGTTACTGTGTATTGCCAGGCTGGCCAGGAACTGAAAAAGAGTACCTAACACACAGGATGCCAGATCCCGCCCTGTCCCATCCTGTCCTGCCATCGGACACCCGCTGCATGTCACGCCGTGCCCATGCCATCATGCTTTGACACATCTCTAGTCCGACAACTACACAGTACGGTGCCACCCACGGGGCAGCACCACCACCACCAGCACCACCACCATTACAACTGCAGTACTACATGCTACTACACTACCACCGCCACGACACCCCGGCCTGCTCACCCCTCAACCCTACCGAGCTGCCCCCACGGCCGGCCCACGACCATCGCTGGAGCTTGTGCGAGCACAGACCGGGCGACCGACCAAGGCCGTGCGAGATCCCCCAACAGCGATCGACACGACATCCTCAGCTATAGCACAGCATCCCCGGGCTATAGATCTGAAGCTTGGGCCTCCTGCGGCGGACCAGCGGCGCAGACCTAGACCTCACCAGACCTTGCCAGACCTCACCTCTGTGGGCCAGGGGTTCGACTGATCGGCCATAGTGCTAGTCTACTATGCATGTACAACATCCTTCACCTCACCACCCACTGCCGCGCTGCCGTCAGTCCGTGACGGCGCTGATCCTTGGAGGGAAGACCCCGTCTACCCTTCGGCCGTCGCGACGCTATTTGGCTTGTGCGCACGCTTGATCTTTGCTGCTGCCACCGTTGGTGGTGATGCTGCTGCTGCTGCCGCCACGGGTCAGAACCTGTGCCCCATACGACCTGGCGGCGAGTCTGCCTCGCTCTCTCAGCCGCCCCACCGGCTGCCAACATGCTCTCCATCTTGAGGGTCATTATGGATACATACTTGCATGACCTGTGGCTCTGGGCGGGCAGCCAGCACTGCAGGTACCTATGTAGAGACTGGACTTGCCTGGGCACTGCAGCGACGTGGGTGGGCTCGTCCAGACCCTCGTCAACCACTGCACTTCGCACTTCGCTGCACTGCACCGCACCGCACAGCACACTACGCCCGCTTTGGACCGCACCGGGGCAGCACTGCACAAGAATTCCTCCGTGGCCGGCACACGGTTCTGGCTCCGTTCGAACTCGGCTTACCCCTGAACTCTTCTTAGGGCACTGTGACACAGATTCTGACCAGCAAGGGACAACCACCCTTGGGTGCTCAAGCTATCCCGTCCCGACTTCACAGACGGAGTGCCCAGGGCGCTCCTGCCCCACCCACCCGACCTGACCTGACCTGACCGGGCCTCTGACTTGTCTTGTCTTGTCTTGATTTACCGAGTTCTATGCAGCACAGTAGATAGACCTTGACTTGCCTTCCTTGACCTAGAATGCCTGGCCGTGCCCTGCCCTGACCATCCGCCCCCATCACCGTCCACTGTGACCGTCTCTCTGGGCCTCAATGCAAATGCCTGGCCTCCACCATCCCAGCTTCCCCCGGACCCGTCTTCCGTTGCGAGCCCCTCAGATCCCAGAGCCCCTCTCCGTCCTCGGCTTGTCGGGTCTCCGCTGGCCATCGACAGACTGAATCTGTCTATGTTCGAATTTTCTCTCTCCCTCCGCCTCTCCTCTCCTCACACGGACGCGCCCTAACCATTCCGGTCGCAATGTACCCTCTTTTATCCCCGGCCCAGTCCTGACGTCGCTCCTTCTTTTGCTGCCGTTTTGACGCTTGCTCTTTCCATCCCTTCTGCTTGTTGATATTGTACTGTACATACACTCGCTGTACAACTACACCCTGTGCCCACACCATACCACACAGCCCACCACAGAACGGAGCTGCTTAGCCCCTGCCTATACTGCTCTCTTCTTCGAAACTTGTAAATACCTTACGGCGCCCTGTCGCGTGTCTTTCAGGCCCTGCCCTTGTTCTGACCTTCGAAGATCATCTCGTCTCATCGTCCTGAACTTAATCCAGCAACCTTAAACCAAGTAGAAATCACTGGTCACACCAAGAGGTCACCAAATCGAGCAGACTCGTCGAGCCCCACATCAGGTCGATACTCAACTCGACTGTAGGCAGCGCCGAGGACATACTGTCCTTGCAAACCGGCCTCCTGTCGTTAGGGTACCCCGTACTGCCCTCGAGCCAGGCCTAATCCAAGGACCGCGCCCATACAGCAGCTTCGAGGCCACGAGTTACAACCGGATCTCGTCCCATTCATTGGGCTCGTTTTGGTCCGGCGCTCTTGTCTCGATTCTACACCTAGGTCAGTTGTAGCTGTCCGTGCTCCTGAACTACCTGGCCCGGCCGCTGTCTTGGTGCGCAAGCCTCATTATAGCTGGACTAGGAGGGAGGTACTTCATGCTCAGCCTCCCGAGTCCAGTCAACGTGGACTCGTCACCCGACGACTGATTAGTTTGTCTGTCCCCGAGGGAGCATCCCCAATCCATTTTTCTTCTCGTCGCTTCCATGTGATGCTGTGAACTCGAAGCCCAGGGAAAGGCTCGAATGGCATCGGCGTCAACCTCGAGCTATGGACTTGGCGCTCGTGACAACAGAAGTGCAATGGCGAGCAACATGGACATCGGCAGTGTCATTAGCAGCGACAACAGCGGTGGTGGTGGAGGAAGCGGTCGAAGCATGCATCAAGCCCCCAGCTTGGCCGAAGCCCCTCCAGGAAGCGGCCCTCGACCAGACGAGCCTCGGTCAAGCCAATACAGCATGCACGCAGCAAACACAGGCCTCCGGAGCCCGAGTACCGGCCCTGTCGGCGACGACGATGGCGGCGGGCTTGGCCCCGACAGGGCACGAGAAGCTTTGTCAATCGGGCGGGCCCAATCAGTCTCCCCGCCACGCGGAATGGAGACGTATTCATCTGCTTCAACAGCTGGCGAGAATACGAGACAATCGAGGGCCCCATCTGTCGAGACGACGGGTAACGGCTACAGCCTCTCCGGGTTTTCGCCCACCAACCACGCCTCACAAGGCGTCTTTCCTGTCAACGGTTCAGATCCCTCCCAGAACAAACGAGCTAATCGGAGGCGCACCGGGCCCTTGTCTAACGATCAACGGGAGAAGGCTGCGATCATACGGAAGCTAGGTGCTTGTGTGGACTGTCGGAGGAGGCGTGTCGCGGTGAGTGTAATTTCGTGTTATGGGCATTTCCTGCTAGGTGCATGGAATCAAAGGTGGCTCCCCATTTGTTGTTGGAAACTGGCTTTGCGCCGTACCAAGACCCTGAGGATTTGGTCATGTCTCGAGCGCGGATTGCCTGGCTAGAACAGGCTGCCTGACCGTGACCGGGCCTCCATCTTGAGGCAAGCTTGGATCTGCGCACGTTGTGGGTTGTTGTTGCCACGGCTTGTTGCGCATTTTTACCCTGTTCAGAAAAAAAGGCTGCTGACCCAAAAGGGCCTTTGGAGATCACGCTGGGCCCTTTGGGTTGATTTATTGCGCCTTCCTTCTGAAGCAAAGTCCCGCAGACTCTGATTGCTGATTCGAACATTTCTAGTGTAATCCGGGCCACCACAAAATGACCTGGGAGGATGCCAGAAAGAGATACAGATCGACTAGCCAGGATCTCCAAGAACCTATTGCAATAAGTTCTGATCGCGGTTTCCACCCAGTCAACGGCAACTACACTTACGAGCCCCAAGCCATGGATCTTGATCAGTCACCCACGAGCCAACAGACGGTCCAGACACCGTCTACCGAAGCTCCTATGACGGCCGTAAGGACTCCTCTACCGTCGGGGCCTCGTTTAGAGCGCACTGCCCAGGCGGCAATGTCCTTGCCTGGCATCGACACGTTCAAATCGAACCTGCAGAGTCACGCCTCGAATATAATAGCGAATCCCAACCGCAGCCGATACAGCGCCGTATACGCCCTCCTGCTCGTATGGGAAGACGAACAGGACGAGGCAGTGAAGCAGTCCGTGGAAGAACTGCGATCAGTGCTCGACAGGCACTACCAATATACGCTAGAGACGGATGTCATACCAGTTGACCATGACCAGCCCGAGCGGTCATGGAGGTCGTTGACTCGGAGGATCGACCACTTCATGGGTGCGAACGACCAACGAGACGTCTTGAAGATCTTCTACTATAACGGCCGCACACAGTTGGACAGTAGTCGGGCAATGGTTCTCGCCAGGTACGTCTAAACCCTTCAAGGCATGTCGGCAACCCGCCGCCTATTCTACGATCCCTGAATTTGCGTCCCCTTCCTTCCCAGTCTTTGCCCGTGCAAATTTTCTGCCCTTTCGCGTCCACGCTGTCCCTGAAATTGTTCCTTTGTCTCGGAGAGCGAACTTCAGCCAGATGTACTGCCCGGTGGAAAGAAATGTTGGATTTGTGCAAAAATGGCCAACGCTGGTGCAATAAACGCGTACATGGACATTTGAACCATTAAGGAAGTCCTTGAACGCAATGTCGCCTGTTCGATCGCCGGAACTGTACACGATATCCTCCCGTGAACATTATTCTAAAAAAATCTGGTTCACAATCCAGTATTGCTTGTGCAAAGCTAACAAAGCTAACAAACACGTCTGCAGCTCTACGCGAAGCGAAAAGCCACATACTATTCGATGGAGTACTGTACAGCCCCTGTTCGAGCAGGCCATAGCGGACACACTCGTCATCATGGACTCGAAGTACTTCGGGCTACCGGCGGCGGCAAGACGGCGAGGCACGCTGGAAATCATCGCGGCGGGTTCATTCGAGGAGCAGGCCACCAGCCAGCTCACGCGCTGCGCCTTCACGCAGGCGCTGAGCGAGAAACTGCGGACCCAGGCCGCGCGCATGCGGCCATTCTCGGCCGCCGACCTTCACGCGCAGCTGCTCGCCGAGTACCCCCGGATCGTGCAGGACCTGACGCCGGAGCGCGAGTTCCTAAGCAGCTTCCCCGCGCCGCTGCACCTGCAGCTCGCCGACAGCCACAACGTGCCCTCTGTCCTCCTCGCGCCCCTGCGCCGTAGTAGGCTGCCCAGCATCGAGAGCGTCTCGTCCTCGTCCCCCGGGGCCCAGCTCAGCCTGACAGTCCGCCTAGACAAGGAGCCGGACATGGAGTCTTGGGCGGACTGGTTGCGCACGATGCCCGATGGGGTCAGGGAGGTCAAGGTCGAGAGCGGGTTCCGGTCCGCCTTGAGGTAGATGGTCGCTGGGTGAATCTTGTTGGGGCGAGGCACCTTGGCCTTTTGCCAATTTACTCATCTCGACGGACAATTTTGCCCCGGCCCTGACCTCTGTTTGTGCTAGGTTGCTGGGGCATCTAGGCTGTGTTCTGGGAAGCCCGAGACGGAGGTCTTTCTGGGATCTTGTGTGAGAGGGAAGGGGTACCGGAAATTCCCGGGTTGTTTACAGTCATTTTTACACTTGGCTTGGTCAGTATACGCGGATTGTTTTCTTGGATTGGCTTTATTATACAAGGTTGATTTTATATGGATGCTGTTGTGGTCGTTGGGTCTAACGAACACGCGGAGGGGCCTAGCCACCAGGATGGGAAAGCACCAGAGGCAAAGCGTGGGAGCAAGGAGTATCAGGATGCCAAGACTTAGGGTCGTACGGAGTATGGTACCTCGATTGTATACCATTTGTCATTGGGAACAGGGTGGGGTGGGATATATCATCCTCGGAGTATAAGAATTACCATCGAGAGGGAGGGGCTTTTATTCGGTCGGAGAGGTTTTACTCGCTCGCTCGTTTGGAGGAGACATTTGAGAAGTTTCCTGATGAGAGTTCGAGGAATAGCATTGTTTTCTTCGCTTACGCTCTGTTGCCAACCGCCATCTTGCGCAGGAATTCTCTGATATGTTTTCTTGGGCTGGTGATCCAGCTATGTATGGGACATATCAGATACATCCAAAACGTGGGTTGGAAGGCAGAGGCACGAAGCATGGGCGGAATTTTATGCGTCCAACTATTGTAAGATCTACCTAGTGCTCGATCCTTTCCCTTTCGTGGAGGAAAGCGCCTTATTGTGCTGAATGGAGCCTACATGCTTGCAACGGTGGGCGTGCGATCATCATTCGTGCTTAGCTTCACGTAGATATGGCATTCGAAAATCAATGCGTGTTTGCATAAACATTAACTAGTACACCTTTCCAACACCCGTTGGAATATGATGTTAACCCGTCAGATTTCAAGACCCTTTCCCCCATAACGCCTTGCAAACATCCATAAAAGGCATTCACCCAAGCTCTCATGGCAAGGTCATTTGAGAAAACATGTCGTTTATCATGTGGGACGCGTTATGACGGGGAAAAAACTCCGACCATGTTCCAATGCTGCTAAGGAAATCTTGCTCCTTGATAATATCCTTGATTAGATCATTGTGCCAGTCTGACGGGCTGCCTGAGCGTCGTCATTGTCAGGGCTTGTTTGTCTTTCGCTCCTCTGAAGAGGCAGTCATTTCTTCGTTCCAATTTAAGTCCGAAGACGAACGGAGCCTCGGTATTCCGCGAATTTGCTCCACGAAAAGATGGTATCGGTACGGTGTTGAAGAGGTGCAAAATTGATGAACGGGCCAAAGGGGTAGCGCCCCAAATTCGATGCACGCATGATCGCGTCTACACCAGCAGCAAGGCACCAGCGACGACACCAGCCGCAAGGACCCACGAGGTAGCAGGCCCAGCCCGTGGCCCGGCGTTCTCGGAGCCGGCGGTGGCATTGCCGCTCGCGAAGCCCGGCTCATACGACGCGGGCTCGCCGGTGGCGAGGGTGCCGTTCCAGCAGTAGCGGCCGAAGCAGTTGTCGCAGGTGGAGGGGATGGCGGTGCCCGTGCGGTCGAGGCTGCGCTTCAGGACAGCGCAGGCGACGCAGGCGGACCACTCGCCGTCGATGGTGCTGTTGCTCTGGGAGGCGGCGTTGAGCCCGTTGGTGATGATGTCGAACTTCTCCTGGCGCGTGTAGCTCGGGTCGAAGGTCGAGACGTTGGAGTTGGCCGTGTAGGGGGCGTTGGGGACGTAGACGATCAGCGGGGGCACGGATTGGCCCTCGGACAGGGTGAAGTTGGAGGCGTCGCAGCCGAAGAAGGTCGGGCGGTTGTTGAGCCCTAGGTTGATAAAGGTGTTGGCGTCCGGGACGGGGGGGAACAGGGTGCCGTTGGCTATGGGGCTCAAGCTGCGCTCGTAGGTTGCGCGCAGGGCGGTCGCGTTCGGCCAGTTGAAGGGCGTGTCTGCGCTGCTGTCTATGGCGAAGATGACGTCGACTGCTCGAATAGGCTGGAGGAGAGGACTGATGGGGATATTCTGCAGATCCTCACCGCCGTCGACGAGGCCGAGCTCCGTCTGATCGGCGTTGGGGTTGGTGGCGTTGTTCCAGCCCAAAAAGGGGTTCGGCTGCCATTGTGCAATATCATTATTATCGTCGCTGTAATTGTATTTAGCTAAGACGGCCAACATATGAAAATGGAATTGTGTCTTACCCAACTGGCGCCAGTAGGGATGTGAAGGCGTCTGCTACGAACTGTGGTACACCTGCGTACTCGGAGATGTTGGTGGTCAAGAAGGTGTTGAACAGAGAAGAGCTGGTCCCCATCATGTAGCCGGCATTGTCAAAGCCTTGCACACAACTACCACCGCTTGGGATCTGTCCAGCTGAGAAGTTAGATGCCAGATACTGCGTGGGTGCGAAGCCATAGACTGTCGGGTCGAAAGATCCCATCTCCCAAGGGTTGATCTCGTAATTGGTCGCATTCAAGCTGACGATGGCAACTCCGGGATCCCGCCCGTCGGCAACTATCATGGGCATAGGTATGGAACCGCTGGTCAGCTGCTCATCCTGGGCGAAAGAGCTCCAGGTGTACGCCGCGCCGCCGTCTGTGTCGTTGATGAGCTGGTAGGACAGAGCCCGGCCCCAGTAGTCGGTGACCGAGGTCTGGAAGCCAGCGTCAGCCTTGCTGGTGACGGCGTCACGGACGTCGTTCCAGTAGCTGACGGTGCTGATGACGGCAATGCCCTCCTTTGGGCCCTCGAAGATGCTGTTCTCGAAGTCCCAGACGGCAGACCCAGAGCTTCCTTCCCTCAGATCCACCACGGTTGAGAAATTGTTGCTGTAGAGAGAACCAATCAACCACCCGGCGCCAGAAAGCCCCGCCACATAAGTCGTCGCCTGCAACAGACCACCGATACCTCCCGCGTCGGTGGAGCCGGGCGTCCTGTCGTCTGCAGCGGCAATAAAACCTGCCCCATTCATCAAAGCCCGGTAGCCTCCTCCGCTCATGGCGATGCCGATGTTGGGCAGGGCCGAGACGTTGTCCCTGAGGTTGTTGATGTATTCGGAGCCATCAAAGCCACGGATTCCAACCCGGCCGATGAAGTCAGCCATGGGCTGGACAGTGGCTGCACGCCGCTTGGTGAGCCAGTCAGTCTCATCCTGGCTGAGAGTGGCAGCACTGCGGATGGTAGGGCGCGATGAGGGACAGTCGACGATGGCAGGGGCATATCCACCACTGACAGCATTGGGAAGGGCCCTGGCGATATCGAGAAGGGCCCTCTCACGTATTGGGATGGAGTTGGCGGCTGTTAATGAGAGGGAAGTGGCCGAGGCGAGGCACGCGACCAGGTGCATCGAGGTCGGTGCCATGATGTAAGATGAGTGGAGACAATATGAGATCAAGATTGGATGTGGGATGAAGAGAGAGAAAGGCTTTGAGAGGAACGAAGCGGCCGAGGGCCTATGGCAGCATACTTATTACTTGTGATGACAATTGGAAAGGTTTAAAAAAGAAAAAGAAAAAAAAACAAAAAAGTACGGCCGAGATGGAGATGCGACAGGATGGGACAGGATGGGGTGTCAGATGTCTGACCTGCATGCGGTTGGGAGTAAGAAAGAGTAAGAGTAAGGAGGCGTAGTTCTGGGCTGTCTCGAGGGCTGCAGCTATTGTGGCCGACGCGGGTGCCTCGGATCAGAGACTGCAGGCAAACTTGCGCCTTCCTGGTTGTGCCGTAGTCTAGCGTATAGGGCGTATGTGCTGGTACGAAGTATACGAGAAGCAAGAGGGGAGGAAAGACAGCACAAGAACAGCATAAAAATTGTGTGACGCAATTTGGTCCTAGACAGCCCCGAGCGAGCAGAGGCGGTGGCACGGCGTGAACGGCGGGAGAGGATTCCAAACATCAGACGAGATGAGCGAACAAGGCTCGGCGCTGCGGCCCAGCCGCACTCTTCGCGTGCTTGACAAGGCCACGATCCCAAATACAGCAATTTCTTGGGACGGGCGACAAGACATGGAGTGGCTCGACTGCCACCTCGTGATACCTCGGCGCGGGTTGGGTTCAACGGCAGCCACTTATAGCTTGCTGCACCGCTGCACATATATAGCCATATCCATATAGCAAACAGCATCGCCGTGGTCGTCAGGTGTAGCTCAAACCAGCGACTGCCACTGCCCAATCGACAGAGTTCAGCAACAACATTATGCGTTGTGCGGCGCGATGAGATCACAGCCTTCTCTAGCCTCTCAAGAACGAGAAACCTTCTCGGCAGTTTCAGAAACTCTGGCGTGCAGAGGCCTAGCCGTATTCGGACCACACAGATCGCCCTGGATCGGCCGCAACGGGACGCTGCGGGCGTCATGCCCGACTTGTCCCTGATCCCCTGGTCCTGGCCCGGGTTTGGTGGTCTCCTCCCCTGCATTACCGCACCGCTCTGCTCACCTTGTGCGCCTGTCCACCCAACCTCCCAGTCCCCCCCAAGGGCCGCCCAGGCCCTATCCAGCACACAACCCACTCAGCCGCCCTTCCGAGGTTGCAAGCCGCCTTGCTAGGCCCAATCCCAATCCAACCTGGGTGACGGGGCTAATGTGGCCCAGTACTTGCACAATCCAATGCAGCCCGTGGCGCCTCTCCCGCCTCGCAGAGCTGACACCAGGGCTGTTGGATACCCCGAAGCTCTAGCTACCAGATCGTGATTGCTGACAGGTCGGTAGGTTGTTTGCGAGTTAGTGTTAGGGGGGCATTGCTTCGACGACGCGCAAGCAATCCCAAGAAATGACGATCCCCTCCACCGGTACTTGCTTACACAGGTACGCCAGCTAGCAAACAAGCAAGCAGTCATTTAATCAAACAGCCAACAAGGCGCTCATCACATGTTGCAAAACAGCTCCCTCTCGGGAAAGACACAAAGGCGAGCCTCGGAGTGTGGCTTGGCCGTCAGACAGACCTTCAGCCCCATTCTGGTTTGAGACCGACGGTCGTCATCGCTCAGCCGGCCTCAGCCCAAACCCCGGCCGGCCGAGGCCAGTTTGTAGTGTGTCTTGCCTTCGGACTCTCGCATCGCCCGCTGGCTAGCTGGCTTGCTGGAGATTGAGGCCATTCTTCAGCCAGCTCCCAGTGGACCATGCCTGCGTGCATTGCGGTTGCCACTGCTGAATAAACCTCATGCGTCTTCGGAACTCATCAATGGCCTCTCTCTGCCCAGCCTGAAGACGGCACGATTCAGGTCAAGGCGAAGGGTACGATGCGCGTGTGCGAAGCTCGCTTTCTTACTGTTTGTTTGTTACTTAATTCGTCGGGCTGACGGGCTCGGAGGGCCGCCCGAGCTCTCTCATGCGTACAACTTGCCAGCCTTAAGGCCGGGCCCCCGTCTCCTTGCCCTCGGCATCGGAACTATGGAAATCCGGCCATGCTGGCCCTCATCAACAACCTCATACCCGACCGGCGGGAGCTTCTCCAGCTCCTTCAGCAGAGCCCCGTTCCTATAGGCTCCCGTGTCACAGCCCAGGTCGGTCCGTATCGCGCCGCCAAGGTCGAGGATGTTCCTTACCACCCCAGAGCCCCTCCGGTTCATCCGGAACAGGTTGCTGTTAATGTGGACGTCGATCCACATCCCAAAGCAACCTACGATCCAGCATACCTCGAGGATAATGCCGATGAGCGTGATCACACTCGAGAATCCCCATACGTAACCCTCCTCGCTGATGCAGATCAGGTTCTTAGGCTCTTGAAAGTCAGATGTGAGCAGTGCGTCCCGGTAGCAGACACATAACCTGCTGAACCCGACCCAACGGCAGTCGTCCTCACGTGCGGGCAGGCTTAAGAACGGTGCTTCGAGTGGGATCGCCGAGCCCTTCCACCAGAGCGTCGAGTTGTAGGGTACCGTGTCTAGGGAATAGAAAGGCTCCCCCCAGCTGCTCACGTTCACCGACGGGTCCAGCTGGAAGGTGGTGTTGAACCACGGCATCTCCATATTCGTGACTTCCTGGCCCGCGCCAGCGAATTGGAACCCAGTGAACTGGCGGTAAAGTCCCGGCACTGCTGAATACGAGCTGCTCGTTGTGGTGTAGCCCGTGTAGCCATACTGCTCCCGGTGTTGACCGGAATACATTCTAGCACCTAAGATGTCAGATCCCCGAGAATATGCATAGTTGTATCCCCAAAGATTGAAATCTGTTGTGTCGTTTACGACGGATGTGTAGTTTGCGTTGGAATAGAAGGACTGAATAGTCCTTTTGGTCTTAAGGTCTGCTATTGTCAGTTCAAGGCCTAGCGAGGGGTACATTGGGAGACGGCTCTTACAAGCGATGATGTTCATCCAATCCTCCGAGCCGTCTGTGACATTGCACGTTGGAGAGCCACCGAGAGACTCAAAAGAGTCGAAGCAATCGCCCAGCCTGGGTCCTTGCACAACAGCCGGCACCGTTCCATTGAGCCTCTCTGTGTCGACCGACATACACAGACTGAGACTCTTCGAGTCGACAGTGACATATGAGCTGTCGCTCATCATGTACGCGGGCTTACTGGGGTTTAGGTACCCCGTCGCGGCGCCCCAGACGGACGAAAAAGCCAGGACATACAGGATGGCGAGGAGGAACCACACCGCCGAGAAGACGGCGCGGGCGGGTCGCCTCGTGCCCAGGAACCGTAGCGTGGACCACAGAGCCGGGAGGGATGCCGTCGAGAAGAGGATGTCAAGCTGGAAGTAGTACGGCACCGACGAGTACTCCATCATCCACGACAGCTGCGATGCCGCGACCTGATAGAGAACCCAGGCGTGCAGGAACCGACCGCCCTGCCCGACCACCGTGTCCCACGCTAGGTCGAGCAACTTAGCCCGAGTAAAGGACAGGTTTCTGGCGATTTGCAGATTGATGTAGAAACTCCGCTCCACAGCAGGTACGCTGTAACCCCCGCAGTCCTGGGTCATTGGCGGCACGGAGAAGAGGTCTAGATTCGGCAGCATGACAAGCCCCTTGATGCCAGCAATGGTCATTGCCAGGACGGCGAGGAGCTCAAGGACGAGCAGGGCGATCTGGCCGTTGGTCAGTGGCGTGAGCGTCCTCGGCGGTAGTTGCCTTCCGCCGTCGTCATTGTGGTGTTGATTATAGCTGCCCGTACCATCTTCCCTCGTCAGTGTCTCGTACGTGGACTCGCCAAGGCCTTTCTTGGTGGTATTGTCTTGACCCGGATCGAGCAGGTGATAAGAGGGGGGCTCTGCCGGGCTGTCGAAAGCCTGTACGTGACCACGATCGTCGGCGGGCTCATCCGTGTGATCTTGTGTCTGCAGGGCCGAATACCGCCGGTGTTGACGTCCGACATCGTCACTTGCGGCCGTCAATGCAAGTGAGGCTTCCTCGCTTTCCGCAATCCTGGCGTCTCGGTCCATAGCTGTCTCTGGGGATTCCATTCCGCGGTGAACATTATTGGCAGTAGCACGAATGCCCTCAGCCGCACAGTCAAAGACATCGACTGAGCACGGGGACGAGGTCTGGTCTTAAAGTGTAAGCAATGCCTGGGGAAAACAAGATGATCGCCATCCTGCGTCTGGACCAGCCAGGGAGCATCGACAGTGGCAAATAAGGTTACCACACTATAGCTGCATGGTGGTACAGGCAGCTGAACCACCTGGTGGCATGGCCATGTATCATCGCTCAGCTCTCAGGGCGGTGCAAAAGCTAGTTTGCGGTGGGAAGGATCAGAGATATCAGGGGTTTTGGCGCTGCTTGTGGCACCCGCCTGCTGAAGGAGTCGAACCCCGGTACAGCCCGCCAGATCCCGCTCCCGTCCGTCCAACTACAGTCCCGGAGGCAAAATCAGGCAGCCAGGATAAACTGATCGCCAGAGGTCTTGCCTTGGCCTCCGGCACCGCGGCGATTCAAGATGTGCCCCGTGAGCATTCCCACAATTCGTCGTTCTCCAGGTAAGCAGGCAGTAGGATCCATATGATCGTCGGTGGCGTCCTTGTCGAGGCCGGCATTTACACAGTAAGCCATCGCACAAGGCTTAGCTTATGTGATCGGTGCAGCTCACTGGTTTGGCTATCGGAGGCGGAATGTTGTGCAGGCCGGTAGTCCAACATTAGGCATCATGGGCCTTGATATTATTGTTGAAGATTGCTCTGGTTGTCTATTGACCAGCTTGGGTCGATTCCGACTTTCGACTGTTGATGCTGGTCATCTGAGCCGTAGTCTCTTAACCCTGGGTCCCAGGGCGGTTCAAGAAATACACAACACAAGCTCGTGGACGGACTATGTTGGCGCCCAGTGACAAAATAAATGCCTGTTCTAACAGAGAAGAGCTGGTTTGGAGTCAACCGTCGGGTTTTTCCCATGTTGGCACCGCATCTTACTGCAGTTCCGTTCGCTTATGTAATGCCGTGGCTGGTCCCGAGGTCCCACCCAATCTTTTTCCAACTCCCAGGGTCCCTTGGAGCGTCGCTGAAATTCTTCGCAAGCAGCCCTCCGCACGCTGCCATACAACCAGCCGTCGACATGACAATATCTACAGTTCCAAAACAATAACATAAATTCAGTACGATCCCCTGTACTGAGGAAACCCTCCTCGCACCCGCCCAAATGGATGCCCGCGCCCTCCTCACATCCCAAGGCTGGCGGGGCTCTGGCCATTCACTGCACAAGTCCGACGACTCGGTCGGCCTGGCCAAGCCCATTCTTGCGTCGCGCAAAGACAACACACTTGGCATCGGCCGAAAGAACCATGTCACGAGCGACCAGTGGTGGTTGAATGCGCTCGACGAGCAATTGAAGAGCCTCGACACTTCCAACAAGACCAGCATCGTGCAGACCAAGAAAAACACAAAGCTGGACAGCCTTCTGACGGCTGGCGCCGGAAAATACAAGGGCGCGAATGCCCTCTACGCATGTTTCGTTAGCGGTGGGATGCTGGAGGGCTCGCTGAAGTGGAAATCAGAGGGCGAATCGACGGATGCGACACCTGAGGCAGAAGCTCCTCCAGTAAGGGCGGAAACCAAGCAAGAGCGCAGGGCTAGGAGGGCGGAGAAGAAGAGGAGGAAGGCCGAAAAATCGGCCAAGAAGCTGGCCAAGAAGGCAGCCAAGAGCAAATCCAAAAAGGAATCGAAAAAGAGTTCGACGAAGCGCGCAGCATCAGAAACGAAAGAGGAACGCCGAGCTACGAAAGAGGCGAAGCGAAAACGAAGGCAGGACAAGGAGAAGCGCACGAAACCCGAGGACGGTTGAAGACAACATCAAGAGATGTTGGACGATCCTATTACTACGACCAATCCGGTGGCAATAAGGTCTGGTGTGTGGTGAGGCTGCATAGCTGTCTGCCTCTGGCGGCCAACCTAGAAGTCGCCAATATCAAGAGACGGATGTGCATGAGAGCAAACCACATATGGCCTGCCTGGCCAGCGACAAAGCCACTGGCCACGACTGCAGACCGTGCCGCCTCAGACACGGATGATGTGAGGGGCTGTCAAGCTGCACAAGCCATGATGTTCAACACGGATTCACTACTGGCACGGCGCAACATGTACCAAGAAGGCAGCCCAAACATAGAACATCGAGTCGTTCTCCTTGCCGCACTCCCCGAGTATATATGTTGAGAAGCGCGTCTAATGGAAGTCGAGTGTGCCATTCGCACCTTGCATTGAAACTCAGCTGCTCAAAATCTTGGCAACGCTCACATTTTGACGACCCAATTCTGGTGACTAGCTGATTGTAATTGAACCATTGAGCTCGTTGTTTTTGTACCGCGCTTCTCTCATCGCGTAATTTTCAAGCGTTCGGAGTCGAATTGGTGCCGGCTATAGACTGCCAATACATGCGTCATGTACCTAGATACCTAGGTACCTGGGTAGGGGTCGACTTCAATTAGGCCACTTACAGCTGGGCGGTGTGCGACAATGTGGGGCCCAGGCTGGAACCCCAGGAGCTCAATCGCCGGCAAAAAGAAAAAAGTTTGGAGATGCGTTCAACGTGCATCTCCAGTGCCAGAACTGGGGGTCATTTCCAATTGCGACACACCGATCAAATCCAGGCTCCAATATTATGTCTGCCGAAATGGATTCAGACCACGAAGAAAAGCGCCACAAGAAGTCGAAGCGCAAGCATCGGCACGAGGAACAGGGCGACAAGATGGACGTTGACGAGGAGCCAAAAGCGACCGAGACGCCAAAGAAAGAGAAGAAGAAGCACAAGGAGAAGAAGAGGAAAGAAAGGACAGAAGACGCCGAGACCAAAGACGTCGAAGCTGAACCAGCTGCCTCGCCCGAAAAGAAGCACAAAAAACACAAGAGCTCAGACAAGAAAGAAAAGAAGAGCAAACACCACAAATCCACAGCCACGCCCGAGAAAACGGCAGCTCGCGCAGAACGAAATGATGAGGTACACGAGGCCTTCGTCCCGGACCCGAAGCAGTACCCCTTCTTCACGCAGACCTTCTCGCAGCGCATCCCCGTCTGGCCGGCCGCGTTCGACGAGCCCCTCACCAAGACTGCGCGCGAGTGCCTCGACCCGATGCTGAACCGGTACTCGCCCAAGTTTAAGGGCGTGCTGTTGGCCTACAAGAACGCCAATCTGTCGGAGCGGCCCCGGCGGGCGGACCCTCAGGACCCGCCGACGGACGACACGCCGGTGGTGCTGGAGTCCATCGAGTGCTACGCGTCCCCCTTCGCATGGCTGACGGCCGACCTGCACCTGTTCATCCCGTCGCGGGGCGCCTGGATGGAGGGTGTCATCAACCTGCAAAGCGAGGGCCATATCGGCGTCGTGTGCTTCGACAAGTTCAACGCGAGCATATCGAGGCGGAGCCTGCCGAAGGGGTGGACGTGGGTCGACCAGCCCGAGGAGGAGGAGCCTGAGCCGGTCACTCCCGAGGAGGACCCCTTCGTCGAGGGGCAGGAGCAGGCTGGCGAGGGCGAGGATGGAAAGAAGGCCGAGCAGGTCCCCCAGCTGCGGAGCTCCGGGTACTGGCTGGACCGGAATGGCCAGAAGGTGACGGGCAAGATCTACTTCCGCATCAAGAACTTCTCGAGCGGGTCCACGGGCGACTACACGTACTTGAGTCTGCAGGGCACGATGCTTGATGACGAGGCCGAGAGGGAGTCTGTTGCCGAGGAGAAGGCGATTGAGAAGGCGAGGCGTGCGAGGCAGAGTCCCGGTGGGCTTCTTTACCCCACCATGAGGTTGCCTGAATTCAGCATGACGAGGCTTAAGGACGAATCCATATGAAGCGACAGATTGATTCCTATGATCACAATCACGGCAGTGAGCAATAAATTTGGCAAGCCCGGGTCAAGGAAGCTGGATTTTTTAGACTACTCGTCTATTTTGCGACAGGAGTCAAGCCAGAAAACCCTCTGTTCAAATGGGTCAGGGATTGCCGGCTCAAAAAGAGGGTGACTGCTTCGAGGATTTGCAGGCGGCATTTCTTTCCCCGCGGGCACAAAGGAAGACCACAGTGGGCGCCCGACCGTTGTCGCAAGGTTCGAGGTGCAAGCCAAGTCCTCGTAGAGAGGACGACGGAGCTTAAGAAAGGCCGCACAAAATTTGCAACTGCTCATCTACTCAGATAGACTGGAAGGGTTGGCGTGGAATTACCAGAATAATGACTTGCATGACATAGGTTTCGGCGCAAATGCTGAGCCGAAACTGCAATGCCCATAACACATACTCGCAGCAGACAATTCAGCCACAAGACTTGTAATACCATACACAAGTTCAATGAACTTGTCGAGAGCACTTTCGGGATTCAAATTCCGATGTTATCCTGTGCTGACCCTGGTCATGGCGCAGTCTTTACCTTGCGCTGACCACATAACGTTTTGATGTACACAAGGCACGCTCATCAGCATCGAGAATTTGGAAGGCAGCTATACGCGCGTACCATTCGCAGCATATCATCTTTTCTCAGGCTAAAATGTGAGGATCATATCGGGAGACACCCTCGCCGCCGCATTTGATACCGTTACCGTCAAGTGCACGTCGGCAGAACGATTAAGAGCACGGCACCAAGAGACTGATCTGCGTGATCCCTGCCAGTCGTCAAAAGAGCCTCGGCTCTCCACACCTCGCTACCCCGGCTCCCCGGATTGCCTCAGATCCCCCATCTGGCACTTGTGACTTCGCCTATCTCTGTTCATCTCAGTCTCGCCTGGTACGACTATTCCTCCAGATTATAGTATATCATACCTGGAATTCTTTGTCACGGTTCTTTTTCTCTCGAGGATATCGGCATTTACTGTCCAGCAAGCGCCAAGATGAGGGGAATACAAGTGTCACAATATGTCAAGGTGCGCTCGCAAGCAGCTGTCTCACACACAGCAGAGATGATGTTTAAAACAAGCCTGCTGACTTCCACCCTAGAAGGTTGACGATCTGGAAGTCACCACGCTTCCAGACCCCGTACCAGGCCCCAGTGAGTACCTGATCAAGGTCGAGGCGGCGGCCACCAACTTCTTCGACATCCTGCAAGTCCAGGGGAAATATCAACACCAGCCACCTTTCCCCTGGACCGCGGGCATGGAGTTCGCAGGCACGGTCCTCTCCGCTCCCTCCGCGAGCTCCAACCCGAAGTACCCGGTGGGCTCGCGCGTGTTCGGCGCCTCGCAGGGCGCATATGCCACGAGGGCCGCCGCACCCGAGGCGGCGCTGCGCCCGCAGCCAAAGGGGTGGTCGTCGACGGAGGCGGCGGGGTTATTCGTGACGGCACCGACGAGCTACGGGGCGCTCGTGGTCAGGGCGGGCGTCAAGCAGGGCGACTGGGTGCTGGTGCACGCTGCGGCGGGCGGGGTGGGCCTCGCGGCCGTGCAGGTTGCCAAGGCGTTCGGGGCGACGGTCATCGCGACGGCGGGCACGAAGCGCAAGCTCGAGGTCGCGCGGCAGTTTGGCGCGGACCATGTCGTCGACTACAGGGACGACAAGTGGCCCGACTTGGTCAAGAAGCTCACGCCCAAGGGCCGCGGGGTGGATATCGTGTATGACCCGGTCGGCATGGTGGACAAGAGCACCAAGTGCATCGCCTGGAATGGGCGGATCCTGGTGATCGGGTTCGCGGCTGGCGCCATTGAGAAGGTTGCCATGAACAAGGTCCTGCTCAAGAATATTTCTATCGTGGGCATCCACTGGGGCATGTACTCGAAGATGGAGTCTGAGACGGAGGTGAGGGTGTGGAAGGAGATCCTGCAGCTGATTGAGGACGGCAAGTTCAGGGGCACTGAATTTACCGACAAGGAGTTTGTGGGCCTCGAGAGCATACCGGAGGCCCTCAAGGCTCTAGGAAGCAGGGAGACCTGGGGCAAGGTTGTTGTTAAAGTGCCCCAGGACGGCCAGGCGAGGCTGTAAGGACGTAAAGCAGGAGGACACCTTGGTACGGATCTATATTACTAGAGTAGATCACGATGAAACAAACGTTGCAAGGCGAACGAACCAGTAGGACTGGCGTATCGAATTATGCAGCCTCCTGCTGCTATTCCTCGTCGCACCAAGTTTCTTTTCTATCCGTCACATTATCAAATAATCTTTTCTCTTATGTCTCAAGCTCTTCCATCAACCTCTCATCCGGGCCTAGAGCCGCCTTCCAGAGTCGACCATGCCATAAGCTCGCATGAACAAGACTGCCCGGTGACAACATGCCAGCAGTCACCGCTCTCCGCCATTTGATCTCTCATCTACCCTGGATGTCTTCATCATCGCCAATGGTCTTAGTGAAACGGACAGTATCCCTCCCCATGGCCCTCACCTCCCAGACCAAGATTCGTCGCTCCAGACTCCTGTTCTCCAGAATGAGCGAGGCAGGTGACAAGAACTATTATTGCGTTATCATTTCGCAATACATGCCCCAGGGTAAGCCATGGCTGCACTGAGACAGCTCATATCGCATACCTAACTAGTTAGGTACTCAAGATCAATACAATTTAAAGTTCGCAGAGAGCCGCTTATCTGCAAGTCTAGTCTTTGGGGGGGCATACTTACTTTGAGTTGGTTTTTGAACAAGTTATCCGACTCACTTTTGGTTCTTGATGTGGGCTTCACAAATCTTGGTTGCGAGAAAGTGAAGAGATTACTGTAGAATTATCTTTCTGGATACCTCTATGTGCTCCCGCCATCCGAAGCCAGTCAGGGATCGAAGAAGTACGGCGGCTTTCCCTGCCTCTTCTCGTCAGGTTGCAGCCTTTTGATCCGCTCCCGCAGCGTTTCCCATAGTCTCGAGTTAGGAGAGATGGTCATTGCAATCTTGTCCTTTTCTTTAGCTCTCGCAACCTCGTCGAGGGTCCCTTTTCGAGATCTTCTTCTGCAAGCTTGTAATAGTCGGTAATTTCTGGCCAGGTGTCCTCTGTGATAACATCCCTACGACGGGGGCGTGGACCGCTTGGGATATCATGACGGTGTTTGAAGATGTGGTATCGCGTCATCGCATCGTATGGGTCCCACCGCCATCTGTTTTCTGGAGTAATTTTGATTGGCAGAGGGCAATTTTCGTAGACTGGACCCTCCGTTAGGAGAAATTCGACAATGTTGTTGAACTGTGCTTCTGTTGGTGGCGCGACAGTGGTATAGCGCTTATTGTGGATATATATGCCATTGCACTAGAACATATTTAGACTCACTGTTCATTAATATACACATGTATTGGAGAGTTCCTGGACACACCTCATTTTCGCTCTCGCCTCGGTCGAAGAGAACAATGCCACCGAATATTCGCATCTCTGCCCAGTATCCAGCCATGTCAGCTAGGCCATTTGGGTATTGTGGCTAATCCATGTATGCACCAGTCCAAAAAAGCGTGGGTGGGGGAAGTGTATTCCTTCCCATTAGATCATTTTCTGGGAGGGTTTGAAGCTTATTGTCCCGCCAGGCTTCATGTTCTGCGTGCTTATGAACTCCGCCATCCATTTGGTAGATGTAGACAGCAATATCATGGCATGCCGTCGTAATAAGTTCCAGAAGCCGTAGCTTCCACGCAGTAGTTCCTGGCACAGTGTCCTGGTATGCCTGAATAGTCTGCTCAATTTAGGTCAGCTGAAAGCGTAATATGTATGTTTGCCTCGGAGGGACCTTGCCTTTGGATCAAATTTTAAGTGGAGGATATCAAAGCCTGAGCGGAAAGCCCGAGTCTTCTCAATCGAACCAGGACACAGATTCTCGTGCTGCATTACGGGTAGACCTTCTCTGAAGTAATGGTCATCGGCATACACCTCGCTGGTTGGCTGTCCATCGACGATTTGAGCAAATGTGAATTCCGCTACTGGTGCAGAAAGAACATTGAACAGGGCTCGACGAAAAGGCTCGAGATGCCCTAAGTCCAGGTCAGCCAGGGACAGCATGTCTCACTGATTGCCTACAAGCGGGTGGAGAATTGCTCGTGTGTTTGGACTTGATCGAGACAGTAGCGCGGATTGCACTGGCTTGGTCACGCGAGGCGTTGAAGAGATTTTAGAAGTAGTGGGCACGCAATGTTATTTTGATGGCCGCGACGGTCATAACTGGGAGAAGACGGATGAAGCTCAACTCTCATCCTTTTTTGGGAGAGGATGCGTTGATGTCAACCCGGCCGAAAGCCGGGCCGGGGCCACCGCAGCCTGGCCCCTCAACGTGCCGCCGCAGCGGTGTGTCCACCAATTGGCTGGCGACAATATCCCAGCCCCTCAACTTGCTGCCACCTGTTGGCTGCGGCTCAGCGGTTGTCTACCAACATTCTTGACAGGCCTTCAAGAATAGAGTCTCAGGAAAACCTTGCCTCCCCCGGGTCGAGGCCCCGTTGGTCGTAGAAATGGCACCGAAGGTCGTGTCACATTTCTCCATCCCCACAAGGCCTTTCCCCCTTTGCTCAACAATGTGGATCTCCGTGGCCGCTTGAATAAGACCATTAGGATAAGTGTATGAATGCCCTCATCCACT
The DNA here is from genome assembly GCA_021399435.1 of Diaporthe sp. PMI_573. Classification (NCBI taxonomy): domain Eukaryota; kingdom Fungi; phylum Ascomycota; class Sordariomycetes; order Diaporthales; family Diaporthaceae; genus Diaporthe; species Diaporthe sp. PMI_573. The sequence goes on along the minus strand of JAJTUP010000022.1, from coordinate 91,515 downwards.
GGATTCTGCTGCTGGTGCAGACGGATTCAGACCGGCCCACGCGCTTTCTATAGCTTGTGACCAGAGCGGCCTTCGCCCGCTGTTCCTTCCATAGTTCCACCCTGAATGCTACTCGTTCCTGGTTTCACACAGTAACGGGTTGTGCTATTGGGCCTTGATCGTCCCTACAGCGTGACCTGAAAGGTCTTCTCTATTTTTGGAGTTTTCATAGATATGGCGAGATCAGTTCCGGGGGGTTTTCTGTAGTGTATATAAGCACAAGATGCCCGAGGCGCTGAGTCTGGGAAACTTTTATATCCATCACATCCCGTTACATTATTTCAATTTCCTCCCTTCCACAAACTCGTTTTGATGTTAAATCTGTTACACGGTAACATTTCCATAAATTTCCATCTACGAAGTCGACCGTCGTTGAATACCTTGTGCTATCACTAAAATGACAAGGAACGATAACACCCCGAAGAACCCAGTCAAAAAGGCTACTCCGAGCACGTCTCAACAGCGACCTGCTGGTAACCCACCTGCTGGTAACCCACCTGGTGGCAACCCATCTGTTGGTAACCCATCTAGGCCCCCACCTGCGGGCAATACGCGTAGACCTTCATCCTCTGGACCTACGTCTACGCCTCTGTTAGCTGGAAGCACGTCCAGGACTCCAGCCGCTGGTGATACACCTAGGTGGTTTCGTTTTTAATCCGTGTACGTACGCTTCTTAAGCAGTATGTAGGCGGTCCCTTCATACAGTGGTAAACGCTTAAACACCCCAGCGTTTTTTTTTTAAAAAAAAAACAATGCCGATAATAGTGGGTTTAGAATACAATTGTGGCACGTGGCCCAGAAAACATAGACAGCCTTGTGACAGCCGTATAGACAAGGCTAGTAAGAACCGCTTCTGGCGGCGCTATAGACTGTCGATATAAGTAGCCCAAGACTAATCTGCCACAGTAAGTAGGGCAATTAGTTATACAGTAAAGACTAAATCGTCTTAACGTAGTCCCTATATAAAATAAATCCCACAGCTATAGTCCTAGTTAATACCTCTTTCTCTTAACATCTATATTAATATATACTTCTATAGAATTCTCTAAAGAAACTACAGGATTATACAAGATTCTAAAAAAAACCCTAGCCAAGTAAGCCTATAGAGTAATACTATAGCCTATATCTAAGCATATAGCTAACTTTAGACTAATATCTAACAAATTTCTATAAAGCTACTGTTAAGCTGGCAAAAAGCAAAAAAGAACTTATTTATAGCTAAACCCGCAAAGATGGCCTATCTAAAGCTTAAATAGCAGGGCTTAAACCTTAAAACTGCCTTATCCTAGTCTAGATATATTGGTTTGTTATTAACAATTAATCCAACGTATTTCAATAGGTAGAAAGAATATTAAAGGGCACAAGGCCATGGGGAAAGTTTAAGGTGCCGTCAAAGGAGGACTATAAGCAGACATACAAAGCCATTATTGACCTTGTACACGAGCTTAGGGAAGAGCAGTCGGAAGGCTGAGCAGACAGCAGACAGACCAATAAACAGTTGATAAAAAAACACAGTGTGGCCGAAGCCTGATACACCTAGACCTCCATCCAATTGTAACGGGGCCAGACCGCCATCAGCCGGAAATGATGGTAGCAATGCCCAATTTGATCTCAAAGGGTTCTCTTTGCACTACTATGACGAAGCTGGCGTTTGCAAGCAACATCCGCCCAGCAGCCGAGAATTTGTTCTTGTGAGTTACAAAATGCTCTGTCAGACTTCTTCAGTTGCTTCGTATCAGATATAGTTGCACAAAAGTACTGTTCTGTTCTCTTGTTCAAGGACTGACAAGTTACAGGTGGCAGACACTTATAGGGTCGGTCTTGCACTCCTGGGTAGACCCGAAGTCGAACCATACCTCATTGAGCTCGAGAACCGATGTGTAGAAGCATGGAGTAAACCCGAAAATGCAAAAAAGTATAAGAATTATCAATGGCCCGGGAACGTATCCAACATGAAACAATATGTTCACAGGTTTCTGGCTGGAATCCGCAACTCGCCTCCTAGAATCATCATTGATTCGTCGGTGGCTGTGTTTGCTTCTACGGTCAAGGATGTCAATTCTTCCTACACTGGAAACCTTGAAAACTTCCTGCCTCAAGCCCTCGTTCATTTTGAAATTCACGGCAAGGTATGTGACTTTGCGAAGGCGGGCTCACTTAGGGGCACTCGCATTCCCTGCTGACCTTTATATGATGCTTTCTTAGCTCGTGGAAAGTCTAAAGAGGAATGACGACAACTTCATGGCTCCATGGGATCCTCAAAAGATGCCCAACCGGGCACACTACGATAAGAAGGTTCGAGAGCAAAACGACCGTTGGCAAACCCTACGATTCGTCACCTCTATCACCTGGTTCCACGAGTTTTGTCACGCCTTCGTCACTTTCTTGGCTGGGAACAAATATGCTGATACCCCGCCTGAGGTCACCAATCGTGCCTTCACATCGCCCGATGATGAAGCAGGAGAAAGCGGATATTGGACTGAGACACAGGTCTTCGGTGGGTGTGCATTGTTGAGACCTAGTCTTCCTAGCGGTGATCCTCAAGAGGTATCTCAGACCTGCACTTTGGTTGTCTTGTCACACGATTGTTACTGACATCAAGTTCACAGGATCTGAAAGTATACATGGTCAACGATGAGGACGAGTATCGAGATGTGAGCACTAAAACTATTAACGAATTTATACTTCATCCAAAGAGTACGTGATATTGGATACCACCGTCCTGCGCTAATGTGCATCATTTTACCATCAATACTAATCCAGTTCCAGCGTACGATCTCAAGAACGGCATCAAAACCATTACGCCATGGCCGAGGCCGAAGAAGACCTCCTCACAGTCTAGTCATACGGAACCTGCCGGGCCTAAGTCACGAGCGGGAATCGCAGCGGCTAGAAAATATCGGTGCTGGGACGTTCGGTTCGTGCGTGCGCCGGGTATGCGTATGCTTGTGGAGGCGGTGCATAGCCAGGCGTAGGCAGAGGGCTACGTGTGGGAGCAGGTTCTCTCCAGTATGGCGTTGGGATGTCCTTGAAGCCACTTTGGCTCTGAAATAGACTTTAAATCTGACAATTGGTTAGTATACATCTCATAATGAGCGTAATAGCCAAGCCAGTGATTTCGAGATTGAAGCATGTGATTGAGTAGCGATGATATTGCCGGTACGAGGAGTTCGTCGTTTCAAACAAAATATGATCCTGCGTCACTTCGGCACTTCGGAATATCATTGTAGACTCCTCTGGGCATACATCAACCATCTACCCGCCCGCCTCAAGGCTACTACCAGCTTAACATGACCGAAAATGGCAGCAACAAGAGCACGGTCCGTGGCTCATCGCCCTCAGTAATGTCTTTCGACATTTGCCCACGCCTTGACTGTTTGAAGATTACGCACTACGACGGCCTTGAGATGCATCTCCTTTGCGAACGGCTTATTTTGCATCGGCGCCCATTGGCAACATAACAACTATTTGGAGAACCTCGCAGTTCCTGATGTGTGAACTGAATGCCTTGGTAAGAAGGTCGATGAGCACCTGTAGACCCGAGCCAGTTATGGATTGATGCAACGGATGAGCCTGTTGCGTCGGCTTCATCAGCATTTGCAGGCTCGTACCAGTAAGATTCTGGAGGGGTTTGTCGCAAGTATAGCCGAAATTAGTCCTCACGCGTGCGTCAGCGGAAGCCATGGGCGAACTGAAGCCGGGGAACTGAAGCCGGGGTTACTGAACGCTGGACGTTGAACTGCCTGACGGCTGCTAGGTGGACACCCAGGGTCAGGCCCCCTGAAAATCGACCCGCTTCCACGTGTAACGTTTGCACTCCCAATTACAGGGGGTCAGGTCCCTACCAAGGTGTCCCTCCGTCGACCCCTCCATCTTTTTGTCGGCGCGTCGTTTCTCACCGCGCCTTTCACCTGACATCATTTGTGCCACTGTCGCTCGCCCCTTGTTGCAACCGTGACACTTTCAGACCTGAAAGCCAGTCCAGTGCCGGCAAGATGAGCTTCGCGATCGAGGTGCCCGGCGAGGCTAGCCCCCTCACCATGCAGGAGCTGTGCAAGGCACTCGAGGCTGCCACTTCCATGGACAACAGCCAGAGGCAGGCCGCCGGGAAACAGCTCAGCACCTGGGAGACCCAGCAGGGCTACTTTCCCTCGTTGCAGGTACGCAACTCAGCTCTCGACATCTTGGGTTGTCCTACCGTTCTTCCTGGACCAAGCGGCTGACCCAGCTGCACCTCACAGAGCATCTTCCTCGACAAAACGATTCCACGAGAGATCCGCTTCCTCGCTATAATACAGATTAAGAATGGTATCGACAAGTACTGGCGCCACGTTGCAAAGAACGCCATGAGCCCCAACGACAAGGCCCTCATAAGATCAAGGCTGTTCCAAGGCACCTTGGGCGAGGAGGACAGGGCGTTCGCGTTGCACAACGCCCTCGCGACTGCGAAGGTTCTCCGTATCGACTACCCAGACTCGTGGCCCGAGGCGCTCCCAAGCATCATCGACCTGCTGAGGACCTACAAGAATGGTGACCAGATACTCTTAGGCGGCGCTCTGGTCATCCTCCTCCGAGTTGTCAAGGAGCTCGGCACCGCTCGGATGCGGAAGTCCCAGACTGCCCTTCAGTCCGTCACACCCGAGATTGTTTACCTTCTCGGCGAGATATACACAGAGAGAAGCGCCTTGTGGACTGAATGGCTGGCGAATGGGCGTGGCGACGAGGACGACGCAGATCTGGCCATGCAGAACAGCCTGCTGGCCGCAAAGGTCTTGCGGCGGTTGCTGATCCTCGGCTACGAAAACCCTGTCAAGGACAAGGTCGTCGTCGAGTATTGGTCTGTAACTCAAAACCACTTTGGCCAATTCCTGGGCTACGTGAGCCACGATTCCGCCGTCCCTGCTCCCTACCAAGACGTGGTGGGGAAGCACCTCCTCCAGTTCACAAAGCTGCATGTCGAGATGTCAGAAACCCATCCCGCTAGCTTTCCCCTCCTGACAAATTCTATCCCCCTTGTACTTGCGTACTGGGACCTCGTGGCCAAGTTCGCCGAGGTCTTTGACAAGTCTGGTGGGCTGAGACAGGCAACGACTACGGACGGGCCAGGCGCCAAATCCAAGGTCGAGGGCCCATTGCTCGAGAAACTGGCCCTCAAGGGGTTGCTTCTGGTCAAGAGCTGCGTTGCTATCGTCTGGAAACCTGTGCAGACCTTCAAATACCTTAGCAAGGAGTTTCTGGAACAGAAGGACAGAGCCGTCCAGATAATCAAGACCGAGCTGCTCAAGGACGACCTTGTCATGCAAATCGTCAACGTAATTATCACGAAGCTACTGATCTTCCGCCAAGCTGATCTCGAGGCCTGGGAGGCCGACCCGGAGGATTTTGAGTCCACGGAGCAGTACCTGGGCGACGGTTGGCAGTTCGCTGTGAGGCCGTGCTCTGAAAGAGTCTTCTTAGAACTCCTTGTGCATTACAAAGACCTCTTGACACCTCCTCTATTGTCTTATTTCCAACAGGCGACAAGCGCCGAGTCAGACGTCATTACAAAGGAAGCAATCTACACTGCCATGGGCGCAGCTGCGCCGAACATCTCGGAAGCCTTTGACTTCGACAACCTTCTCGCGACAACGCTCGTGCAAGATGCGCAATTCACTGGCCCCCTGGCCAAGGTCTTGCGACGCAGGATCGCCATTCTGATCAGTATCTGGGTTCCGGTCAAAATTGCCGACGCGAGCAGGCCACTGATCTTCGAGATCTACCGTCATCTCCTCAACGACAAAGATGAGATTAATGACGAGGTTGTCCGGCTCACCGCGGCGAGACAGTTGAAAGAAGTGGCCGACGATTTTGGATTCCAGGGTGACGTGTTTGCAAAATACGCGCCCGATTTCCTCCCCCAACTTATCAACCTGCTCCAAGAAGCCGTTCTGGAGGACACCAAGCAGGCGCTCTTCGAAACCCTTCGCGTGTGCATACAGAGGATGGAGGAGCACGTGCTTCCTTTTGCTGATCCCATCATGGCGGCGCTTCCCTCTCTCTGGGAGGCTTCCGGTGATGCATACATGGTTAAGGCTGCCATCATTGGGGTCCTGTCAGCATTGGTGAACTCGATAGGAGCCGAGTCGCAACGCTATCAGCAAGCGATGCTACCCATCATCAACCAATGTATGCACGACAGCTCAAGTCAGGCATTCATCGAAGACATCGTGGATCTCTGGAGGTCGCTCATCACTCAGAGCGCCTCTCCATTATCTGCAGACTTGATCAGCCTTCAGCCCTTGATACTCCCTCTTCTGGATAACGAGCCTCAGTTGGCCGAGTCGGCATACGATATCCTGAACGCATATATCATTCTGGCCCCTGAGGCTGTCTTGTCGGACAATCTGCGAAGAAGCACGTTGGAGGCGCTGTCAGCCCCTCTACAAGCATCTGGTCGAAGCCGTGGCGCCGACGTCTTAACCAGCTATAGGAAGATGGAGCTCATGTTCATTGCGGCATCGGAGCTTGGCGGCTCAAACGGCGCGTCTGTAATCGTACAGGACCTCATCGAGCTCGGCGTCATCCCACTCATGCTCCAGCGCATCCACGCCGACTGGGAGCGATCGCAACTGACGGGCCCCAACGTGGCGAACCTAGAAGCCCTGGAGTGGTCACATAAGCTCGCCTACTTCAGCACCCTCGCCCGCATCGCGCTCGCGGACCCAGCCCTGCTGGTCAACGTCATCTCCACCGTCGGCGGCGACATCACGCAGGTGTGGCCGTGGCTGTCGACCCAGTGGTTCGGCGCTTTCGACAGCATGGCCGACATCGAGCGGCAGAAGCTCTCGTGCCTGGCCCTCACGCGGCTGTGCGAGCTGCCCCAGCCCGTGCAGGACCTCGTCTGCTCCAGCCTCCAGGACTACTTCACCATGTGGCCGTCGGTCGTGCTCGAGTGCCACGACGGCAACGCCCTCGGCGAGGACGGCCTGGTCTGGGACGCGACGCCGCAGTCCGAGGAGAGCACCCCGCTTGAGAACGCCGAGGCCGCCCTCGTGGCGAGGGATCCGGTGCATACCCTGCGGGCGTACGGGTTCGTCACGGAGAGGCTGCAGGGTCTGGTGCAGAGGACCGGCGGCGAAGCGGCCTTCAGGGATAACTGGGTGGTGAACGTGGACAGGGACGTGTTGGACAAGTTTGAGAGGCTGGCTGGTGGGTCCAACACCCAGTAGAGAGTCCCTGAGTTGGAATTGAGGAAATTCGCATCCTCGAGGCTATGTATTTAATATAGACTTGAGGGGTTATGCTAGAAAAGGGAAGCGAAAGATACCTCGGTGTGCATGAATAAGGCATGAATAAACGAGACCACGATCATACATATGTATACGCATGGGGCTAACACTTCGACTGTGGAGCACTGCAACTTGATTGAACTCCTGTAAGGCATGCATTGAACCAAACGGCCTTCGCACCTGTCTATAAAACCATGCATTCTATTTTCCTTTCTTTGTTTTTGGCTCTTCTTTTTATGGTCCCAGAGAAACAAAAGATCAACCAACCCACTTCCTAGCATTTCTGAACATCCTCAGCCACGGCCCGAACTGGCCCCACGAGTCGACCTCCTCCCTCGGCGCCCAGCTCGCCACGTCCGCCATGATGGTCCTCTCCGGGTGCGGCATCATGGCCAGCACCCTGCCGTCCCTGCTCCTGACGCCCGCGATGCCCTGCGGGCTGCCGTTGGGGTTGAACGGGTACTTCTCCGTGACCTTGCCGTAGTTGTCCGTGTAGCGCAGCGGGGCGAGGCCGGCATCGCTCGTGCAGGCCTGCAGCTCGGCGGGCGACGCGAACTCGGCCCTGCCCTCGCCGTGCGAGACGACGATGGGCAGAAGTGAGCCGCCCATGCCCGAGAAGAAGACGCTGTTGTCGTCTTCCCGGACTGCCACCATGCTGTACCTCGCCTCGAACTGCTGGCTCGTGTTCTCCACGAAGGCGGGCCAGTGATCCGCGCCCGGAATCAGCTCCTTGAGCCTCGACAGCATCTGGCAGCCGTTGCACACGCCCAGGCTGAACGTGTCGGGCCGCCGGAAGAAGGTCTCGAACGTCTTGCGCGCGTTGTCGTGCATCAGGATCGACTTGGCCCAACCCTGGCCCGCGCCCAGCACGTCGCCGTATGAGAAACCGCCGCACGCCGCCAGCCCGCGGAACCCGTCGAGCGAGAAGCCCGATAGAATATCCGTCATGTGGATGTCCACCGCGTCGAAGCCCGCCGCGCGGAAGGCGAACGCCATCTCGGCGTAGCCGTTGACACCTTGCTCTCGAAGGATGGCGACGCGTGGCCGTTGTGTGACCAGGGACTTGAGGTTTGTGAGCGCCGGGAGGCTGGCGTCGGCAGGGTCGTACTTCAGCTTGTATGACAGACCTGGGTCCTTGGCGTCGGTGAGGGAGGCAAACTCGGACTCGGCGCAAGCCGGGTTGTCCCGAAGCTTTTGCATCTCGTACGAAGTTGTTGACCACCACTGTTGCATCTGGGTCCGGTCCAGTTCGACGAGCGGTGTCATCCCATACTTTACCGACAGGGACTGCTTGGAGGTCGGCCGAACGTAACCAATCTTCTTGATCAAGCCCGGAGGCGGCCCGCAAGTTGCGAAACAACGCAGGAATCTCTTCTCGTCCGACTTTCGGATCTGGAAGACGGCACCGAGCTCCTCATTGAACAGGGCCTCAAGGGCATCTGAAGTTGAGGAGGACTTGGCAATCTCGTCGACCGATATGTCAGCTGCACACCGGCCGGCAAACATCATCTCAGCAATGGTGGTAAGCAGACCACCATCAGAGCGGTCATGGTACGCTAGCACAATGTCCTCCTCGTGAAGTTGGGACAGAGCATCGAAGTAGTCCACAATCAGCCTGGGGTCATGGACATCGGGTACCTCATTGCCAAGTTGGCCCAGGGTCTGTGCCAGAGCCGAACCTCCCATGGCCTTGCGACCTCCGGCGAGGTCGACAAACATGAGGACAGAATCGCCGACTTCCTCGACGCGTCGCAGTTGTGGCGTCCAAGTGGAACGAGCATCTTCAACCGGTGTGAAAGCGGAGATGACAACGGAGACTGGAGCTGTCACACTCTTGGACTCTCCGCCCTCATCCTTCCAAGATGCCTTCATCGAGGTGGAGTCCTTGCCGACCGGAATCGAGACATTGAGTTCAGGGCACAGCTCCATGCCGATGGCCTTGACAGCCTCGAACAGCGCAGCGCCTTCGCCAGGGTGGTTGACAGCGGCCATCCAGTTGGCGGACAACTTGACGCGTCGCAGATCTCCGCGAACGTCCGCGGCGCCTTTGATGTGGGCAGCACCGAGGTTCATCAGACTTTCAACGACTGCCATCCGCGCGGAAGCTGCCGCGGAGATGAGGGCAAGCGTTGGCTTCTCTCCCATTGCCATTGCCTCACCATGGCGCTTGTTCTCAAATCCAAATGAGCCGAGTGTCACAGCTACATCTGCGACAGGCGTCTGCCATGGACCGACGAGTTGGTCTTGCACTGTCAATCCACCAACAGTCTGCGGGAAGGGTCAGCAACAATGTGGTCAGTGTTCGGGAAGGAGGGCCTTCTTACCCGGTCTGCTATAGTAATCAAGAACATCTTGGATCCGACCGACGGGAGAGAAAAGACAAGTTCGGTGGCCTTGGAAATTACTGCTGTCTTGTCCGACAGGCCGTACTTATCCGATATGCTGGTGGCTGCATCAAAGGGAGCCAGAGGAGCCTTGATGCTCTCGACCACTCGCTCCTGGCGGCGGCCTGGCGGGAACAGAGCGTCCATAGGCAGATCAATCGGAACGGGGTACTCCCTGGATTCTCGGTCCTGCAGTACCAGTCGGGCAGCGCCATTGTGGTCCTTGGCAACTACATTTCCGACGTTGGAGTAACCGCAACGCTCGCGTTCTGTTACAAAGTCAGTCATGCCATAAGAGTTGCGGCGGCCGAGTCCGTCGTCGAATGAACTTACCGCAGATGACCTGGAAGCGGTTCATGTTGTCCCTGTTGACGAGCAGCACATATCGCTCCTGTGCCTCATTACACCAGATCTGCAATGGGCTCATACTGTTGTCGGCGCTCTCCACTTGTCGTAGCTCGAACTTGCCGCCAAAGCCTGCATCTTTGACCAGCTCGGGCAGCGCGTTCGAGAGACCACCGGCACCCACGTCGTGGATCATAGCAATGGGATTGTTGGCGCCGAGAGCAACGCAAGTGTTGATGACCATCTGGGCCCGGCGCTCCATCTCAGGATTGCCTCGTTGCACAGAGTCAAAGTCAAGATCCGCGTTGCTGCCACCAACAGCGCTCGAGGCAGCTCCTCCTCCGAGGCCAATCAGCATCGCCGGTCCTCCGAGAACGATGACGTGGGCGCCGTCGAGGACATCTGCCTCGTTCTTCAGGGCATGCTGTGGCCTGACAGAGCCAATGCCACCAGCAATCATAATTGGCTTATGGTATCCTCTCCACTCGTTGTTGTTGTTGGAATGTTCACCCTCGGTGTTTGTGAGCAGAGTCCTGAAGGTTCCGGTCAGACATGGTCGACCAAACTCATTGTTGAACCGTGCAGAGCCGATTGGCGCTTCCAGCATGATGTCGAGACTGCTGGCGTAATGACCAGGTCGGCCAATGTCGACCTCCCATGGCTCTCTCCTGCCGGGGATGAGCAGATCCGAAACCCAGAAGCCACACAAACCGGCCTTGGGGGTCGAACCTCTACCAACAGCTCCTTCGTCCTACATTGACCAAGTCAGTACACAGGCGCAACTGACGCGACACTTGTTCGAGAGATGGGAGGAAGTCGGAAACACTCGTTTCCATTCATCACATGTCGTCCGCGCTCAGAAAGGTAGAGGGTAGGCAGGTGAAAGTAGAAACCTCATACCCTGATCTCGCCTCCTGAACCTGTAGCAGCACCAGGAAACGGTGAGATGGCTGTAGGATGGTTGTGTGTCTCCACCTTGATCAAGGGGTGGATCACTTCGTTGGAGAGCTTCCAGGTGCCCGTGGAGTAGTCTGGCGCCCAGAAATTGGAGAGATCTCCTTCGAGAACGGCGGCATTGTCGCTGTAGGCAGAGACGGTGTAATCAGGGGTCTTCTTGTGGGTGTTCTTGATCATCTCGAACAGGCTCTTGCCCATGGGCTTGCCGTCGATGGTCCAGGCTGCATTGAAGACCTTGTGGCGACAATGTCTGTGTGGGGCCGACAGTCAGAAACAGTACTGAAAAGAGAAACGAGATTGCTCGAGAGTGGGTTGTGTGACACTTGTCATCCGCAATGAAGAGAAATAGAATCACGGCTGCCTTGGAAGACATACTCGGAGTTGACCTGAGCGAACATGAACAGCTCCACGTCGTGGGGTGGCCTGCCCAGCCGAGTGTATGAGTCCACCAAGTATTGCATCTCCTCCGAGCTCAATGCAAGTCCCATCTTCTTGTTGTAATCGTCAAGGATTGCCAGAGGTCCACGGCTGTCGTCCGCGAAGATGTCGACGACGACAAGAGGAGAGCGTTCACGCTCAGCAAACATGGCGTCCAGTGAGGGCTGCTCGGTGGCGAGGGTCTCGGTCATTCGATCGTGGATGACATCGCGGAAGGGGATCTCAGCCCCTGCGTTGCTCGAGCTCTCGTACTGGATGGTGACCACTCGACCCCTTTCGACCCTGTGAACCTGGTCCTTGAGGCCACAGACGTGGGCGATGCTGGTGGCCTTGGAACTCCATGGCGAGATGTTGCGAGGAGTGATGTAGAAGGTCACAGTGTTCTCGGATTGTGACGCAGTGGCGGGCGCCGAGGTGTTGGTAACCTGGAGCAACTGCTGGACCTTGTCGAGGCCGACCTGGTCCTTCTTCAGGTCAACATAGTACAGCCAGTTGCCCTGGATGGACTGGAGCTTGGCATCTGTCTGCTTGTTGATGCGCTCTAGGAGCTTCTGAGCCTCGGCGCTCGTATAGCACGAGTTCCCGGTAAGGGTTTGGTAAGGCATGGCGAGAGATGGGACAATGGCCAGTGTCCAATGTCCAATGTCCAATGTCCGAAGTCCAGAGGGGGCAGGGCTGTCGCCGAAGGAGGATCAGAAAGAAATTGTTCGCGGGGCTCCGTCACCGCAGGGCTGATAAGAACCATGAATCGGCTATCGGATCGCGGGGTGGTGCAGACCCTTGCAGTCCTGAAGGCAGGGATGTCGCGTCACAGTCGCGAGGGTGCTCTGCTTCGGAAGCCCAGGAGCTGCCATGTGAAGAAGTCGGGGTAGGTTCACCCTGAGAGGGTTATACCCTTGGGAGCTGCTTGGCAGTACCCCTCCCCTTCAACCCCACCATGAGCTCGCTCACCATCCGCCGTATTACGCCATCTATCGCCCTGAAGTCATGCTCCTTTCGAGACGGTGCATCAGTTCTGCGACTTGCACCATACGCAGAAGCCTTCCCAGGTCCCAATTGACCTGCTTTCCAGTTCTTTCTTCCATCCCGCGATCAATCTTCAAGAAAAGACCCAATTCCAGTCCGTATTCCCCTTTGGGACACGAGCTTGTGTGCTCGGCTAACACTCGCACAGCCATGGCGCTCCCTCCCAAGCTCAAGGGCCACCGTCTGCTCTTCTTCAGCGACGACCCGGCTGCTCCGGCCCCCACGGAGGCATCGGTAGCAGATCCCTTGCACACAATAGAGCTCTACCTTGACTACGTGTGCCCATTCTCAGCAAGTATGTAAATTATCGTGCAACGCCCAATCGTTGCAGCTCAATGCGGCGACGCCGGTGTGACAGCGTTGAACTTACACCGCACAGGGCTCTTCAACACGTTCATCACATCCGTCGCGCCAAAGATACGGGCGGACCCCAAGTTGGCAAGCAAGTTGCAGGTCATATTCAGGCAGCAGGTGCAGCCATGGCACCCGTCGTCAACTCTGGTCCACGAGGCTGCTCTCGCCGTGAATAGGCTCGCCCCGTCCAAGTTCTGGGCCTTCAGCGAGGCCCTCTTCAACGACCAGAAGTCGTACTTCGACGTCAATGTCGTCAACGAGCCCCGGAACGCCACGTACAAGCGCCTGGCCAAGCTGGGAGCCGACAGCACGGGTGTCAGCGCGGACGAGCTGTACAAGCTGCTGGCTATCCCTGAGAAGGCCGCCGACGATGGCAGTCTGAACATCGGGAACGAGGTCACCAACGACCTTAAGATTACCATCAGGATTGCTCGTCTGGTCGGAGTCCATGTCAGTCCGACTGTTATTTTCAACGGTGTTGTGAACAATGATATCAGCTCTGGGTGGAGTGCTGATCAGTGGCTTGAGTACCTGGGCAAGGTTATCGATTAGTTGGATGCCTGTGGTGGTGGTAGATACTGCTTCGGGGTGACTAGCCACTGTGGCGGTTTACATTATTGTTATATGCGTATCAAATCATATATTTGCAAGGCTCCGTACTCGCTGCATATCATTTGAAATTATGATAATATGAGTTATGGGTTTTGCTTTGTAAACACCCAAGCCCTGTGATCTGGTAGCGAGCGCCCAACTACTGCTGTTTACAGTTGGGAGCTTGGGCCACCACAACTTTTCCACAGCTCAGGGCTCATTTCATCCTTCCACAACAACCTCAATCTCAACATGATCCGTTCGATATCTCTACAACGGATCCAATTGAGGCCTCTAGTGACTAGGCCAGCCCCTCGGGGCAGTTCAGTGCCAGCATGCTGCCCCCGATACCCTGTCGTCTCCCGCGTGGTGTGCCGTGAGCAGTTCATCAGGAGTGCCTCATCAGCAGCACCCGCCCCAAAACCCAAGGCGCCTAAGTTTGGTGAGTGCGCCAACAACTTCAACTCCTCGGACTACCAAAGCTGACCACGAGCATGCAGAAATCCCCAAGAGAATGATAGTCTACCACATCGGGACGCCAAGGATCATGTTCCTCGGTGCCCTGAAGCTGACTACGATCTTTGTCTTCGGCTTCTTCGCCGTCGTCGTCATACCAGGATATACATCCGCGGACGTGCCGCTCTGGAAACCCATCGGACGTGAGTATACCGTCCAACAGAACCGTCATCCAACTCAACCTGCTCACCTCACTCACCCGTCCGCCTAGTGGCCGTCCTTGGCACCACACCCTTGCTGGCGATCTGGTACCTCACCTCGCCCATGGTGGTATGGATCCACATGCGCGTCCCGGACAAGTACCGCCGGTCCAAGCACGTGCTGGACCTGTTCCTCGACAACCCGCCGGCCGACGCAGAGGTGGCAATCACCAACATGGGCGCCATCTTTAAGCCGCGGGTCAGCCACGTTCGGATCTCCGACCTCAGGCCCGAGAGGAAGCGGTTCGGGCTGGTCAACTACACGCGCGACACCACCAAGGAGAACGCCCAGCGCAGGTGGTGGATGTTCAGGGCGATGGGGGGTTTCAGGATTGAGGATGAGACCACCACGGGGTCCAAGACGAAATGGGCGTGGGAGGCTGTGGCAAGGCGGATTCGGGAGAGGGCGGTGGAGGAGAAGAAGACGACGAGGAGGGCATGACCTCCTTGCAACGGAAGGTTTGCATTGAGTGTCTTATGCCTGAGATTGTGTGGCTTTGGCTTGATGGGTGCGTCTGAAAACCTGCGATTTTTACAATATACACGCCTAGATATCCCTGGTGTTAGTACTCAAGAAACTGTTTCATTCCATGCCGTGGTCGTCAATTTACGAGAATGAGCAATGCTATTTTTCATCGAGAAACTCCGAGAAATGACCAATGGAGCATGGATGATTATCTCTGAATGTTGGAACTGTCTTATAGTGATGTGCAGTTTCTAGCCGGGAGCCTTCATAACTCAGAGCTCAAACTGGCAAGTCGAAGTCCAAGGTCATGATTTAGATTATGCCTTTCCTCTTCAGCCTGAACGCCTCTAATACTATCATCCTCATGGCCTCGCTGACAAACTCTAACTCTTTGCCAGATTGGAATCCCCTCTTGTCAATCTCGGCCTCACTGACCCAAGCCCATTCCACATGCTCGTCATCCCGCAACACGATCTGTGCCTCCGTGTCCTCAACATCAACAATGAATGTCCCAATCGCCCACGTAACCTCCCCTAAACGTAACAGACACAAGTCATGTTCCTTGTCCATTCTTGCATCAGTGACCTCACCAAGCGATACGATATTGTCGACGCCAGCCGGAAGACCCAGGCCAACGGCACAAGAGACTCTCCGCGCCCGCAGCTGTGTTTCTTCCCATAGCTCGCGGACAGCAACGCCAACTAGGCTCCGGTCGACAATCGGATCCGCGGTGCCTCCCGGTGTTTCCCATTTCAGGGCAAACGAATCTGAGGGAGCTCGTTTGAGCAAGAGAACCTCGTGAACGTCATCATCTGAGGCATTAGATCTCGAGCGGAAGACGACGGCCCCGCTGATGATGTTGTGGACATCCGGCCGGTTTGCGAGGAACGCAGCCGGAGAGATGAGGAAGTCTGAGATATCGGGCGAGGTTGTGACCGAGCTTGGTGGTTGTTGTTGCATGGTGTTGGCAGCCGGGTTCGGCGCTGGAGATTGAGGATGCTGCATTGACATTGCTGATTCCGCCGTTCAGATTCCTCAATGAAGTCCCGGAGTGTGCAGTAGGTCGTTTATCGAGTCACGTCATATGGGGTCTGGTTTCCGTGAAGTGACTCAACCTGCCTAGATATCTATTCAGGCCGGCTCAAGATTTACCCACTCCCGGAGCAACAACATGCCAATCGGCAGTCCTGAAGCAGACCAGATACTCAGGGATGTCCAGAGGATCACGCCCTCAACAAGAGCAAAAGGAAATGCCCATAGATCGAGCAAAAGATAATCAGCTGGTCCCGGAGAGGATCGAACTCGCGACCTTGGCATCACCGATGATTCCTGGTTAAGGAATTATTAGTACCACGCTCTAACCAGCTGAGCTACGGGACCGCTTCTTGTTGAATTGGGAGCGAAAGCCACGCTTATGGTGGTGGTGGCAGTGAAAATTTCTCACGGGAGGGCCGGAAATTGGTGGAGATATGCCGATTCGGGCGGCTAACACGGAGTTGCCGAAGTAGGGTCCGTGCGCTGCAACCGGGTCGGGAGCTGGACCCGCCCCATCGAACTGTTCGAGAAGGGCCATTTACAATGGATTGAAAAGCCATATGCTTTGGAATTCATAGATCTACGTTGGCAAATCGATGATGCACATACGACTCTTACAGCGGCGGTCGAAGCACGAGTTCCAGCATATGCCACCGCTGTATTGGGAGAACCGCCAGTCCATGAACGAAGTCGGCCAGAACGGTTGATTTCTGGGTTACATATTTTGGTCCTCTTGCTCCATTACCCAAGTATTCCAGTGTTCTTGGCCAGTCCAGACAATTGCCACACTGTTTCTGACTCCTGGAATAGATATCAACATAGCAAGAAGCGTGTCTTCGTAAAAACGAATTTTGTGACCTTTGCATCTCAATAGGTTTTCCCAACATTCAAAGGGTATAACGACTTCTTGGGCTACTCGTGTCGACGGTTCTAGTCTATGGCGCCGCCAGAAGCAGTTCTCGCTAGCCTCGTCTGTGCGGCTGTCACAAGGCTGCAATGTTTTCTGGGCCACGTGCCACAGACAATCGTATTCTAAACCCACTGTTATCGGCATTGTTTTTTTTTTTCTTAAAAAAAGCGCTGGGTGTTTAAGCGTTTACCACTGTATAAAGGGACCGCCTACATACTGCTTAAGAAGCGTATGTACATGGGTTAAAAACGTAACCACCCAAACCACCACTTATATCGGGTGGCACAGGTGACTGCGACGATGAAGTTTAAGACCCGTCTGTCCTGACCTTTGGCAGTTTTGTAGGACCGGAGATCATTCAAGATATGTACAATTGGGGGCGCCCCGACTTTGAGCGCATTCAAGGCATCATTTCAATTTCAAACATATCAGACTCGCTGACGGCCTATGTTCGGGTACATGGTCCGGTAAACTCGGCGAGAATAAATTACCCGAATTACACCAGTATCGTAGAGGGAGAAGTATACAACTATGCAACCTGTGTACAGGTGAGATGGTGATGGACATTATTTCCTTCGATACTGAGTTTGTCGACTGCTTTATTCTTCTTTTCGGTTGTGGTTGTGGAGGCTGACAGGGGGCAAAGCGTTCCGGTGTGGAAGGCATCACCACTTGTGTGGATTTTGAGGACCGATGTGTCAGACGATAGACACATCTTTCCTTCTGATGGCACATTTCAGGCGATGGAGGACAGATCAAGACACATTGAAGTTCATCTTGATGAGTTGAATGGGCCTTGCATTAGGACAATTGATATTCAAGATCCGAATTTGAAGTCAAAGTGAGCTACTAGTATGGCCAGTGATGAACCGCAGACCCCGCTCAAATTATGTAGCCTAACGATCTACATAAAACTTCCAGTGCTTATAAAGATGCAGAACATCTGCAGACTGGTTCAGGGGGTCTCTCCCTTGGCCGCCATAATTACAATGACGAGAATCTAGCTAGCACACAGGTCTTACTTGCTCTACACTTCCACTCCATCATCTATATTGATGGCTGGCATCGACATTGCCGTCTCCCACCCCGGATCCAAACCATCCGTACTTACACCCAGCAGCCAGGTGAATCCCTCCACGATGTCGCTCACAAACCTCTTTGAAAGCGTTAGGCCTGGCGCGAATACCCAGAACGAATGACACACACCCGGATATACCTCCAGCTTCACGTCAACACCATAATCCTGTAGCGCATACGCGAGAATGAGACCGTCGTCGCGGAACATGTCATGGCCCGCAACTTGGAGGAATATCTTGGGCATCGCGCCGATCTTGTCGAGAGGCGGAGCTAGAGGATTGAATAAGGGTGACTCAACCCCGGGCTTGTAGTATTCCCACATGGTCGCCGCCTTGCCCTCATCGATAACGAGAGCGTCGCGATGTTGCTCATGGCTCGTCCAGAATGTTTTGTAATCGTCCGGCACCACATCTTTCTCATTCAGCCCCATGAAGATCGGAGCCCATGTGCCCGTGACACGAGGCTGGAGCCCGACTTCCACGGCCCGCCGCGTGAGCGCGACTGCGAAGTTGGCACCGCTGGAGATGCCTCCCACGAGGAACCCCCTGGTAGGGTCCGCTCCGAGCTCTGACGCGTGGCTCGCAGCCCACTGGAGTGTCGCCCACGCGTCTTCGACGCCTGTCGGGAATGCGTGCTCTGGGGCGAACTGGTACGAGGGACACAGAACAGAAGCACCGAACAGTTGTGCGAGGGGCCGGGCGTACATGGTCAACTTGGCAGGGCTCCCGAGGAAGAAACCTCCCGGGTGGAACAGCACAATGAGCGGACCGGAATTGGAGCCGGGTGCGGGCCTGGTCAATAGAGCGGTGGAGACGTACCCGTCGCTCGTTGGTATAGTGTACGTCTCCTGCTGTAGGCCTGTCGGAGGCGGCCCGAGTGCCTTTGCGAGCAGACCATCGGCATAATCTGAGATTGTGCGGCACTGTGCCGTATCCTTGAAGGGAGGGTCTGGCCAAGGACCATTCTGGGCAAGAAGCTATAGCACCTATCAGGCTCTGCACACGGTCTCCAATACAAATTGAAGTTTTCTAATCGAACCTTTTCCAGTTCCGGATCTCTTGGGCTTTGTGTGTAAACCTGCCAGGTAGCAAGGCGCTGAGGATGGGAGTCGGATGCCATGGTCACCAAGAGGAGTGAATGGGAGAAGTGGGGTTCGAGTGAGCCTGGGGAGGAGAAGGTACCTTTAAGTACTTCTTGTTGGGTTTCCGAGGGTCGAAGGCAGCAAGAGGCGTCATCGCATATCTTGAATGCAGGTGAAAGGAACGGTTATTCCATGCATGGGACACCTGTACCTGCTCGGCACCGGCGTTACAAGACAGCGTGTGTGTGTGGAGGCGGTGGAGCCCCCTCCTAATACTCTGTATTTCCTGCTCTGTATTTCTTACTCCTCGCACGTCTACCTAGGTAGCTCAGCTGCCGAAAACTCTTCAGGCTGATTTTTGCGAGCCGCTGCAGCGGCGCTCGGGGAGCTCCTGTTACATCTAAGGCTATGGATGACACTCTATGTGTAATGGGTCTTGCTTCATTTGACGGTCTCCTTACGATCTGCACTCTTCTCATTCTCCACTTAATTACCTTTCTCTGCTTGACCGAACGCTGTGTTGGCGGCTGGCTTGTTCGCCGCGCTATGATATCTGAACCAGGGCATGAATAAACTGACCAAGAGCGCTATCCCAGCGAACGGAATGCCAATCGCGAACGTATACCTCAATGCGCTCCTGTAACTCTGCGTTATACCTCCAAGGCTCTCGCTGGGTAGACTCGATATCGCTTCGCTGTTTGCACCCGCAGCCAAGACTACTAGAGGATCAACATCCGGAGCAAATTGATGCAGGGCCTTCAGAAGCTGATTTTGGAAAACCGCCTGCGCTGTGGGAAGGAGGAAAGCGCTTCCCATCGACTGTGCAACTTCAGATGGTGTTAGCACTTCCAAACCTGGCTCAGGGGGAGACGGATGGGAGACCTACAGATGATGAGGGGCGTCGCTGTCGACACATCCTTTGTCTCTACCACAACTTGCGATAACATGAGCGGTATAGTAAGACAGAAGCCAACTCCCACCCCAAGCACGATCTGAAATCCAATCCACCGGCCTGCACTGGACTGCTCGTCAAGCAGCATGAACAAGCCCGACCCAACAGCTGCGATCGCAGGACCTAGGATAAAAAATGGATTATGGATGCCGGTGGCGGTAATTAGGCCACCGACAACGATTTGCGTGATGGTCAAGCCCAGAATTACCGGGATAAGACGGACGCCGGAAGAAATGGCTGAGACACCTCGCACTGCCTGGAAATAGATGGGGAGGTAGAACAGAGCGAGATTGAAACAGCCCGCAATACTAAAAGACGGCCAAGTTAGAACCCGGCCTCGCTCTGCCCCGAGCAACGTGACGGCTTACAAGAACTCGAAAACAGCACCAACGACCAAGACTCGATTTTTCAAGAAACTTGGCATGACGAGTGCCCTGTCTTTTTGGAGCCACTGGTCGAAGGCGAATAAAATTAGGAATATCGGTGTCGCGACTAAAGTACCCACGACGTCGGAGTCTGCCCATGCCTTCTCTACACCAGCCCATCGCAGAGCGAGTGTAAAGCAGACAATGGTGGCGCAGATAAGAACTGAACCAGGAATGTCCATCTGCAGTAATTTCTCCTTCGAAGATGCCGGCGTCGGCGCAGCAGCCTTTGGAGCGTGAAATGCAAAGATCATGGCTAGAGCTGCGACAAGCCCACAGGGCAGGTTGATGTAGAAACTGGTCAAGATCAGCCTTTCTGTGAATTCATCGATATATTACGACAAGCTTCTCATACCACCAGCGCCAAGTCGCATTCTGTGTGAACGCGCCTCCAATCAATGGTCCTACCACGGAAGCAACGGCAAAAGTCGCGGAGAGTGTACTAGTCATTGCTGGTCTGATTCTCGGCCTGGAAGACAGAGAAATGATGATGAAGCAGCCTGCAAAGACACCAGCACAGCCTGTTCCCGTGACAGCCCGCCCAGCAATGAAGGCATTACTGTTTGGTGCAAGTGCTTCCTATCGTTAGCATGCTGCGCGTTGGGTAGAAAAATGAGGTCGGGAGGTTAATCACCGCATATCAGACTGCCAATTTCGAAGATGACGATTCCCAGGAGGAAGACTTGCTTCACCGGGAAGTATTTGTAAGCTTTACCCCATACAGACTGTGTGGCTGCCAAGGGAAAGAACATGGCCGAGCCATACCAGCCCACATCTTCGAGGCTGTGGAACTCATTGGTGATGGACGGGATGGCGGTGGTGATAATCGTCTGTCAGGGTTTAGAGCTCTGATTGGCAACCACATCAGTTCATTTTGACGCACCGTATCCAGCGACGCGAGGAAGATGCTGAGAACAAGAGCAACAATGATGGCTGTCAGCCATAGGCCGCCTGGGTACTCGCTCTGCTCGATGTTGTCGAGTGGGTCAACCTCGCCATCTTTCGCGGCTGCGTCTTGAGACATGGTGAGGAGAAAGCAGTGTGACGGCTGCCTCAGCGAAGCTGATGAAGGAATACTACGATGGTAGAAATGGACACGCCAGCCAGGTCTTTATGGAGCACCCGATGTTTCACAGCATCATTTTCTCAGCCAAAGCAGCAAAAGAGCTACAAAACACAGAGATCAAGTAAACTTGGAACGGGAGTCCTTTGCTCAGTAGGGGGCCATGTGCACTCCTCTCGCCCCCGGCCACGGTTAAGGGTCGATGAGTGGTCATCTTGTTTCCCTGCCTGGGACAATACGCACAGCGAGACACACAAGTACCCTCTGGTACACAGTGATTTTAAAACCAACGCGCTACACGGCTTTAAGGCCTTATACCCGCACGTTACTAGGGGTGGGCTGCTGAGCCGCAGACCATAAGTGATCACCTGGTTTATTACCGGTCACGGAGAACTGGAATTTGAGGCGTCATATGCGGGATTGCAAAACCAAATTTTGTACAACACATCAAATGCAGTTGTTTCTGTGCCAAGACGCAGTCAAACGGGGTCTATTTACCTCTTCCCCTGTTCTCCCGGCCTCTTCTGCGGGGGTACACTCAGCCTCAAAAAGCAGGTCGCATGTAGACAGAACCCCTGACCCCAGAGATAAAAGGGCAGTATATGTCAGGTTCGGATGTAGTGTTACATCCTCAACAACGTCAACAACGAGCGGATTTCGTGGTTCGCCTTGCCGAAGACACCCTCGAGCCGCTCCACCTCGGCCTCCAACTCGGTGTGTAACGCCTCGAGCACATGTAGCACGTACTTCAGGCTCCCAGCTTCGTTCATTAGCGCTAGTATGAGGCGCTTCTGCTCCACGGTGCATTTTCCCTTTCGAGATCGCTCCCGCAGGACACCTCTCAGCTGCAGAGCCTTATCTGTGTGCGCCAGGGCATGGATGAGGGGCAGCGAAAACTTGCCCTCGTCGAGGTCTTCGCAGAAGCCCTTCTGCGCCGTATACTGCGTGACGTCAGCCATGAATATCATCTTGGGGGCCATCGTAAGGCTACCTCTGCTGACACAAGGTTCTGATAGTCGTCACGGATCTGGAAATAACGCCCTAGGAGCCGGCACAGG
This sequence comes from Diaporthe sp. PMI_573, assembly GCA_021399435.1. Lineage (NCBI taxonomy): Eukaryota > Fungi > Ascomycota > Sordariomycetes > Diaporthales > Diaporthaceae > Diaporthe > Diaporthe sp. PMI_573. The sequence continues at coordinate 69,330 of JAJTUP010000022.1, read as the reverse complement.
CAATCAATATCCGCTGGATCGGCGCGGGGTGATTCGGCAACCATTAGCCGGGCCAGTAGGCGGAAGAGTCCCCCCGTTTCTTATTACAGGTCAGCTCTCAGCGGCACAGCATCAGCAGGGGGTAGGCGGAGGGGACCTACTTCCGTCGACCATCTGCAGGTATTCCACTACCGAGGGACACAGCGCCTCGTCTGTCCAGTACAAATCGAAAGCCTGCCCCACGAATAGGCTGCGCATCTCGTCGATGAAAATATCAAGGCAGACCGGATTGGTCAGTTTCCGGAGCTCTGCAATCGCCTCCACATACTGGAAGGTCGCCGAGTTGATCGTCTGCGCCTCTCCAAAGACGATGTGGGTTGCAGGGCTACCACGTCGTAATTGCGACCCATCCTGCAAGTCGTCCAGCCTGGGACACACATTAAAAGTACTAGGTCAGCCTTGGCAGGCACATGCACCGTTGCGGCTCAGCACTTACATAATGGAGCTGTTGTGGATCGTCTTGATCACACTTCGGATTATGGCAGTGGACTCCGGCGAGACGTCTAGCCAATTCTCGATGCCGTCGATCACCATGTCTCGAATGCCCTTCGATGGTAGCGAGCTGACATAGCGATAAGGCTCCAATATGATCTAAGTGGTCAGCAGACAAAATTGAAGCCTGCGGCTCAAGGGCACTTACCTCATGCCCCAGCTCTGGTAACACCCGACCCTGCGTCAGGTTGAGAATGTCCCAGTCATGACACGCCTTGCAACTTTGGGATGGACCGTCTGCCGCCCCTGGTGGATGCCCGTTCTGCCCAGTTTCTCCATTCAAACCAGGACATCTGCATGTGCTCATTTTCTTCCTCGAAATGGACGACTGCTGAGGCTCCACCCTTGCACGTTTTTTCTGTCCCGCCAACTGATACGTTGTTGGGTGCTTCCCGATCTCATGCTTCTCACGCAGGAGTTGCCGCTCGTTGTAGTGGATGTTTCTGTGGTATCTGGGACACTGCAGACTCCATATGACGTTTCCGCTGACGCTGTACTGCATGAGTTCGATGTACCTCTTCGCATCGCTGGAAAGGTCGTTCCTGGATTGTGTCTCCTTGACTATGCGCGCGTACTGCGCAACCTCCTGCTTGATGCGCATCCGGCACATGGACTTGGCTTCTTCCAACGATATCTTGTGTTCGCTCATCAGAACCCAGAGCGCATTGACCACATCAGGAAGTTCGGCGGCTTGAGCGGCCTCATATTCTTTCTCGTAGGAGAAAAGGTCATTGGTTAGGCTTGCCGCGATTACCGCAGGCATCACCAGTTCCGCGCATAAACCCATCTCTTCTTCTGGGATGGTAATGGCGCAGCCGAAAGTTACGAGCGCGTGCCAGAACCTGGTGGCTGAGTGAGAACCGTGCCCAAAATATCGGGTTGCAGAAAGCTTACATGTGGCCCACATCCCTGGTACGATATGGCAAATACTCCTCCAATGTTTGAAATTGCTGGTGGTGTTGCCGTCCGGCGCCATGTTCCACGAAAGCGGCCCAGGCCCGCATGGCAGCCAAGGCGCGTGGCCGATCCAAGGATGTCATCGTATTCAGGATCTTGGCTTGCATCTTTCGTTTCCCGGAATTCAGAGCATCGATCTGTCCGTTTCGCGCTCCCTCGCGAAACGCATCCAACACTTGGTCATTCTGGATGTCTCCCTTTCTTGATGTTAGCCCCAGTACTGCCTTTTTCATGAGCAGGCTCACGTACCTCTTGCTGGCTCAGGATATCTGTGACGTCTGTAGTCAATTTAGTATGGGTTTCAGTGTTCAAGTCGCTCCCTCATTGAATACTCAACATACCATCATGGAGGAAGGCGAACTCGTTCGCGTATGACACGATTTCGAACCGCTCAGGAAGACATTCTGGCAGCGAAACTGCCATAAAGCTGTGTCTGGGACCAAGACCTCCTTTGTAGTGGGATAGAGGCGCGACCAACCTCCTCCAGTCTTCTTGCGCCTTGAATGTGCCAACCTCTTCGAGGTCTTCGGCAACATGCTTGCGTACCGGGAGGCCGTCGCAAAGACCGTCCGTCTCGTACTGAGACGGTTCAAGAAGATTGGAATACTGGTACTGCATGACTGCTAAGGCACTGGTGGTGTTTGGGATGTTGATCTTGGCTGCCATAGTGTGCAGTGTATTTGCAAGGGGAAAGTCTTTGCAGGGCAACCTCACGAAACTGTGACGTCCCTATGCAGCCCTACTCAGATTGCCCAGATTTCAATGTAGATTTATACTCATAACGGTCCTGTTGGCTTTGAGCATGGTGCCAACATTTGAAGGAGTGGCTGACGGCCCCCAGGTGCAGCCACTGGCGCTACCCATGCAAACTGCTCGGATAATAGCCATCTATGGCAGTACATATGTACCTAGGTATAGGCCACAAACACGGCAACATGACCGCAGCTACACCCTACTTGGCAATCATCAATGAGTTATTATGAAGATCCCGCCATATCGTTTAAAAGCATGCCTTGGCGCCCGTCTTTGCAACGGTCAGTCAAACTTCATGATACTTTCTCATTTCATTCTCACCTCTAGACTCGGCATCACTCCTTGATCATGTCTCCTCACATCGGTCTGGGCATCCTCGGCGCATTCGTCCTCCAGTACATTTTCAGGATTATTTATCGTCTTTGCTTTTCTCCGTTGGCTGGCTTCCCTGGCCCAAAGTTGGCGGCTGTGACGAGCTTGTACGAGTTTTACTTTGACTATGTCAAGCAGGCCAAGTATTGCTTCGAGATTGAACGGATGCACCAAGTCTATGGTGAGTACCAACGTCATCTTCAGTGAAGGATATGGCTGATCAGTCAGGACCAATCGTACGTATCAACCCCAGGGAGTTGTCCATTGCCGATCCAAATTTCTACGACAAAGTCTATGTCTCCGGCAGCACGCGACGGACACAGGGATACTCTCAATTCGCGTCAGGGATCGGCTTTGAGGGTATGTCTGCTACTCGTTGACCAGGAAGCTCATGTACTGAACGCAATGCAGGCACATTTTTCCTGTCCCACAGCCATGAATTACATCGCAAACGCCGCAAACCAGTGGAACCGTACTTTTCCCGCCACGGTGTCACCAAGTTAGAGCCCTTGATTAACAAGGTTGTGGACAAGCTTATTGCACGATTTGAGTCCTTTAACGGGACGGGCCGAATCGTTCGACTTGACCATGCGATGTTGGCTTTTTCTGGTGACATTATTGGCCACGTCTGTGTAGAGGATCCTGCGGAACTCGTCGATGATGAGGACTTCTCACCGGCATGGTGAGTTCGAACGGAACTGTAAACATTCATTCTTGTGCTGACACGAACAGGTACGATCTCCAACACTCGATGATCAAGTGCATACCCCTCTTTACCGAGTTTCCTTGGGTCATCCAGTAGGTTGCAAGTAAACTATTGCGTAAACTCATCAGACTGATCAAGAACCAGCCTCGTTCGGCGCGTTCCCGCCTGGATTCTTCTGTGGCTGGACCCAAAAGCGGAATGTTTCAATGTGTGGAAGACGGTACGTCTACAAGCGCAACTTTAGGTAACGCCTGTCGCTGACTTGCCTCACAGCGGGCCGAGAAATACATCAGCAAGCTCATCGAAGAGAAAGAGCAGCGTCAAGACGCAAAGGTTGACCCAGTCGTGGGTGGGCGGCCGACCTTGTTCCGATACATGGTGAACGAGAGCGGGCTTCCGGAAGAGGACTTGTCACTCGAGCGTCTGACCAAGGAAGCCCAGATCCTGCTGGGAGCCGGGTCCGTCTCCACGGCGCGCACACTGCATTTCATCACGTATTACCTCCTGTCGAACCCGCATATGCGCGAGCGATTGGAGCAGGAGCTCAGGGACGCTGGGGAGCGGGCGACATGGTCGCAGTTGGAGAAGCTGCCATATCTGCAGGCTCTGATCAAAGAGGGCCTCCGGTGAGTTTGGAGCCCCACGTAGTCCTGAGGATCGGAGTGATGTTGACGACAAGGTGCAGACACAGCTACGGTACCATGCACCGGCTCCCGCGAGTGTCACCGGATGAGGCGCTGTATTACCCGAGCGCGAGGGATGGGAAAGTCTGGAGGATCCCGGCAGGGGTACGTTGTGACCAACCCGCATACAACCTCAACCGTGCCGTCTTGGCGCTGATGTAGCAACAGGTTCCCGTCGGCATGACTGCCTATTTGCAGCACACCGACCCAGACGTCTTCCCGGACCCCTACAGCTTCGTGCCGGAGCGTTGGTTGGGCGGAGCTTCAGCGCAAATGACACGTAACTTGGTACCCTTTGCACGAGGCTCGCGCAACTGCATTGGCATGAACTTGGCCATGGCTGAGGTCAACTTCATGCTGGCAGCACTGTTCCGCCCCAATGCCCCCCGGTTTGAGCTGTTCGAGACGGACGAGACGGACGTGGTCGCTGTGCATGACTATATCGTGCCTCTCGCGCGACTGGATTCGAAGGGCGTGCGCGTGATCTTTTGTTAGATAGATACGTAATGCTGGACGTAGTACTTGAGTACCTAGTATGTAGTTGAGAAGCTGGGGCGAGTCGGCAGGGGCCTGCATTATAACCATTCACACTGTTCTGTGTTACACGAAGAGATTTCTTGCCTGCTGACTGCTAACTTGTTGGTCCCAAGCCACTGATTCCTTACGACCCGACATTTGATTGACGGCGCCGGGTCTCTTCCCAGATATGGCCGACCTGACTTCTCCAACAGGCAAACGCCCGCCATCACGACCAAGCCGGATTGTCCTCCTCGCATGCGCATGCGGCACGCTGTCAGTATGCCACCTGTAGAGGATACCGTTTTCGACGTCATCGTCTTAGGCGCAGGTTTGTCACTCGTCGTGAACTGTGAAATATACGGTTATTGACGACTCTTTCCAGGCCTCACTGGTATCGTTGCAGCGCAACGCGTGCTCCAGGCGCATCCAGAGACACGATTAGGCATTCTAGAGGGCGACGACTGCGTAGGAGGAGTATGGAACAAGCGTACGATCTTCGAGGCCCGATTTATGGTGTTTGCTGATATTCTCTAGGACGAATCTATCCCAGTTTTTGGTCGCAATGGACCCATGGTATTGCCGAGTTTTCTGATATGCCCATGGAGCGGCCGCCGGAGGAGGACTGCATGCATGACTTGTTCCGCGCAAAGTATACGACAAAGTATCTCGAAGATTACGTCGATAACATGAGCCACGCCGGACACACGCTACGTGACAGGATACAGTTCAACACCCACGTCGAGTCCATCAAGAAGGTCGATGGTTACTGGCGATTCATGTGCGTCGACACAATCACCAAATCCCAGCGAACAATATTCTCCTTGAGGGTCATGGTGGCAAATGGCCAGTCTTCAGTCCCCAACAGACCCAGTTTTCCTGGCCAGGAGCATTTCCATGGGAAGATCATACACTCAGTCGATTTTGGTCAATCTGATGTCATCCAGAACCAGTCCATCAAACACGTTTCCGTCATTGGCGCAGGAAAATCGGCTGCCGATATGGTATACGAGGCAGTCAAGGCGGGCAAGACTGTATCATGGATCGTTCGAAAGACTGGGAATGGCTCGCTTGGAACAGCAGCCCTCGCTCCTATCGACCTGCCCACGCCGTACAAAAACGGAGTTGAAGCGTCGCAGGCGAGGATCATGGCATCGCTTCAGCCGTGCTATTTGATCCCCTATCGATCATGGTGGACATGGTTCCTCCATAGCACCACACTGGGCACGAAACTCGTGACAAAGATATTCTCAGCGCTGGATAATACAGTACGCAAGTACGCTGGCTACCGAGAGAGAAAGAGTGACAAAGGCTTTGAAAAGCTGGAATACGACAACGAGTGAGTTCGTACCTTGGCTGTTGCTGCCTACTTCAAAATATGCCATGTACTGACAGTTTCAAGGATCATCTGGCAAAACGGCACCGCTGGAGGGTGTCATTTTGACGACTTCTGGCCCCTTGTCGCAGAAAAAGTCTACGTTTATCGCGGCGAAGTGAAGCTTTTGAGCGGCAACGAATTATACCTCGGTGATGAGGACGGCGAGCATTTTCCGTGCGATGTCGTCTTGTGTGGAACTGGCTGGAGAGATGGACTTGACATATTCGATCACAGCACGCTCATGGCACTGGGTTTGCCGTTCCCCAAGAATATCGAGCCACATGAAGAGACTGCCAAGTGGCAGAAGCTCGTCGGCGAAGCGGACGAACAGGTCCTTCGGCGGTTCGTCATGCTCAGAAACCCGCCGAAGCACTACCACAAGTACGAGACGCGAACACCCTACAGGCTCTATCAGACAATGGCCCCATTGAACGACGATTCTATTCTCTTCATGAATCACGTAGTTGCCGGGGCTAAATTGTTCGCGGCCGAGGCACAAGCCATCTGGGCGGTAGCCTACTGGGATAAGGCGTTCAAGCTGCCTTCTACTGCAGAGAGGGAGAAAGACATAGCGCACATGATTGCCTGGAACAAGCGACGCTATCTCTCTAACGGCGAGCTTGGGAATTTTGCTGCATTTGATAGCGTCCCGTACGTTGATAGGCTCTTAGATGAGATCGGCCTCACCACACATCGGAACAAAGGCTGGCTGGGGAACATGTTCTCGCCCATCAGGCCTGCTGACCTCGGCAGGGTATGGCAGGAGTATCTCGCAAAGCGAACCGGACAGTAGACTCCAGCCTCTTAGAACCGGAATTATACGTATCTCCTATCCCGAAGAGAAAGGCTGCTCGCGAGGATCCCCGTCATGATGCCCGAGTGATGCCTGCTGTATTATCACAGCAAGGCACCCCTCGTCGCCCAGTGCGTCCCAGTCTCACATTCTGGAGTCGGTGACCGGACGCCAAGCGAGAGGTAGGAGTTTGCGAGGTGTTGGCTGCACAGCACATTCGTATCTGTCGATCAATTTTGTTGGTCCTGTTGTTGGCGTGGGGGCGAGGAAGCCACTCAAGGCTGAATACAGTCCCGTAGTAAAACGACTGCACAAGATGTAGATCATTGCCGGTTCTGGAGCCACACCCCAGCCTTCTGTGTGAAAATTGCAGCCAACTGCATGGAGTTCTATTTCTTATGCGCGGCAAGGGATCGAAAAGTGAAACATTCCCTCATCACATCATGCCCACTCTTGGAAGGTGGGATCGAGCGGGGAGAATGGGGCGGTTCGAAGGCATATCGAATCCTTTCAACGACTTACTCAGTACCATTGCATGCATCTGAAGGAAAGCACCGTGTCATGCCTCATGCATTGAGCACTGGGTACACGCCGCTACTTTACAGGGCGACTGACTCCTTCATTTGTAGCATTGCAAAGAGTTCCGGTGTACGCCCACCTATGTGCATGGGCTTACTTCTGTTGGTGGCTGGCCGTCTCGGCCATATAACTCTATCGTGCCTTCTCGGTGGCAAACTGCATCTCGCTCATCCTCCACATCATCACTAATGGCTACCGGAGCGTCTACCGGAGCGTCTACCGGAGCGTCTGCCGAAGGCGGCGTGGACCTCTCGCAAGTCCCGGCAGCCACGCCGCCTCCTGGTGCGACACCCGATTTCGACAATTCGGACAACTACAAGCAGGATAACATTATCTTACATTCTGTGGTTCTTTCTTTCACGACAGTGGCGATTCTAGTTCGCCTGTACACCCGAGCTGTGATCAAGAGGAGTTTTGGGATAGATGACTGTGAGTCTGGATCATCCAGTCACATCACATACACATGGACGATGTCCCTTGGCTAACCAATTCTAGGGTTTGCACTTTTATCATGGGTAGGCATTCTGTTCATCTAGGATGATGCGGCCTTGGCTGATCGACGTATAGGCTCTTGCGCTTGAATTCTCCATCGTTATGGCATACGGTGCGATGTCCCTTCCTTCACTGTCATGATGCGGTTCCTGACTGACATGCGTGCGCGTGACAGCTACAAAGTGGGGTTTTGGAATGCACATATACGACATTCGAGCATCCGAGATCCTGAACACCCTCAAGGTACTTATCCGAGTACGGTCGACTGTCCAAATGCCGATCCGCTGATGTTTCGTCCACAGTGGCTAACCACCTCGCAAAAATCCTACTTTCCCATGATCTTATCCATAAAGCTTTGCATCCTCCTCGGCTTCCTACGCATGTTCAAAACAGACCGCGGGACGAAATGGGGCATCTGGATCGGCCTCACGGCCTGTTCCATCTTCTACATTGTCACCTTCTTTATCGACGTATTCCGCTGCAAGCCGGTCGAGGCAGCGTGGAACCCGACGGTCAACGGGACATGCCTGAGCTACGCTGCGTTCCCATGGGCTACAGGCGTCTTCAATGTGGTTTCCGACTTCTACATCTTGATGCTCCCCCTACCGGTCATCTTCAAGATGCATATGCCATTGGCTCGACGCTTGAGAGTCGTTTCGATCTTTGGGCTCGGTACATTGTCAGTTTCGCGAGACACTTCTAACAGCAAGTACGCAAATCGGTAATGCGCGATGCTAATATTTTCCAGTACCTGTATCGCCAGTATTATGCGGTTTGTAATATCGGTTCAATATGCAAAGGACCCTGACCAAACCTATGTGGCGGCTCGAGTGCTCTATTGGACGTACGTGCATATCCCATGTCGACGACCTTCGCCTACACTATGTCCCAATCACCTCTCCCGTCTGGTCAGTCTCAATTAACTTGTCTCCCTACAGTGTCCTCGAAGCCAACATTGGTATGATCTGCGGCTCCGCCACCGCCTTTCCTGCCTTCTTTGACGCTTCTGCCCCCAGGTCTTTTGGCTCCCTGGTGGGAAGTCTTCTGGCCAAGGCCTCTTCATCTCAGACCAGCCTTGTGTCAACTCCGAGAAGCAGAAAGGGCGCTGAAGGAAGTTTCCGTTCGAGCGAGGAAGGCAGTCAAAGCCAGAATAAGAGCAGATGGGGCATTTTGTACCGGCCAAGCAAGCAGAACCTATACAATGAGACAGCACAAGGTCGAAACGTGCAAATGTGATACTGTGACTGCAGTGGAGGGTATGTGAGCAATCTGTGGGAGCAGACGATATTCAGGATTTCCCGGAAATCAGAGCCATGTGAGAGGGGAAATTGCTTGGATATTAGTGCTATATTCTTACCTACTCAATATTTTACGAGTCATTTCAAAGCCAACTGTTTGAAAGGTGTTTTAGTAGCAAAGCATTGATGCCTCATGTGTGAAGCTCCTTTGCGAGCGAATCCCATCAAGCCCCGCGTCTCAGTCACAAGGCTGAGAAACTCTTTTGCTATTCAGTTCTTCACCCATCAGCTTTTGTTTCGAGCAGTCTAGTTTTGTTTTTGAAATTACCAATTGTAGTCTGGCGCTGCAGCATCCCGCTCGGGTGGTTCCAACGGCCCCGTTCCCTCCGGGGAATCTGCTCGGCTAACCCACCACGTCGGGATGGCTGATGTCATCACACCACGACGAGAAGTCCAGCTAAAACAGAGATGATTCCCGAGGTTACTCACAATGCCATGGTGTTCCGGGACTGGATCAGGTACTTGATCTTTAGCATGTAATTATCTTGCAGTTTTCTGATTGTGTTACCTTTAATCTGACCTGGACCCTTTCTGCAGCGATGCCTCTCCGATTCAAAATGGACTTGATCTAGGGGCAATATTTGGGGCCTGAAGACAGCAGCATACTCCTGTAGGAACTTTTTTCTTCCTCATTTTTCTTCATTTTCTTCTTTTTTCTTCTTTTTCTTTGAAACAATAGATGCTTCACCGAGGAATTGTTGGAAATTTGGCTGAAGCAGTGAAGTCATGGGGCAGAATAACTCATAGAACTCGCCAACATATGGATACTTTTCGTGAATGACTTGTTCTTCAACCCGTTACGTACCCGAGTTTTTAAACTTCAAGCACAAGACCTCATCACAGTTTTAAATTGCTCATGCACATGTATCATTCCCAAGACAAGTTTTTATCTCAAGAAAACAGCTGGCGATTGGTTGGTGGTTGGCAGGGTAGACATAGATATCATGTATGAAAATGGATGGCGGGAATCCATGGGTATTACCCCAGACCAGAGGCGCAAAGCCATACGAGGTGGCATATTATGCGCGACAACGGAACGTTGCTTAATATGGCAGCTCATTAAGAATCCCTTCCCCCAAGACTTCAACGTCGCCATGGCGGTGGAGTTTTAGTGACCCCGGTCTGGGTCGCCAAGCACCTAGGGCCTCGTGTTCATGATGGCCACCACATGATAGCAGTCCATTCTTCAATGGAGACCACCACTTCCAGTGGGCTCAGAAAAATGCATAAATAAGCGGCATGAATTCCGTTGCGAGTGAAGAGCGACATTTGCTACCGATTTAACCTTTCCTTGACGGGATATCTGACGGAGCACGTTCGATCCTTATTTCGAAGCCAGCGAAATATCAATTGGGCCAAAATGTTCAAGCGTGCTGCTGCTGCTTCGGTGGCGTTACTCACTTTGGTGACGCCGCCTGCGCTGGCGCTGGATTGCCTCAATGATGATCTTGCTGTAGTGGAGCCACTTAACAACCCACTCCCAGTGTACAGAAAGCGGCAGGACGCGCCAACTGCGGTTGAAGTTTACTTCCATGTCACCAGCACCGAGGCAAACAAGGACAGAATCACGGATGGTACCGTCGATGCTCAAGTAAGAAGACTCCCATCGAGCTGGGCTTCACTGCTAACCAGGAAACAAGTTCGATGTTTTGCGTTCCACATTTGTTAAATACGGCTTCGAGCTGACGCTAGTCAATGTTTCGCGAATCGTCGATGATGTTGCCGGAAAGGGCTTCTACGCAGACGATAGCATCGAGATCCCCGACTTCGACGCGTATCTAGCCTTCCGGACGGAGACACGACGTGGCGGCTACGACGCTCTAAATGTCTACTTCTTCACGGACCTCAATCCAGGAATTGGCGGACAGTGCAATTGGCCTACCGTCGTTGAGGAAGGCACCCAGTTCTTCTATCAGGATGGATGCTGGCTGAACGGCGAGTCGATGCCTGGGCTGGGCCGCAACGAAACGGCTGCTCCAAACAAGGGCCACGCTGCCATCCACGAGGTCGGGCACTGGTTCGGGCTCCTGCACACCTTTCACGGGAGGCCCTGTGAGGCATCCAACGATCAGGTTGCCGATACGCCGGCGCAGGCAGGCTCGAGTACGGGATGCCCTGTTGGAAGAGACTCTTGCCCGGACCTGCCCGGCTTGGACCCGATCCATAACTTTATGGATTACTCAGATGATACCTGGTGAGTCCTCGGCCAACTATCTGTGACAGGATATAATAGGTACAATGGCTAACAATGCCCTTCCTATGTAGCACTACTGAGTTCACGCCTGGACAAACGGAGCGAATGCACCAGCAATTTAACGCTTACAGGAGGTGAGAAAGCTAGAAAGTTGTAAAGTCAATTTTCAGGTACCGATTGGAGTCTATTCTGTGGCTTGATTCCCTTGGGGAGCCCTAGGATCATTTTTGCTTCATAAAAGAGAGGGACTCTGTCCATTAGTTCGATATTTAACCTCTTGTTCCCCAAAGAATCAACCTTTTGATATGTTCGCACACCAAGTGTCCTACTCAGCGCCACCTATATTAGGAGCGCTGGGGTGATAGCCCTCAAAATTAGGATACCGAGTGGTCCGGGCTGCAATAAGAGTCAACGCCATGCCGACCCTGTCCATGAAAGGCGACCGTTCGTCACCGAGGAATTGACGAACGGTGAGGTCACGAGGATTGTGAATAACTGGCCAAATCGTTGGGTGATGCGTCGGGGCCCACCCAGGATAGTTCAAGATCTTAAGACGGCGCTCTTCCGCAGCTGCTGCCACACCTCTGAAGAGAACTCTAGCTCTGGGAGGCGTCGGTACGGGATAGTCGTCCCGGGTCGACGTGGTGTCGGCACCACCTGCGAGGAGGGCGAAGACGACGTGCAGGTGGTTCATGTGCAGTAGAGAAGTTCTGATCTTGATCAGTACTGTTGCCTCCTCCAGAGGCTGAAGGTTGTTCACCGTCTGATTTACATCCTCGCCTAGAAGGATCAGGAGCTGCACTATGTCTGCTTCGCCCTCGCGGACGGCGGGACCCAACACAGGGTTGACGCCGACTTGACGCAAGTATACCATGATCTCCTCCACGCGGGCCTCTCCCGAGCGGTCCTGCAGCGAGTCGCTGGGGTATGTCACCAAGTAGGCGTCGACGACACACTGGATGAGGTCATGGTGCCTTGTTCGGAAATCGGCCTCTCTACCAACTCGCAACACGACCCATTCCAGGAGGGACAGCCCGTTCCTGTCGGCGGCGTTTCTCCGGCCCTCAGGTTCGAGCATGAATGCGTTGACGTTCCCCGCGAGAAACAGATGCGGTGAGGCAAGTACCAAGTTGAAAACCCCTCCGGCGTCGAGATACCCGATTATATTGATGATCAACTCTACAGGCATATCGGCCAATGATATGGGCCTTAGAGCCCCTGGCTCCTCTATATCATCTTCTACGTCCTCTTTATCATTTTCCCTCTTGCGCTTTATGCCACTGTGGCCAACTGAGGGAGGTTCATTAGGTACATCGTCCCTGCTCTCCTCATCGCTTCTGTTGTCATCGGACTCGCTATCCTCCTCATCAGAATCGACTTCGTCTGAAATTTCGGGTTGAGGAGAAGCCCTGGCATCATTGTAGATCCTGAGTCCGTTGGCACGCAGCCGAAGGTAGAGATCATATTTGAGGCCACTGCCGGGGAGTTCTGCCTCCCGTAGCTGTCGTCGTAAACCAGACGTCGTGGCGGCCATGAAACAGGGGAGGTCCTCACGAGGGACCCTGGTTCTTGGCTCGTGAAGGCATGCTTATGAGGGATCTAAGCAGTGATTTTGATGTTTATATACAAATTTCTCGCAAATGGTTGGAATCCAGGGATAGCCCCCCGTTTTGAATGTGACGCCTTGGAAATATCTGTGGCTTTTCCCCAGGACATGAGAATTTCCTGGACTGTTGCAGTTTGCGTCAAACGCAACAAAGCCCCCCCCCCTTTTTTTTTTTGCACTGCTCGCTCATAAATGGGCCGCGAGTATTCAGCTCACCCGTTTTATTGTCATCAATTCGCCGCTTTGTTCACTTGAGTCAATTCGACCACACCAACAATTCCTTGTCTCTGGGCCAACTTCGAGCGAGACAGTTCACAATATTGAAATGTCCGCATCCGGCGGCATGTTGAGATAATTTGTTACCAAAAGCCGCCCCTTCTAACAGGAGTTATCCCATATACCTGCTTGCCTCATGCGTCTACGAATTTCATCAGAATGTCATGGGTATATTCAAAACCATCTACGTGGGTAGTCTGCCCTCTCTCTCTATATATATATTCCGTTCCTAGCAGCCGCAGTTCTCTCGTCCAAATGCCATGCCACAAGTATTCAATAGATAGATATGTGTTGCACCCAAGTCTGCTCCCGATGCTGGAGTCCGGTGACCCTTTTGAGGTCCACAATAACATGACGCTAGCAAACCCCCAGAGCACTTATTCGTCAAGAGACTGATGCAAGGTTTGGAAATCTAGTCATCTACGGACCATGCCAATTCCAGTATCCTGTGATATAACGCCGATGTGTATCCCCTTGCCGTAATCAACGCCGTTGCAATAAATTGGATTTGACCCATTTTCCCAGGCTCTAACTCTAGAAATGGTGGGAACCATTCACACCGTTGGTGATCTTCACGGAATGCGCGAGTCCCTCCTTCAGGACCTTTTCGAGGACTCCAGCACTGGCAGCAATGAAGCCAAGGTAAGGTTTCTGTGTGGTCAAGTCAGAGACGTCCTGTATATATTGAGAATGAACTTGGACTTACGCTTGGGTTTAGCACCTTGGACTGGTACTCAGCATGGAATTGTGTGCCTACCAAGGACGTTAGCGATTGCTTCGAAGTCAAGAATCACAAGGGTTGCTGCTCACCAACGAAGTATGGGTGATCCTTCAGCTCGAAAATCTCCATACGCTGACCTGTCTCGTCCTTCCCGACGAAGTGCAAGCCAGCGGTCTCCAGGCGGTGAATGTACACGGGATTGATCTCGTACCGGTGACGGTGTCTCTCCTCAATTTCGAGGCCGCCACCGTACAGTGTACGAATCTTGGCCCAGTCGCTCCCTTCCTGGAAGATCGTCTTCCTGGACCCAAGACGCATGGTGCCTCCCATGTTTTGCTTGTCGAGCTCGGGCATTGAAATGACGACACAGTCCTTCGCCAAGGAGTGGAATTCTTCCGAGTTGGCCTCTGCCATACCACATACGTCGCGTGCGTACTGGATAGCAGCAGTTTGGAAGCCGAGGCAAACCTATGCAACGGTTAGTCATATGTGTGCAAAGGTGGATAGTCTTTTGGTAACGCACTCCCAGGAACGGCGTGCCATTCTCCCTTGCGAATTTGGAGGCCAGCATCATGCCCTCCGTGCCTCGGGTTCCGAAACCTCCCGGAACGATGACACCTGAGGCGGTGCGCACTGCGTGCCAGGCCTCATTGTACTTCTCCTCATCCGTCGACTTTGCCTTGGGCTCAAGGTGCTCGGCGTCAACCCAGATGAGGTTGAGCTTCCGTCTCAAATGCATCGAAGAGTGCTCTAGGGACTTGACCACGGACAGGTAGGCGTCGTGTGTTTCCACGTACTTGCCCACCAGCGCAATGTCGATAGTGGCTTCGTGCTTTTGGGTGACCACAAACTTCCACGTGTCCCACAATTCGGCGCCGGTGGACACGCTCGCGGGCGGGAGGCTCAGAGCGTCCAAGTTGAGCCGGGTTCGGAGAAGAGGGATAATCTTCTGCTCCTCCAAAAGCAAGGGGACTTGGTACACGGTGGGCATGTCCCGGACGACAAGAATCTGATCCAGCTCGACCTGGCAGTGCAGTGCCAGCTTTGCGATAGTGCTTTCCGCAAGGGGCTGTTCACATCGGCATGCGACCTTGATATTTGTTAGCGACTGTGAGCCCATGGGAGCCGTGGTAACGTACAAGGTCAGGGATTACACCGTAACTGCGAACAGACTTGACCGCGTGTTGGGTGGGCTTCGTCTTCTGCTCTCCGTGGATGGTGGGAACATAGGAGACGTGGATGTTCATGAAGTTCCTCGGTCCGGCTTCGTGGCGCAGTTGAGTCAGTGCCTCCACAAAAGGCATGCTTTCGATATCGCCGACAGTGCCTCCTAGCTCGATGATGCACACGTCCGGTTCCTCGCTCGTTCCATCCACTGGAACCTTGGCGACACGCTTGATCCAGTCCTTGATGGCATTTGTGACGTGAGGAACGCTACTCAAGTCAGCCAAACTGTGACGCGTGATGATCCGGGGC
Source organism: Diaporthe sp. PMI_573 (assembly GCA_021399435.1). NCBI lineage: Eukaryota > Fungi > Ascomycota > Sordariomycetes > Diaporthales > Diaporthaceae > Diaporthe > Diaporthe sp. PMI_573. Next base: position 53,999 of record JAJTUP010000022.1, on the reverse strand, counting down.
TAAAATGAGAGACAGGTGGAAAGCATGCACGCCGCACGTGCATACGAAGGAAGATAGCGATGAGTACGTACATCTGAACAGTCTTTCCGAGGTAGTCGCCTCGACGCTCCTTCTGGATGACCTAGATGATGGCCGTCAGTTGACTGAGAAGCACAGGTGCAATTGGGGGCGCGTACATGTTGATAGATCTTGCCGGTGGTGATGTTGTTGTCTCCGGCCAGGGTTAAGGCAAGGTACCTCTCGTAGTTCCCGAGATCCAAATCGACTTCGGAACCTGAAAAAAGGTCTTAGCACGCAGCCAAATTGGCCTGGTGTTTCGTTACGAACCGGACTGTAGAACAAAACATTCGCCGTGCTCGGCAGGGGCCATCAGGCCTGCATCGACCGACACATAGGGGTCAATCTTGACGCAACTGACCCTCAATCCGAGTGTCTTAAGAAGCTGTTGAAGGTCCTATCAGAATCTCCTATGCTGGGATAGCTGAGCTCATAGCAAACGAACCAGACCGGTGGACGAGGCGATGATGCCCTTCCCCACGCCTAATGTCCATTGTCAGCGATGCGCGGCAACGGAAATGGGGAGCCCGCATTGGCAAGGTGGGAGGGGTCGGACTGTACCAGAGATCACTCCGCCGGAAACAAGGACGTAACGCATCTTGGAACGCCGCGATGCTGTTGACAGACGGACACTATAATTGACAAGTCAAGGTGTGGAAGAAAGAACAACTTCTTTATGGCCGTCAATGGGGGATTGATGATGATGACTGCGCAAAGATTTTCGAAACGCGGTCGCGTCCCTCCAAAAAAAATCCCAGAAGAGGTCGCGGGGTCCCGTTTGGGTCGCTTATCGATAAGAATGACTCGGAAGAACAAAGACAGGGTACCTTCCCTGTCGAGTCACAGACACGACCCGATAAAGCTAGCATCAGCCACCCAGAACCTTGATCATTTCAGGCAACACTGGTACCCCTTAGTGTGTGTGGAAAGCGGTATTGGATGCTAGCTGCTTGGCAATCTTACCACTCAGAACGGATTCATGCCAACAATAAGTCTTCCCCACGGTATCATTACATCCCATGTCGTGCTGGACAAGTTAGGTAGGTTGCTTCTGGCTTGCCTGTTGTCACGAGTATGTGCCCAGCAATTTCCATTTCTCAGGTCTGGAAGTCTCAACCAAGATGCTCCCCCACTCAAGTCTGCCAGCATTGGACTTCACATGGTCAATACGTCATCCTTGGGCAGTCGAAGCTCGACGAAGGGCGTACTCAAGAAGTACAAGGGGGGAATTCTGCTGCCACCTTTGTATTCAGCAGAGAAAGTCCTAGCCTTGGAAGACTTTACCCTTCTTGTTCCCTAATGATACTATAATCCAAATTTGACCACATACCAGTCTTCAACATAGGGTCATCGCAAGCAATAAATGCATAATAGGATCAGAGAGAACAAAGGTGTAGTATACCATGAAACAGTGGAACACCAATGCAATGTGAAGAATTTGCAAAACACAATGTTCAAGGAAAGAACGACTGCTACAGTCTGCTCGTTCCCACCGCAACAACGTCGCCACTCACCTGCTCCCGAAGCCAACTGGGTCCCTTGCGGTGCCAACAACATGTCAAGATCAAGCACTTGAGAAAGCAGACGAGATCCCAAATTCTGCCAAACCTTCAAGAAAACATCAAGGAAAACATCAAAATCACCAACTCAACCATCCAGTTGATTTCCATCATGCAGGGCTTTGCATCCGTCATCATTACCGCCATGGTTGCCCTTGTGGTCAATGTAAGTCGCTGTGGTCTCTTCCAATACTTCCCTTCTGTCAGGACTCAGCCTCGCCTGCATTCCTGGAAGGATCCATGGCTTTCAGTGGCACATTGTGAATATTCTCGCGGAATCCTGGCACCACGCAAGCCTTGGATTTGTTGCTGTCCAAAGATCTTCTGTCCCTTGTGCTCAATCATCAGGCTGTGTTTTGACAGTGTCCTGGCTTGCAAAGCAAACAAAAGCTGATACAGTTGACAGGCTGTGGATAGTCGGTCCGCCATCGATGGCTACGAGATCGTGGAGATCACATGGTGCGTGGCTCCCTCAGACCATACCACAGCTGCCCGCTGTCTCTGAGCCCGCAGCGATTCAGCAGGAACACACGTCGACCCTGCTGCAGAACTTCGCATTGTGGCAAGAAAAGGAACTTCTTGTCATGGCCGTGATCAATGACTAAGTCAGAGGATGTGCAGGACGGTCCAGCCCGACATCTCCGGTGCCCTTCCCTTCAACGTGACTGGAACAGTCCAGGACGTCTGGAAACACATCAACACCACCTGGCCAGGCTATCCACTCCCCAAGATGTGAGATTATCCTCCCCTGAATCGATATCAAGTGAATAAGCAAACAGATTGAAATGTCCTGACCTGAACAGGGACTGGCCCCCGGCTTCCTGGCCCCCACCCCGTCCTGACCATAACCTGACCGACGGCTATCTCAAGTGCGTATATCCATTTCGGATGGACGCAAGAAGATCGGCTATAAAAGAGGGCATTAGCTACCTTCGTCAGGTTCCTGGAAGGCCTGGGATGCCGCCCGGCCCCGGGTCCTGCGGCCGTGTTTCCTGCTCAGACCAATCAGCCATCTGTAAGTCGCCTTTGCGTATCAGTTTGCGCCGTCCATATTCGGCATAATATACCTCACCTGATGGGCATTTTTACTTCTGAGACGCCCGCGAACAAAGACTGCAAAAAACATGTTAGGACAATGCTGATGCGACTATCATACAGATTGGTGCAACGACCACGATGACAGCTTTTGGGTCGACAGCTTCGGCGCCATAGCTGATGGTGCCCACGACATCAATCGCAACTGCGTTCCTGGTGCTTCCCAATGGGCTCCCCCGGAGATTCTGATTTGGACCAAAGGCCAGATCTTCTTCGACAAGTGGAATGTGGTCGTCAGGGGCGATGATGATCACTGCTAGATAGGCAAGACGACTTCTGGCTCTTTCTTGGTGGGCACGGGATGGACAAGTGATTCCGAACACCGAGTTGTCCTCACGAAGGAAGGGTGTTTCAGCTCGAATGTTACATGATTATTACGACTTCTGAGAATTTGCACATGTTAGTGGGTGGCTCCATTTTGGGGGCTGGCTCCATAGTTTATTGAAATTGGAAGTTTCTGTTTATCCCCGGAGTATTTGGGTTACGTTCGACAGTTTTACGGGGGCGGAGGATTTTCAATGTCTTAATTGGGCCGCCATCATTGGAGCCGCATGCCCGGTCCAAGAGAGAGATCACTACAGGGTCAACAGGCACACAAGAGTTATACGGGCTACTCGCGTGGACCTCATGGATTGCAAGCCTGTCAATATCAAACGAGCTCAGACCCACTCGAAGAGATTGTATTATTACCCAAGTCTAGCTAGCAACGCGAAGACTTTTTCTGTATATCCGCGACAATAAACACTCAGTGACTCTTCGGCCGACATAACTTTTGTATCTATGGAGCAAGACATAAGAAGGTCGCGTTTCGTCGTTGCTTACTGCAGGTTCTCAATGACGAGAGCAGAAGCGCCGCCGCCACCGTTGCAGATACCAGCACAGCCGATCTTGGCCTTCTTCTCCTTGAGCACCGTCGTCAGGGTCGTGATGATACGGGCGCCAGAGCAGCCGAGCGGGTGACCAATGGCAACGGAGCCGCCGAAAACGTTGACCTTCTCGGGGTCGAGGCCCAGCAGCTTGATGTTGGCCAGGGCAACGACGGAGAAGGCCTCGTTGATCTCGTAGAAATCGACGTTGTCGGCGGTCAGGCCGGCGTGCTTGATGGCCTTGGGGATAGCCAGCGAAGGGGCGGTGGTGAACTTCTCGGGCGCGTGGGCGGCGTCTCCCCAGCCGAGGATCTTGGCGATGGGCTTGATGCCCAGCTCCTTCAGCTTGGCCTCAGAGACGAGGACGACGGCAGAGGCACCGTCGTTGATGGGGGAGGCGTTGGCAGCGGTGACAGTGCCGGTGCCGGGGATGAAGACGGGCCTGGCGCTCTTGAGCCTGTCAATGTTGAGGTTCTTGACCTCCTCGTCACGGTCGACCGTGACGTTAGGCTTGCCACGACCGCCGCTGACCTCGACGGGGGCGATCTCGGCCTTGAAGACACCGGCCTCGGTAGCAGCCTGGGCCTTCTGGTAGGTCTTGATGGCGTACTCGTCCTGCTGCTCACGGGTGAGCTCGTGGGTGGAAGCGCACAGCTCGCCCTGCATGCCCATGAGCTCCTGCTTGCCGTAGGCGTCCCTCAGACCGTCCTTCTGCACTCCGTCGATCAGGCCAGCGTCACCGTACTTGACGCCCGTGCGGAGGTTGGGGAGGTAGTGAGGCGTGTTGGACATGGACTCAGTGCCTCCGGCCACAACAATGGACGCGTTGCCGGTCATGATGGTCTGAGCGCCCAAGATAATGGCCTTCATCCCCGAGGCGCAGACCTTGTTCACCGTTGTGGCGACCGTGGCCTCGTCGAGGCCAGCGTTGATGGCGCATTGGCGGGCAGGGTTCTGGCCCACGCTGGGGGCGTGTCAGTACGATTGAGGAGAACAAGCCAGACGTAAGGGCTGCCTACCCGGCCGAGAGCACATTGCCAAAGAAGACCTCCTCAACGTCCTGGGGCTTGATCTCAGGAACTCGCTCGACAGCAGCTATTCAACCGTGTTAGCGAGATTGAGCTTCTGGAGGGGAAGACGGTGCAAACAGGACAGGCTACAAACCCTTGATAGCGTGAGAGCCCAGCTGGACAGCAGTCTTGCTCGAGAGGGACCTATGGGCAGAGGCAGGCCAGTGTCAGTCTAGGGCTTCTCCGGGCGTAGTTGGCGCTGTCCTGGGTGCAAGGACAGGCCGAGTTCAAGCTCACCCGAGGAAAGATCCAACGGGGGTTCGTGCCACGGAGGCAATGTAGACGGGAGGGAGGCTGGACATGATGAAGGGCGTCTGAATGTGATAAGGAGGCTAGGACAAACAAACAACAAGCAGCGACGTTTCTCGGCGGTGCAGTGGAAACCTGGCAGAGCAAGCGAGAACGGACGGAGTAGGAGAGAGGGCAGGGACTGAACAGAACAGAACAATCGGGAACAAGGTCGTCGTCAGCGCGTAGAGGTGTCTTATTTGTAGGCGATTGGGACTGATCGGACGTGGTGGGATGCCGTGAGCTGTGGATTGCGGTGTGGAGTCTTGGACCCAGCAGAGTGCAGAACCATGCGAATACTAATCGATTATCCCCACCACTGCCGAACTCGGGAACGTGCTTTCAGGCGAAAGTTTGAATCGAGTCGTTCAGTTACTACTGGCTGCTCGGAGTTACGCCCCCAAGACTCAGCACCCAAACTTTTGGCCCGCCTTTCTCCCAGGTCCCGCCAGGGGTCCAGAACCTTGCATGTGCACGCCCGGCCACTCAGGGCAGGGTCCTCGTTTTTAAGTGGGGCACCAGCTTTGCCTTGGACGTCAGCCTCGCCGAAATTTGATATGGAAGCTGCAGTCCAGCAGTCGCGTAGCTCTCCCACCCAGCGCGCGACCAACTGACAGCTTGTCTGCCATCCCCGCCTCTTAATCTTCCCCCTCCACAAACCACAGCCGCCATGGATGACCTCTACGATGAGTACGTGAACGCCGCCATCCCCGTGCGACCCTCGGTTCCCCGCTAACAATTGATTCCTCCCCAGATTCGGCAACTTTATTGGCGAGGAGGCCGACGCATCAGAGGACGAGTCCCAGCATGGCGTCGACGCGGGCAATTATGTCTACGACGACGAATATGCCGAGGACGACCAAGGCGCAGCCGGCCAGGAGCTCATGGAGGTAGATGGTACGTTACTACCTCAATGCACAATGCGACTTCAAACTACCCTTGCTGACTTCCTCGGTTGCAGATGGCCCATCGAACGCCGTTGTCCTCCACGAAGATAAACAATACTACCCGACGGCAGCGCAGGTATATGGAGAAGGCGTCGAGACGCTCGTGCAGGAGGAGGATGCCCAGCCTCTGTCCGAGCCGATCATTGCGCCTGTGGAGCAGAAGAAGTTCACCGTGGAGGAGGTCGACCTGCCGCCTGTATTCTTCGACAGGGGCTTCATGACAGACCTGATGAACTTCCCCGAGCAGACGCGGAACGTGGCTCTCGCAGGCCACCTTCATCATGGCAAGACGGCGTTCATGGATATGCTGGTACTAGAAACCCACGATATCAACGACCGGTTGGAGAAACGCACGGGCAAGAACCGCGACGAGCAAATGAGATACACCGACGTACATGTTATCGAAAGGGACAGGGGCCTTTCCGTGAAAGCATCGCCCATGAGCCTTGTGCTGCAGAGCACAAAGGGGAAATCACACCTTGTCAACATTATCGATACCCCCGGTCATGTCAACTTCGTGGACGAGGTTGCGGCATCATTACGACTCGTGGACGGTGTCTGTCTCGTGGTTGACGTTGTGGAAGGCGTACAGGTCAACACGGAACAGATAATCAGGCACGCAGTCCTGGAAGACATACCCTTGACGCTCATCATCAACAAGATGGACCGTCTTATCCTGGAGCTCAAATTGCCACCTAACGACGCATACTTCAAGCTGAGGCATGTGGTCGAGGAAGTCAACACCGTCATAGAGAACACAATACCTGGAAGGGGAGAGGAGAGGCGGCTGAGCCCCGAGAAGGGCAACGTGCTCTTCGCTTGCTCTGATATGGGCTGGTGCTTCACCCTACAGTCGTTTGCGAAGATGTACTCGGACAGCTTTGGCGGTGTCAACACGGAAGAACTTGCCCGGCGCCTGTGGGGTGACGTGTTCTTCAACCCAAGGAAGCGCTCATTCACCAGGAAAGCGATTGAGGAGGGGGCCAAGAGGTCATTCCTCAACTTCATCCTGGAGCCCATCTACAAGCTATATTCTCACACGATCAGCAAGAACCCAGAGGGGCTGAAAGCAACCCTGAGCCCTCTCGGTATATCTCTCAAGCCGTCACAGTACAAGACAGATGCCAAAGTCCTGCTCAAATTGGTATGCGAGCAGTTTTTCGGCCCATCTACAGCATTCGTCGACATGGTCGTGCAGCACATTCCTTCCCCGGCTGAGGCAGCTGAGAGGCATCTCGAACGGTACTACACTGGCCCGCTGGATGCGAAGGTTGCGCAATCTATGAAAGTCTGTGACCAAAATGGCCCATTGGTCGTGTACGTCACGAAGCTGTTCAACTCGTCGGATGCTAAGAGCTTCTACTCGCTGGGTCGTGTAATGAGTGGCATTGCTCGCCCGGGCGCGGAGGTCCGTGTTCTGGGAGAGGGCTATTCACTTGAAGACGAGGAAGACATGGCCCTGGCACGAGTATCAGATGTTTGGATCGCAGAGACGAGATACAACATTCCTGTGGACGGTGTACCAGCAGGAAACTGGGTCCTTCTCGGTGGGGTTGACAACTCCATTGTCAAAACTGCTACCATCGTCGACAAGCAGTTCGAGGATGACGAAGACGCACACATCTTCAAACCCGTCACTCATTTTACGGAGTCAGTTCTCAAGGTCGCAGTCGAGCCGATAAATCCTTCGGAGCTTCCGAAGATGCTTGACGGCATAAGGAAAATCAACAAGAGCTACCCCTTGATCAACACCAAAGTGGAGGAGTCTGGCGAGCATATCATCCTGGGCACGGGCGAGCTCTATATGGATTGCGTGCTACACGACCTGCGGCGCTTGTACGCGGATATGGAGATCAAGGTCTCCGATCCCGTCACTCGATTCTGCGAGACGGTCGTCGAACAATCACGGACGAAGTGCTACGCCATAACACCAAACAAGAAGAACAAAATCACTATGGTGGCTGAGCCGTTGGAGGACGGCATCGCAAGGGACATCGAACTGGGGGCCGTCAGCATCAAGGAGCCGATCCGCAAGATCGCCAAATACTTCGAAGACAAGTACGAGTGGGACAGGTTGGCAGCCCGAAGCATCTGGGCCTTTGGCCCGGACGAGATGGGTCCGAACATCTTGCAAGATGATACTCTCCCCGGCGAGGTAAGTGCAATTGCCAAGTCCCTGAGGTGAGCTGGGATGTCAGAGAGTCTGCACGTTGCCAGCCATCGCTTCCGCTTGACGAATCGCTAACTCGGATCTGCAACAGGTGGACAAACGACTCCTGAACACAGTGAAAGAGCCAATCCGTCAGGGGTTCAGCTGGGCCACTCGAGAAGGGCCGCTCTGTGAAGAACGTAAGTGCAGAAGTACTCTACTTTAACTCCTATCTTTGCTCCTACTGTCGTTGCTGCCGTACGCGTGGATGGCATTGACACCTGCCCTCCTCATCCACTACCGTTATCACTGCCGGCCAAGAGCCGATCTGGGGTTTAGGCCGCCTTCCCAAACCAGTAACGGCTGTGGGAAGATGTGCGGTGAGGTCTCATGCTGTCAGCGGCTGCCGTCAGCTCACTCTCCCCTCCAGTTGGGGGGAACGGTACCCGCGGACCCATGTGAATGCAGCCACGAGATTAAATCCCTTGCCAAGCCCGTCGCGTCAGCTCTTTTACCCAACTTCTGTCGTGGCCTGTCACATTCTTGCACAATCCTGTGTAGCTAGCAGCACACTTAGCTGCAAGTATGATCTCTCGCTAACGCTACCTGCAGCCATCCGCAACACAAAATTCAAGATTACAGACATTTCACTGGCTGACGAGGCGATTTTCCGGGGAGGAGGGCAGGTGATCCCCACTTCCCGAAGAGCTTGCTACTCGTCGTTTCTCATGGCGTCCCCCCGCCTGATGGAGCCAATGTACTCGGTATCGATGACAGGAAACCAGGACGCGGTATCGTCCCTGTACACAGTCCTGGCGAGGCGGCGGGGACACGTGCTCCAAGACGGGCCGATCGTGGGCACCCCGTTGTATCGTGTGAGCGGGCTGATACCCGTGATCGACTCTTTCGGATTCGAGACCGATCTGCGAATCAACACCGAGGGCGCCATGCTGTCTTTGGTATTTGACAGATGGAGCATCGTACCGGGCGACCCGCTCGACAGGGACATTGTCATCAAGCCCTTGCAGCCGGCCAGCGCGCAGGCGACGGCCCGTGATTTCGTCCTCAAGACTCGCAGGAGGAAGGGCCTTAGCGAGGACGTTTCCGTTGCCAAATTCTTAGAGCCCGAGTTCTACCAAGATCTGATCGAGGGCGGTACTCTGGGGGACATCTAATGGGGGAAAAGAGCTGGGGTGTTCCTGTTTACGAACATACTTCAAACAGATATTCGGCCCAGCCGCTGTGAGATTTTAAGATTCTCGGTCCGGTGTTGCAAAATCAAGCCTGGAGTCGCATGGCAGTGGAGTTCCGGGAGAATAATTCAGCATGGTTTGGCCAACATCCAAGATGATTCAGGCCCAAGGGATGTAGTTTACCACCAAAGTCACTCACACTGTACCTAAGCCCGCGCCTGATACTTTGTGCAGTAGATGCGTACGGGCCTGCCGCTGTGAAGGCAGAGAGGGGGGAAAGCCTCCGCATGCAACCTAAATGTTGACAAGGACTGGACATGCGTCTCCAGTTACAGATGAATGTGACCCTGCCGATGCCAGCCAGCCGTTGCCACCAGGATCCAGATGAGACGGCGACACTATTTATGGTCGCCGGGCGCAGAAACAGTCGGCCCGTCTGCTGCCAAGTAGTGTACAAAACACAAGGACAACAACAAAGTGCATACAGTACCTAGATATATACACACTAGCATACGTATGCCCCTACGCACATACTTGGGGGAAAATATACAAACATATTACCGGTAAATACGCCGATCGGGCCCCCGGTGGCAAAAATCGCCTGCCATTTTTGCTAAATCCAGGGTATACTTAACCCAGGTACAAGGAGAGGGATCAGCAGTGCCTCCTTCCCCAACCAGGGACTGACGCACAGAAGGGCCGACAGACAGGTGCACAGATCCAAGCCGGCTCAAGCGCACCACTCGAAGCGCCTTGTCGAGACTCGAGGGGGGCAAGCCCGCTGCTACGGCGCCAGCGCCTACTGTGCGGCCGTTGATTGCTGTGGCAGCTGGGCTCCCAGGCTCCCCAGAACCTCCCTTGGACTCGCTTGGACAGGCAAGCATTCCCCTGAAGACGGACAGTTGGGAGGGTGCGGTTCGGTGGTAGCGTACCTGTTGTCTGGCTGTGGTGCTGTGTAGGTATGTATTGTACCTACAGTGTCTACCTTATTGATCAGAGTACCTGGGTACTTGGGCAGGAGAGCCAGCCACACAGGCGCTCCCCAATTCCCCACCTCTTCTCCCCCAGTCCTCCTCCAAACAACCTCCACAACCAACCCCCTCCACCCCCGCCTGCAATTTACACTGCCGAGTAGCTAGACTGGCAAACTGGCCTGCATTTCCATGATTTTGGATTCCTGCTCAATAGCCGCCATTGTGTTATTATCGAACCCTGAGAGTGACTAGCAGGCGTCGGAGTTCGTCTCACATCCGCGCTACGTGTTGTACCCCCGTCCCTACAGAAGTACTGTAGTCCACACAGGCTTTTTGCTTACCGACGACGATGCACGCAGGGCACATGCACACACAAACAATGCCAGGGATGCCCAACACAGCGAGACTACGGTACACAGTACCACCCACCTAACCCACAACCCACTCCCCCAGGTTGCTGCAAGGTTCCATGCCAGAGAAGCTTCTCTAGTGTCGAGAAACCAGACCATCTTGAGGAAGGCTCGCGCGTCGTGTTCCTGATGGCGGATTCCTTCTGGAAATGTGATCGGAAAAGGCCGCGGCTTCTCTACGCAGTACTTTGGTGTTTTAACTATCCTGCCCCCTTCCTATATTGTTCCCTTTTGTGGGGAAAAGAAAAGCAACAATCCCTCGACAACACCATGCTGAAAGCCCCTGGACCCCTTCCCCTTGACCCCCCCCCCCAGGTGCCCTCTACAACGAGCGAAGCTGGTTGGGAGAGAGTGTCTCAGAGGACCAGGGTAAAGAAGGGAGACAGCAGGTACAGCAGGTACAGCAGGTACCTCGAGGGACTTGTGTCTTGCCGAGGTAGAACCTTATTTTGAACGGGGTGGAGGGGAGAACCTAGGGCTGGCCTGCTGACGGGGGCCCCGGGTAGGTAGTTGGGCCAACTGCCAGCCAGGGCTTTTTGCATGCTAAGCCAGCTAGCACTGCAGACCATCTTTAGGCTACGTAGTGCAGGTCTGTCAGCTGCGTGTTATGCTCGGGGATGTGCCATGTATCCAAGGTAGATGGTGCAAGTGAGGTCCACACCGCACACCGTGAGATGCCGTATTGGGACCTCCTAGGCAAGCCTTGAGGCGGCGCTGGCCGCGGCCTCGGGAAATATTCCTCAATTTGCTTTGCGAGAGAGAGAGAGAGGGTATGTTTTGTTTTCCTGTTTCTTCTTTTCTATGAACCCCCAGGGAACAATCGATGCGGTGTGTGTGAGCGTGTGCCGTCCATTGCTGCAACAGGGCGGCAGTTGCGATGACACCCCCATTGGCCCACCCCCCACGTCGAACAGGACCGAGAGAGGTATCCATTGTGGTTTCGCAATGATACCTCACACATCCTTGGGTGAGGGGCTGGGAAAGGGTATTGAGGGATGGAGGCAGGAAACTCTGGACGAAAGGAAGTACAATTCTAGTGTGTGTAACTACTGTGTACAATGACCTTCCTCTGTTCAGGGAGAGTGTGCCACAAGGTCTGCCCTCCGCCAAGCAAAACCTTATCGAGCGTTCGCCGGTATGGCTCTAAATCTGTCACCCAATGCATTGTGATCGCTCTCTGACCGGGGGCAGGGCAAAGGAATGGGCGAATGAGTAGAAAATGGAAAGCTGCTGGAAGAACCTGAGACACGCGATCTTGGGTCGATCCGCGGTAAGACTGTGGCCGAGAGGAAGATCAGACCCTCCGTTTTGTGCGTGTCATTCGGTAGGGCCGACGCACAGAACAAAAGCTTGCTGATGTTGGGTTGGCTGTGCTAGTTTCGTCGCAGCTGAGGATTGCGAGGAGGGCGGCGGGCAAGCAGACACATCGGACGGGGAAAGCATATCGAGCGAGCCCTTGACCTTACTGGCTGAATTGGTCTGGTCTATACTTCCTGTGTCGTGACTGCTATAGGGCTGGGTCGGTTGACGGATGCGTGCGCATGCATTGCGAGCGTGCATGCTGCTTGTCGTCGCACCTCCCTCCACTTACTGTTTCCGTGCCCAAATATAGGTAGCATCGGGGGGGTGTCGGGGTGGGTGTGGTGAAGACTTTCCCGTCGGCTTTTGAGGCTCTCGAGGGGGCAATCCCCAGGTCAGGTCAGGCAAGGTGAGGCGGGCGTGGGAAAAAGGTGGAAAAGGGCCATCGCGAATGGGGCTCTCGGTACTGGGTGGGCTGGCAACGCCAGAGGCGTGTTAAAAGTACACACCGGGCATCGGATCGGGGGTCCTTGGGCGGCCGATGTCAGGGCCCCTGACCAGAAACCTGGAACAGCCCGCATGGCGCCGCGTTAGATCCAAGCACGTTAAGCCTGTTATCCACACACGCCAGGCTTGTTATTACCACATAGACAAACTACTACGTGCTGCGTTATAGATCGCGGGACAAGCCACGAGGGGTGAGTCCAGCCCAGTTCCTAGCGTACCATACTACCCTGTTGTTTGGTACGACGTGGGCGGTCTGGAATACAACGGTGGCAGAGGCTGGCAGACAGCTTGCCTCTCCGTTGGCCCGCCTGCCTCGGCGGCTGATTACCCTGCCTACACAGCTAGGGAATAGAGACATTATTGTGCGTACACATTAGAACCAAGGCCAAAGGGCCTCGCAATCTGCTGAGCACGCCATACCAGGAAAGTAGTCTAGCTTCTGGGCATTGCGGCAAGCCGGATTCTAGAAACCAGATCCAAAGTTCTCTAACATAGCTCGGATGCAAAGTACATAAGATCTCCAGGGTGTGTGTGTGTGTGTGTGTGTGTGTGTGTGTGTGCCCCATTGGGATGATACACCATGGCGCAGACCCCAACCCAGGTTTCGAAAAGCCCTCACCCCCTCGAAGCATTCATATTCGGCAATCTGGGCCAGCTGGTGCTCGATGTGCATCACCCAAGCCCCGGTCCGAATGCTGCAGACACGTCCAGCAAAACCCATTTTCCCAAGCCGCCCAGACAGCGGACGCATTCCATGGCCAAAAGCTTAAACTTGGCGGGTGATTCGAAACCCCGCCATTCGCGCCGGGGGATGCCCAGGAGGCTGATCCTCGCATGCGCGTGGCAGGAGGTTCAAGGTCGGTAGCATTGATGCTCTGCTATTTCGTGACGGCATAGTCAAAGGTAGGCTACGCTCGCTTTCCCGCGTTGCAGTCCCCTTTTGCCCACGACGTGGCATCATGAGCACCTGCAACGCTGCGCCGGGGGCATGGCTGTGCCTAGGGTCCGCCTGTGAACTGTGTCGTAGGGACTTGCTCTCACACGAATCGACGTCAAGAGTCGATGTTACTCAGTGCGAGTCAATGTCTTTGGCATAACCGCTCACGCACGTCTCCATCATGGTGTCCAGGGTTCGCCTGAGAGTGTCGTTCTCCAGGGCCGCAGCCACGCGCTCCTTGTCGGCGAGCTGCTTGTTCACCTGGTCGTCCTGCGCGTGGGAGCCGTCCTTCATGCAGACGTCGACCCTGTAGTTTGGCGGCAGGCAGGCCTCAAGTCGCACACGCACGGCAAGGCCGATGATGGTGGCAAGGCTGCAGTGGTTGACCGTGGGAGTCAGCTCGATGGTGACCGTGGTCACGGTGTCCAGGCTGGGCCCCACCCCGGGGGCCGGGAGCGGATCAAGGTGGATATCCGGAAGATTGACAACGGCGAGCTGTCCTAGGGTGAGGGGATGCTCCGGATCGGAAATCGTGGAGATCAGATCTGTGAGACGTCAGCTGTTCCATGTTCTGGAAGGCAGCTGTGAAACAAATGATTGCCCAATGCCCGCCGGCTACACGTTCTAGAACACGACCTCGACCCTGCCCGGCTCAGGGAGAAATGAAACCGAACCTTAACACAGCAGAAGGCCAACGGCCCATGAAACCAGCTGCTGCGCTTCCCGGGAAATGGCAGCATCGGGGCCTGGGCCGCAAGTGTGCAGCAACCGGAAAAGCCATGAAACAAAGTCGGCAAGACTTGTTGGCCCCGGGGCTGGCGTGGCGCACTGCAGGGCACAGGGGTGCATGGCGGATATCCCACCGAGAAGAAAAGCGACAGAGGACTTGTAGGCTCGGTTCACATACCAAAGATTTCCTGCTCGTCGATGGGGTCCTCAGCATCGGAGCTGTCCGAGACGGACTTGCTCTCGAAGCCCTCAAAGGTCTCATGGAGGACCTTCTCCCAGTGGGGCGGCCTCGGCGAGAAGGTGGTGAGGTCGTCATCGGGGCGCCGTTGGCTCTGCTTCTGCCGCCTCCGGGTGGGGAGCTCAGACAGGTTGATGATGGTAGGGTTGGCGTTCTGAAGCTCTGCCATGGTGACCGACGCCGAAGTGGAGAGCTGTCGAAAAGTCTAACTGTTGTGTCTGTTTCTGTTTCTATCTCTGTGTCTGTGTCTGTGTCTGTGTCTGCTTGTGTCTCTCTGGGAGTGGAGCCTGGTTGGCGCCGTGGATGAGGCAGTCGTCGCAGGTTAAGTGAAGAAGGGACTGGCGAGTCCGAAAGCCCTGTCCTGCGCGGAAGTGCCGGACGCGCGATCACACGATGCCCAATGGCGATCCTGTTTTTTTTTCAATGCTGGTCAAGACCAACAAGGTTGTGCCGTTTGAACCAAAACCGTGGCCGATGTCAAAATGTTCGTATAGTTTGTTGTTGAGTTAGAGCTTGTAGGTGGATATTTTTTTTGGATTGTCTCACGGGACTGACGGGTCTGAATTGATATGCTAGAGCTAGCTGAAGTGAAGGAGCCTGCGAGTGGCGTGCCCCGCGATCGGCCCTGACGAGGTCGGAGTCCAGATTAACAGACGACCGCAGGCAACACACTCGGATCTGCTAGTGCCCAGTGTC
This sequence comes from Diaporthe sp. PMI_573, assembly GCA_021399435.1. Classification (NCBI taxonomy): domain Eukaryota; kingdom Fungi; phylum Ascomycota; class Sordariomycetes; order Diaporthales; family Diaporthaceae; genus Diaporthe; species Diaporthe sp. PMI_573. Next base: position 38,985 of record JAJTUP010000022.1, on the reverse strand, counting down.
TCTTCACAATCCACCCCGCATTGCACTATCATTATCGTTATCATATGTCACTGTGAGTGCTGGCTGCCTTTCACAACCATCTGCCTTTTCACAAGCACCGGCCAGCCCCGTCCTTGTTACAGGAGCTCGACTCTTGACTCGCGCACTCTGATGTCTCAATTCAACGGCCCAACGGGCTCGAGGGCGAGGCTCTCTGGCTTTCCTGCCTGACGTCGGAGCTTACCGAGCCGCCGAGCCTTCAGGGGCCGCGCCTTGCCCAGTTCAGCATGCGGCTATCGTCTTGAGACAGCGGCAGCAGCCCTTCACTTCTTCAGATTTCGTCCTTGTTCCCTTCGCCGCCCCCACAACAACATTCGCCTCCATCAGCAAGCATCATTGGCATCATCATCATCAGCATCGACCTACCCCGAAACGCCTTTTTTAGACTGCACCCTGACAAGACAAAATTGAGAAGATGCTCGGCCCTCCTGAATGAACTATTTCAGGAGTCTGAACCTGGGCTGGTGGACCTGGGTCCTGTAGGTTGGCACCCCCCCCCCCAAAACCAAAAACCTTCCCCGAACCGAACCGAGGGGGACATCCAAAAAGTACCGGTACAAAAAGAGGGTCCCCGCTGAAAAGCACGCACCAACGCACTCCTGTCCTGACGATCCGATTAAAGTTGATCACCCATGTAACGTCTTCTGGAAAATGGATCATGTCATCACATTGTTTTTCTGAGAGTAATTTGCACTGCACTCACTGCACACGTGCCACGCCCTACCTGGCTACCACATCACGTCACCAGAGAGTGCTCAGAACGCTCTCTCACCTGCCAACTCGAGCAATGCGCGAGCAAGAAGACGAGATGATGCGAGACGACCGCTGCTTGAACAAAGCTGTACTCGTGTGGGCAATATCAGACTTGATATTCGCAAAGGGGGGCCAATTCCGGATCAAGTCTCAATGCTGGCGAATACCTTCACTCCCCAGTAGTGCACTTACTGTACTAGTATCAGCAGCCAACTGTTATGGCGCCGCCCCCCCTAAATTCATCTCATGCGAACAAGGCTGAACACCAACGTCACCCACGCGCCACCAGCTATATTGGTTTACCGGTGCTCGTGTCTGCACCAATAGGTGACGATAGGGGTGGGGGTGATTGGATCTCTTGACCTTGGAGGCCTGGCTCGTTAATCGCATCGCCGCACCTGTCGCCCTCCAAAATATCGCGACGGGCCCACAGTCTATACTATTGGCAATATTTCATTCCAGTCTGCATGGCAATATTAGCATTCCTATGGTTTAGGGCATTCGTAAAGGCTTTCGCCCTGCCACGATCGTAGTCATGCTCATCTGTCCCGGTGGGCTGCAGATTCATGCGACCCCTTGTCGTCCCATATCCGCCCTTGCCCTTGCGGCCCCGGGGCTGCCCTGCGGCTCAGGCGTCGTCACTTTTTGGGGTCGACTGAGGGTTCTTTTGGGTGGCAGGGTGGCTCAGTCCATGGGCGGGTCAGCCAGGGTGATTTTCGGGGGGATCCAGGACCCACGATATCGCTATTGGTGAGGTCAATAGAGAAGAAGCAGGCATTCTCGATGAGTGGTAGACCCTGGGAGGATGTAATTGCAGAGGATTAGGCGAGCGAACCCTTGGATGCCGCGGCAAGGCGGACACGCAGGTTGCTGGAACTCATGTACCTTGATTCAACATGGTCACCGCCTCATTGGAAATCAAATCTACGGGTTTGACGCCTCCAATTCGCCATGGTGATCATGCAGAGTATGATCGAACGTGCACCCGTCCAGGTGGTGACCTGCATGATGTCAGAAAGCCAGTCGGGCGCATGATACTGCCTGTAAAACATCCTACTCGGCCCTCCCGTCGACGTCCGTGCTCGCGTGTCGAACCTCAAACCGCATGGAAAGCTTCCACAATCCCTGCGTGGAATGAGGATGGAAGCATCCGGCTGCGGTGTGCACAGAAGGGGTTCGACTCCGGGGCCAGCGTGTCAAACAAGCGGCCTCGAGCCTGTCCAATTGTTTACCAAAGTTTCCTCACATTTTTAGGGTTCTTAGCCTCGGGAGCTCCCTCCACGCATCTCAGGGCACGGGGCGCGGATCTCGGACGAAACTCCTGAAAGAGGTGGATGGAGGCCCCAACAATAGATTTTGGCATCGCACCGCCCCTCGGCGAATATCTGATAGCAACGGGGCCACGAGGATCAACTGTTGTATGATCAGATCCGCGCCCCAGTGGGTTCCCCTACGTTGGCAGCCCGGCCTCGCTTCCGCGGTTCAGGGTCAGCATGTGGATAATCACGAACGACCGCGCCTCGTTAGCCGAGGTGCGAACAAGCGTGACGAGCGACGACCTTGCCATTCTCGACATACAGGGCATGCAACAGACGCTCGTCGTTCTGGTCGCCGAAATAACGTCCCGCACTTATTGGTAAATCCTCGCCTGGTGGCCTCGGTGCTGACGGATTGTCCAGCAGGGGTGCGCCGAAAGTGGATGGTACTCTGGATCGCGGGCGACTTTCGGGTGCGGAGAGAGGCGACCCGATGCTGTGGCATCGGTAGCGTTGACAGCCCTTGTCGGCGCCCAGGTGCCGCGATTGGCGTCGAGGAGATATCGCGGCATCCCTCACCGTCAGGGGTGAATGGCACAGGGGCAGTAGTGTCCCTGTTCTGCCCCTCCGTGGATTTGAACTTTGAATTTGGACTTGCACGTCGCTGTACTGTCGACGTGCAACTGCTGTTTGCGTTACCTGAAACGCATGCTGAAGACTCAGCTTTGAGAGTTAATTTCGTGTCATGCTCTGACGAGCTCGAGCCTGTCATTTTTGTTGCCCTGCTTTGCCCTGGATGGTCAACTGATATCTTGAAACGTGGGGACTCGCTTATTTGCAGCCACCAACTGGACTTTTGGGAAGGTGGTTCGTGGCTACGACGTACGCCACATGCGGCAGGGACTTGGATGGGCATTGGGCCCTCGGTAAAGGAAATGTCGTCCCCTTGATTACAGACCTCTGGTGTGTCTCTGCACCTGAGTGTCACACCTGCGGGACATATCCACGTTTCCCGGAATCTCGATGCCACAACGGCAATTGAGCATGTGAAACGACTTGACGAATAAGATTTGGGAGCGCAAATTTGCTGCACCTTGATATACTTGCGCCATAACCTAGCGAGGTGATAGCCGTGGGCTGTTGAGCCACCAAGTTTTGGTATCGGCGTATCCAGCCCTTCCATCCCAATTCGTCGTTCGGTCATTGATGGGTAGGAGTTGGGTGTGCGACGACATGTAGGGAACACGCCATTGAGTCCGGGCAAAAAGAAAAGTGCCGAAGTGGGACTGGTGGGCATTGCTGAGTGATTCCCGGTCTGCCATTGAATTGGACGTGCTGTGTGAAGTTGCGAGAGATCGACATTGTACTCCATCGCACTCGGTCCGCCAGCATCCGGGCATCACGCTGGTGCAGTACATAGTACACCGACAGGGTGCTGCGGGTATCTGTACGCACTGCAACTCCCCGCCCAGGAAGGGTTGTTCAACCAACCGTACCTGTAGGTCGCAAAAACAAAAGACCCTGGTATCTGTTGCGGGCGGTCTGACTCTGGATTGACCGGGCCACTGGGTTGCTTGTCGAGGGGGTCATCTCGGCTAGCACTGCTCAGGGCAGATCCCCCAGAGAAAATCCACCAGTGTGGGTGGGTAACATAATAGGCTGCGTACATAATAGTGTAAAGCATATCGCGCCATGTCATTGGTATTCTGTACTGTACCGGGGGATACAGACAGAAGCGCCTTGAGTGCCCACACTCGGTCACCGCTCTGTGACTGATCAAATACAGGTGCAATGGATTCGAGCTTGACGCCCGTTGACCTTGTTCGGCGGCATTTGCTAGCTGCCGCAGCCCCGGGGACCCGACGCCCAGGATCAAGTGCGAGCATCGCGCTACTGGCAGCGCGGAGTCAGCCACAGGGTGAGCTTCCCCATAGTAAATCTGGATTCGGACCCTGGTGAACAACGTCTATAGTCACCATTATTATAGTCCAATAGTCGTATTTGATGCCTCCTTTTGGATTCGTGAGCGCGAAAAAGCTTGATCAAAAGATGAGTGTTCATCTTGGCGGGTGGGTATCGAAATGACAGAGCTTAGAGCTGAACGCGTCGAGGGCCAATACCAGAGTGTCTGTTCCTCGGGTACCGGAGGACGACAGGAGGGAGATGACGATGATTAGGGGCTGTGGCAGCAATGGCTCCAAGTGAAGACGCACCGGGAAGCAAACCGAGTCAGCATCGGCCGAGTCCACGATCTGCCTCTATATCGGATGGATCCACGGAGATCCGCCCGACAGGTACCATGCCGGTTGTGATCCGAAAACGAGGATTCATAACGGCTTTCGCTAACAGCCGCGCGCTGAGTCGGCGATCATGAGCTACGCGGCCGGATCAAGGATACCAGGCCTGGGATAAACAGGTGGGGAACACCATTCTCATTGATTACCTTGTCGTATCCGGCCTTGGGGGAGGCAAAGAAAAGGTCTGGCTGCGAGTGACAAGATAGGCATGATTCGTCAGCGGCATGGGCCTGTTGGCGCGGTGTGCCCTCTGGCAGGTCAGGTAGGGTGCAAGTTGCGCCGGGTCGGTACCTGATGCACAGTAGTGAGGTATTGGGGGTGACGAACTGCAGGTACCGAGGCATCTGTGCAAGCGGTGGAGCTGCGTTGGGTTTAGACTGTCTAGTTCAAAGTTGACGCAATCAGGCGACATAGTTCGTCAACGGCTGCTGGTTTTGCTCTAGTGCTGTCCCCGTCGTTTCTCAAGCTCGCCGCACACCCCCCGCCGGGTCCCCTTCCCCAAATCCGAGTCGTGGCCCAGCTGGCAGGTCGTCTCTCGGGCCGTCCACAGCACATGTAAATCGATCGTGTGACGAGGGCGTCAACCTTCTTTGTCGACCATGCCGGTACCTTACAGGAAACATGAGACGAAATCGGTCGTGCCGTGCCAAGATAGGTCAGAACACCGGGCGCGAGCCATGACGGTACGTACCGGCCACCAGACGTCATATCGAAACATAGAATTCACACTGCTCCTGGGAGACATTCACGTCCACACAATAGACCGATGCCGAAGTCAGCTTAAGCCCTAGGGACCCTGCCACGCTTGCATCTCGTTGTCCGGGAGAAGCGCGGAACTGCGGTGATTAACGCGCTGGTATCATAGCAGCACGGCAGGGTGTACTGCGTGCCTTCGACTCTCGAGTCCTGATCCACCAGCGTCCACATGGCAGTAGATAGAAGACAGTAGCGAGCGAGCGCACATTGTTTGGGTATCCCCACAAATACTGCCGGTGGGACGGTGGGCCGCATGGGTCTGAGCTTTGCGCGCGTCTACTCCAGACCAAGCCTTTTCTCGTCATTGCTGGTGCAGGTGCAGGCGCAGGTGCAGGTACAATACAGTGAACCGTCACAGTACCGGCAGCACATATGCCTCCACCACGGCACTGTCCCGCCCCTTGTCTTTCTGATGAGACCCCGGACGAACACACAAACCAGATTTGCCCTCGAGGAGAATCGTACGAGTGTTGCGAATCTCTTCGTGCTGATGGGTCATTTACTGTGCTCGTCGTATTCACGTACGTGGGGCGTTGGGTCTTTCAGCAAGCCCAAAGGGCCCGAGTCCTTGTCGTGGCAGCCATGGAGCCTGGGATATCCCTCTGTTCCTAGCCCTCTGCACTGACAACGCGGGCGTCTCATCCAGTCGACCCCAACTTGGTTTTCTTGGCGATGGGGGTTTGCCTGTGCAGGAACTAAAAAGTCGATAATCTAGTGGGCGTTGAAAACCCAACGGCGGCGACTGACAACTGACAGATGACCGGACCCGCGGCCGGCGTGGAGACGTTGACCCGTGGGAAACGAGGGTGAAAGGTTAGGAAATTTGACACGAGAGCTTGTCGACTGTGGCCCCTATATGCGATCTGATATCGACTGCTTACGATACCGTTGGTAAGTCGGCTCGAGGTGCAGACGTGCATGTACTGCACGTAGCACGAGTCTGTTGTGCCACCGTACGTGCAGATAGAGTTTCTATGGTTCCAGGGCTGGGCTCTCTGGCTGGGTCCGACAACGGGTGCCATCCTGTATTGTGACTGCTTTCCTGGGTGCTTGACTGGAGAAGTGCCCCCACCGGCAGCCAGCTACCCACAGTAAATGGGTACAGTACGGTGCGGTAGTGTACGGTACGGTACAGCACGGTACGGTACATGGAGCTCTTTTTTCTCGACGAGCAACGGCAGAGCGGGTCGGGTAGAGCACGAACTGCCTGACCACACGCCAGTCGAGTCCCAGTCCCAGTTGCATTGGACATTCTCGGCTCGAGGCAATGAGGACGCCGGCGAGTCGTCAGCGCAGGATGCTGCCGTGAGTGATTGACTAGAGGATGGCAACTCGTCCTCCTCAAGCAGGGACAGGCGTGGGCGGCGACGGCGAGGGCGGGGGCGTCGGCGCAGGCGTCGGCTCAGGCGCGTGCGTGTTCATGTTTTCCTAGTCGCACCCATCCAGGATTTCAATTTTGGTGCTGGATCCTGCTTCTTTTTGCCGCCCACATGTGCATGCGTACACAGTAGGCGAATAGGCTACCTACCCAGGCATCACCTAGTAAACACAACAGCAACAAAAAAAGAGCTGGGCAGGCCGGGCAGCACCGACGCACACAGGCAGTCAGCACTTGCCAAGTTGATGCACTCCTGTCACAAGCAAGAAGAGCACATGGGCCCTGGGCGGCAGGCGCAAGCCAACCAGCAGCCTCTTCGGGTTAGCAGCACACGAGGCTAGCGTGGCTCTTTTCCTTCCTTCTCCCCTTTACTGTGTCGACAGTTCAGGGCCAGTGCCCTCTCTACTTTAGCCCTAGGGGCCTGGGCTGTGGCCATCTCCACCTCGCCTGCTCCCCTCTTGCATGTCTGTGTGACAAGGGTCTGCCGATTTGAGGCACTCGCACCTCCATTTTTCAGGTGTTTCTTGTCTTCTCCAAAGAGGCCCCTTCATCAACTGGATCGAGGGTCCCCTCGCACCTCGCACCTCGCTACACCTCACATAGCAGCACATCACACACTGACACACAAGCACACACCCACCCACACCCACACCCACCAGTGCCACCACCCACGCAACACACGCACACACCAACCTTGCCCAACCCACACACCCACGGCACCCGCACAAACCACCAGGGGGGTGTGTGGTGCAGGTGCTTTTACTTCTGGATGGAGCTCATCGACGCCGTCAGCCACAATATCTGAGCAGAGGCGGAGACCAGGTACACACGTCAATGCGCCCTAATGATGGATCATGCCCTGCCCTGCCCTGCCTGCACTACTCATCTTGCCTCGTGGAGCCCTTGCCGGGCACACCTACAGACAGACAAATTGAATGAATGACTGACTGACTAACTGACTGGTTGACAGGCTGCCAGCCAGCCGGACAGGGACGCAGAAACGCGGCAACACACGCACGTACTACTGGTACAGTACCACTGTACTCTGCTCTCACACGCATCGCCCACTTGAGCTCGCTTCCACGCTCGCTCGCACGCGGGACACCCGGCTGTCCCTCCCATCTTCCAGCTGCCTCCACCTGCTCATACACAGGCCAGGCTGCACATCATCATATCGTGGCCAGGCTGAGCAACCAAGGTGCTCAGACGTTGTTCTATCGTTAGCCCCAACCCTTGTCTCTGTTCTTCTTCTTCCACCGGCAGCAAGCCGCCAACCTCACCTCTCAACACCAACAGCCACGCCCCCTCTCACACCCCCTACCCCCCCAACCTCGAGCCCACCTTTTTCCTGCTTCCCAGGCCCCAGTTCCATGCCCAGTCCCCAGTCCCTGGTCGTGGTCCCGGCTCCGGCCCCTGGCCCATACCCATACCCCTGGACTCGCCTCGCCTTCCCCTCCATGTCTCGAGTATTGTAATGCAACCTGTACTCCAGAACGGCAACCAGTACTTACATAGCTCTGTGCCGGGACCTTGGCCTGCCTGCATGTTCCCTGCCATCCCAAAGTCCCAAAGAGGTTCACCAGGCCCTTTCTCCCTGCCTGTCCTACACAGCAATCGCTACTACATGCGTACATGTCCATGTCCCTCCTGGTCTTCAAACTCTATCGCCCTCACCCGCGTCTTTGGACAAAACGGCCCTCCCGACCACACTCTCGACATCTGGAAAGGAGCTGAAGGGACGCCTTTTCAAAAACAGAAACATATCCAGGCCGAACCGACCTCTCCGGATGTGGTTTCGAGCTCAAGCTGCGTGCACCTGTCACCTGTCACCTGTCTTGTCTCGTAGAACGTAGCAACCTACCGCTGTGTGCCGAACCGTTACTACACCGCACCCTACCGCACTGCACCGCACCGCACCGCACACACCAACCACTTAAGACAACGAACGAGAGCCTCCTTCGACACCCTCACGCCTTTCCTACCTTGACCTATCAACTCGTTGAGAAACTCAACAAAGACCTCGCAAACGATACCAGCAGCAGGCCACCGAAGCATTGGCCTTTACCTGGGCACAGTCGGTTTTCTTTCAGGACCAGCCATTCTGTCACCACCATGTCGGGCGACCCATCAGCTCGGCGGCTGCTCCCGCAAAGCTCCCAGATGACCAACTTCAGCTTCGCGCCCCAGCCATACCAGCCAAGGGAAACCCAAAAGAGTGCGCTTCCTATCGCCTTCGACCCTCGAGGCCTGCCTTTTGTGTGCTGCGATTGTTAACATTGTCTGATTCCAGATTATGTCTTCGTGGATGAGCATAATCGTCACAAACGACTCAAGGGTATGGAATCTGGCCCAGAACGCCCAATTGAATGAACAGGCCGCGCCCGTTGTTCCGCACCACGCCCGATGCTAACTGCTTGTTCCAGTCATGAGAGCCTGTGAGGGCTGCCGAAGAAGAAAGATAAAGTGCGATGCCGCGACCACCAACACATGGCCGTGCTCCGCTTGCATCCGTTTGAAGCTTCACTGCGTCCGGCCCAACGGTTACGATGGCGCAACAGAACCTCAGGTCTTCGAGCCCACTCGCCCCGAGTACGAGACACTTGGAGTCCAGGATTTTCGACAGCAGATGCCAATGCATCCTCCTCACCTCATGCCTGGCGCTCCCAACCCGTCGCCCATGTCTTCTTCCATGTCCTCGTCCATGTACGCCCCGAATAGAGGGAGCTACTCCGAGCAGTCGGGGCTTTACCAGCCGATGCAGTATCCGGACCACTCACCGCAGCACGGTATGCATTATACTACCGTGCCTGCTCCTGTGGGCGTGGTTGATCACTCTTACGCACAGGCGCAGTCGCAACAGGCGCAGCAGCCCAACATATTCCCCACGCCACCCATGCAGCAAGCGACACGTCCCGAATCTCCTCCGGATGTTTACAACCAGGATCAGTACGGGCAGCAGGATCTGTCAGAGATACTCGGCACCTTGAAGCTGAATGACGCAGGCACAGGTGAGTCTTCGAGCAACAAGCCCGTTTTCTGTCCATTGAACTGCTTCTAATGCCAGCGAAGCGCCGTACTTGAGCCACAGACTCAGGCTTAAGGGACTGGCGGATGAAGAGCCTCTCCTTCCAGAAGATGAGGACTACAAGACGTCGCTGCCACCACTCGTCTCTGGGCCGGGGCTCAAAGTCAGGATACCGCCAGAGCTCATGCCGGACGAGGAGACAGCTCTGCACTATTTCGACCTTTTCTTCAGCAACATCCACCCTTACGTACCCGTTCTCGACAGGTCGACTTTCTATCGACAGTGGCAGACGAACAGGGACTCGATCTCTCCCTTGGTCTTGGAAGCCGTGTTTGCTTTGGCTGGAAGAATTGCGGACGAGCCAGGTGAAGGACAGCAATGGCTCGCTTTGGCAACAAGTACGCACCGTGCCGACATTCGTCCTTTTTTTCCCCGCGCCCCGAGCACTGACACCCACTAGGACATGCCGATTCCTTCATGGACACGCCTAGACTGAGCACGATTCAGGCGCTGCTGTTGATTCTGAAAGCACGAGAGGCGGCTCCGAGACGTGGCTATTTCTACCGTTCGTGGATGAGCATCGTTCAATGCGTCCAGATGGGCAAAGAGCTCGGGCTCGATGAGCATTTTGAGGATCACAAAGCAGGCCGTTCTTGTGACTCCTCTGCAGCCGATTGTGCACTGAAGAGCCGGGTTTGGCAGACGGTTTTTGTCTGCGAGACCATGATAGGGTCCGCCCAAGGTACGTTGGCCTGTTCCAGAAAGGTTGACTGCAGTCCCACTTACATTCAAAAACAGGTCGCACGGATCTGTCGGTAGATCTCGACTCAGTTGACTTCGGGCTCCCACGCCCACTAGCAGGGGGCGACGATCAGGATTACCAGGTCGCTCGAAACTTTACATACTTGGCTCGTGTTGTTCGCAACATCGCGCGAATGAACAGAGTCTATTCGCGCATCCACAAGCACAAAGACTGGGGCTGCGATCCCGAATTCGTTCAGCTCAACCCCAACGCGACCGCCTGGATGGACGAGCTCCCTGCGGACCTATCAGTCAACTACCCTCCTGATGGCTCTGCGCCATGGTTATCTTCGGCGTTCATAGGCAACCTGCACTCCTACTACCACCTCAGCATCATACTGTTGCACCGCCCGCAACTGACGCACCTGGAGCCGACCAGCATGGATGGCCAATGGAAACACCACATGCTGCTCTGCTACAACTCTGCGAAGACAATCTGCAGGCTACAGGAGGCTACCCTGCAATCCTTCGGCCTCCACGGGCTACAGTGCATGCAGAGAGGCATCAACTTCTCTCTCTACTGCATAATGTCATGCATCGTGCTGCATCTTGTAAGTCTCGCTTCCCCGTGCTCGACGCCTCTAGTCACCTGACAAGCTCTAGGTCTCCCTCACTTCTCCAGATCCAGACTTGAACTCTGATGCCCGTGAGTACTTCACAAGGCACATGAGGGTGCTGGAAAAGGTCATGCACGCGTGGCCAATGCCCGACGTGCAGAAGCAGATAGACTCCATCCGAGAGGCTTTCTCTGCCGATACAAGGAAGCCTTTCGTGTTAAAGCCCAGTTTCCCGTACGGCAGCCCGCACTCGACCACACGCCAGACTCCGCCACGGCTCAACCCGAATAACTACAGACCATCTATCCCTCGCGGATCGATGGACCACCACCACCAGACGATTGACACCCAGGGCGCCGTGCAGCATTCTCAAGTCAGTTACCCCGGGCAGCACCCAATCACGCCTCCAATCTCGGCGGGTCCTATGGACATGAAGAGTGACTCTCCTGCGGGTCTACAGTTGCCCATGATCTCTGGCAGCCAGGCCAGCTCATCGCAAGCACCTTCGATGCAATCATCCATGCCGATGACTTCGGACGGGGGATCTGGGTGGAATCCCTCGAGAATATTTGAGTCAGTATAACATCGTCTAGGTCTTGTCGGTATTGCGAGGACGAAACTGACAATCCCTTCACAGTCAATGGAACAACTCATTCGGTACGCCGTCAGCCCAGTCGGCACCAGTAGTGACTGGTGCTCCACCTCCCAATAGCTCTCTAAGTATTCCAAATTCAGGTGCCACGGAGATTCCTTCGATTCAGGATATCCAACACGTGCACGCCACCGTGCCTTCGGTTGCTGCCGCCGCAGCAGCTTCCCAGATTTCGCCCAGCCAGCAATACTCGTCTGCGCCTGTGCAGACATTTGTGACTCCTGCCATGTGGCAGGACTCTGTGGCCAGTGTCTACGAGGGCGGGTTGAAGCGAGGATGGGACTACGATGCCACTGGGCTTCCTTTGACGAAACGCAGATAGACGACGTTCGCGCAGCACCACGCATACCACAGCACTTGGGTCATGTCAGGTTCACCAGGTTCGCCGTTTTGGCCATTCAGCGGCATCATCAAGGCCTCATGGAGTCCTCCATCACTCAGCAATTTCACAACTTGGCAAGTCCCTGTATTTCCTGGCGTTTTCTTTGGGGGCATTTTAGGCGATCATGTCATGGGTGCAACCGGAGCATGAGATGCATTTGGTTCAGTATTTATGATACCACCAAAATTTTCCAACATTTTTGTATTATATACCTGCGAGGGATGATGGGAGAATGTTTGAGGGCGGCAACCCAAAAGGGACGGCCGATTTGTACCAACAATCCAACATGACCGCAGTAATGCGCTTCTTACACCAGTTGTCCCCGATTTAATGCCGTCTGCTACTAAAATAGGGATCCGTCTGGACCGCCCTGATGCCAGAAAACAAAACGCCTCCCTAGCTGCAACGGGAGGCCAGTCGAAAGGGCGTTGCTACCAGCAAACGATCCAGCCATTCAGGCACGCCAGCTTGAGCATCAATCGTGGGTAGACTTCTCAGACACCAAGTGTCGCTGCTGAGCTGCGCCTCCGGACCAAGCTTTCCCCAGCTTCAGCGAGGCTCACAGTGGGCTCATTGTTCAGATGGCCACCATCGCTTGCCGCCAGCCCCCCCCCCCAGCCTCAAGCCCACCCGTCCCCTGCTCGAGGACCAAACTCAGTGCTTGGAATCGATTGTATATCCTCAACAAACCAAGGCCCATCCCAGGATCATGAAGGTCTCGCATGCCTTGACGACTCAGAACGCTCCCTCTCGTTCAAGCACGTGGGATGCTATCGTGTGAGAAGAGGCTCGGGGGCAGAGAGAGCGTTGTTCTTTCCTGACCCATGACCATGTCCTTTGTAAAACCTTGGTGCCCACGGCCTCCAGGCCCGCTTTGCACGGTTACTGGTAGGTAAGCAAGTAAGCAAGTAAGCAAGCAAGCAAGCAAGCAGAGAACCAAACCCCGACCTCTGCCTGTTTCTCTTGGCCACAACCCCCCCCCGACTTCCTTGGCGATGTCCTGGAGCTTTCTCGGAGGAAACCCCAGCGAGTAGCTGGGCTCCTCCCCCGGAAGTTTCGCACCCACCCCCGGACGCGAATCTCTTGTGGGCGGCTGGGTGGACATGTGTGCACTTAGTAATGCACATGACGTCCTGTTGTTATTTCTGGGGGTCGCTTCGACTTGTTCGCCCCCCATAGCGACGGCCAGGCAGCCCCCGCCCGCCGCAGGCACGGTGCTTGAAGAAGGAAGCAAGAAAGAACTATGTCAGCTCCAATGACACGTGCAGGCCTTTGCCGACACGCGCGCGCCCCCAGCATGCACGACATCGCGGGGATGAATGGGTACTGCCCCCCAGAGCAAGCAGGTCCTGGTCACGCGTTGAGTGGCTGCGAGTCATAACCTGGTGTCGATACTTGTGTTTATAGCATGTGCCCCCTATTGTCTGCCAGTCCATTCCCATCCTCCCCCCCCCCCCACCCTTTTCCGCGGCCACGTCAACACGCACGCAAGGTCGTTGGTGTGGCGATTCTCCTGTTTCTTTTCTTCGAGCGCCGCATTTACTTGGCGTGTTGCCGAGTAGTGTCTCCTCTGGGGATCCTCTCAGCCGCGAGAGGACGGAAGGGTCTGAGGCTTGGGGGCTCGTGGTAATTAGTCAGGATCGACGAGGGATCATCAGGGACCCAGTGGGTAGGCGGGAGAGTCGGGCATCTCTGTGGCCTGTGCTTTTATTCCTCTCTCTTGTGTACTGTACGGATATGTCGCGCGCGCCAAGGTCGGCTCGGGCCCCAAGTACAGTGTACATGACGGTAAAAACCTTGAAGAGAGAGAGATACCTACCGGCAAGAGGCGGCATTGCCAGGATGTGGGCGGTTATGCAGTCAAGTCACAAGGTGGCGTCCCACAGTTGAGGCTTCACACCTGAGCACAGTGGTTGGCCTGCATTTCAGGTGCTCTGTGTGTTGCTCCGTATGGGTCATCCATGTGCCTACCGTTCGCAATGATGACTTTGTTTTGCTGATATAATCTGGTCTCTGATAGACCACTTCCAGGCTTTCATATACTTGAGTGTGAACATAACATATCACTTTTCAGGAGGACAACATCCAGTCGAATAGCCTCTGATGGAAATTTCACACTGGGACAACTCACAGTGGGACAGCTACACGTGAGAAAGCCTCCTGTGGGAGAGACCCCAGTAGGATGGTTTCCGATATGATAGCGCCCATTGGATCTACCCCCTTTGCGATGATCTTTTTTCGGGATAGAATTCTACAGGAGAACTCCAGTGGGACAGCATTCACTGGCAGTGTAGTAACGCAATAGTGTTACCTCCAGGTGGATAGCCTCCTGTGAGATGAACTCCGGGGGACCTTTCCTGGGATGACCTCCCTCGGGATAACCGCCTCGGGGGAAAGCTCCTCGGGGATAACCTCCACTGGGGCAACATTCAGCAGAATGACCCCCCGTTGGTTTGTTCGTAAACATGACGGCTTACCGAATATCCGTGAGGTAACGCAAGACACTCTACTCAGTCCTAAGTCAAGTCATGTGTCATCATCACGATGTAGGATCAGGCAAACCTTTGAGTTTATTTGCTTGAGATCTTTATTTCGGCGCTATGGAAAGTCTCGCCACCTGAAGCTCTGAATTGATTGCATCTCTGGAGTTCTTCATCGTCACGACACAGAGACCCGGGAGGTGAATAGTCTGAGATAGGAACAGCACCACGTAGGGCAACCTGGGGTGGGTCCGGATAGAAGCCGGAGAGACGAAATTGAATTAGAACAGTGCCATTACGCGCGTCTGGTCGACGGTACACATATTACATAAGGGCCCATGCGCTCCAACACGGCTTGCTGTTTATGATAAATAGGTGATAGCGTCCTTACGTCGATGAAAGCTGTTCAAGACTCAGTGTGACAACTTGAACAGGGTGGGGTGTTTCTTTGAGCTATTATAGGGTAGGATTGTCAAAGCTATTCATCAAAGTTGGTGAGATGGCCGAGTTGGTAAGCTGCAACCTTCCCATTGCTGATCATGACACTTGTACTAATCCGTTTCAGGTTATGGCGCCAGGTTAAGGTTAACTTAACAATTATTCCTGGTGGAGCAATCCTCCTGGGTTCAAGTCCCAGTCTCATCATTATCTTTTGCACTTTTTTGCCTTTTTGCCCCCCAAGACAACATGTTCCAGGGACCTGATGGTGACATTGGGAACCTGTCTGCCCTAGGCAGCCCCAAACACGGCTGGACCAACCCCGAACGGCAGAATACGCCCGATTGGCAGAACAAGGTCACAAGCGCTTATGGTGATACTCATGATCCGCAAGGCCTTTGCCAATGTTTTCATACTTAAAAAACAGGCAGACAATCGCTAAAGCGGTGTCCTGTTTCTTACTTTTGTCAATGATATGCCGAATCACTGTGTTGTACACAGGATCCGAGCATCATGTAAAGGATGCTTAACTGCTCTGGACATACGGTCAGTGATTGCCAGGGCTGTACGTACTGCGTTTTTTACGACCAGAGCAATCAGCACTGGACAGCATTATACGCTCAATGGCACGGTAGCAATAGAATGTGGTGCTACTGAGTGGATGGCAGAGCCTGGTTGGACGCAGGTGTGAGGCCGGTCAAGGCGGAGTTGAGGCCAACACAGGCACGCTGGAGGCCAATTGAGGAAGGATTGAGGCCAATGGAGAGAGACCAATCGAGGCAGGCCATGTCTAGGAGTCGTAGGTTGTCTCTTGGACGTCCGCACCCACAACATACACAGCACCGTAACCCATCGGGGTTCACCAACACCACAGTCCTCTCCATCTGGTGCAGCCGATTTGCTGCTTTATGACTTCCATTCATCAGCAGTCCACCAACAGCCAATTTCGTGATCAGGTCCAACCAACCAGGTATGTCATGCCGCCTTGTTGGTGCCCAAATCATTAGAGCGTCTGCTGAGGCCAGCACAGCACAATGCAGATGACACCAAAATCATGGGACGCAGCCGGCGAGGTAGACTGGACAGTCGGATCTGGCGGTACGATGATAAATCACTGGGGAACCACTGTAAAAATTCCCCACGCGGCGGACAGCTGATTTCTGCCTCGCAGATGAATGGTACAATGACGACAAGATCTACAGCGAGGAAATCTGCAAAGCCGCTCTACGAGGCGAGAAGCTGCCAACCAACGACCCAAGTCTCATGTCCCATGTGACGGGGCTCTGCGTACTACGTGGAATCCGACATCACTACGGCTTCGCTGCTGAGATACCGGTACTGCCAGGGTCAGCCGGGCAGGACCCTGCGTTCGCTCGGGCACTGCACGCCCGGGCCATCATGAGCAATGAGATACCGGACATTTCAGCGGCTGAGGAGTTCCCTTACTGCATCTGGTACCCCGACACCGCAACAGAGGACACCTACCGGCAGCTCGCAAGGCGTTATCCACAGATGCGGTATCAGGTTGGGCGTGCCTGCGCTGTTGCTGGCTACAAAGACCTCTACTCCGAGCTTGATCTCCTTCCTGATGTCTCTATCGCCGAGGAGGCTCGAGACAGCGTCATGCGAAACCGATCCCAGGGAAGCGACGAGGACTGCAGCAGCAATGCAAGTCAGGGGATTTTTAACCAAATTATCCGCCAGCCTGTGCGTTGGCAGGTCATGGACGACTACGCGAGGGGCGTGGACCTGGACTCCCCGAAACCTGCGAGGTATGGCCTCAACGGAGACACAGCAGTCTTTTCCACTTTGGAACTGAGGCGTGACTTCCGGGAGCTGCGTCTATCGTCACGGTTTGGCATGCAGGACAAGACGCGCCTTGACCCTCCTTATTCGGTCAACAGTGAACTCGCACCGTGCTACTTCAACATCACCGAGGATTGGAACGTCGATGAATACACATCTGCGTCCCGAAACTCACAGGATTCTGACAAGCTACTGAGCGAGGAGATGGCAGAGCTTCTGTGGAACCCCTTACCCGTAGACCTTCCCTGGGGCAACAAAGACCTGCTGATCCTGATGGCCGCGTACTACGGCAACGTCGACAGGTACGCGCGCCTGCGGCGACCACTGCGCGTTTCGAGAGCCGAGGCACCCTGTGTTATGCGGGGCATTTATCACAGTACCATATTTGCAAAGTGGTGCTCCCTCCAGCCTGACGCCGAGAAGTACTCCAGCGACATCACCGCCCGCTTCATCATGAGCAACGACCTATCACGGATCAAGGAAGACACCGACGACTTCGATCTTCCCTGGCAGATCTGGTATCCCCTGCGAGCCGCCGCCGAGACATACTTGGAGCTGGTGCGGCGCAAGCCAGCGGCACGAGCCGTCGTCGCCCGGGCGCTTATCGTGGCGGACTACGAGAAGGCCTGGGACAGCATCGCCGATGATATCGAGCCCTACGATGAACTGATGGAGGAAGCGAAAGCCAGCACCAACCCGCATTACGTGGCCTCTCTGAAGAGAATATGTGCAAATCGCGGACTGGACCCGGATCGCCTCGAGGGAAAGTACCCAGAGGATCTGGGCATGCCTATCGGCAGGTTTGTCGAGCACGCAACCACTCATTTGGTCCATTCGCTTTGTGTCGACTCCGTCTCATGGGATTGTCAAGGCACCGCAATATATGGCCCGCAGGATGGGCTGAGCGCGTCAGAGGTCGAGCTCTTTGCGGCCGCGCCAAGGGAGATGCGACCTTCATGTTCCGAGGATTACAACTCGGTTGACGTGGCCCAGCTATATGAACAGCGAGGTGAAATGGGACAGAGTGCACGCCGGGGAGAATGGGGGAGGGCAAGGATGAGGGGAAGGGGAAGGGGAAGAGGCAGAGGCATGGAGTAAGGGATGATCAATGGGCTGAGCAAGTCGACTGAGCGAGTCCGGAGTAAGCTGAACACTATCGGGAGCATTAAGGAGTCCACATGCGGCCGTGTCGACTGGGAGTGGCGAGTGTGCGATATTTGTAGTCGAAGTGGGCGCAGATGGCCAGAATCTAATTGCCCAGGGCTATTTCCACGTATTTCCACGCCAGGACGCTTCTTTTGCACCTGTGGGTTGAAATGCGAGAGCATGTTGGAATCAAGGCCGGAGAATATCGCTCATACGTGTAGGCACCTAGGCAGGGAGTGCCTTCGAAAGCAATGTGGATTTCAATTACTGCAGCAAATCCTAGGCACGGTACAGGTTGTTTCTTTCGTACGAGTGTAAAATCTGTGTTCTTTTGTTCAAGCGCACACGCTCGAGTATAATGTGGCGTATTGTGCTTTACTGGGCTCGCTTTAGCGAAGCATGTGCGGGAAGGCATCTTCGGGCTAAGTGGTTTCGTTTTTAATCCGTATACGTACGCTTCTTAAGCAGTATGTAGCCGGTCCCTTCATACAGTGGTAAACGCTTAAACACCCAGCGTTATTTTTTTTTTTAAAAAAAAAGCCGATAACAGTAGGTTTAGAATAAAATTGTCTGTGGCACGTGGCCCAGATTGATTAAATAAAGAGGGTAGTTCGGTCAACTTTTGTGGTGAAGACTGTAAAAAGTACCATGGGGGTGGGGGGGGGGATGGGCTACCACTGCAGAGCTGGCCCAAAGGCAGCAGTCCGTCATTGTGCAAGCTGAACGCCCGCAAGACCAAACCAGTTGGGTCCATGCACATAGCTTATCTTATCAGCCCAACTGGCCTCTACAATCAGAGCGACGCCATTTCGCAGCTTTGCTGCCGTTTCTATTCTTTTAGTTAGGCTACCGTAGCTGTAAATCAACAAATCTTCACAGCCAACTTGTGCCCTCGTTGCCATAGGACTTGAGGACCGTCTCAGGGGAGGTGAAAAGAAGTCTGAGTTGAACAGCGGGCTCTGATTGGTTAGTACAACATGGAATCGATCACGGTCGGAGGCGACGAGGTGCAGAGCAAAGGGAGGATCGAGCTATTGGCAACCATCAACGACGAGCACTCTCTCTGCCTAGCCGTGAAGAACGGGCAATTATCCTTGTTCTCGTCGCTCTTGCGGCAAGGCACTCCAATGACGGCCCGTGTGATTAAAGTCATGGTCAAGTCCTGGACAAATCAAGGCCCCGAATTCTGCGAGGCTTGGCTTCGTGCGGGTGGAAGCCTGAATGGTTTCTATGACGATTCCACGCCGCTGAAGTAAGAAATACAGTGGATCGAAGGATAGACGTCCATTTGAGCTAATAATTCCTCAGGCTGGCTCTAGGTCATGAGACTTGTATGCGCTGGTTGCTGGAGCACGGAGCAGACCCAAATGTTCCACCACGACGTGGTAACACGGTAGACCTCCTGACACTTGCAGCGGCAACCTATCCGCCTTCGACAGTAAAACTGCTAGTCGAACACGGCGCGAGAAGAAAAGGAACGCTAGCCCTCCACGCAGCCGCTACCACAAGTGCTATTGAGATCGATCAAGGCAACTTCCAGCCTGTTCCGCCACGGGTCGAAATACTCAAAATACTCCTCGATCACGGCGCAGATGCCAACGAGATGGAAGTGGACCCCAAGGCGTTCCATCGGCCGCGTGCTTCGTATACCGGCACGCCTCTCCATCGCGCGGTCAAGGATGGGAGCGTCGAGGCTGTTCAGTGTCTTCTCACCTATGGAGCTGACGTCTCGTCTCCCAGCTGGTCCGGCCTGACCGTGATGAAGGCTGCCCAAATGCACGGGCGGCAGGATATGGTTGATATACTCCGAAACCACATTGATCGGGATTCATGCCAGGATGACCTTAGCGTAAGCAAGACGATCTCTAAAGATGGTCTCTAAAGACGGTCATTTACCATGGGATCATGGAGAAACTGAAGATGATGATTGTGCCGCATCTTATTAAAGAGTCGGGCTTCCAACCCTCGCCAGATCATGCTTTACCGCTCCAAGTTCACGACATGCCTGCAATCTCACAGTTTTCCTCGACGCTCGCAAACCCATCACTAGAACGACATTCAACTCCCTTGAATTTATCTCTTTTTATATACTACACACCCTAGCTCCGAAAATGCTGGTCTATTTTCTAGTGCTGCCTTGCTTCCTGAGCATTTCTTTGGCTGGCCTCTCACGCAACGGCGGCCACAAAGACTAACAGCATTGTTCTTATCGTCACCACATCAAAGGACGTCGGTGGTCGAATCTCGGGTATTACCAGACCCAAAGCATGTCGAATTTCCGTCCAACATCTATGGCCGCGTTTGATTTTCATATCCAGAACCACGTGGGGTTTCCATACATTTTTGCGGAGGAACCAGCGAACAAGGAGGAGGTCTTTAATTTGATGTTAGCACGCGGGAGGACGGGCTGGAACCCAGATAGATGGTGTCTGGTCAACATGTACCTATCTCAATATACTGCGATTCCTCGGGCTGGTTTCGTCTGGCGGGAAACTTTGCGATAGCGTGCTTAGATCTGAAGGGGAGAATTGAGCTAGGCACGACAACATCCCCCCCTCCTCCTTCACTGTTCTCCTCCCGTGGTCCAGAAAGAAAAAAGATTCAAAAATACAGACAAACTGCTACGAACAAATTAGAGCCTCGGAGTCATTCAAGTTACACTTAGGAATACACATAGCCATACTACATACCCAGTAAATGCAGTACTTTGTAGTGCTTAACCACCAGACCAGTCGATATTCCTCGAATATAAGTTTCAAGCTTTCCTCATCTGTACTACTCTCCTCGGTAAGTAATCTGGTCAGTTCTTGTTGCGAAAATGATCCTGTAAATGTAGTGTCCTTTGAACTCTCTTCGAAGTCTTCTGTGCAAACACACAATATTGTCAATAATCTTAATAGAACATAGCAGTTTCGTGTTGCCAGTATACAACACCCTGGGGCAGCTTCAAGAACAAATCTGTCCCTTGGAAGAGGATATCTTAAATGCCAGATTCTTCCGGTCAGTAACAAACAGCAATTAGGATGGTGTTCAAGGAATACGGGAAACAGGAAATTGGCTACGGATAAACAAGAACATACTATGGTCCGGACGGCGCGCTCAACACGCATTGACTTCTGCGTGTCTACACACATTGAGCCGCCTCAGGTTCCCATGGCTTACACCTCGATCGGCTTGGTCCCGTCAAATCCTTCGGCTTGGACAAAGTAGTATCCGCGTTGATTCTCAAACAATATCAAGGATGGCCTGCCTCCATTCCGTTCCACCACAAAATCGCAGTTGCAATGCGCATTGCAAGCGCCCAGACCTTGGCCATAGGACTTGTAGCAAAGCAAGCCTCCCGCGATAACGCGGTCGAAAAAAAAAACTGTCCTGTTTAGATTTATATTAGGACAATTCAGTAGTTTATGTAATATATCTTTTGCTGGTGCTTTTTGAGTATAGTGGCGGGTGCAATCCAGTTGGGCGGCAGAAATTTGAAAGCTGCATTTTGTGCTCGACCCAGGATGCAGCCAATGTGATTATGGGGCTGGGCGAATCCCTGAATGCTCGAAGCGCGGTGCTCGTGATGTCGTGATGTCGGCATGGAGACGCAACTCGTCTTCGGGCAACTCTTGCCCATCGATTTAATACTCTTAATCTTCGACTACGACATCGGAAGCCTTTAATCGGCGCTTAGCATTGCCAGCAGGTTATGTCTGTTTCCTCCTGCGTTCTGCAACGCATACTTCCCCAATTTCACCAGCCTCCTCGTACCGAATCTAACGACTCCACAGCAAAGACTCTGCAATAAAACGCTATAACGCCACTGGAAGGAGGCCGTGAAGAGCGTTAGGGAATAAACGACATCGACAGTTTGGCTATCATCGCCACCTCGAGCGATGCTTCGCAACGAGCCCAGAAGTCTAGAGTCCCGCCCACCAGATCGTTTCTGCGTCAAGGGTTCGGGCACGGCGTGAATCAACCCACCAAGGGCTCTGTCAATCTGCAGAGTCCTAGCACCCAGGTTGCCAAGCGCTCCACGACTGTGGGGGTCTCCCATTGGCTGTCAATGATGCAAAAGGATGATTTCTTACGACATTGAAACCCTTGTGCACGTTACACTTCAAACTCTATTAAGACATAATGACTCCCCAGTAAATGCTGTCTTTCTGTCAATTCAATTATAACGGCTTCAGCCGTCGTCATTTGGTTTTCCTCTGATATTTCTTTCTCTCTCGACGTCTACCAACCAACTTGCTTTCCGCCCACATGCCGAGACATCTCTTATCTTTTCCGGTGGAATTGATCCTGGCCATTTTCGACCAATTAGTGGCGTCCGGCACTCTCGTCCACCAGCGGCCCCAAAGTTGCGGTGGTTGTCCTTATCACAACTCTCGAGGCTTGCCTATGGGTTCGTTTCTTCTTGCTTCCCCTCAAAGTTACGTTCCATTACTCATTGAAGTTCCAGGTTCCGGCTGGCAATGATGGCCACTTACCCGCTCAAGCCCACAGTTCTCGAGCAGTCACGGTCCTGCGGTTTGAAAGGCACTCCCGCTACCGGAGCCGGGTTGGTCAGCTCGCTGACACCGACTCCGAGATACCACCACAGAGTTGTGGTCCTCTCTATCTCCAGAATATCAAACAACCCGGCTCGCTCGTATCCGTGCGAAAAAAAAATTGCCAAGACTTGCAAGTGCAATCTGCTCAACTGTTTCGTACAAATCGAGTGCCGTATTTCGTTGGCATGATACGATCTCACGCCTCCCCACTAGCCCACGCTGATACAGAATGGACATTACGTGGTGTTGTATGTTGGGATTATATCTCACGGTATATCGGTCGACACCAATCAATGCTCCGATCTCGAGCACCGAAATCTTTTGATTTCCGAGGACTCCGCTCGTCTCCGTTCTTCTCGCTAGCGATGTTGATAGGCAAAGCGCGAGTAAACATACTGCTAGAAAGTGTGTAGACAGCACAGACACGGGAGATGGACAGCCCAGCAGCCACCTGGTTTTCTCAAGCAAGGGTGAACACCAACACAATGATTTGCATTATCTGCTGACATACGCAAGCCAAGAGAGGAGGCTCGGCTGAGTAAGTATGTTGTCCAAGCAAACAAGTCAAAATGGCCGGTACTATTTCTTTTCCCTATCTTCCCACCTACACTGCTCCGCCTCCACTGATAAGATCCAGCATCCAATGACTCGAACCCTCTAGGCTGACGAAGTCTGCCCGTTTACACCGTCAGTCTGCATGCTGACCACACGGTAAGCCGTGCCAGTGAGTTGCCTCTTGATTCGCGCTTCTACCTGCTTATTTTGGCATGGCTGCTTATTTTGGCAGAGCAAGAGAACTGAAAGGTGGGGAATAGTCTTCGATGGAGACCGGACTTCTTTACAGATGTTCCGGATCTCGCTGCCCTTGATGCTGTATCTGCCATTGTCCGACCAAGACTTCCAAGCAGTCCGACATCGCCAGTCGGCTGCCACCCGAGTGCCGATATTGTGAAGTTGGCCACCGATAGGATGGTTCATGCTGTTGGCATCGGCCCGTATCGATATTCATTTGATGAAGTTCCGGATCGCGGCCGGCGTCTTAATCGCGGCCGGCATACTGTAAAAGATGCCTCAAATCATCTATAATAATGTGTGGTCGCATGTCCGGCAAGTGAAGGGAGATTCTCAGAGAATCGTGCTCGCCCTAAGGCCAACTCTACAGACTCTAAGCGACCATCTTTCTTCGCAATGTCTCGGTGGTTGCTTTCGTTGGTGACCGGAAGCGCCCTTGTGGTGGCTTCGGGACTTCCCATGAAGCTCGAGCTACGAAGCGCAGTAACTTCGCGCGTGTCTAATATTCACATTTCGCTAACAGAGCCTATCGAAGAAGCCATTACCTTCACATATGGATCATGCCAAGATTCCTCAATTGGCACTTCTCATCACACCATCATCAAGTCGGAGGTGCGCGACTCTCAGCGTCTCGTCTGGCTTCTCCCAGAGGATGCATTTTCCAATGGATGCGTTGCTGCGTGGAGTGCCTCTGGGGAGTTGAAGGGCCGAAGTGAACCCCAAATGCTTCACCACAACTGGAAGCGCCGGGCTCAGAAGAGATGTCAGTCGCCCCCCCCCCCCCCACACATGTCATGATGCTGCACCGTTCCATAAACTTACATGTCGCAGCTATTCAGATGGACAACGACACAGGCATCGACACGCTGGGTGCCTGGTTCGAGGGTGTCAACCTCCTCAAGGATAAGGAGCCTGCCACCGTTGATGTTGACGCTGCCAAGTCAAAGCACATTGCTATTGTCGGCGCTGGCATGTCTGGTCTGATGACCTTCCTCGTCCTCACGCAAGCCGGTATGACCAACATCAGCATTATCGAAGCCGGTCAGCGTCTCGGAGGCCGTGTTCACACAGAGTACCTCAGTGGTGGTCCCTTCGACTATTCCTATCAGGAAATGGGCCCCATGCGCTTCCCTGAGCACTATGTCGACTCCAAGACCAACACAACCTACAACATCACCGACCACCAGCTCGTTTTCCAGCTTGCCGCCGAGATGAACGAGCTGAACAACCACGACAAGAATCTTAGTGTCGACTTCATTCCCTGGATCCAGAGCAACCAGAACGGCCTCTCCTACAAGAATGGCATCAAGCTTGCCAATGGTCTCCCTCCTACTCTGGCGCAGATTGCTGCCAATTCCTCTCTTGCTGCTACCACCGTCTACGATGACGCTACCAACAGTCTTGACGAGAAGGTCGATGAATATATGCCTGGCAGCGACTTTAGTATTCGTATGGCGCAGAATATGTTCAAGGCCCACCGTGAGTTCCTTGACTCTGGTCTTCAAGGCCTCGGAGGAGATGTCTGGTCTGAATATGCATTCATGGTGAACTACCTGAAAGGCTCACTCAACTCGACCGACGCCCTCGGCAGCTACTCCACCACGTCTTTCTGGGAAAGTCTCTACTCGGGCATGTACTTCCAAGCAGCAAGCTACAAAACAATCGACGGCGGTCTGTCTCGTCTTCCATTGGCCTTCCACCCACTCGTTGACGACGTCACCACGATGGACCGTAAGATTGAGCGTGTTCAGTTCGACGCGGAGAACTCCAAGGTCAACCTCCAATGGCGCGAATCGTTCAAGAACCAGACTTTTGAGACCGCCTCATACGACTTCGCCCTCCTCGCCGTCCCCTTCTCTATCCTCCGCAAGTGGCGTCTGCCTTCCCTGCCTCCGACCATCTCCAACGCCATTAAGGAGCTTCAGTACGGCAGTGCTTGCAAGGTTGCGCTCGAGTTCTCCGAGCGGTTCTGGGAGCACTACGAGAACCCTATCATCGGCGGCTGCAGCACCACTTCCGACATTCCCGCCATTGGCTCCACCTGCTACCCCTCGTACAATATCAATGGCACCGGTCCCGCCACCATGTTGGCGTCGTACATCTCGGGCGACTGGGGCATCCGTTGGGCCTCAGTCTCAGAGGAGGAGCACGTGCAGTACGTGCTAGACGCCATGGTTGAGATCCATGGTGAGGACACTCGACAACTATACACGGGTAAATATAATCGCCGCTGCTGGGTCCTCGACCCGCTGGAAAGCGGTAGCTGGGCAGACCCGATTGCCGGCCAGCACCAGCTCTACATCCCCGAGTACTTCAAAACATATGATAATGTAAGTGCTCACCTACCATTGGTGCTCTATCAGAGAAAGCAGAATTTTGACAATGGAATAATAGATGATCTTTATTGGCGAGCACACTTCTTACACTCATGCTTGGATCGCCTCAGCTCTTGACTCAGGTATTCGTGGAGCTGTTCAGCTGCTGCTTGAGCTTGGCCTGGTTGATGAAGCGAAGGCCGCTGTAAATAAGTGGATGGCAAGATGGATTGATATTTAAAAATACAATATTGCTATTGCTCGCTTCTGCTTGATCACATTGATTTTCCTCCTGACATAGACGTTGTAATTGCTCATCATGCTGTTCCAGGGTGGGTCAAGTCATAAAGCGGGGAGCAACACACAGAAATAGGAAGCAATCGAGATTTGTGCCACACCGCCGCTCATTCGCCAGCACGCCTTGGTTTTCACAAATTGACTTCTGTCTGGGAAATTTCTCTTACATTTCACGAACGTGGTCCTATCATCATCCTCACATATACTCTGTTACTTAAGTGTCGACACAATGCCTTCATCTCGCGAGATCCTTACCCCGGCAGAACCCTTCCATTATACACTCGCATGCGCGGGACGATCGCAGTGACGGAAGCACAGAGTCTGAGGTCTTCAATGGCGCTTACGACGAGGTCGTCTTCACAGAAGAGCACCCTTTCACCATCCAGGAATGTATGTGGATTGAATATTGTACTATGTAGTCTAGGTATTTCTAATGCTGACCACCTGCTCCGTACAGGGACTGACTTCACTTTTGACGCCATCGATCTTGCTTACGGAGACATCCTCGATCTGGTTCCTGCCAAATTTCAACACGTAAACACGCCGACAACTACTCCTAAAACGATTAGGGATCATGAAGATATCGAATGGCTAGGATTGGCATGTATGTTGCATGTTCATACACTCATCTGTCTTGACCTTCAAAATCAACCCTAATTACATTGAATATGATTTCTAATCAACTGATGAGTCACAATGTAGGGACTTTCAACATTGTCAGAGCGCCAATAAAAGCTGCTGGTTCAATAATCAAGCCCCGTCCTCCAACAGTTGCAGGAACTAATACGACTGACCCGACGTTGACTTCCTTTGCCGTTGAATGGAAACACCCACACTACACAAAGTTAGCATATATGGGTCTAATGTAATGGTATAGTTGCATTTAAAGTTTGGGATGCCTGTAGAGGTGTAGTAGACTGGTTGTAATGGTACAGAGCTTATATACTGCTATAGAATGTAACAACTTCGGTTGTTAATTCTGGTCTTTTGGCCGGGGCGTCTAATTTGCTAGCAGTAATTGGATCCGTCTCAATTAACAACAAAAGGGCCAGGGTTTGAGCCCCCTGGTTCGAAAATCATTCGGGGTGTTGGCGGGCATTGATGCTAAATCACGGTATCCAAGAAGGACCGTTTGTCGATAACAAGACATCTTTATTAGGATGTAGGCAGTCTGTCCCGTTTGATTTTCAGGCCTCCTATAAGCTCGCAAACTGATTCAACGATGAGTGGTACCGAAAGCCACGACTTGGAATGCCGTTATCTAGGAACCACTTCCTTGAATCCTAAGTGTCTAGAGCTCCCGAAGGCCTTGGGGGGGGTGGGGTTGTGATGGTATAGAGCTTATATACTGCTAGGAATATAATAACTTTGGTTGTTGATTCTGGTCTTTCGGCCGGGATATCTAATTGTACTAACAGTCAATAGATCTGTCTTAATACTATTATAATGTGCCCGGCCCAGATCTCGTCCACCCCCTAATTCCGGCCGCCATTTCCACACAAACATCAACTTTTCAACCACCTCTATTAAATCCAAATTAAATCTAATAACCCTAAACTCTGGTATTTATAATAAAGATTTAATTATATTTTTATATTTACAGGACTTGCAATATAAAAGCCCCTTTTACTAGTATTACCTTTCTTTATATTTTACCTTTTAAGATAAGTTATATAGCTAAATTATAAATAAGAACTAAAACTACTTTCTTAATAAATATTAGTCTTAGAGCTTCTCTACTAGGATATATATAAGTCCTAAGTAACGTAATTTAAGGTAGTTAAGAAGATTATAGCAGTAGGTATGGCGGGTTTAAGAATATATTTAGGAAATCCGATAGTATTAACTAGAAGACTGTAATGATCAAGGTTTCCTGGGTCCTCTAAACCGTAGATCGGGGTTTATGTCCAAGATACGTAACAAGGCGGTTGATTGAGCAATGGGGTTTCTGACAATGATCACAAGCTAATAAAAGCTATTCGGGGTGAATACTTAGATTGACTGCTGAAGAGCTGTCCGTACTATCTAGCTATCTGGTAATGAGCGTGTCCTTATATGTCCATCTCTTCAGGCTGGATCGTGAGGCTCAGAAGGTGATCCTCATGATCCTGTGCTGGGTTGGTTGGCTCAGTCCCTGATCTCCCTGATCCTGGATCAGTGGGCTCAGGACTTGATCTCCCTGATCCTGCTTAGGTAACCTGTGGTCACGTGACTCATGTAGGATCCTGTTTGCGCCGTTTGTCTGGCCTGCCAGGCTGGCCGAGTGGGTCTGGTTCTGAATTAGAACCAACCGTTGGTCCTATTTCTGTCAGGGTTGTGACAAAGAGGGAGACAGGGCTATCCTATAGGGACGCCCGGGAATTAAGCTTAAATATATAGAATCCGGTTATATAATCCAGACAACCAACTACTAGGCCAAGCCCATTATATTACCCTCCAACTAGGGATACTACCTCTGTCGGCAATTTATATCTTTTCTAACTATCTGGATTAACTAGAAATCGCTAAATTTCCCCCAGATACCAGGTAGTGCCATATGGTTTTTGCCCAGCTTACCTTAGTCAGCGCTTCTAGCTTAGTCAGCCTTAGTCAGCAAATTAGACTACTCGGGGACTACCGAAAGGTATTGCTAGCGTTATAACTTTTTAGGCCAGTTTCCAATCTATCTAACCCTAAAACTGTTTTTTTAAATCTGATCTTTTCTTATTTTTTTTTATTTTTCTTTATCTTTATCAAACTACTTTAATACAGTAACTAATAAAGAATATACAGTAGTTGTTTTTGTTTTTTTATAATTTTAGGCTAAGTAGCCTGGTTTTTTATATCTAAAGTAAAGGCCTTGTTTTAACATCTATATTTAAGTTATGTTAATATTAATGTTTATTAAATTATTAACTGAGAGAGAGTTATTAGTAACTATTGATAAAAAACTAAAGATTTATTATATTAAGGTATAAAAATTAAAGTATTAGCTTGGCTAGTCCTTACTTTCTAGCTGTTTTTTTATAATAATATTAAGAATAGTAATTAAGAGTATAATCTTAGCTTTTGAGGGCTATAAATTAGCTTCTACTTTAAAAAGCGTGGAATTAAACTTATATAAAAAGTGTAATGGGCTCTGCACTAGGCACGATGGTCCGGTGAACTGGGAAGGCTAACATGTATATTAGGTGTAGGTCTCGTGTAAGACTGATTCTTGCCCTCCTCTAGTCTGAGATGTGGGGGCTTTGGGCCCCTTTTAAGAGGGCCCTTGCGGAGGCCATGCCGGGGCTTTCGCGTGGCTTCCGCCCGGTTGTTACAATTGTGCCTTCCCCCCCGGAGGCCCGTCCTTGGGCCGCTTTTGTATGGTATTTAGGCCGGCTTCTATTACGGCTTTCACGGGCACCTTTAAGTCACTACGCCCGGTAAGTTACTAAACCTTTTAAACCTATATACAACTTCTTCGGCGCTACATAGGCTAGGTAGCGTGGTTTAGATAGCTCGCCCTTTAGGCTGCTTTTAACCTTTCTCTCTCTTTGACCTTTAACCTATTTGAAGCTCTTGCGGTGGCTTTCCTTTTTTCTCTTCTTCGGGGTGCTTTTGAAGATCTTTCTTCTTAACATTACCTTTATTATTGTTGCTATGTCTGACTCGTCTTTCCGTGGCTTTTTGCCTAACCGATAGCTAGGTAGGGAGTCTTCTTTTCTTAAAGGGTCTCATGATCAGACTAAGTTGTGGGTGTCTTTGTCGGGCGTTACTTGCTCTGTTTTGTGGCCCCTTTGTAGGCATGTGGCTCCTTCTTCCTTTTGTTCCCCTTCTTTTAACCCTTTCGCCCTTTTGGACTCCTTGCATTTGTTTCTCGTGCAAAGCTTGGGTGGCCCGTCTAGAGGGCGCCCTGCCTTATCGGGTTCAAATCCCGAGAGGACTGGTAGTAATTGTGCTAGTCCTATTCCTAAATCTCTTGCTACCTCTTCCTCTACGGAGCCGTCCTCCTCTAAACTAAGTAATATTTTAATAGTAACTTAAGGTAGGTCTTTTAAGGCGGCTAGTAAGTAGCGCGCCCCTGCTTTGTAAACCCCTTAAACTCGTTATAAGGTAGTTGTAAGCGTTGCCTCCTTGTTGGAGGATCTGAGAAAGAGCGGGCCTTTAAAAGTGCCTTAAACTCCCTGGAATCTTCCTACCTTAACCGCGGAGTATATATAGTTATACGTGCCTGCCGAGGCCGTTAGGCATGCAATGCTTCCTAGTCGGCAGTACATTTCCAATAGCCTTATAGATATTGTCTAATTTTTATATAACTTGTCTGGGTAAGATAAGAGGGTACAGTCCTGGAGCCGGGCAATCTAGTCTCGAGCTCCCTACAAGGCCTATGTGTGTAGCTTTTTAAAGAAAGCGGAGGAAAATGTGCCCTCTTTGTGGGAGGATATATCCTGTATAGTAACTAATTTAGAAAGCTTTTAGTGTAACTGATATATTAAAAAGCATTACTTGCTCTATATAATGGTAAGTATTTTTTTCTTTATTTGTCTTAATTTTATTAACTATCCTAGGGTAATCTTCTAATTGTTGGGTTAATTGCCGACCTTTATCTTGCAAGGGCCCTTTTACGGGGAATTGCCTAGGCTGTAGACCCTGTGCTTTTAATGGTATAGGAGAATTAGCTGTTGATCTTATAGCTTTGTTTGGCCTAAACCCTAATAAACCTGTCTATAAATAGCCCTAGCGGTACTCTAGTGTTCCAAAAGATAGTAGAGAATCTTAAGTATAAGGATAGTTTGCGAGAAGGTAAGGAGAAGAAATGGATCAAGGTTATAAACATAAGTCTCCTATACCTTAAGATAACATTATATATTAAGCTATTTAGAAATTAGCTATCATAAAAGCTAGTGTCTTTTAGTTATAAGCCTTGGCCAATTCATACCTGCTTTACCTAGTGTAGTTTGGGTTGGCCAACTTAGTAGATAATCTTTGTGAGAAGATTCTGAGAGATTTAGTTAATATTCGTTATAATATGTTGTGTATAGTTTTGGCTGATAATAGGTTCCCGGTCTGGTATAACTTAGTTTAGGGGTTTCTCTTAGAGGTTTTGTAAATTATAGATAATATTTTTGAAGCCTAGCTAGAGGGTTTTCTGCTGCTGCTATAGGAGATAATGTATAGGATATAGACGGCTCTTCCCCTGTAATTACTGGGAGATATAGTAGCTTGGTAATTTATACTAATAGAGAGGGTTTGGTTTTTTAAAGTAGGATAATAATACCCTTGTGTTGCCTTTTTGAGGACCCTTTTAGTCCCCCCTTAATTTAGATATTTCTAAGGTTATTTATGCTTAATTTTAATATATTGATTTTTTAAACCTTTTTTTCTACTTACTTATATCTGGTAGTCTTTTATTAGGCCTTTATCTAATAACATTTCTCTTATATTAAGCCAGTATTGGCTTTATTGGCTACTTCTTTGGCGTTTATCAGACTAGTATCAGCTTTATCGGCCAGTTATCTAGTACTTATTGAAATATTTTTAAGTTTATCGGCTAGTTATTTGACACTCATTAAAATATTATTAAGTCTATCCTAGTTCTTACAAGCCTGTCATTTACTTACGTTATAGCCGCTTTTTATAGTCTTTGTTAGTCTAGTCTTAGGCCCTTTTTTGATTTTACTTTAGCCTTCTCCCTTTTTGGTACTTTATAATAGTTTTGTTTGTTGATATTTTGTCTTCTAGTACCTATAAATTGTATTTACTAGGCTATTCTTTCTACTTTACTAAGTAGTATATAGTATTTTTAATTTCTTGGTAGTCTTAGACCTTTTCTAGCTCTTATTTTGCTTATTTATCCTTTAAGTCTAGTAGGCCTAGAATGTCCTTTATTAGGTTCTTTAGGTTTCTCGCTACCTAGGGCTCTAGTTAGCTTATATAGTATATATAGTATATTTGTAAGTACTTTTTTAAGAGGACTAAGCTATAAGCCTATTTGCCTATTTAGAATAGAATTTTAAATAGGCTAACCTTTTGTAGAGTAAGTTTTTTATCTTTTAGGTATAGATGTTTGGCTGCTAGTAACACTTATTTACTAATCTTAAATTGCCTAGGTTAATGTTATTTGTTATAGTTTTAAGCTTATATCTTAGTATAATGATTAAGGTTTCCTGGGTCCTCTAAACTATGGGTCGGGGTTTATGTCCGAGATACGTAACAAGGCGGTTGATTAAGTAATGGGGTTTCTGATAATGATTACAAGCTAATGAAAGCTATTTAGGGTGAATACTTAGATTAACTACTAAAGAGCTGTCTATACTATCTAGCTATTTAGTAATAAGTGTATTTTTATATGTCTATCTCTTTAGTGAGGCTTGCCGGGAGTGCTGGTTGCTCCTAGCGATTTAGTATGGGGGAGTGTCGGGAGCGCTGGTTGCTTTTGTTGCTTTTTGGTGTTGGATTGCTAGGATTGATTGTTGCTTTAATTGATCTATCTTATTTAATTAGTGATTACGTGACTATTGGCTTGGTTTTTTGTATTGTTTGTTTGGCCGGTGTGCTGGTCTAGTGGGGTTGTTTTTTTGTAGAACTAACTGTTAGTTTTATTTCTGTTAGGGTTGTGATATTATTTTCTTCCTCTATGCTTTTTTGTCCCTAAAGATTTGAGTGAGTTTCTTGTCCTGTTTTCTTTATGTTTTTGTGTATCTTTCCTTTTGATTGTTATGTTTTCCCTGCTATGTTGTTATATATTGCTCGAGGTTGGGTCGAAAAGATTTATTTGAAGAAGTCGGAGGAACGAGCCGCCCTTGCTGACCTTATTGACTAGAAAGGTGTTGTATTTGAAACTATGTCTTGTTTTTGTTGTTTTAAAGCAAATTACGCATGTTGCGTTGCCCCTGAGTTCTTGCGTTGTAGCGAGTGTGTTTGTGTCGGGAAGTTTTGTGATGGAAATAATGTGGCTACTTCTTGTGGGTTTCCTTTCTCTTTTCTTAGTTTTTCTTCTTGCTGACTTGTTATAGTAAAACGCTTGTTATTCGAGTAGGAGTGTTTGGAGAAAGAAGAGATTAATACCGAGGAGGAGTTGTTTTTACTTTAAATAAAGTTGTAGACTGTTGTAGGTTGCTTAGCCTACTTGTGTTGCTAAAAATGCCAAGCTAAGGAGCGGTTTTTTAAGTTATTCTATTATGGTATTTAGTTACTAGATGAAGAGGACGCTAAGTCGGAGCATTGTTGTGAGGAGGAGGCTTGGGTTACTGCTGATGTATGCTTTTTTAGAGCCGTAAGGATTTCTAATTAGTATTTCTTAAGTTTGGATCTAGATGGTTTAGGGGTGCCTGCTGATTTTCTAGTTGACCTTAAAAGTTTTGTAGTACTTGTTAGCAATTTATTAGGTTTTTGAGGGGTTTTTAAGTATTGTCTTTATTATTATAGTTTTTCTATTTAACCAAGTATTTAGCGTCAGCGTTGTGTATTCTAGAGTTGAGAATCTTCTCTATTTTTTATTCTTTTTTATTATTATTGAGTTTAATTTATATTTTAAGCTGTATATTAGTTAGTATTGGTTTTAAAAGTAATATATAAAAGACTAGGTATATCTATATTTTTATTAGTAATGAGAGTCTAAAGTTAGTGTCTGATAGTTTCTTTTAATCTTAAATAGTCTAATCTTTTTGTAGTCTAATTTGTTGTTTAGTTACTTAGTTTTAATGTTTTTCTAAAGTAGATAGACTTTATCTTCCTCCTCTAAGGTTGGTTTCTTTAACCTTTTTCTATTGGTATAGGTTGTTATTTATTCTTATATAAAGAGTAGTTTTTGCCAAAGCTTTTTCTAAAGATTCCAAATCTTAGTTATTTTTTCTATAGCTGATTATACTTCTAGCCCGGAGATTAGTTCTCTATAGGCTTCTAGTTTGTAGTTATAGTTTATATAGAAGGATGAGACCTTTATAATATTTATATCTATACTATTATAGGCAAACTGTGCTATAGGTAACAACTATACCTAATTATCTTATTTATAGTTAATGTAATTATAGAGGTATTATTTTAGGATTTAGTTTAGTCTCTTAGTTTATCTATCTATTTAAGGGTGAAAAGCTATAGATAGCTTTGACTTTATACCGAG
This sequence comes from Diaporthe sp. PMI_573, assembly GCA_021399435.1. Classification (NCBI taxonomy): domain Eukaryota; kingdom Fungi; phylum Ascomycota; class Sordariomycetes; order Diaporthales; family Diaporthaceae; genus Diaporthe; species Diaporthe sp. PMI_573. The sequence goes on along the minus strand of JAJTUP010000022.1, from coordinate 5,191 downwards.
TTGTTTTATAAGTGATTATTAGAAGTTAGAGGTGAATATTATTCTTTTATTTGATACTATTTTCTATAGTATACTATAGTTACTAATGATTATCTATAGGAAAGTATATGTAAGGTTGTCTATATTATTTACTTCTTTATATAATAGGAAGTAGGAGTACTTTGTAAATTTATTAATAATAACTAGGATGTTGTTATACTAGATATCTATTATTAGTTTCTTTAAGAATAGTAGTTTAATAATAAAGTCTAGGCTAATAGATTACTATAGCCTGTTAGGTACTAGCAGAAGTTATAGCAGGCTATAAGGTTTATACTTTATGGTTTTACTTTTACAATATATATTATAGTTTTAAATAACTATTTAAACTTTCTTCTTTATCTTTAAAAAGTAGTAGTATTGTCTAATTCTTTTAATTATTACCGTAATTCCTTAGTATCTATATACTAAAGCTTTATGGATTTATTTAATAAATTTCTTCTATAGGTCTATAGGTATAAAGAGTTGTTTTTCTTAATACAATATTTTATTATCTTTTACTATTTGTTCTTTAGTTTCTAGGGATATATTCTAGTAGATTACCTTAAGCTTGTTTTCCTAGCTAGGGTCGACCTTAGCTTAGAGTATTATTGCTAGTTATTAAGGCTTTTATAACAAGTTTCTGTTAGAGGTAACTTAAAAGATACTCTGTGTTTTTAGTAAGACCTTCTATAGGTAGTCTAGTTATCTACTAAGTATATCTGTTTGTCTGTTTTCAGATCTCTTGCGGTAGGTGATCCTAAGGTTAAATTATAACAAAAACTCTGCCTATTTGATTTGGCGCTTATTAAGTTTTTTAGTTATTATAAAGTATGTGAGGTTTTTATGGTTGGTGTAGATTTAAATCTAATACTTAGCTCCTATAAGGTAATGCTACTATTCCTTAAATACTTTGATTATCGCTATAAGTTTCTTATTATATATAGGGTAATTAAGCTCTAGTCTATTAAGCTTTTTTAAGAAGAATGCAATAGGGTATAGTTTGCCTTGGTTGTCTTATTAACCTAGCTGTCTTCCTATTATAAAGTCTAAGGTATTGGTCTTAACTTTATAGACCTTGTTAGGGTCTGCTTTAACTAGTATTAGTTTTTCTAGAATCTTCTAGGTTATTATATTAAAAGTATCTTATACTTTTTGTATTTATTAGAACTCCTTGTCTTTTTTAGTAAGGTCTGTAAGAGGTTTTGCGAGTCTTCTATAACCTTTAATGAATTATCTATAAAAGTTAATATATTTAAGAAATTCTCGAACTTTCTTGATATTTATAGGTATAGGCTAACACTTAATGGCTTTAATCTTAGATACTTGTATTGTGATTTATCTAGGCTGGATAGTATATTCGAGGTAGTCGACTTTCTTAGTATAGAACTTACTTTTCTCTAGTTTAACTAGAAATTTTACGTCCTAGAGCTTCTATAGTACCTTATCTGAAGGTTGGTGGATCGAATGGGAGTCAGGTAGCAGTAGGGTGCACTGAGGTCTTGTTGGGACGCTTGAGAATGGTTTGGACAACTTTGCATTGAATTTGAGTGGGCTTCTGTCAGCCCTCCTCACAGTCCCTCCGACATGACCTCAACCCTGGGCACGCTGCGGTTGGCTCTGGTGCAGGAATGGAGGGGCCGGAAAATTCGGCCCTCAGACCCACTATCTTTGGCTTCAAACAGCCAGCCAACCCTAACCCTGACAGTAACCAAACTAAATACAGATAAACTTCAGAAATCAGGCTATCTAACAAACTAGGTTACATGCTTTTTGGGTAAGAAATAAGGGGAATGCAGAGGTTCGAAGTTAGGGTCTTAAAACAGCCCAAAAAATCGGCTCACGGCCACCAAACTCATCTGCCAGCGCGCACGCCACTAGCAAAAAGTCTAGGGTAACTCCTTCCGTGAAGTCTAGGGTAACTCCCTACGTGCAGCGCCCACACCTAAATGAGCGTTTCCGTTTAACACCTTATATACGTATTTCTTGTATTCTTCGAGTATTCTAGAGTAAATAAGGATGTTATCTAGGTATACAACTATAAAAATATCTAAATATTTTCTAAAAACGTGATTAATTATAGCTTGGAACAATGCTGGTATGTTAGTTAATCTAAATAGTATAACCAGGTATTTAAAGTATCTATAGCGTGTTTAAAATACTGTCTTCTATTTTTTACCCTTTTTTATTCTAATAAGGTTATAGGCTCTTTTAAGGTTTAGAGCTATAAATTATTAAGCTCCTTGTAGTTAGTCTTGTAGTTCTTTAATTAATGGTAGCGGGTAGCGGTTTTTGATAGTAATGTTGTTGTAACGACCGGGCGGAAGCCACGCGGAAGCCCCGGCGTGGCCCCCGCGGGGGCCCTCTTAAAAGGGGCCCGAAGCCCCCACGTCTCAGACTGGAGGGGGGCAAGAATCAGTCTTACACGAGACCTACACCTAATATACATGTTGGCCTTCCCAGTTCACCGGACCATCGTGCCTAGTACAGAGCCCATTACAGTTGTTTAGTTAGCGATAATTTATATAAAGTTGTAGCTTTCTGTTTTTTTTTAGTATAAAGAAGATTGAATATCTTGTAGGTAAAGTAAATAGTTAGATGTATCCCTTTTCTAGGTTTTTGTTAAGATACTCCTTGAGTACCTTAAGTTGTGTTTTGTTAAGTCTGTAGATCTTAGAGAATTTAGGTGTCTTCTCTGGTTTTAGGGGTATTTTATAATCTTAGTTATTATATTTAGGTAGTCTAGTATTAAGTATAGCTGAAAATAGCTTTGAGTACTTACGGTATTTCTAAAGTATAAACTCCTAAGGGTCTTTTTTTACTACCTTGGCTTTCTATAGATAGGTAATAAATTGTCAAAAGATAGACTTAGTTTATTTTATTAGGCTGATCTTTTAGGCCTTTAGCGCTTATCGTAAAGTTTCTATAGGCAAGATAACTATAACTATAGGCATTGTTTTATATTATGTATGCTGGATCTCTTGTATCTATCTTAACACTTGTTAGATTTCCTTAATATATTCTTATGTTATAAGTATAATTTATTGTTTCCTTATATCGGTTTATATCGGACCGCCCCTTTTGTTGGGTTTGTATTTAGCTAATAGTAAGTTTTCTTTGTCGATCTGTGGCAGACTACCTAGTTTATACTATTATTGTGCCGGCTTGTTTAGGGGCTATTCTAAAGCCTACCTAGGGACTAAGTCTTTCTCTCTATTTTAAGAAGTAGTTGCTAGGCTTGTTTAAGCATATGTTTAGGTACCGTTTTTAGGGACTAAGCTCTGCTTATCCTTACAATATATAATTATTCCTTTTACTAAGCTAACAAGGTTTGCCTAGTAAATCTAGCTAGTAGTCTAATTTATCTAAGGGTTGTTTTTTCTTAACTAAGGTATTTCTAGGATTAACTAATAATCTATTATCTTAGTAATGTTAAATAAGAGTTACTCAATATAGTCCTAGATCTAGACCTAGAGGTGATCAGTCTCTATATCAATAATACTGTTTCTATAAGCAACTTCTATATCATTAACTATATTAAATCTATAGGGTTCCTTCTTCTTATACTATATAAGGTAGTACCTGTTTACCATCTTTAAGGAGATGAAATTCCTCTATACTCTATTATTAATAAGTATATAGTATTGGTAGGCTCTAAGCTCTACCCTGATTTTTAAATAGCGATAGTTATTATTAGTATTTATTATATATAAGTACCTTGTAGGGGTTTTTCCTACTATCTGAAGTTTTATAGACAGCTTGTTTAGTTTTTTAGCTATCTATAGTTTTTTCCTAAGACTTTGTCGATACTCTTGATGTTTTATTATGTAATACTCTACAATTATTACAGGTCTTCTATAAGCTATTATATACTTTCTTTCTATGTTGTGGGCTTTATAGGGCTAAGGATTTATTCTTATTACTATAGTTAGTGCTATTTTTTAACTTTATTATCTATGTATACCCGATATTCCTCATTCTTATAGGTGCGCCATTTGGTAGGGTTGCGTAGATATGTTAGGGGGGTATATAGGTTAAGTCAGAATGTTATGTAGCCTACGTTATTATGTTGTTTCTTAAGTTTCTATCTTTTGAAGTCGTCCTTTTTATAAGTTTATCAGATGTTCTGTCCTTAGTATCTTTAAGGGAACTAGTCATAGCTTGCTTTCTCTTATATATAGATTCTATATCCATTATAGATATATAAGGCCTAAGAGGTGCTAGGATAGTGACTATAGCAAGGAAACGTTCTTTCTATATCTTTATCCTTCTTGGTTTCCTTCTTTAGTTTTCGCATTACTTGCTTAAGGGGTTGTCCTGTAATTAGTACTTCTGTAATGTTAGTTCTAGGGGCCAGTAGGGGTACTTTTCTTAAGTATGCCTATGGGTCTTCTTACTATGCTTAAGGTGCGAGTAGATCTTAGGGAATTTTCCCTGCTAGCTTCTTCTTTAGGTTGTATGGGAGTTCCTTCTGTCCTCCTATGGCTAAGGTATGCTGTTATCCTGCGTCCTTGGGAAACTAGTTAGCTCCTTCTTTATCACTTAGGTATATAGTACAGCTGTTGTTATAGCAGGCTGTCTAGCTGAGTAAGGCGTGTTTTTTGGCTTTTTTAGCCTTGTCTAGTTCTATGTATATTAGCTGTAATAGTTGTTATTAGATTATTTCTCCTATTTTTAACTTGCCTTCTTGTTTATTGTTAGTAGGTAAGTTTTAGAGAGTAATACTAAATAGGATTCTTCTATCTTCTGTTGTTTAGTCTGGGTATACTAGGTATAGTTTATACCATTCTATTCTATACCAGTAGTATTATTTAGTGATAGCTTGCTGTATCTTTAAGTGTAGTGGCTTGCTAGTATAGGTAATTATATTAGCCTGTTTGGAGCCTTTAGGTATAGGCTTTTAATCTTTGTTTTTCTTAGGGCTGTAGTATTTTTTTGTAAAGTATTCTATTTTATTATAGTTATAGTATTTAATATCTCTTTTGTCTTTCTATTGTGCGGCATTAAGCTCTATAGGGCCTAATTATTGTCCTTATTAGGTTGGATTATTACGGTTATATCTTTTTCTAGTGTTAGACTTATTCCTCTAGTTGCTTTACTAAAATAGCCCGGAATTAATACCGCGTTTCTCTTATTATCTTTTATAGAGCCTGTTATTAAGTTTAATGGCTAG